>CM060912.1:515422159-516672159 GCA_030737875.1 Allium sativum
CTTATGAGCTTCTCTACTAACTCAACCAACTGTGGGTCACCCCTCTGTGCTTCTCCAATCCGCCCCAAGAGAGTAGGTCTAACTTCCAAGGAAGCTAGCAAACCGGGTACATAATCAACGGAAGGTCTGAAATCAAACATCGAGATAAATTCCAAGCTTCGTCGTTCCACGAACAATGGATTCAAGGACAACCTCTTCCTGCTCAAGGCGTCCGCCACCACGTTACCCTTGCCAGGGGTATACGCTATCTCGAAATCATAAGATGCTAAGAACTCCATCCACCTTTGCTGTCTTAAGTTTAGATCCTTCTGAGAGAACAAGTACTTCAAAGATTTATGGTCAGTGAACAACTCGAATCTCTCACCAAGAAGATAATGGCGCCAAATCTTAAGCGCAAAAACAATAGCGGCCAACTCTAAATCATGGGTAGGGTAGTTTTTCTCATGTGCCCTCAACTGCCTTCCACCATAGGCTATTACCCTTCCCTCTTGCATTAAGACTGCGCCAAGTCCTGTCCCACAGGCATCGGTATAGACAACAAACGGCTTGCTCCCATCTGGCAACACTAAAACTGGAGCCGTGGTTAAAGCTCTCTTTAACCGTCGGAACGCATCATCACAATCTACGTCCCATGTAAAAACAAGATTCTTCTTTGTTAAGCGGGTTAATGGGGCTGATATCTTCGCGAAGTCTTTAATAAACTTCCTATAATAACCCGCCAAGCCCAAGAAACTTCTTACTTCGGTAGCATTTCTAGGAACCTTCCAATCCTGATTTGATACTACCTTCGCGGGATCCACAGCTATCCCTTCCTTGGAGACCACGTGCCCCAAGAACCGTACTTCCTTCCTCTAGAAGTGACATTTAGAGAATTTAGCCTTAAGGCTATGTGCTCGAAGAGTCTTCAATACCTCCCCAAGATGTAGGGCATGCTCTTCTTCACTCTTAGAAAATACTAAGATATCATCCACAAAGACCACCACGAATTTATTAAGGAACTCCCTGAACACCCTACTCATCAAATCAACAAAGTATGCGGGGGCGTTCGTCAAACCGAATGGCATCACCAGCCACTCCTAAAAAAAACATCCGGAGTCCTAAGGGTAGTCTTTTCTATGCAATCCTCAGCCACTCTCAACTGATGAACTTCCGTGGCTGAGTCCTACTACAAAAATACTGAGGCGCCAGCCAACTGATCAAAGAGATCATCAATCCTCGGCAATGGGTGTCCATTCTTCTTTGTGAGTTTATTTAGTTCTCTTTAGCCTACACAAAGTCTGAGGGACCCATCCGCCTTCGTGACAAAAACTACTGGAGCACCTCACTCCGATATACTTCGTCTTATGAACCTCTTCTCAAGCAAATCGCCTACTTACTTATGGAGTTCCCTCCTCTCACGAGGAGCCATGTGGCGCACTGGCCAAGATACTGGTTTAGCATTACCCACCAGATATATTTGGAAGTCAATTTCCCGTTCTGGAGGTAAGCCCTTCACCTCCTTATACACATCCGGGTATTCCCGGACCGCTCTAACTGATCGCAAATTCTAGACCGACGTGTCAAGCGATTCTAGATAACTTAGCATAACAGATTCTATGGGATTACAAAAGATCTCGAGAGTGTTACCCAAGCGGGTCATAAGTCTAACAACTCTCCTTTCGCAATCAAGAACGGCACCATTACTGGATAACCAGTTCATGCCCAAAATCAACCCATAGCCCGTGAAGCCCAAGACAAAAGCATCACATCTAAACTCAATGCTAAGTATAGAAATCTTCAAACCCAAACATATCATGGACAAATAAGTGGAGCCCCCAATTGGGTTTGAAACAACCAAGGGATCATCTACCAGACTGGTGTCTAAGTGCAGTAACTCAACTAATGATGATGAAATAAACGAATGTGATGCGCCTGAATCAAATAAAGTTCGAATTGGATGATAAAGAAATCCAACCTCCAATCTAGACGGTCTTATCCCCATCTGGTACCCTAGTCGCGAGGGAATACAACTACCCTCCAGAAGATTCCATATCTTGCCCTTGCTTCTTTGGACAATCCTAATAAGGTGTCCTATTCCTCTCAAAAGGATAACCACTTGCCTTCCTCTTCCCTATTCCCCACTCGTAACTTCCCACCAATGAGATTTCATCCTTCATTAACCCAACAGCTATTTGAGCCTTCCTCCCATTGTCTATCCAATAGATACCTACCAGTCCTCCTCCTTCTTGAACCAACTTCTAATCCGACTAACGTCTAAGTCCCTTGAAGTGGTTTTCCATCCTTATCTATCTTAGAAAGATCATCTATACGCGGAGGGGAAACTCAAAACGAGAGAAAGGAAGAGATTCAAAATGGAGAATTCGAAAGATATAGATATGGCTATTGGGGATTATGCTTTTCTTTCAAAAACTTTTCTCTTAAAAGACATGTTTTTGAAAATACTCCTTTCCAAAAATATTCTTAGAAAATAGTTTTTCTAAAAAAATTATCTGTTCCGGTAACCTTAAGCTCTGATACCACGTGTAACACCCCTCGCTCGCTATGGTCACTCACTAAGGGAATGCCATAGCATCGGTGGAGTATTTTAGTGAATATAGAACAGAAAAATTACACCAAGACAGATATAAATAGTATTTGAAATTCAAAACATCATCTCATAACAGCGGAAATAAACATGTCTGGTTACATCATAAAACCATGATAAAAGTCAAGTACAATATCTGTCAAAATAAAGAAGTACATAATCCCACTCTCTCATACAATAGCCATAACAAAAGAAAAGATAACTGGATAACTGGAGCTTTACATCTACCCAAGCTCCTAAAGACTGGAACAGCAATCCGATCAAGCTCTACTACCGCTAGGATCCACCGTAGAACCTGAGGGTTGGGAAAAAGATAAAGACAACGGGGTCAGACATAAGTCTGAGTGAGTCCTATAACTTTAACAATACAATCATTAAAGTAACCAGAGAAGACACAAACTTGACCTACGGTAATATCTGGGGATGAATGGCTACACTAAGCAGCTTGGTAGACTTAGGATAAACTAAGATAACCGTCAGGATGCATCTACCCACCCAAGGATAATTACTAACTGCACCACACCAGTCATTCCTACTTAAAGGTTGATCCCTTCCAAGGACTTAGAAAATTTCCCCAGTAGTTTCGTGTACTCCTAGCCCACTACATAGGTGCCGTCTGCCCCTATCTCCACTAGGTGTACTCAGTAATTCTTGCCCAGTAGTTCCGTGTACCCCTACATAGGTGCCGTCTGCCCCTATCTCCACTAGGTGTACCCACTACTCCCCAAGCGATCGGCTCCCTACCGTAGATACCCGTGCTGGTCCCACAGTGGGGTGTATCACTCCCCTAAAGTGGCTACCCAATACTAACGGTGCACGGCTTTATATCTACACGATGCAACAACGGCTTATCTACCATCCCGGGCCCACACACGCATATGAAGCCCGTTGGACTTGCGTTGCCACCGCTAACCCGTTTTGGCCTCTTATAATCAAGCCCAATATGCATGTCCCGTCACTCGACATGGGTCGAGCCCACAAAGATACGTTTGGGATATTGGTTGAAATGGGCCCACAACAAGCTACCCACCTAAGCTTGTCAAATATCTAGTGTATCCCACTTAACCCTTTAATCATGTTTAATTACATGTTTCCACTTGGTTAAGTATTCTAATCGTATTTTCTATTGCCACCCAAGGCAACCCACTAGATTCCACATGCCACCCAAGGCAACCACAAAACTTCCTCATGCCACCCAAGGCACCCACTTAACCCCTCATGTCCCACTACATGCTAATGTGGTTAAGTGTTTCTTAATTAATTAAGACCGTGATCCCCCATAAAGACCTCCCACATTAGACTGACTGTTATGACCGCCTGGTTAAGCCGGTAGAATCCGGGCAGTCTTACGTCATAACAGAGTCTAACCTCGTGTCTTTACCTTAATCACGTATTTAATTTATGGCTAAGACCTCTCACATTGGGCTGACATTTGTAGCAACTGGTTAAGCCGGTCGGGTCCGGGCAGTTTTACACTACAAATGAGTCCAACCTCGTGTCTTAGTCGATTAATTACACCTAATTAATCACCCCCATATTAATTATCCCTAATTAATATCAAGTTTTCCATAACATGGGTAGACCTAACTCAATAGGTAAATTCCCATGGGGTAGACCTAACTCAATAGGTAAATTCCCACTTATGGTAATTTATTTTTATGGTATGCTTAATCATACCCAATCATTCATTTATTAACATATTTACCAACCCCATCGTTCCCCACGTAAATCGTTCTCATTTCATGACATAATAAAGGGGAAGATCCATCACAAATATCATGGGTTTAGCATATAACTTTGTCATGGGTTAAGAGGATGTCAACTTGCATATATGAACACATATTAACCCAACCACATTTAACCCAAACTTGCATATTATCATACACATGATTTGCATAACATGTTGCATATGAACTTGCATATTATCATACACATATCTTGCATAACATGTTGAACTTGCATATAGATATTCTCATAACTTGCATAACATGTTAAACATGCATTTAAGCATACACATAACTTGCATAAGCATTCACATACTTGCATAAGCATTCACATACTTGCATAAGCATACATAACTTGCATAAACATGCATAACTTGCATATCATGTCATTTAAGCATATACATATCTTGCATAAGCATTCATATACTCGCATAAGCATGCATAACTTGCATATCACATAAATCTTGCATTTAAACATATACATGACTTGCATAAGCATCCATATACTTGCATAAGCATGCTTAAACCAACTTATCAAATATGCATAAACATAGAACAACATAGAGTAACATATCATTATACATGATTCAAACTCACCAATCCGCATTTAAGACCATAAGTCTCATTACACCCAATCTACTTACTTTAACAATTGATGTTAAAGTGGTAGAAACTCACCAAACTCAAGATTAGCAACCTTATGAAGTAGAATTAGTTGCTAACTATGAAGATAATGATGATTAAAGATTGATTAGAGAGTGATTAGCTTGCAACTTCTTTCATAAATTAGTGGAGGCTCCCCTTAGGATTTAATTTGGCGGCATGAGGCCATCATTTCTATTTTTGGTAAGGATTAAGGGGGGTTTAGGGTGTATTTATAGATTAGGTGAGTGTTTTAGGCCCTTAGATTAACCCTAGATTAGATTAGGACCCTTAGATTTCGGAAATCTCTAGAACCAGCCCTCCTAGCCAGCCTGAAACCCAACCTGGTGCAACCTGGTGCACCCAGGTTCAATGGACGGCGCGACCCTGTCGACAGGCAAGTCGACACCCCTGTCGACAGGCCTGTCGACAGCCCTGTCGACATGGGTAGGGCAGGAATCTTCCCGCCTGACCCCGCCTGCTCCATTCCACAATCCGAAATTTTAAATTTTTAAATCTGTTTTAGTTTTGAATTTTCTGCAAACTTCATCGGGCCATAACTGGGCCATACGGACTTCGATTTTCGAAAACTCGGACTCTATTTCGCGTATTTTTCCGAGACGAACGTAATGACGCAGCCCGTTACCCCCAATTCCCACATCTGAGATTATTTATCCTATAATTAGTGAATTTTAGTATTAACTAAAATTCGGGGTGTTACATCCCCCCTATATTACGAAAACAGCCATTCGTACCCATGAAGGCCACTATGAGTTCATAGTCATGCCTTTTGGCTTAGCTAATGCACCTTCCAACTTTCAAGCAACCATGAACACAATTTTTCAACCTCATCTTCACCAATTCGTTTTCGTATTTTTTGATGACATTCTCATTTGTAGCCCATCATTGATTTCTCATGTATCTCACCTATAAACCACCCTACAAATCCTTGCCCAACATAAAATTTTCATTAACCTATCCAAATGCGCTTTTGCGCTCACCAAAATCGAATATTTAGGCCATTTAATTTCAGGCCATAGAGTGAAAGTTGATCCAAAGAAAATCCAAGCAATAATTGAATGCCCTATTCCAACTAACATCACCAAACTCCATGGATTTTTAGGCCTCACGGGATACTACTGGAAATTCATACGTCATTATGCCACAAAAGCCAATTCCATCACAAACCTTCTCAAAAAAGATTCCTTCCATTGGACCCTCGAAGCAACCATTGCATTCAACGATCTCAAACAAGTGGTAACCCAAACTCCCGTCCTCACCTTACCTAACCTCACCATACCATTATTATCCATATAGATGCCTCAAACTCTGCTATTGGTGCTGTCTTATCCCAAAATAAACACCCTATCTCTTTTTTGAGCAAAACACTACCAAAAACGCTCCAAAAAACTTCTGCTTATAGTCGAGAAATGTACGCCATCACTTTCGCCGCCAATGTTTGGCACCATTACCTCCTCGGACGACCTTTCACCATCCTAATTGACCATCAAAGCCTATGCCAACTTATGACGCAAACCATAAAACTCTAGAACAACAAAAATTGGCTTACAAAACTATTGGGCTTTTACTTTACAATCCAGTATCATCCTAGTTCAACAAATATGGTAGCTGATGCTTTATCCAGAATCCCTCAAACCCCTTCCATTGATAACCGTACTATTAAAATCACTGTCCCCACATCACCTATCCTTCCACCAATACAACAACCCTTGAATTCCACTTCCACTTCACCGTGCCCAGCTTTCCTACCATCCCTCATGCCAATGCCAGAATTAGCTGATATACACGTAAATGTGTATATTTTATCCGCTTATTTATCTTATTTTATATTTAAAACAATTGATATTGTGTATTTATAGTTGTGTTTTCAGATTATTCATGATGAATGGATTAATGCACTTAGTTATTGAAAAGCTTGAAGAATTGGTGTATGAAGAGTGTTGATTTTGAGAGCTAGATTAAAGCTTGAAGAAATGTTACTGTTCAACCACCTTCTGCCGCATATTTTAATGATTCAATGCCTTTTCATAAAGATAGCTTGTCGCAGATGTTATGAAGTTCCTAGTCATGCTCAAAACAATACCACCTTCTGCCGCATATTTTAATGATTTAATGCCTTTTTCATAAAGATAGCTTGTCGCAGATGTTATGGAGTTCCTAGTCATGCTCAAAACAATTGAATTTGATGTCATTTGATGCCCGCAAGCTACGCCAATCATTGCGTTCAATTAGCTCAATTGCAAGGCATCTCCCTCATGCTGCGTACACATTGGCTCATTTGAAAGGCCTTCCATTCACATGCGTTCACACTTAGGTACTTCGTTTATGTGATATTTTGAAAAAGGGATTTTGTCCCACATTGTGTAATGAGCCTCTTAGCCTTGGCCAATACAACTATAAATACCTTGTATCTTATTCATGTAAAAACACTTTGGGTTTTATTATGTAATTCTCTTCTTGGAATAAAATCATTCTTCTTTCCTTGTTCTATTTAGTTTTAGTTGTATTTTATTTATGTCTGTTATTTTCTTTTTCTCTTCTTCTTTAGCTATGTCTAGCTAATCCTGTTTGATTAAGGGGTGATGACGCTAATAGATATGATTCAACATGAATCCCATAGCCAATAGATGAGGACTTTATACATGTAGATATGGATCTGAATGAAGGGTTAGATCTGAACCTTCATATCCTGTGTCGTTTAAGAGCTATGCTCCTTCATAGGGTATATTTGTGTTCGATCTAACAATTATCAGATTTAGATCTAATTTTAGGGTTTTAGAAATTAATTAGTGAATCTGTCCTGATAGCCTATGGTTGTTTAAGAGCTCAGCTCCTGCATAGGCTATGCTTGTCGTTATTTACTTATTTGCTTCTAAGAACCTAATTATCGTTGATTCATGTTTGTGACAGAAACATGAATTAGATCTATATTTATTTGTTGGCCATTGATGAGTATGAATCCAATCTATGTCATTATCCCCTACTTGTTTTCTCTTATTATATAAATCTCTTTTTTTATTTAATTGCTGTTATTTTCTGTGTTTTCAACCAATCAGAATCCTGGAATAACTTGATTGGATTTATTAATTAAAATATTTTTGGTCTCAGAGTTTGACACCCTCTACAAAAATCCTTGTTGTTTAGGAAAGCCGAACGGATTTTACAGTTGTTTACAATTGTATAATTTGTTCGTAAACAAATTTTGGCGCCGTTGCCGGGGACCAAAATAATTTTTATTAATAATCCTTTGGGTTATAGATTTTTTTTTTCCTTTAGTTTTCCTTCATAAAAAAACACAAAAATATTTTTATTTAATTTTGTTCCCTTTTGTTTTCTAACATAGATAGAAAAAAAAAAATCTTGTTAGTGGATTTGGTATTTGATCTGTGATACCGTAATCTACCAAATAAAAGAAAAAAAAATTGCCAGATTTTGTTTTCAATTTCTTTCCACCTATTTCTTTCCCTATCTTTCATTTACTTCTTTCCTATTTTTCTTCTACACAATCTTTACTTCCTTCTATTTACAATTTCCTTATATATATATATTAAAAAAAAATTAATCCCTTTTTGCAATTTCTTCCTTTCTTTGCTCCAGAAATTTTTCTTGCCAATTTTTGTTTCACTTTCTTTCCTTTTTCCCATTTAATTCTTTCTCTCTTTGTACAATTCTTTTCTTCTTTGCAATAAAATAAAATATACAATACATTTCCATTGCCATTTTTCTTTTTCTCTTGCTTTGATTTAAAAACTTGCCTCTTGCCTTACATCAAACAATCTGATCATCCCTGCGGCACAAATCCCCACCATATCTCTACACCATCTCCATCCGATCCCTCAACATCCACTGCAAATCACCAGCCTTCAACATCACTTCACCAACCAACGCAATACCCAGTCAATACAAAACCTTCACCCAGTTCTGCTCATCATCAACACCTCCCATCTGCCATCACCAAACCACGGTCATCACCTTCCGACCATCTCGCAATATCCATCTTCCACGTCCACCTACAACCCACACCCTCCTACAAATAGCAAACAACTTCATTCTGCCACCCTCACTGCCATAAACCATTTCATACAAAGTTAATCACTCAGTAGCTCTGACCATTTTCCAATCCAAACATCAGCGCACCAACCATCCGTCGAAATCCTACCTGACCTTCATACTACAAATCCACGCCTCAGCCAACCAGTTCACATGCAAGTCAGTCCACCACCCATCTTCACAAGCCAACTCCACAATCCCTCAAAAATCGCAACAGCAAAACGCCCAACTCCATCGCAACCAAAACTAAGCATTAATGTTATATTTTTTTCATCAACCCTATGTTCTCTGCCCTGAAAATCTATAGCCAAATTTTGATACTCGCCACAAACCAAGAGCTCCTCCTTGTTCTGTCCGAACTACCTGGACGGAACCATCAACTTCGAAAACTCCCGCCAGCAACTTCTCACGCACTCTTCTGTCCACGCAGTTTTCACCCTCAACCATCCATACAGCATCAACTACTAAACCACTACCAATTCATCCTCTTTAATCAACACTGCATAAAATCCTCTTCTGTCACCAACCACAAGCATTTTTGACCTCCACTACAATCCAACCACAGCACGAACTTCATAATATACGACCATCTCAACCCTCCTCCGCAAATATCCAAATCCATAATCCGAACTCCCCAAGCGGTACACCAAAGCCAACCCTTCAGCGCTACGGAAAACCCACCATAGACAAGCCAAATCGGCCGCCATCGCAATCGAAACCCCTAACAAAATCACACTAGTATTTCCTCACCCGAACCCACAACGTCGAGATCTGTTCAACCATCGCTCCACTGTTCAGAGATCCCCAATACCAGATCGCACACCATACAAAGAAGCACTTCGACCATCGCCCTTCAATTCTGAAGTCAGATTGTCACCGAGACCACTTAGAACACCTCACTAACACTACACAGAATCGATCTGTCCCAACATCCTCGATTCTCCATCTCGACATGACCCAATTGAGCAGCCTAGTATTGATTTTGCGAATCCAGAAAGGAAAAGAAATAATTTTTTTAATTCTCTTCCATCCTTTTGTCTGGTGAATTTCGTATTCGTGGTATTGAAGGAACTGGATTTTGAAAGAATTATAACCGACTTTAATCAGTGTTAGACTTGTTCTTAGGGGCTTTACTATTTGTTTTGTTGTGGGGGAGCTTATTAATTAGATTTGCCTGTGGATCTGTGACTTGTGGGCTGGCGAGCCGTGAGTAAGCCTTGGGGTTGGACTTGTTTTGGTAATTGGTTTCAGTTGTTTTCATTTGGATTTGGAAATTCTTTTTAAGGGTTAAGTAAATCTAGGAAATTTGCTTCTTCTTTTCTCTTTTCCAAAAAGAAACTCCCATTTTCAAAACCTTTTTCCTTCTCACCTCTTTCTGAACTTCTCCATTGTCTAAATTTCTTTGACGAACTCTCTTCTTCTTTCTAGTGCATACAAACCTGGACCCGTGACCAAGAATCTCGTCGTTTAGTTAGAATCAAACCACCTTCTCTTTCCTCAAAACCCAGTTCACTCGACCAACCTTTAGAAATGGCTAACAAGCCTGCACCTCGCACCCTGATGGACAGAATTCTTCCCGATAGAGTTTCTGTCCCTTCTTGTATTCAGTTACCCAATCCTGTGGGTAATCACTTTGAAATCCGGTCGAGTCAGATAAACATCCTTCCCAAATTAAGAAATTTTTCTCATGATGAACCATATAGCTTCTTAATGAAATTTGAATATGCTTGTGCAACCTTTAAATTACAACAGTTATGTGAGGATGGTAATAAATTTCGTTTGATTCCATTCGCACTAACTGACTCCGCAGAAAAATAGTTTCGCAGCTTGCCCCCAAATTCGATTAAAAAATGGGATGAATTTACAGTAGTTTTCCTTAAAAAGTTCTACCCCCACAGAAAAAACAGCTAAAGTCAGAAATGAAATCACCAATTTCCACCAAAAAGGGGGTGAATCTTTTTGGCAATACTTCGAAAGATTTAAAGAACTATTGTTAAGTTGTCCCCATCATGTTTATGAAACATGGTTGTTATGTCAAACTGTATACGATGGACTCAATAATAGTTCTAGACAAATGTTAGAATCCATGTGTCAGGGCAATTTTCTAAAACAGACTGATGTAGAAGCTTGGGAATTTCTGGACGAGTTAGCAGAAAAATCGAAACAATGGGAACGAACCAATGAAAAATCTCTCTATTCGCGATCCAGCAGTAATTCTGTCGAGTCCTCTTCTTCTTCTAATACTCTTGTTGATGTCATCCTGAATGTTGTTAGAACACACACTCAATCTAATAACGTTTCCTAAGCTATGTGTCACATATGTCTTGACACTAATCACATGGCTGATGACTGTCCCCAGTCCCTTGAGCAAGTGAACGCTTTCAACCGACCCAACAACCACCCAAATCCTTCTTATGGTCCGAATAACCCTCTGATGAATAGACCTTCGAATCGAGCATTTCCGAACAATGCTGTGAACCCTCCTCTTAGGCAAAATCGGTACACTTCGAACCAGGCGCCTTTCCACAATCAAACGGTTGCACCCCAATATTTAAAACGCCTTTCTACGATTGAGGGGAATTTATCTAATGTGAGCAACCTATTAGCGCAAATGACTAAGCAAAGTGTTGAAAATCAAAACAAGTTAGACAACTCCTTGTAATCATATATGCAAAACACGAATCAACAAATGGGTGAACTCCAAAAACAAATGTCTCAACTTAACGCTAGATTAAGTGGAAGGGAAAAGGGTACTTTTCCAAGTCAACCCATTCAAAACCCTTGAGGACAAAATTCAAACTCCAACCAAATTCACATCATTCAGGATTCAAACGTTAGTCAATTGAATGCTGTCACGACTCTTAGATCCGGCAAAAAGATTGACAACCATGTGGTTAGCCTGAATGCTTTACCGGACGATCTTCCAAACTCGCTCGAAAATTCGACTAACTCAGATCAAAACATTGATCCAATTTCTGGCAAGGACCATCCACAAACTCAAGTGTCCTAACCTATTAAGTTGTCTGCTCCATTTCCTCATAGACTCTGACCTAGGAAAAAGACGGATCAACTAGAAACGATCCTTGAAATATTTAAGCAAGTTAAAGTGAACATTCCTCTTTTAGATATTATACAACAAGTTCCACAGTACGTGAAATTTCTAAAAGATTTGTGCACTCAAAAACGTCATACACATGTACCTAAGAAAGTGTTTCTAGCGGCAACTCTAAGAGAAGTGTTGTCCCAATCAATGCCAGTGAAATACAAAGATCCTGGATACCCCATAATATCATGTACTATTGGGAACAAGAAAATCGATAGATGCCTGCTAGACTTAGGTGCTAGTGTTAACTTGCTTCCATACTCCGTCTATCGCTAATTAGGGCTAGGAGAACTGAAACCCACCAAGGTTACCTTTCAGCTTGTTGACCGTTCAGTTAAGAAACCTGTGGGCGAAATCAAGGATGTATTGATCAAAATAGGCGAATTCATCTTTCCAGTTGATTTCATTGTCCTAGAAACTCAACAGGTAAGCAATCCTACAAACCAGATCCCTTTGATTCTAGGACGACCCTTCTTAGCTACCTCTAATGCGCTTATCAACTGTAGAAATGGGTCTATGAAACTTTCTTTCGGTAACATGACTGTTGAGCTAAACATCTTTAGAATCGAAAACTCTCCTAACTCTTACGTGGATCAGTTTTCTGAAATCCATGTTGTCAACGATAATGAATCTGAGCTGGACCATCTGAATAATGAAATTGAATCAAATTAAAAAACGTTGTTTCAAGATATTCCCGAAAATGTCTCTGATTCGATTCCTGTCGAGCCACTCACAATTGAGTCTATCTCTCAACCAATTTCTTCGGTTGAGTCGTCCCCAAAATCTAACCTCAAAGTGCTACCCGGTCATCTTAAGTACGCTTACTTAGGAGACAATGAAACTTTTCCTGTCATTATCGCTTCTGACCTTACTTTAGAGCAGGAACAATTGCTCCTTCCCATCCTTAAGAAAAATAAGGAAGCAATTGGTTGGTTCATGGATGATATTAAGGGGATTAGTCCTTCGATAGTCCAACATCGAATCCACCTTATAGATGATGCCAAGCCCACTCGTGAACCCCAACGTCGACTGAACCCCATCATGAAAGAAGCAGTTCGTGCTGAAATCCTTAAATGCCTTGACAATGGAATCATCTACCCAATTTTCGATAGTTAATGGGTTAGTCTGATTCATGTCGTACCTAAGAAATCAGGGACTACCGTGATCCAAAATGAAGCTAACGAGCTTATCCCAACCCGCACCCAGACCGGTTGGCGTGTTTGCATTGACTATAGGAAACTTAACGCCGCAACACGCAAGGATCATTTCCCTCTACCATTTATCGATCAAATGTTAGAACGACTAGTTGGTCACGAGTATTACTGTTTCCTTGACGGGTACTCGGGCTACAATCAAATCCCTATCGCTCTTGAGGACCAAGAGAAAACCACTTTCACTTGTCCATTTGGTACATTTGTGTACCATCGTATGCCTTTTGGTCTCAATAATGCACCTGCAACCTTTCAGAGGTGCATGGTTTGCATTTTTTCAGATATGATCGAGCGATTTTTGGAAGTGTTCATGGTTGACTTTTCCATCTTTGGGGACTCGTACACTGAGTGTTTACATCATCTTGATCTTGTCCTTAATCGTTGCAAAGATAAACACTTAACGCTTAATTGGGAAAAGTGTCACTTCATGGTCAAACATAGCATTATTTTAGGACATGTCATCTCTAACAAAGGAATTGAAGTAGACAAAGCCAAAATTGAGGTTATCTCGAATCTTCCCATTCCCAAATCCGTTAAGGAGATCCGATCCTTTTTAGGTCATGCTGGTTTCTATCGTCGCTTTATAAAGGATTTTAGCAAAATCACTCAACCTTTGACCAGTCTTCTTGGTAAGGATGTTCCTTTCGACTTCAATTCTGATTGCATTTCATCTTTTGAGATCTTAAAAATGAAAACTGCCTTTTGAAATCATGTGTGATGCCTCGACGCTGTCCTAGGACAGCGTATCGATAAGATTCTTCACGTCATTTACTACGTGAGTAAGACTTTGAACGGTGCCCAAATCAATTATACGACCACTGAAAAAGTACTTTTGGCAGTTGTTTTTGCTCTAGAAAAATTCAGGCCTTATCTAGTTGGCTCACACATCACTGTTCATACTGATCATTCCGCACTTAGGTATCTTTTCTCTAAAAAGGATGCTAAGGCTCTTCTCATTCGTTGGATGCTTCTACTTCAAGAATTTGACCTTACCATTAAGGATAAAAAAGGATCTGACAACGTTATTGCGGACCACTTGTCTCGTCTTCCAAATGCCCCATCCTCTTCTCTTCCAATCAATGAGAATTTCCCTGATGAACAGCTATTTTCTTTATCCACTGATCCTTAGTTCGCTGACATTGTCAACTACTTAGTCACCAAGCAGACCCCTTCTTTTTGGTCCAAGTAGGATAAACACAAATTCTTTTCCCAAGTTAAACATTTTTTCTGGGATGACCCCTATCTTTTCAAGTATTGTCCCAACCAAATCATTCGAAGGTGTGCTCCCGACACTGAAACTCACAGTGTCCTCTCTTTCTGTCATGACCAAGCCTGTGGTGGTCACTTCGGTCCCAAAAAGACAGCCGAAAAGGTTCTCCAATCAGGTTTCTATTGGCCCAACCTTTTCAAAGACGCATACAAATTTTGCAAAACTTGTGATCGATGTCGATTCTTAGGGAAAATTTCTAAATGGAATATGATGCCCCTAAACCTCATTCTAGAGATCGAAATTTTTGATGTTTGGGGTATAGACTTCATGGGACCCTTCCCTAGTTCTTTTGGGAACCTGTAAATCCTCCTAGCTATCGATTATGTTTCTAAATGGGTCGAAGCTGTTCCATGCAAAACAAACGATAACAAGGTTGTTGTGCGCTTCTTGAAAGAAAACATCTTCTCCAGGTTTGGCACACCTCGCACAATAATCAGTGATAATGGAACACACTTCTGTAATCGTTCTTTTGAAGCTCTCATTAGAAAGTATTTGATAACCCACAAGTTATCTACTCCTTACCATCCTCAAACTTATGGGCAAGTTAAAGTATCAAAGAGGCAGATTAAACAAATCCTAGAGAAAACTGTGAATCGAAATCGTAAGGATTGGTCTCAAAAGTTAATCGACGCTCTTTGGGCTTACCGCACCGCTTTCAAAACAAACTTTGGTATGTCCCCTTATCGGTTAATTTTTGGTAAGCCATGTCACTTGCCAGTTGAACTAGAACATAGGGCGTTATGGGAAATAAAAACTTTGAATCTTAATTTAGAGCAAGCAGGTGAACACAAGAAGCTTCAACTTAATGAACTTGATGAAATTCGAAATGATGCCTATGAAAATGAAAGAATTTACAAGGACAAAACGAAAGTTTTTCATGATAAATCAATTTTACGTAAAACTTTCATGCCATGTCAAAAAATTTTGTTATATGACTCAAGATTGCATTTATTTCTGGGTAAGTTAAAATCTAGATGGACAGGACCTTTGTAACAACCCGAATTTTTATAACATGTTAAGACAAGAAATCAGGGCAGAATTAAATCATAAGTTATGAATCAATAGGAACGGGTTACGCCATTGCATTTGTCTCGAAATTCTGCTTGAAAACGAGTCCGAAATTTCGTAAATCGGAGTCCGTATGACCAAGATATGGTCCATAGAAGATTTCAAAAAATTCAAAATTCAGCCCGAAATTCAAATTCAGCCAGAAACAGATTGGGCGGGAAAATTTTCCATCCAGCCCCAGGTCGACAGGGGAGTCGACCTGCCCCAGCCCAGGTCGACTACCCAGTCGACTTGGGTGTCGAACTGGGGGTCGACTTCCCTGGTCGGCCATGTTTGCCTGGTGCACCTGTTTGCTCCTTTGGGTCTGTTCAGTTGGCCTGTGACGGGATTTGATGGTTTAGATCTAAACTTGGGTTAATCCTATGGCCTAAACTTGTCTCTACACATATAAAAACACCCTAAGACCTAGCCTAAACCACCACAAATCATCCTAACAACTAAATTCTGCCAAAATGCTCCCTAATCATGGCCTCCATCTTCATTTTGAGAGCTTCTAAGGCAAAAAGGAGCAATCTTTCTCCATCAAATCAAAGGAGCTACTTATTTCTCAAGGCTTCTCGTGTTGCTACATCATTCCTAGAGCTTCTACAACGTCTCTATCTTGTTCTATTTGGTTCTAGTTCTCATAGCCACGATTTGTAAGCCCCACTCTACTCTTAGATTTAAACTATGAAATTAATATGAACATGTAGCAAGTTGAAATGGGATTCTTGTGTAATACTTGTCTTTGGTCTATCATTGTATGCATAGATCCATATACGACTCTTTTGATCTATTATTGTGGAACTATCATGAACCTAGTACAGTTCATCTTGATTTTTGGGTAGAAAGCTATGAGCTTTATTTGGGGAATATGCATAATTCAACATAGAACCCCTCATAACCTTGATGTTAACTTGCCTATGATGTTGAATTACATGCTACCCACAAGTTTATCACTCTATGTCAACTATTATCATGTTATCACCCCATTTGCTAAGTTTGATGTCATACATGTTTTGAGGCCAATAATCCTATATGCTAGTTGTGATGAACACCTTTGCTTAAATATCATTATGTTTAACTTATGACCAACTTTACCACCTTATGCCCATCTTGGTCATATTTTTATGTTCCTTGATTCATTTGTATTAATGCGAATTCACGTGCGATGGGGATACGTTATGGGTAGTTAGGCGAACTTGAAATGACATGAAAAACATGACTTGAAATGTGACATGAAAATTGATTATGCTTGAAAACTTGAATGTGGTCATGACATGTAGAAAACCATAAAGTGGCCAACTCGAGGTTGGGTTGAGTTTGTAGCGTAAATCTGCCCGGAACCGCCCGGCAAATCCAGTGGCTACAAACAATAGGACAAATTTTGTGAGAAGTTGGTCATATCGCGCTTGAAACCCGAGGTTAGACTAGGTTGTGGTGTAAATCTGCCTGGACCCGCCCGGCACATCCAGTAACCACAACAAAGTCTAATGTGAGAGGTTGGGCGCATTAAGTTAATTAATGCCACATGATAGGGTTAAGTCATGAACCACTTGGATACACTTAACCAACTTGAAACATGATTGGATAGGGTTAATCACACTTAACCCATTAGAAACCCTAGTTACGTGGTCCTTTTCAGCAGTAACCCTCTTGGATGTATCACGATACCCTAGGGACTAGGCTAGGGTGGGGCACGATTACTGGGCTGATTGTAAGCGACCAGAAAGACGGCAGAGTAGGTGCGCCAGTGTAGGTTCAGGCGGACTATGGTCGTGCATATAGTCCGGAGTTGAATAAAACAGACATAGGCACCAGTAGGTTTAGACTATGCGTGCTTGATTTGTGTCAGTGGTTGGCACCCTAGGGCTTGATACACCCTAGGGTGGACCTAGCACAGTCGAATACATTCTGTGATTGGGCCGTATGACACCGACACTCGACGAGTTAGGCTTATAGGAACCGATCGACTAGACCGTATGGTTGGACCTTGACTTGGGTCATCTCATGATATTGGGCCAAGGGATCATTTCTTGTTTATACTTGACATGGGTTGGAATACTAGTACTATTGGTGCAAAACTAAACCTTGTATATGCGATGCCACACTTGATCTACCTTGCTATCTATTTATCATGCAAGTTTGTTACCATCTTTATGTTTCATCTCAGTTTCTCATGTTTAGTTAACTTCATTAGTTTTTATACTAATAGTAGGTAGGACTTACCAGTCTTTATGACTGACCCTTTTTCTTTCGCCTCTTTTCTTCCGTTTCACCCCCCCAGGTTCTCAGGGAGGGAACACTAGTGCTTAGCTTGGACATTTGGCTTGCTTTCTTGACAGCTCATGTACGGTTTGGACTTGAGCTGGCTATGGCTTCACCACATCTACCTTGGGGATAGTTTACTTTATGTTATTTTCAGTTTATGTTTTCTAGACTTGTGGTAGTTGGAAAATAATGACTAAGTATTTTGATGTAAGTTGACTATTTGGTTTTGAAATGGTTAATCATGGTTTTTAAATTTCTACCGCTGCTTTACTTATTTATTTATCTATGTTCTGTCTTGTGATATCTCTGTGCATGTTTACCTAGACAACACCCCTCCAAAGCTAGTGCATTCTCTTGTGAGTGGCCCTGGTGGAGGTGGGGTGTTACATTTGGTATCAGAGCATAAGGTTTTACTAGACCGGACAAAAGTTTTAAAAACCCTTTTGAAAAACTATTTTCAAAACCAATTAAGTATTTTTCCATGGAAAGTCTAGTTTATTTTAAAAGGATATTCCCCAAAAGCCATTAGCACTATCCTTTGTTTCCTCGTTCTAAATCTATCTTTTCCTTTTTCAGCATGACCGATCTTAACCTTCCCGAGGGAGTACCCAGACCTGGATGGTTCCGAAGGTACTTGGAAGCTAGGGCGAACGATGCGGGCCCAGCAAACACTCCCACTCCTCCTCCCGTACCTGAGGTTCCTCCTCCTCCTCCTCAGCGTCCACAAGCGGATTTCGCGAAGATTTGCAAGGACTTTAAGGCGATGGGTGGCAAGAATTTTGTTGGGATAGAGGCTTATGTTGAGGCAAGAAACTGGTTAAGGGAAACTGAAGACCTTTTTGCTATCTTTGATGTAGAAGATCGTAGGAAAGTTCTGTTGGCAGTATGGCTATTGAAAGAGGAAGCTGCTTATTGGTGGGAAGTCACCAACGCTACTAGGCCTATAGAGACTTGGGCCGACTTTAGGATGAGGTTTGGGCTTAAGTTTCTATCATCTGCTGAAGAGAATCTGCAATTGGAGAGGTTTATATCTTTGAAGCAAGGGGACATGACCGTGAGGGAGTATGTGAATAAGTTTAACCAGCTTGCTCGTTTCGGTTTAGACATGGTTAACACACCTCAGAATAAGGCTCTACGCTTTGCTCGAGGATTGAATGAGCCATTGCAAGGTTTGGCCATGTCTCATATACCCATGGGGGCCACTTTTGAGAGCTTAGTGGATATGGCCTTGCTCCAAGGAGATGATAAGAATGGCAAGAAAGAAGTTAAGCTTAATGAGACTCAAACCAAGAAGGCGGACTCCAAGTGGGGAGGCAACCAGAACAACAAGAGCAACAAGAACAACAAGGGTAACAAGGCCAACAACAACAAGGCAAGGGAGACAAGGAAGTGCAACTTCTGTGGGATCACTGGACACATAATCAAAGATCGTAGGAAGAAGAAGAGGAAGTTGGGAGAATGCTTCCATTGCGGAGAGTCAGGACACTTCAGTAAGGATTGCCCAAAGAAACAAGGGCAGGGGCAAGGACAGACTCAGCGGGCAGGACCTTCTGGAGGGCAGATGCATGCTCTCAACACTACTCCAGCTCCGGACCGAGGTAGTATTTCTGTAGAAAGCCTTGTTTACATTTCTGGTTTTCCTGTTCGAACTTTATTTGATTCTGGTGCATCGCATACCTTTATTTCTTCTGACATTGTTGAAAGTTTGCACCTAAGTACTAGTCTAGTTGAGGATTCCGTTAGTGTTTCAAATCCAATTGGGGGTTCCGCCCATCTATCTATGATTTGTATGGATTTGAAGATTTCTATCTTGACCGTAGAATTCACATGTAATGCTTTTGTTCTCGGGTTCATGGGATACGGGTTGATTTTGGGCATGGATTGGTTGTCCAGTTATGGAGTCATTCTCGATTGTGAGCATATGGTAATGAGGCTTATGACTCGCCTTGGCAATACCCTAGAGATTTCTTGTAACCCTCTGGATCCCGTCATGTTATGTTATCTTGAATCCCTCGACTCGTCTATTGACAATCTTCAATCTGTGAGGGTGGTCCGAGAATATCCTGACGTTTTTGATGAGGTGAAGGGGTTACCCCCTAAACGCGAGATAGACTTCCGTATTTATCTTGTTGATAATGCCAAGCCAGATTCATTGCCTGTTAGCCACATGGCCCCGCGAGAAAGAAGAGAGCTTAGCAAGCAAGTCAGAGTGTTGCTTGAGAAAAATTTCATTAGGCGAAGCATTTCTGAATGGGGTTCTCATGTGGTATTCGCCACTAAGGCGGATGGTTCGCTTCGTCTATGTGTTGACTATCGTGAGTTAAACAAGCTGACAAAGAAGAATAGGCACCCGTTACCGAGGATTGATGATCTCTTTGACCAGCTTGTAGGTGCTTCTATTTTCTCTCAGCTCGATCTAGCCACCGGATTCCATCAGCTCAGAGTGGCTGAGGATAGTATTGACAAGACTGCATTTAGGACTCCAGATGGATTCTTTGAATGGCTCGTCATGCCGTTCGGTTTGACTAATGCACCCGCATACTTCGTTGATTTGATGAGTAGGGTGTTTAGGGAGTTCCTTAACAAGTTTGTGGTTGTCTTCGTGGATGATATTTTAATCTTCTCTAAGGACGAGGAAGAGCATGCTACACATCTCAAGGAGGTTATGGATACGCTTAGAGCTCATCAGTTAAAATCCAAGTTCTCCAAATGCCATTTCTAGAGAAGGGAAGTTCGGTTCCTTGGGCATATAGTTTCTAAGCAAGGCATAGCTGTGGATCCTGCTAAAGTAGTGGCGGTACAAGATTGGAAAGTTCCGAAGAATTCAACTGAAGTGAGAAGCTTTCTCGGTCTGGCAGGATTTTATAGGAAGTTCATTAAGGGCTTCACTAAGATTTCATCCCCTCTTACTAAGTTAACGAAGAAGAACTTAGTCTTTACATGGGACTTAGAGTGTGAGCTTGCTTTTCAAAGGCTCAAGAAAGCCCTCACCACAGCTCCAGTTCTAGCATTACCCGATGGAGGGAAGTCGTTTACCGTGTACACCGATGCATGTGGCACGGGATTAGGCGTCGTCCTGATGCAGGAAGGGAGAGTGATATGCTTTGGGAGTAGGCAACTCAAAGTTCATGAGAATAACTATCCCACTCATGATTTAGAGTTGGCGACGATCCTCTTTGCACTCAAATCTTGGCGCCATTATCTTCTAGGTGAAAGGTTTGAGTTATATATTGATCACAAGTCACTCAAGTACCTCTTCTCGTAGCAGCAGAGGTGGATGGAATTCTTGGCATCATATGACTTCGATATAGCTTATACCCCTGGCAAGGGTAATGTTGTGGCGGATGCGCTAAGTAGAAGAAGGTTGACTTTGAGTCCTTTGTTTGTTGAGATGAAGAGCCTAGAGTTCTTGGCAACCTTTGATTTTACACCTGCTGTTGAGTCGATGACTGGTTCGTTAGCATACCTTGAGCTTAGACCTACACTGTTTGATCGTGTTGGGGCTTCACAGAGGGAAGACCCACAGATAGTCGAGATCATGGACAAGTTGATTCGTGGTGAGACGTTAAGTCACCTCGCTAGATATACTATTGATGACAAGGGGTGGCTAAGGCGTGATGGAAGACTATGTGTCCCGCAAGTGAGAGACTTAGTAAATAAAGTTCTTGAGGAGGCGCATCACTCGAGGATGACCATACATCCCGGAGGGGATAAGATGTACCGGGATATGAAGCGCATTTTCTTTTGGGATGGGATGAAAAAGGATGTTGCAGAGTTTGTTTCTAGATGCATTGTTTGCCAACAAGTAAAGGCCGAGTCGAAGAAGCCCGGTGGACTACTGCATCCATTGGAGGTCCCGCAATGGAAGTGGGAAAGTATCTCTATGGATTTTTTGGATGGATTGCCGAGATCAAGGAAGGGGAATACTAGCATAGGGGTCATAGTGGATAGACTCACGAAGAGCGCTCATTTCATTCCAGTGAAGAGCAAGAGGACCGCAAAATGGCTAGAATCTGTTTATCTTCGAGAGATAGTGCGATTACATGGAGTTCCTTCTAGCATAGTTAGCGATCGTGATCCAATCTTCACTAGCCAATTTTGGAATAGTTTGTAAGAAGCGATGGGTACGCGATTGAATCAAAGTACAGCCTATCACCCACAGATGGATGGTCAGACCGAAAGGGTGAATAGGGTACTAGAAGATCTGTTGAGGCTATGCATTCTCGACTTTGGTGGCACTTGGGAAGACCACCTTCCTCTCGTAGAGTTTGCTTATAATAACAGCTACCAAGCAAGCATAGGGATGGCACCATTCGAAGCTTTGTATGGGAGGCCGTGCAAGTCACCAACATGTTGGTGGGAGACGAAGGATAAGCTTATACTTGGGCCCGACATGATAAGGGACACATCCGAGAAGGTTGAGTTGATTCGAACGCGGATGAAAACGGCCCAAGGCAGACAGAAATCCTATGCAGACAAGCGAAGGACAGACTTAGAGTTTGAAGTTGGAGATATGGTCTTTGTGAAGGTTTCTCCGTTGCGAAATGTGGCTCGTTTTGGAGCAGTTGGAAAGCTAGCACTAAGGTTCGTTGGACCCTTCCCTATCATCAAGAAGATTGGGTAAATGGCTTATAGGGTGGAATTGCCCGAGAAGCTAGCTGGAGTGCACAATGTCTTCCATGTCTCGCATCTCCGAAAATGCCTACATGAATCAGCCGAAGTAGTTGAGCCTAGCATTTTTGAAGACGTGGAGGTAGAGAAAGAGGCAATCCTGAGGCGAGCTCCGATTCGTATCTTGGAACGGAGATCAAGAAGCCGAGGAATCGAGAAGTCAAGTTAGTAAAGGTTCAGTGGAGTGAAGCCGATGAAGATGCAACTTGGGAAACCAAGGAGAAGATGCGTGGGCTTTATCCATTTCTTTTTGAGAGTACATTTTCGATCTCTTTTCCCAGTTAGCATATCTTTCTTTTGTTATCCATGTTTGTCTTGTTATTTCGTTAATCTTGTCATGAGAACCCCAGGTAGAAACCCTTTGGATGAAACATGTATTTGAAACATGTTATGCTTGATGGTTGCAAATGGTTGCAAGTGTTTGCAAGTGGTTACTCGTGGATGCATGATACACGTTAGGCACTAAGATCGGCTCACACAATTTCATATTGCATATGCATGAGTGTTTATGCTTATTCATGGATGAAACTTGTTATGCTATCACGTGGATGTTGCATATGAATGAATGTTATGTGCACTCATGTAGAGATTATAAATTACGTTAGGAATTTGCATACATTTTGACTCATTTCACTAACATATTCTGCATTAAGGAGGTTTACTGAATCAGTAACCGCCTGATTTTCGCATTAGATAGGTGCATATACACACACTTTTGCATATGTTCATACAGCATTAGAAATCTTTTAAGGACAACGATTACTTGTGGATGATGTTTTGAGTAGATGGATGATGGATGGTAGGATACGTTCTTCCTAATTTGGAGATTTCGGGGACAAAATCCTTTAAGGTGGGGAGAATGTAACAACCCGAATTTTTATAACATGTTAAGACAAGAAATCAGGGCAGAATTAAATCATAAGTTAAGAATCAATGGGAACAGGTTACGCCATTGCGTTCGTCTTGAAATTCTGCTTGAAAATGAGTCTGAAATTTCGTAAATCGGAATCCGTATGACCAAGATATGACCCATAGAAGATTTCAGAAAATTCAAAATTCAGCCCGAAATTCAAATTCAGCCAAAAACAGATTGGGCGGGAAAATTTCCCGCCCAGCCCCAGGTCGACTGGGGAGTCGACCTGCCCCAGCCCAGGTCGACTGCCCAGTCGACTTGGGTGTCGACCTGGGGGTCGACTTCCCTGGTCGGCCATGTTTGCCTGGTGCACCTGTTTGCTCCTTTGGGTCTGTTCAGTTGGCCTATGACGGGATTTGATGGTTCAGATCTAAACTAGGGTTAATCCTATGGCCTAAACTTGTCTCTACACATATAAAAACACCCTAAGACCTAGCCTAAACCACCACAAATCATCCTAACAACTAAATTCTGCCAAAATGCTCCCTAATCATGGCCTCCGTCTTCATCTTGAGAGCTTCTAAGGCAAAAAGGAGCAATCTTTCTCCATCAAATCAAAGGAGCTACTTATTTCTCAAGGCTTCTAGTGTTGCTACATCATTCCTAAAGCTTCTACAACGTCTCTATCTTGTTCTATTTGGTTCTAGTTCTCATAGCCAAGATTTGTAAGCCCCACTCTACTCTTAGATTTAAACTATGAAATTAATATGAACATGTAGCAAGTTGAAATGGGATTCTTGTGTAATACTTGTCTTTGGTCTATCATTGTATGCATAGATCCATTTATGACACTTTTGATCTATGATTGTGGAACTATCATGAACCTAGTACCGTTCATCTTGATTTTTGGGTAGAAAGCTTTGAGCTTTATTTGGGGATTATGCATAATGCAACATAGAACCCCTCATAACCTTGATGTTTACTTGCCTATAATGTTGAACTACATGCTACCCACAAGTTTATCACTCTATGTCAACTATTATCATGTTATCACCCTATTTTCTAAATTTGATGTCATACATGTTTTGAGGCCAATAATCCTATATGCTAGTTGTGATGAACACCTTTGCCTCAAATATCATTATGTTTAACTTATGACCAACTTTACCACCTTATGCCCATCTTGGTCATATTTTTATGTTCCTTGATTCATTTGTATTGATGCGAATTCACGTGCAATGGGGATACGTTATGGGTAGTTAGGCGAACTTGAAATGACATGAAAAACATGACTTGAAATGTGACATGAAAATTGATTATGCTTGAAAACTTGAATGTGGTCATGACATATAGAAAACCATAAAGTGGCCAACTCGAGGTTGGGTTGAGTTTGTAGTGTAAATCTGCCCAGAACCGCCCGGCAAATCCAGTGGCTACAAGCAATAGGACCCAATGTAAGAAGTTGGTCATATCACGCTTGAAACCCGAGGTTAGACTAGGTTGTGGTGTAAATCTGCCCGGACCCGCCCGGAACATCCAGTAACCACAACAAAGTCTAATGTGAGAGGTTGGGCGCATTAAGTTAATTAATGCCACATGATAGGGTTAAGTCATGAACCACTTGGATACACTTAACCAACTTGAAACATGATTGGATTGGGTTAACCACACTTAACCCGTTAGAAACCCTAGTTACGTGGTCCTTTTCAGCAGTAACCCTCTTGGATGTATCACGATACCCTAGGGACTAGGCTAGGGTGGGGCACGATTACTGGGCTGATTGTAAGCGACCAGAAAGACGGCAGAGTAGGTGCGCCAGTGTAGATTCAGGCGGACTATGGTTGTGCACATAGTCCGGAGTTGAATAAAACAGACATGGGCACCAGTACGTTTAGACTGTGCGTTCTTGATTTGTGTCAGTGGTTGGCACCCTAGGGCTTGATACACCCTAGGGTGGGCCTAGCACAGTCGACTACATTCCGTGATTGGGCCGTATGACACCGACTCTCGACGAGTTAGGCTTATAGGGAGCCGATCGACTAGACCGTATGGTTGGACCTTGACTTGGGTCATCTCATGATATTGGGCCAAGGGATCATTTCTTGTTTATACTTGACATGGGTTGGAATACTAGTACCATTGGTGCAAAACTAAACCTTGTATATGCGATGCCACACTTGATCTACCTTGCTATCTATTTATCATGCCAGTTAGTTACCATCTTTATGTTTCATCTCAGTTTCTCATGTTTAGTTAACTTCATTAGTTTTTATGCTAATAGTAGGTAGGACTTACCAGTCTTTATGACTGACCCTTTTTCTTTCGCCTCTTTTCTTCCGTTTCCCTCGCCCAGGTTCTCAGGGAGGGAACACTAGTGCTTAGCTTGGACATTTGGCTTGCTTTCTTGACAACTCATGTACGGTTTGGACTTGACTTTATGTTATTTTCTGTTTATGTTTTCTAGACTTGTGGTAGTTGGAAAATAATGACTAAGTATTTTGATGTAAGTTGACTATTTGGTTTTGAAATGGTTAATCATGGTTTTTAAATTTCTACCGCTGCTTTACTTAT
This sequence comes from Allium sativum, assembly GCA_030737875.1. Classification (NCBI taxonomy): domain Eukaryota; kingdom Viridiplantae; phylum Streptophyta; class Magnoliopsida; order Asparagales; family Amaryllidaceae; genus Allium; species Allium sativum. The sequence goes on from CM060912.1 coordinate 515,448,178, forward strand.
TTATTTATCTATGTTCTGTCTTGTGATATCTATGTGCATGTTTACCTAGACAACACCCCTCCAAAGCTAGTGCATTCTCTTGTGAGTTGCCCTGGCGGAGGTGGGGTGTTACAACCTTACACTGTAGGGCTGTTTTTCCGTATGGTGCGGTAGAAATTGAGAATCCAACCGATGGATCATCCTGTAAGGTCAATTGTCAATGCCTTAAACCTTACTTGGAACCAATACCAAACCAAGAGGAAGAGATCATGGTCCTCCATGAGCCACATTACATTCGGTAAGACGCACTAAACCTCTTTTGTACATATGTAAATATTCTCTTATTTGTTTTTTTCCTTTCACTAAGATATGTCCGATGAACAACTGTGAGGACACAGTCACACTCAAGTGTGGGGGGGGGGAGGGATTTACATTACATTAGCAATCAAATTTTATAAACTAGGCCATTCACTGAACAAGGACTAACTTAAAATTCATAAATAACACCTTAGTTCTTGTTTGATAAGTTGAATTGTTGGGTGATGGGAATGAACATTATTTATTCATTGAGTCATAATGTGTCTTTTTACGATGCTAGCTTGAGACTGTGCAGGCGTTAGTCATGTTCTGGTGTAAGCGTATCAGCCCTTGTTATACATGTTAGAATGTGCAAGTAAAAATAATCAAAAAATCAAATAATAATGATTTTGCACTTACATTTGTTGGATTTTCTGAGTTCGTTTTCATACATAATATTTTCTTTTCCACTCAAATTTTCAAATCGTAAGTTCTAAAATCCACTTGGCCCAATTAAAGAGAAATGACTCATTGTAGCGTTCTTCTTCGATACCCCACATTATTCAAACCCAAGTTTTAGTCGATTTACATCCATGTTTCGACAAGTTTTTCTTATATTGGTATAGTATTAAACCTTATACTAATGTATTTTCAAAGGTTCAGAAACATCACTTTTTATACCAATATTACACTACCCACTCCGTACTTGTTTTAAGGTAGGATAACCATATACCACATCTTATTTTATATGGGTTATCTATCTTATGAAACTTTGCTTATCATTCCTTTCAGCTTTTTGTATAACATCAATCCGGACTTGTGTGTTGAACTAAGGTTATAGAAGTAGAGTAACTAAGGCACAAAACTTTCCTTTCATAAAGCATTGGTTATGATTCACTTAGTAGAGGAGGAATCAAATGAAAGAATATACGGTATCAGTCCATTTCATCTCCACTCATCACTCATCATGCAAAAAAAAAAAAAAGAAGAAGAAAGAAAAAAGAAAAAAAGGAAGAGGAAAAAAGAAAAAAAAAAGAAATAAAGAGAGAGTCTCTCTGAATAAAATAGCCATTCATCATTCTTGACTATAAAGCATTCTGTTCCATTCCATCCACATCCATTATACCGTACTTGGAAGTGAGGATTATAGTAGAGGAGATGAAAGAAAATAAAAATGTTCATATGTGCCTTAGTATTACTTTATCTTTTGTAGCCTGAAGTTTAACTAATACACTTGCCCTCTTATCTAGAATATTTTTAGAACTTACAAAATTCTCCTTCATCTATGCATAACTCACATCTAATACATTACTGATACACTGGTGCAAAATTATTCAAAAAAAAAAGTTGAATAAATGATTGGGTGCACATTGTCGATGTGTAGAACTTTGGCTGACACAACGCTCTTAACCTTTAAGACAATTACAGTGTTATCAAGGAATTACGATTCGCTTGAAACTTTTTATTCATTTTTGCACCAATTATGGGATGGACAATTTGGGATTGAACCGTTATTATTGAAGTTAGGTAAAGTCCTTGGAATGTAAAAGACCTTAATTATATTGTTTGCTTAATCCGCGTTCATACGACGCTTTGGATTTTGTGGGTTGTATCCGCTGAAAACCCTCACGAGACAACACTCGTCCAACTAGGTACACCTAGGTGTTTAAAGGCTTGTTGCATACGCTAAATGCAATCGTGTTTCCTACGAAAGTGTGACATATCTTAGTTTAGTTTATTCGAGGACGAATAAAAATATAAGTGTGGGGGTATTTGATATACACGTAAATGTGTATATTTTGTCCGCTTATTTATCTTATTTTATATTTAAAATAATTTATATTGTGTATTTATAGTTGTGTTTTCATATTATTTATGATGAATGGATTAATGCACTTAGTTATTGAAAAGCTTGAAGAATTGGTGTATGAAGAGTGTTGATTTTGAGAGCTAGATTAAAGTTTGAAGAAATGTTACTGTTCAACCACCTTCTGCCGCATATTTTAATGATTCAATGCCTTTTCATAAAGATAGTTTGTCGCAGATGTTATGGAGTTCCTAGTCATGCTCAAAACAATTGAATTTGATGTCATTTGATGCCCGCAAGCTACGTCAATTGCAAATACATTCACATTGCGTTCACATTAGCTCAATTGCAAGGCATCTCCCTCATGCTGCGTTCACATTGGCTCATTTGAAAGGCCTTCCATTCACATGCATTCACACTTAGGTACTTGGTTTATGTATTATTTTAAAAAAGGGATTTTGCCCCACATTGCATAATGAGCCTCTTAGCCTTGGCCAATACAACTATAAATACCTTGTATCTTATTCATGTAAAAACACATTGGGTTTTATTCTGTAATTCTCTTCTTGGAATAAAATCATTCTTCTTCCCTTGTTCTATTTAGTTTTAGTTGTATTTTATTTATGTCTGTTATTTTCTTTTTCACTTCTTCTTTAGCTTTGTCTAGCTAATCCCCTTTGATTTGGGGGGTGATGACGCTAATAGATATGATTCAACATGAATCACATAGCAAATAGATGAGGACTTTATACATGTAGATCTGGATCTGAATGAAGGGTTAGATCTGAACCTTCATATCCTGTGTCGTTTAAGAGTTATGCTCCTTCACAGGGTATATTTGTGTTCGATCTAACAATTGTCAGATTTAGATCTAATTTTAGGGTTTTAGAAATTAATTAGTGAATCTGTCCTGATAGCCTATGGTTGTTTAAGAGCTCAGCTCCTGCATAGGCTATGCTTGTCGTTATTTACTTATTTGTTTCTAAGAACCTAATTATCGTTGATTAATGTTTGTGACAGAAACATGAATTAGATCTATATTTATTTGTTGTCCATTGATGAGTGTGAATCCAATCTATGTCATTATCCCCTAATTGTTTTCTCTTATTATATAAATCTCTCTTTTTATTTAATTGCTGTTATTTTCTGTGTTTTCAACCAATCAAAATCCTGGAATAACTTGATTGGGTTCATTAATTAAAATATTTTTGTCCCAAAGTTCGACACCATCTACAAAAATCCTTGTTGTTTAGGAAAGCCGAACGGATTTTACAGTTGTTTACAATTGTATAATTTGTTCGCAAACACTAGCGCCACCCCCAACTCGTAGTTATCTCCTTCCCATCCTTCGACCTCCTCGCAGCGATCCGCCACACCACCAGTATCAACACCGAGGCCCAGCAACTCATCACCGCTAGCCAGCAACACCCCGGCCAGCACCACATTCATCTTCGAGACGCGTTGCTTCTTTAAGGAAATCACATTTTTGTGCCAGATACTGACAATCTTCGATCCAAAACTATTGCTGCCTTACACAATTCCCAAATTGGTGGACACTCGGGTATACATTCCACCTTGGCTAGACTATTTGCAAATTTTTATTGGCCTAATATGCTAATCAACACTGAACCGACAAGCAATTTTCCATTGGAGATGGGGTTTTCGTATGCCTCTAGCCATACCGTCAATTTTCCTTAAGCAAAACCTTCCATAAACTCACCAAAAAATACTTTGGCCCCTACCAAATCCCTGAAAGAATTGGACCAATTGCCTACAAACTACAACTTCCACCCGACTCCAAAATGCACCCAATTTTCCACATCTCCATGCTTAAGTATTGCCCCAACCACGTTACTTCCCAAGCCACACCACTACCTTCCATATCCTTTGATGCAACCATTCTATGAACCACATAAAATAGTCGCCTCTAGACATCCAAATCCAAACACTGCTCAACTTCTCGTTCATTGGCAAGGCCTTAACCCACTCGAAGCAACATGGGAACTAGAAGAACAACTTCACAAAAGATTTCCAAACTTTGACCTTGAGGATAAGGTCCCTCTTCAAGCGGGAAGTAATGATGCACAACTTACACCTGACACAAGCTCAGCAACAAGTATGGACTCAACCACCATGCACAAAGAAGCAAGATCTAAGAGAGTAATCATCAAGCCAAGAAGACTCCAAGATTAGAAGTCTCTAGAATAAATTAGAAGCATATAATCAGGTAATTAGCGAGCCAGGAATCAAATTAGTTAGAAAAGTTGTCCTTTATGTGTGAGGTGTCATCTTGTGAATGGAGTAGTTACACAAATTTGCCTTATTCACAATGACATGGATGTGTATAAAATCACCTGCAATGTATCGAGAGATGCATGAAATGAAAATTCACTTTCTTCCCTTTCTTTTTTCTTCCTCCTCCTTATTTTCTCTCTCTCTTTAATTTTCCACCTACAACATAAATAACAACCATACATTCTTTGTTCTAAACTTTCAAGGAAGTGTCATGTACATGACACAATCTCTCTTTCACTTTTTACTGATTTGAGTTATTATCCTTCCAATTATCCACATATTTCCTTATCCTTTCAGATTTGAAGCTTCATATGAAATCAACTATACACACTGACCCTAAAATTTAATCATCTTGTTCAAGCAACTGAAGATCGATTATGTCTTTTATACAGAAGCTTCAGTCAAGGTTTGAAGTTACTGCTATAATCACAACTAAATATGCATGACTATTTGTCTTACAAAAGGAGTATGAAGAAGCTAAAAGGAAATTTGAAAATAACAACGAACTAGTAAGGGGGTACATATTAACATACATATAAAACAATTTGTCTGATCTATTTATTAATCAGGGGAATTGCTAGAAAAGAAGTACAGAGCGGATAATGTTGGAAGAAAAATATACATGGTAGACAAAATGGTTGCAATTTCAATTTGTTGTCAACAAGCCAATTATGGAGCAAACTCATACATATGAAAACCTATTATCTGACATACACAATGAGAGAATAAAGATGTGTGAGATCCGATAAGACAATATATTGCTGGAAAAATTCCCATCATCATGAAGCGATGCCAGGAACTATCTCAAACATAAAAGGAAGGATCTGTCTGTTCAAGAATGTCGAAGAATTATGAATAATAGATTATACGCTATGGGCCTTGATTGTGATTACGAGTGGATTCAGTTTGGTACTAGAAATTCATATTCAAAACCATTATCATATTATTATATGCTGTTATAGAAAAACCATACCATTACCAACCAAAGTAAATGATAAACCGATAATTTGGTCTGTAGTTTGCAATGGTTGGTAGTCGCCGATAATTAATCTTTACCGTTTACGAGTATATAGCTATTTGTTTACAATATTTTATGTTGAAAGAGTAAATACAAATAGTTATTACTTTTATTATACTGCTGTTTACCAATTTTATTTTGTACAATCAGAATATAAACTTGGTGCAAGAAGCTAAAATATTGTACAAATCATATTATTTTTATAAAATTCACGATAAGAACTACATTCAGTTTGATAACATAATAGTATTTTGCTAGATTTTCTGTTAAATCATTACATTTTAAATGTAATATTATATAACAGAAATATATAACGGAATATATACACATACACATAAAAGTACGTATGTATGTATGTTTACTTTTGGAAGATATATGTTAGTTATAGTAATTATCATATTCAGTAGTTAATTACCATTACCTTGCCGCATAATTTCATATGGTTAGGCAAACCATACAAAAAATTATATACTATTTTTTTTCGTTATTATTTTAGTTGATACTGATTGATAGATAGTAACATGATTAAAATGTCCAGCCCTAACTTTGATAATTTAAATCACATGGAAAGTGAAGACAAAAACTAATGGAGATAAAATCAAGAACAAAAAAAATGCTAATGTGCTATGATGTGAACTCCCACATTTTAAGATCCAGAACTAAACGCTACAAATGCTGCAATCATCTATAGTATTAATTTCCAAAGGTTGAATAGGAACATGTTAATTGTAACGCTCCACTCCGAGACCCACATTTGTGAAGAGAATTAACATTTAATATTGTTTACTAATACAAAGAATAGGGCTGATTAGAAGTGACCAACCATGAGTCTTGTATCAAATAAACATTCAAACCGTCGTTTAGTGCTCTTTTTCGTATGGTTCAGCACTCTTAATCTTTATCCAATACAATACGATAGTGGCTCTAACGTAATCCTTTATAAGAAATAATTAATTGAATCATCACAGATCTCATAACAAATAACCTAGTAATATATACAGATACAACTATCATACAATACATAGTGTCTCAAAACTGTGGTATACAACCACAATACAAATACATGAGTCAAAATAATAGGTACAGATGTCAGAGTACAAGGATCTATTAAGAGATAAATGAAATGATATATAATCTTGAGTTTTAAATGAAAGGATAAATATGTCATGTTCAATCTGATGTATTCCATCCACAAGAGATAAATGAAAGGATAAATAAGATTGAGTTTTAAATTTTCTCACCCCGGCCATGAGAAGAAAGAAAACCTAGACAAGATTGCTTGGAAAATTCTCTAGTTTCAAACTTATAGTCATTGGGGTAAACTAGCTATTGAGTTTTCACAAGCGGGACCATCTTGTTTCGAAGGCGTCTACCCTATGAAGCAAGGATACACATTGGAGGTTGCACGAAGGAAATATTGGGTAGAGCCTCAAGCTTCTCTAATGCACCAGAATCAAGCACATAATCAGAATCATAAAGACATTTCCACAAATGCGAAGCATAAAACACGTTGATCAAGAACACAGACATAACTTAGTCCGATCGCTAAATTTCAGCGGAAAGCGAATAGAAAATAAACTTTGGACTCACAATTCTAGAGATTTCAAAAGTATTCATGGATAATTAGCGTTTTACAATGATAAGCACCGCAAAATGGATTATATGGAAGTCTCATGGTTTTTGAATCCAGAATGGAAAGAGAAGATATAATTCAATTAGATTCAATCGGAAAGGACAATCGAGTTCAAAGGATAGTTACTTTATCCTCCTAGTGAAGTCAATAAAGAATATTGATGCTGAAACCCCCTAACACAAAGTTATGGGCTTAAGGCTTACACGGTGAGGTGAGCTACACGAATTCGGGATCTTGCCTCGGAGAATTCACATCACGATCCAGTAGATTAGAAGGAGCTATCATTGTTGTTACTTCTATAATGAACAATTAAAAGTTTGAACCTATAACTTATTTAATTTAACTATACATCTTCGGGTCTCACTTCGAATTCTCAAATTACCAAAAAAATCTCAAAATCATTTATTAGATTTCAACTTCCAACAAAATAATAGTGATGAATCAAACTACTAGATGATTACAAAATCACTTCTTCTAATTTATTAAGGCTCAAATCTCACTAAACTCTTTTTATTAACTCAAATTCTTACATCAATTAACTATAATAGTTATAAAAATTTAGCTCTTTAACATCTGTGTCAACAATGCCTCATACATCGTTTTGGAACCCCTATCGACCTAAGGCGTCTCTTGTCCTGACCATAATTATTAAACTATGTCTAGGCTTATTAACACAATCGATAATCACAACTTCATTTTATTTATAATTATTCTTATTAACAAGGTCACTTAGTAACTCCATTTTCAGCATTAATGATTTAATACCTTGTAAATACACTTTAAATAATTATATAAAATACATTTTCAACATTTATGCTTCTTACCATTTTACTAATTATATATGTAACGCCCCTTAAATTTTACATATATTTAAATTCGATTAAAGTTAAATAAATTGGATAATCTTGGTTGAAAATCAAATTTGGTTGATTTTGATAATGATGATGGCTTGAATCAAGTATAAACAGATTTTTAATTGAGTTGGTATTTAGAAATGTGGTAATTTGAAAATATATAATTTATATAACTAAATAAATTTGAGTTGTTTAATTTATAATTGGAATTCAAATTTAATTTGGTAAAATGTGAAATTCCGTGATTAATATTAGAACCATTGAAGATAAATCGAGTATTTATCCATAATTGCAGTTCAAATTTACATTCGAACATAACCAAATTTGGGAACTTAAAAACGCGTAAAATCGAGTTATAAAATTTATTTAAGCGGTAATAGGATTAAAATGGAATTTAATAAATATTTAAATTTAATTAAAACAGTTAATCGAATAATTGAATATTTTATTAATAAATTAACTATGAAATTTAGCTATTTTGGCGATTGTCTCGGAATTCGACGAAAACAGTTCCATGGGATCCAGAATAGTGAGTTATTGTAGAGTTTCAAATTTCATAACAACTCGACTTGTCGTTTTACTGTTCGAAATAAAATATGAAAGAAATCAATGTAATTTGATAATTGTTTATTTGTAACGACCCACCTTTTTGCCCAGTTCTTGCTCGTAATTAAACCGACTCAAACCGTTCAAAAAGACGAATTGTTATGGGTGCATACATATTTTGAACAAAATAACAGAATTTTTCATTACGAAATACAATGTTACATCAGAGTTACATAAAATATCAGAGTTACAACACATACAGCGGAAGAAAAGAAAATATACTCTCAGCGGAAGAAAATCATATGATATAGCAGAAGCTCCCATCTCTTGCATGAACTCCAACTCTAAAAGCACTCTGAATCCTGCTCCAACGATCTATAACTGCAAACTAAACTACTAGCTGCCTATGCAAAATTATGGGCACCCAGAGTTTAGGTGAGGGAACAATAAACTCCAGGTCAGTCGTGGGACTGGTGTGAGAACTCAAAACAGTTATTATTAGGTTCATTTTAAAGTTGGGAATTTCACTGGACCACACCGCTAACGCAGAACGAGTTTACTTCATGTGAATACCCGTGCATATAAATACGCAATGACCTTTCTAAAATGAAGTTTTCATAAGCTCGTCCCACATCACACAATGCAAGCGCACACCAGATGGGCGAGGTTTATCTTATGATAACCAAACATGCTTTCATACGTAAAATCCTCTTTCAAAGCCATAATATATATATATATAGCGTGGAAAACATTTCTCAAATAAATGTATTAATCCTAGACGGCATAATACCCCATCCTATTATGTCGCCATATATATATATATATATATATATATATATATATATACAAACCAAAATCGTGTGGTACGTATTGGAGATTTGGTTTCCAACTTGATGATTCCTGGCACGAAAGATCAATCGGAACACAAACGAAATGTAATCAAGGGTTTTTCATCCAGACGCGGACACCAATACAAATCGCGAGGTAGATCAACGGTTTTCGACCAGACGCGGCCCCCCGAACATACCCTATTCCATAAGTCATAAGTGGTTTCCCACTGCTGCAGCGGTCATCATCAATTCATATATATACATAACCTAACCGCCAGTTTCTCATCATCCGGGGTGTGAGGTTTGTCGATGTCACGTCATACACAAAGCTATGCTTCGATAAGCCATTCTTTGATCATCACTAGCTCATTTCCTAACTTGGGTATGTCACATTGACAATTCACGACATATCACTGATTTCAATCAATGCATACCCTCTAAGTTCATATGACTTAGAGACGAGGATAATATATTGCCACAAATCCGATATTCATTAACGGAAATCAGTGCTATGCAGTCAATTTCAATGTCAGACACACCATCCATACAAGACCGTTCTGGGTCTGAACGGAACAACCCGAAAATACTTAAATTTGTTTAGGTCTCATGCAACTCACATCTCGTATCGGGTGGCCTACCCAACCGAGACATTAATCAACAATCAATCTAAACAATTCAAATATTCCCGGTCTTCATTCGTCGTTTACCAAGTCCTGAATTACTTCATAACGTCGTATTATTACTTGGAATGGTTTTCGAATATATGCTCGATCCCGGTCTTTCCAAGTAATAAGCGTACTTTAAACAGTAGCTATGGTTCACACAGGCTTTTCAATTCAAATCTCCTTCCACATAGTTATCAATTCATTTACAACTAAAGATTTGAATTTCTATAATTTCGTACATCTCGTTATCATCTTAAATTCTTCTTTGAAATCAAAGAGTATACCTTCGCTTCAAATTCTTACTTTTAATTCCCTCGGATCGAAGATTTTGACTAAATTCCAATTACGATACGAATTTCCACAACTCAATCTTATTGGGTTTCAAGAATGGCATTATTGAAGATACGATTCATGACAGAACCCAAATCAATCGTCATTGAATCATAAATTATACATAAATTTTATCCACTTATATTCGATATAAATTCTCATAATCAACGAATACTATAAGTAGAATAACGATATAATAATATCTTTCAAATTCCCCAGATAGTATACATTTACATCATGAAGTTCATGCCAAATATCGAAGATTATTTCTATCTAGCTTATTTAAATCAAGGTGAGAACCCGTATCTTAATTGAAAGGTTTATTCAACTCTTTGACACTAGATCTGGATAGAGATACCATCAACTTATCTTCAATATTAATTTCCGTATCCAACTAATATTATAAGCGGAATAACGGTGAAATACTCTTTTTAAATTACTCAGATAATAAGAGTTTTCATTTACCGAACTAATATCAAACATCCGAAGATTTATCTCCAACCATATCCAATTATTTAGTATTAAAAACCCGTATTAGTATAAATCTAAATTCCATATAAAATATTTCTAATACTCTTAAACCTTTGAAAACATTCCACAAATCATTACTTATAGTTCGGAACATCGTTTACGGGTTAAAACTTCAAAATAGATTGTTTTCAAAGAAAGCGTTACAATAGCGTTCCAAAAGTGTTACAAAAGTGTTACAAAGCAGTTATCTTAACTATTTTGATCAAAATATCGTTTATCTTAGCCAAAACTTAAACTTTACAATTGAAAACACTTTTTCCATAATTTGTAATGATTTTACAAATTTTTTCCATATTTTTAAATAATTTAAAAATAGCTGTTTATAGTTATGGGCAACAATTGTTCTTACATCGATCTTTTCCAAAACGGTTTCAAACATAACATGAAAATTATAAATCGAATTTAAAATCCGCTTTCACTCATTTGAAAGTTCTTGTTTATATAAATCAAATGTTTTTCGTTTCATGGAAATCCGATTTAGATTGCAAAAGTTATAAGTGTTTCAAGTTGCATCTGAAATACGTAAATTGTCGTTATGCGACAAGCTCTATTTTTACCATAATAACCATTATTCTACGATACTTCAAAATATCTTAGAAATCGTTATATCCTTATATAACCCTTTTAAAATCATTTAGATTTACTTTTCAAATTATTTTGGATCTAAAATTCAATTTTCATAAATTCCAATTCATTTCTAAATTGAAATAACTTCAAATTAACCTTCCCATTCGTCGGATCAGTTAGGGATAGCCAGGGAGAGCAGGAAACTTCTTTTCCAAACCCAAGCCTAGACACTATCCTCTCTGTCATCCTAGAACGTTCTGGTGTATATTATATTATTAATATAAAGAGACATCGTTCATATTCAAATTTCAAAATCTCATTTCGAATTTAAATTGAAAATAATATGTTTTACCAAAACTAGCTTCAGATAGATATAAAGATCGTTGTACAGAATCAATACATAATTCAAATCATTTCCAATCCTAATTCAATATTTAAAAAGTTAATATTTAATTCAAGACTAACAATTTAAATATTATTTAATGATTGAATAAAATCGTATATAGGAAGGAGATTTTAAATCGATCACCCATATATTTCCACAACCACGGGGTGTGTGTGTAATATCATGCAATGAAATTATATTTTCCAAATGAACCATATAACCAGATGGATACGAATTCATTCATCACAAACAAACAGTTTAACGGTGCACAAGCGTTACGGTCAATAACGCTTACCAGTGTTCAGTGTATTATCTAACTACATGCACATCCATTCACATAATAACATCCATCACACAATCATCATCAACAAATTTTAATTATCTCAGCTAATTATGATTAACTAATTTGAACAAATAATTTTAAATTATAAGTTCTCACCTAACAGCTCTCCAAATCTTCACGGTAGGCGAGCCTAGTTGAGTGAATCGTCGGACAGTATTTCGGCGCAGCGTCTTCTTCACAAAAATATATATAATATAATATACACTAATCTCTCTTTATATTGTAAGAGGAGAAAGAGGAGGAATGACGAACTTTGGCAAGGTGGTGGTGGAAAGGAGGAAGACTTATGCCATGGAAACCATGGCCATAAGCTTTAAGAAGAAGAGAGAAAGAAAAGAAGTGAGAATGAATGAAAAAGTGGAAGGAAAGGGTGGTATTTATAGGAAAAGAAGAGTAAGGAGAGAGTGACACATCATAGGACATGTGTATTACATGCATGGAATGTTGCATGCAAAATTACAAGTGTCTTAACACTTGTAAAAAGGAGAAGGAATGTGTTTTTGGTAGCATTTACCTTAAACGTTATGAAAATAAAGAGCAACACATAATACTAATGCTACTAATTTATGTTATCTTTTGACAAATCCGATCGAACGACAAATAATATCATTAAATCCAACTTATTAATAATCATTCTTGTAAAATCATAAAATAAATTGTCCTTTACCAAATTCATATTTTACAAATCAATATTACCAAAATCAGAGATTATCATTACTTAACATAAAATCTTATAAATTAAATACAACTTTTAAAAAAACTAGTTTTTCTTACAAAAATCTATTTAATATAACGAAACACTTATTCAAAGTAAAAATTTATATTCAAACCTTATAAAATCATTTTATGTTCAGAAAATCAAAAATTATAAAAATCCAAATCAAACTTAGTTAAAATTCTGGGATGTTACATTCAACCCCCTTAGAAACTTTTCGTCCTCGAAAAGGAAGTCGAGTAAATTTAAACTCCTTCACAAATTTTAAATTCCTATTTCTCTCTCAACATACCAGAAATGTAATGGTCAGAACTAAGGCTCAAATCATTCAAATTTACACTAAATTTAGAGTCTAAGGAAACTTCTATGATCTCGTGATTACTAGGGTCGTCACTGGTCATGATTAAAATCAAATTATCTGAGTTAGATCCAGAGTAGCTACCATTACCACAAAAGAGAAACTGGGATAGATACTGTCTAGTACTTAGATGTCTATGACCCTAAAAATTTAAAGTTTAGAAATTGTCTTTCTAACTTACTCTTACGGAACCCATGGTTTTCTTATCAATTATAAGACTAAGCGCTCAAATTAGAAATTTAAATCCAAGTTCTCAAATAAAATTTTCCCTAATCGTTCAATTATCTTGCAATATAACATCTTGGCTAAATTCAATATTAGAAATTCTATTGCTCTCAACAAAAATCAAGTTCAATTTTAGAGATAATTCAAAATACTGGTTTCAAATCTAAATTAGTTCACTTGTCCAAGGCTTTATCTGAGCAGGGAAAAAGGAAGAATTCCGAAATAAAGTTGAATAATGACAATTCGGGGTGATTTTCAAAATATGACAATGGGTCGAGCAAAACGCAGTGACAAGGGAAGAGATAGGATTATATTTTTGAAATACTCATTCTATTTCAAATTTTTATTTCAATCGTTTCCAAATTAACCCATTTATAAGTTAACTTTTATACTCATTTAATATTCAAATTTTTGTCTTCATATTCACCTAATCGAACTTTAAAATTCAAAATATATAAAATCTCTTTTTCATTCTTGTTAAAATATCATGTCTTGTTTAGAAACATTTTCTTACTTAACTAGCCGTACAATTTCTTAAAACAGTTTTATTTAAAAATACCATCACACTTCCTCTGCGCACTCTGATTATGCGTATATTCAAAGTAGTATTGGTAAAACATCCCAAAACATTGATTTCAAAATTTCCGGAACCAAATCCTCAAAATTAATATTTAAAAATCCTAATTTTCTTGCATAAGTTGGATTCTATATTTCAAAGAAATCTCATTTATTGAGGTTCTGTTACAAAATATCTTGGATAAATTAAAGTTATCGACACGGTTTCACACGGCACAAAGAGGCATACATAGATCAAGTCAAAATTCCATGTGCTCAAGTCAAGTAAAGATGCATAGAAGTTCCATGCTAATTTGTGCATGAAAGGTATACATTGACCAAATCAGGTTTCATGAGCTTGGAATAGAAATTCAACATCAAATGAGCATCAACAGGTGCAAAGGTTCGAATCAAATACTTAACCAAATGCACATGATACAAAGGTACGAATGACACTACTCAATAGCAAATGGTTGGAATTTAAGTGAACAGTCTAGCCCAAGATGGGGACTCACATGTAAACAAGGATACAAATTCTAACAGTTTAATCATGGGATAGTCGTTAAATTTTCATAATTTTCCTCTTGAATAAATCTTACTTTAACAACTTCATTTTCTTCCTTTGTGTTTCAAGTGAATACTTGTTGAGAAATTTTCGTTTGACTCACTCGTTCATGCCGGTTTCTCTTAACAAGGGAAATTATATAATTCAATTGATTTGTTCAATACATATCCCATTTTATCATATTAACCTTGTTTCTCAAAATTCGTATAGCTTCAGGTGGGAAAATCGGTCTTCTCCCCCACTTAAGACATTTACCATAATTTTATTAAATTGTATCGTCAAAATCGAAATATGGGGTGAACCAAGCTCGCTTACATGCATTTTCGAAATTTCACTTTTCAGTTCTTCAATTGAGATTAGCTTCTAAAATATATCCTTGCGGTTTTGACAAAATAGTGTGATTCACGCTTCTAATTATCAGTTAAGTATGCATTTAACTTAACTACCTTATGTTAAATTCATTTTTTCACATATCCCATTTCATAACATAATACATTCAATACTTCGAAAGTCATTTGTAAAATCAATTTTACAATTGTGAGGACGTCGCAAAACACTTTCGATTGTTTATCTATACAGCTTTAAGTACTTCTTGACGTCTCGATCATAAACATATAGTCATCCCGCTTTCGAAACCCAAAAATAAGATTGATGATGATCGATCAATCACCAGAATTATCCCCAAGCGACTAGAATGTGATTCTATGTCCATCTAGTATATATTGGACTTCATATATACGTTAGCTAGGCGTATATGCAAAATCCTTACATACTTGATCGTCCTACCTTGACGTCAAATAAATACTCGCAACTGTTTTTATTACACGCTGATTATCTTCCAAATCTATAGCTTTGAATTAACGATCTTTTTATATAAATATTTTATATATAGGCTGGAAAATATTTTGAAATTCTCATTCCAAGCTCGAAGTTTTTTTTTCCAATACGCTTGTTGAAGCCAATTCACTAATCGCTTATTTCTCGATAACTCCGAACAGATCGACGCTGGATTTTCGAAGTTTTGTCACAAAGAGCCCTTTTTATTTTGAAAGTATTTCCTTTAAAATTAATATTTTAAAATCTTCTTCAAAATATTTTATTTCAAATAATTATTATTTTCAAAAATGATTTACTTCTACAAAAATACCTTATATAGATTTCAAAAATACGCTTTCTCGTCATAATATTCCGAAATCTCATTCTAGGGCATTTCTAACCCTATCTCTAATGAGATACTATAGCTCTGATGAGTCCTATCCTTTGTTCAAAATATGTTGTACCCGATAGCTTTGTATAACCAAAGCTCTGATACCACTTGTAACGACTCACCTTTTTGCCCAGTTCTTGCCGGTAATTAAACCGACTCAAACCGTTCAAAAAGACGAATTATTATGGGTGCATACATATTTTGAACAAAATAACAGAATTTTTCATTGCGAAATACAATGTTACATCAGAGTTACATAAAATATCAGAGTTACAACACATACAGCAGAAGAAAAGAAAATATACTCTCAGCGGAAGAAAATCATATGATATAGCAGAAGCTCCCAACCCTTGCATGAACTCCAACTCTAAAAGCACTCTGAATCCTGCTCCAACGATCTATAACTACAAACTAAACTACTAGCTGCCCGTGCAAAATTATGGGCACCCAGAGTTTAGGTGAGGGAACAATAAACTCCAGGTCAGTCGTGGGACTGGTGTGAGAACTCAAAACAGTTATTATTAGGTTCATTTTAAAGTTGGGAATTTCACTGGACCACGCCGCTAACGCGGAACGAGTTTACTTCATGTGAATACCGGTGCATATAAATACGCAATGACCTTTCTAAAATGAAGTTATCATAAGCTCGTCCCACATCACACAATGCAAGCGCACACCAGATGGGCGAGGTTTATCTTATGATAACCAAACATGCTTTCATACGTAAAATCCTCTTTCAAAGCCATAATATATATATATATATATATATATAGCGTGGAAAAAATTTCTCAAATAAATGTATTAATCCTAGACGGCATAATACCCCATCCTATTATGTCGCCATATATATATATATATATATATATATATATATATATATATATATATATACAAACCAAAATCGTGTGGTACGTATTGGAGATTTGGTTTCCAACTTGATGATTCCTGGCACGAAAGATCAATCGGAACACAAACGAAATGTAATCAAGGGTTTTTCATCCAGACGCGGACACCAATACAAATCGCGAGGTAGATCAACGGTTTTCGACCAGACGCGGCCCCCCGAACATACCCTATTCCATAAGTCATAAGTGGTTTCCCACTGCTGCAGCGGTCATCATCATTTCATATATATACACAACCTAACCGCCAGTTTCTCATCATCCGGGGTGTGAGGTTTGTCGATGTCACGTCATACACAAAGCTATGCTTCGATAAGCCATTCTTTGATCATCACTAGCTCGTTTCCTAACTCGGGTATGTCACATTGACAATTCACGACATATAACTGATTTCAATCAATGCATACCCTCTAAGTTCATATGACTTAGAGACGAGGATAATATATTGCCACAAATCCGATATTCATTAACGGAAATCAGTGCTATGCAGTCAATTTCAATGTCAGACACACCATCCATACAAGACCGTTCTGGGTCTGAACGGAACAACCCGAAAATACTTAAATTTGTTTAGGTCTCATGCAACTCACATCTCGTATCGGGTGGCCTACCCAACCGAGACATTAATCAACAATCAATCTAAACAATTCAAATATTCCCAGTCTTCATTCATCGTTTACCAAGTCCTGAATTACTTCATAACGTCGTATTATTACTTGGAATGGTTTTCGAACATATGCTCGATCCCGGTCTTTCCAAGTAATAAGCGTACTTTAAACAGTAGCTATGGTTCACACAGGCTTTTCAATTCAAATCTCCTTCCACATAGTTATCAATTCATTTACAACTAAAGATTTGAATTTCTATAATTTCGTATATCTCGTTATCATCTTAAATTCTTCTTTGAAATCAAAGAGTATACCTTCGCTTCAAATTCTTACTTTTAATTCCCTCGGATCGAAGATTTTGACTAAATTCCAATTACGAAATGAATTTCCACAACTCAATCTTATTGGGTTTCAAGAATGGCATTATTGAAGATACGATTCACGACAGAACCCAAATCAATCGTCATTGAATCATAAATTACACAGAAATTTTATCCACATATATTCGATATAAATTCTCATAATCAACGAATACTATAAGTAGAATAACGATATAATAATATCTTTCAAATTCCCCAGATAGTATACATTTACATCATGAAGTTCATGCCAAATATCGAAGATTATTTCTATCTAGCTTATTTAAATCAAGGTGAGAACCCGTATCTTAATTGAAAGGTTTATTCAACTCTTTGACATTAGATCTGGATAGAGATACCATCAACTTATCTTCAATATTAATTTCCGTATCCAACTAATATTTTAAGCAGAATAACGGTGAAATACCCTTTTTAAATTCCTCAGATAATAAGAGTTTTCGTTTACCGAACTAATATCAAACATCCGAAGATTTATCTCCAACCATATCCAATTATTTAGTATTAAAAACCCGTATTAGTATAAATCTAAATTCCACATAAAATATTTCTAATACTCTTAAACCTTTGAAAACATTCCAAAATCATTACTTATAGTTCGAAACATCGTTTACGGGTTAAAACTTCAAAATAGATTGTTTTCGAAGAAAGCGTTACAATAGAGTTCCAAAAGTGTTACAAAAGTGTTACAAAACAGTTATCTTAACTATTTTGATCAAAATATCGTTTATCTTAGCCAAAACTTAAACTTTAAAATTGAAAACACTTTTTCATAATTTGTAATGATTTTACAAATTTTTTCCATATTTTTAAATAATTTAAAAATAGCTGTTTATAGTTATGGGCAACAATTGTTCTTACATCGATCTTTTCCAAAACGGTTTCAAACATAACTTGAAAATTATAACTCGAATTTAAAATCTGCTTTCACTCATTTGAAAGTTCTTGTTTATATAAATCAAATGTTTTTCGTTTCATGGAAATCCGATTTAGATTGCAAAAGTTATAAGCGTTTCAAGTTGCATCTGAAATACGTAAATTGTCGTTATGCGACAAGCTCTATTTTTACCATAATAACCATTATTCTACGATACTTCAAAATATCTTAGAAAATTGTTATATCCTTATATAACCCTTTTAAAATCATTTAGATTTACTTTTCAAATTATTTTGGATCTAAAATTCAATTTTCATAAATTCCAATTCATTTCTAAATTGAAATAACTTCAAATTAACCTTCCCATTCGTCGGATCAGTTAGGGATAGCCAGGGAGAGCAGGAAACTTCTTTTCCAAACCCAAGCCTAGACACTATCTTCTCTGTCATCCTAGAACGTTCTGGTGTATATTATATTATTAATATAAAGAGACATCGTTCATATTCAAATTTCAAAATCTCATTTCGAATTTAAATTGAAAATAATATGTTTTACCAAAACTGGCTTCAAATAGATATAAAGATCGTTGTACAGAATCAATGCATAATTCAAATCATTTCCAATCCTAATTCAATATTTAAAAAGTTAATATTTAATTCAAGACTAACAATGTAGCGACCCGGAAAATTTGACACTCGAATTTTCGACATTTACACAAACTGTGTCCCATTCGAGTATCGAATCTCCAGAAAGCTAGAAGGAAGAAGTTGGAGGATGAGAAAGATAAGATAGAAATACTAGAATAGAAGAAGAAGAAGAATCAACACACAACACAGAATCAGAGTCTCACATCGCAGCGGAACAAAATATAATATGGAAATAAATCTTTATTGAGAGCTTTCAAAATTACTTACAGTATCAGAGTACATCAACATATCTGGACAGTTATATAACCTGTCCTCATATACAATCACACAGCGGAACAGTAGCTATATATATAACCATACGTTTGAACTCTTCCAGTTTGTCTCTGGACTTCGCAGCATCCGGTAACCTGGACCTGTACACTCCGGCCTAACCCGAGCATTTACAAAACACCGGGTCAGTCTGGTGAACCAGAGTGAGATAAACTCGCACAGTATTAAGGTATCACACAACTTGATTTTAAAGTAAAAATCTTTTCGAAAGAAAAGGATAATCGTAAGACCGAATCCACACATAAATACGGACGGTTTTTACCTTACGATAACCCAAAACATTTTTGAAACCAATATCTTGTCTGATATTATAATAATGTCTACATACAGGTAAATAATAATCTAGTGGAACGCTTGCATCTCACGCTCCACATATATAGTATACAAACAAAACCGCGGGTGCTTATTGGAGATTGGATTCCGACCTTGACAAGGTATGGGACCACCTGCCGCTAGTGTATCTCTAGAGGCGAATACACTGGGTTCAACAAGAACGTCTTGCAACCCGGCCCTCACATGACCGACCACTCATTTCGCTTGAGTGTATCGAATGTATATCACCAACGGTTGGACTCAAACCACCGTTCCCGAATGGGCAGAATCGATAGAATAAGAAACAAAAGGAATTTCTCTAGATAGGTGATTATACACCCTAATGGGAGCGACCCACATAGCCATGCTGCCTGCCCGATTTCTGTCATCTCCCGGTTGATGAGGCTTGAGGCTACGCTTTACCTTTATAATCAGCACATCACATTCACTTCGAATGCCACATCGTCAGATCCATCAACAGTCACTAATTGGCGTCCACAACAATACATTACGTGTTAGCTAAAAGAAGTTTCCTTCTCCGCTTCCACTCTTGGTACTGTTGAAGAAATCAATGTACGTGATTTTTTTCTGGAAATACTCTGTCAGACATTCATCCATACAAGTCACCCAGGAACAGGATGAACCGAAGGTACTCTCCTACTGCATCCTAGGAATCACCCTGAGAATCAGTAGCGAGAAGTCCTTGCAACCCGTAGATTCCAACTACGACAGAATCACATTTTATCTCTGGTTGCAAGTCAGAGAATTTTAGTAATCCTTCCGCTTATGAAGATCCACGGTCTTCAATAGCTCCATCTTGAATCAGCATCTTCATCGTATTCGTATTTGCTGGACGGAATGGTTTTCGAATATATATTCGATCCCGGTCTTTCCGTACCAACAATCGCATGGGCCAATTTTGATAGTCGGTTATTTAACTATCAAATCAAACAATCATTCATCCATAAAAGAAAAATGGATTCACTGATTCAATACTCAGTATCATTTAGCCTCTTTAACGAACTGTCCGTTGGTTATATCCTTTACTTTTCCAATATTTGAAACATCGCTTTTACTTCTTATTTTAAAATAAGAATATCCTTCAGATTCAACTTATTCAATCTTATAAACTTTTCGAAAACAGTTTATAATATCATTAACGAAAAATCATAACTTATGTTTTCCTCGACTATTCTCGTTTATAAACTAATATCATTCTTGGATAATCATGGAGTCGGTCAAGTTGGGGTATTTTTAGCTACCTCTCATACCTTGACCAACAACATTCATATCTTCAGAATAAATAGAAGTTTATTAACTACACGCTCCCTTGGAAACCTATTTAAATCTCGATCACTTTTACTCCACAAATTGTTAAGTAAACTCTTATAAAACTCTTTCGAGCGGTGTTAAAATCATTTACAATATCCTATACAATCTTCGATTCTATTATAATTAGAATCCTTATGAAAATCCCTTGATTACTTGATATTATTACAAATCATTTCAAACTACTCAATTCATTTGGTTTTAAAACCATATAAACAATGCTCTTATAAATCTTATTTAATATCTTATATTGTTATCCTTTCAAAACAATTCAACTTATATTTATCGCACTCCCTTTAAATCGTACTCGACCACTTATTCTTTGTTTAGAAAACATATAATAATCCTTTGTAAAATCCCATGTCCAAAAATGGCTCGTCTCATTTGTAACAAATGTTACAAATCACATTCATAAACCCTTACTTCGATTCCATTTTCAAAACTTTAAATTTCCATTAACAAAATCTTTTGTAAATTAAGTACGACAACTCACCATTCGTTTTCATTTTCACATTTTTAACTTTGTTTACAAATCTCATCTGTAAGTCATTGTCGACAACTAATATTCGTGTCGTTATCCAAAACCTTAACTTCATTTAAAATCCTGCCTTCAGTTAATATTCCGAACTTTGGAATATCACATTCCGAACCTCGGAATAGAACTCACTTTGATTTATCATTCCGAACTTCGGAATGCCACATTCCGAACTTCGGAATAAATCTCGCTTCCATTTATTTAAATGAATCCCATTTATAAATTTCATTTATAAATTCATATTCATAATGTCAACTTCGATTTCATATGAAATCCTATTTCCAAATCACCACTCATTTCCAATCCGTTGATTTGTTAATCTCATTCATGAAATGTTCTTTAATCACATTTCGTATCATTTGAACATCGTTTGTTAAAAACGATCATCTATTTCAAATCATTACTCTTTGAACTCTTTTACACATTCTTGCATATTCACGATCCCATTTTTCTATTTCGATGCTTTATTTACGACTGTTAAGACCTTTACAAAACCTTTCCAACTTTTAAATAGTCAATACGATAAATTTCGCGTTTAAACATTTGTTTAAAAATCTCTTACATTTCTATTAGTTATATTTTACATATTTATGAAACCTATAAATCTAACTTCGACTATAATCACATTTCGAATTCATATAAAAATATATTTATAATTTTGAAACCGCTCGAAATCCATTAAATATCGGTTACGAAAATCATTTCTTTTAACCGACGGTACTTAAAGAGGCAAATGGCTACTATAGTACCAAACCGTGAAATATAGACTAATTTCACATTACATAACGAACAATATAATCATATTGATAATGTTATTCAGTTCAAAATAGCCAATCAATGTTCGGTTTCCATGATGTGAACACTTTAATAATGACGGTCGATAATAAATGTAACAGTCTATACTGTGCTAATAACAGAAATGCAAGCATTATAACGTTTATAGTGTTATAAACGTAACCACTGAGGTAAGTTACCTCAATTGGATTTAATCGTCAGAAATAACGATTAGTTTCAATTAAATTAAACCGTCGTTTAATTTAACTGTTTCAGCCCATACAATGAACGAACAAACAATAACCATAGACAAGCATAGCACACAATTATAAAACCCGACTTATATAAAATATAAGTAGGGGAAAAACTGAGTGAGTTTAACTCACCTTGATTCCATTCCACGTTGCACTGGTTCGTTTCAGTCAAATTAAACCAATGGTTAATTTAACTGAAGATCTCAGTTGCTTCAACTCTGTCCAATCCAGCTTGTTAACACGGTTCCAATGTCCCTGGTCTTGTCCAATTCTGTTACTGAATGAACAGATTATGAATCATACGTCATATGAATTTAGTTAACTAAATTAATTATCGAATTTTATTTTAATTGATTATTTAAATTAAAAATTATTCTAACTAGTTTACTTTTATTATAACATCGGTGTTAGAAGCTTGCTTAATCAACTGGCTCCGTAATAGACGAGTGAACACAAAATTTTATCTTCTACTAAACCCTGTTACAAACATCTTTTATAGCTTTTTGAACCAGTGGGTGTATATAGTTTCAAACACATTAAAGTTTAACTTAGACATACCGTAATTGGTTTTTTTTTTTTTTTTTTTTTTTTTTGGCTTCCCGGGTAACCCCAAAACTTATACGTGCATGGTTCCAATTCGCCATATCAGACAATGCGTATAACACCAAAAATTGGAGCACTAATTATTTATTAAATCATACCTGCGTTTATAGACTTTAGATTAGGCATGCTCAAAGTTTTCCAGGCAATGCACTGTACCAATGTTTCTCTTCTTCCTATCTGGTATTCGCGCTCTTCACCATTTCTTCCCACCGCCCTTCCTTCTTCAACACTTCTTACGTGTTCCCTTTTCTTTTTTTTTTTTTTTTTTTTTTTTTCTTTTTTTTTTTTTCTACACGTTAGTGCCAAAGTGCACAAACCCATTTCCAGCCCCCCCCCCCCACATTCTGTCTTGCGCCTCCTTTCTTTCCTTTTTTTTTTTTTTTTTCTCTACATACTTATCTCCACTTCCTTCTTAGGAAGTATAATGGAAAGCTACAGGATATTGTTTCCTTATTGCCGCCACTTTATGATATCCTCCTTACGTTGCCTTTCCATCACCCCCTTTCTTCTTTCCTTCCTCTTCCTATTTCTGTACGCCTGTTCTCCCTTTTTTTTTTTTTTTTTATAGGTTGGATCTGTTTTTTTTTTTTTTCCATTACTGAAGCGATGAAGAAAAATAAGATGAGCGACTGTGTTTATATAGAAGGGAGGCAGTGTGGGTAGCAAGGAAATCACGCATAGGTTTGCAGTGTAGCATATAGGTTAGCTGGGTTTGCATGTGGGTTGGTGGCTGTGCGCTGGACTTTGGGATTCTAACAACTTGGTCGGCACGTAGAGGAAATTTGGCAGACAAGAAACTGAAATGTTTGGGGCGCAAGGCAGTGGAAATTTTGGGGCGCAAGGAAAATAAAGTGTTTGGTACGCAAGTGTGGACGCAAGAACAAAAGGAACGTAAGCAAAAGGTTTGGGAAAAAAAGGAAAAGTGGGATGATTTTAATAATATTTTATTGTGTAAAGCTTAGCATTGGAGAAATGTGTCAAACTATCTACATAAATTCCCTATTTTTGACAAACAAATATGTAATCCTAGCATAAAAAAATATTCTGGACCCAATGGGACAGATTTCGTCGAATTCCGAGACCGTTTGTGAAAACCCTTTAGAAAATATCGATGAAAAACACCGAGCAATAATTCCTTAAAATTACAGAAAAAATCCTAAAAATATGAGGCCTTGACATTTCACTAGACCTCTTCCTAAGGTTTCGTATGAAACTTGTTTTGTTGAATTTTGAGTTCGTTTGACCAGTTAACCATTCAAATAAAGTTACCTACACCACTATGTATTCATGTATGAGCGTTGCAGACTGAAATAAAGATACAGTCGTGTTCAGTGAGGTGTCGCGATCCCAAAAATATAATAATACCGGTAGTTTAACTTATATTGTGAAATCCCAAAATGTTGTCACAGGGTGTAAAATACTCCAAATAAAAAGTTGCTTTTTTAATTAATTAAAAATTACAGTAAAATTCTAAAAATTAAATTATCACTACGCCTCAAAAGAACCTTGTCTAAATTCGAAACCGATATGCAGTTATATCCAATAAACCGTTACGGTCGATAAACGATTACGCCGCTGTTTTTCTGCCAAATTGATTTGGGCATAACTTCCAATCTACATGACGAAATCCCGATTTTTCTCTTCCACTAGAAAAATATACTTCTCCAGCTCCGTACATTTCTTGTTTCACAGAAATCCGATTTAAAACAGGCTCTGTATATCCAGTTGAAGTTCAAAACTCTATTTTACGAACTGCAGCGCTGTTCTGAGCTCGTTTTATTTTATATATGAATATATATCGTTCAACTTCGTTTAGATAGTGATTTAAAAATTAAAATTCATTTATATTCCAAATAAATATTTAAAATAAATAAAGTATTTGGCTGCCAAAAATACGGGACGTTACATTCTTCCCCCCTTAAAAATAATTTCGTCCTCGAAATTGCTAAGGTAAGAAAACACCCCTATAACCAGGTTAAAACCATTTGTTTACTCCGGTTTCACTAAACCAATTTATTTTAAATTAATTTATTAATTTATTTCTATAAACAAAAATTTTCAAAAATTCTGAAAATTTTCTAACACTCGAAATTTCTGAAAAATTTCGCCAGCACCTCCTTTGTACTGGTCAATAGCTCAAACTCCAACTCGCCTCTCTAGGCCTCCTTCAACCCAAAAGAAAATCAAACAGCCAAGTGGCTTGCCAAAATCACCAAACCCATATAGAAATAAACGTGTACCTTTTTGTCGGGCATATCATTATATCCTTTCCATCTGCTGCCCTGTCAGCATATACAAATGCATCCAAACAAAATACCAATTTTATCCTCAGAACCAAATCCTTCACGCATTCAAGCCAAATCCCATTCTTAACTCAATTTCCATCCATTGTCAATTCCAACTCTTAACTTACCAGTCCAACACCATTTCAGATTTCTGTCTCGCAATTCAAAATCTGATTTTGCTTAATATATTATATCTTGATTCAATTTCCCGCTAGTTGGTTTCAATTCAATTCATATTCAGTTTCATTCCAATTTTTTTGACACTAGAATTTATTTTCCATACCTTTGTTAAACGATTTAATGAATTCTATCCAACTACTTGTCATCCAATAACAACCAATCCACAACCATCAACCAATACACAACCAAATAAACAAAATTTATTGAATTCACATTCAATATTAATATTTATTTTGGTTTCACCCATTTGATTATTATTCATTCATTTAATTTCCAATTTATTTTAATTACAATATCATTCTGAAATTAATTACACTTAACCAGGTTAAGTATCAATTCAACCTTTTTTTATTCGATTCGAATCCCATTCAAATCGATCAAACACACAAATATCTCACTAATTTAATAAAAATTTCTTTTCTATACAAAAATATATTTTGGGTAAAATTATTCCATTTACCCTCTTTTCAAAACATAAAACTTTTGTATATAAAATTTTCAAATACGCTCTCATATATATATACTCAATCTCGATCTAGGGTATTACTAACCCCATCTCCATCGAGTTACGCCACAGAGCCAAGGTTATTACTAAACCAATAGCTCTGATACCAACTGTAGCGACCCGGAAAATTTGACACTCGAATTTTCGACATTTACACAAACTGTGTCCCATTCGAGTATCGAATCTCCAGAAAGCTAGAAGGAAGAAGTTGGAGGATGAGAAAGATAAGATAGAAATACTAGAATAGAAGAAGAAGAAGAATCAACACACAACACAGAATCAGAGTCTCACATCGCAGCGGAACAAAATATAATATGGAAATAAATCTTTATTGAGAGCTTTCAAAATTACTTACAGTATCAGAGTACATCAACATATCTGGACAGTTATATAACCTGTCCTCATATACAATCACACAGCGGAACAGTAGCTATATATATAACCATACGTTTGAACTCTTCCAGCTTGTCTCTGGACTTCGCAGCATCCGGTAACCTGGACCTGTACACTCCGGCCTAACCCGAGCATTTACAAAACACCGGGTCAGTCTGGTGAACCAGAGTGAGATAAACTCGCACAGTATTAAGGTATCACACAACTTGATTTTAAAGTAAAAATCTTTTCGAAAGAAAAGGATAATCGTAAGACCGAATCCACACATAAATACGGACGGTTTTTACCTTACGATAACCCAAAACATTTTTGAAACCAATATCTTGTCTGATATTATAATAATGTCTACATACAGGTAAATAATAATCTAGTGGAACGCTTGCATCTCACGCTCCACATATATAGTATACAAACAAAACCGCGGGTGCTTATTGGAGATTGGATTCCGACCTTGACAAGGTATGGGACCACCTGCCGCTAGTGTATCTCTAGAGGCGAATACACTGGGTTCAACAAGAACGTCTTGCAACCCGGCCCTCACATGACCGACCACTCATTTCGCTTGAGTGTATCGAATGTATATCACCAACGGTTGGACTCAAACCACCGTTCCCGAATGGGCAGAATCGATAGAATAAGAAACAAAAGGAATTTCTCTAGATAGGTGATTATACACCCTAATGGGAGCGACCCACATAGCCATGCTGCCTGCCCGATTTCTGTCATCTCCCGGTTGATGAGGCTTGAGGCTACGCTTTACCTTTATAATCAGCACATCACATTCACTTCGAATGCCACATCGTCAGATCCATCAACAGTCACTAATTGACGTCCACAACAATACATTACGTGTTAGCTAAAAGAAGTTTCCTTCTCCGCTTCCACTCTTGGTACTGTTGAAGAAATCAATGTACGTGATTTTTTTCTGGAAATACTCTGTCAGACATTCATCCATACAAGTCACCCAGGAACAGGATGAACCGAAGGTACTCTCCTACTGCATCCTAGGAATCACCCTGAGAATCAGTAGCGAGAAGTCCTTGCAACCCGTAGATTCCAACTACGACAGAATCACATTTTATCTCTGGTTGCAAGTCAGAGAATTTTAGTAATCCTTCCGCTTATGAAGATCCACGGTCTTCAATAGCTCCATCTTGAATCAGCATCTTCATCGTATTCGTATTTGCTGGACGGAATGGTTTTCGAATATATATTCGATCCCGGTCTTTCCGTACCAACAATCGCATGGGCCAATTTTGATAGTCGGTTATTTAACTATCAAATCAAACAATCATTCATCCATAAAAGAAAAATGGATTCACTGATTCAATACTCAGTATCATTTAGCCTCTTTAACGAACTGTCCGTTGGTTATATCCTTTACTTTTCCAATATTTGAAACATCGCTTTTACTTCTTATTTTAAAATAAGAATATCCTTCAGATTCAACTTATTCAATCTTATAAACTTTTCGAAAACAGTTTATAATATCATTAACGAAAAATCATAACTTATGTTTTCCTCGACTATTCTCGTTTATAAACTAATATCATTCTTGGATAATCATGGAGTCGTTCAAGTTGGGGTATTTTTAGCTACCTCTCATACCTTGACCAACAACATTCATATCTTCAGAATAAATAGAAGTTTATTAACTACACGCTCCCTTGGAAACCTATTTAAATCTCGATCACTTTTACTCCACAAATTGTTAAGTAAACTCTTATAAAACTCTTTCGAGCGGTGTTAAAATCATTTACAATATCCTATACAATCTTCGATTCTATTATAATTAGAATCCTTATGAAAATCCCTTGATTACTTGATATTATTACAAATCATTTCAAACTACTCAATTCATTTGGTTTTAAAACCATATAAACAATGCTCTTATAAATCTTATTTAATATCTTATATTGTTATCCTTTCAAAACAATTCAACTTATATTTATCGCACTCCCTTTAAATCGTACTCGACCACTTATTCTTTGTTTAGAAAACATATAATAATCCTTTGTAAAATCCCATGTCCAAAAATGGCTCGTCTCATTTGTAACAAATGTTACAAATCACATTCATAAACCCTTACTTCGATTCCATTTTCAAAACTTTAAATTTCCATTAACAAAATCTTTTGTAAATTAAGTACGACAACTCACCATTCGTTTTCATTTTCACATTTTTAACTTTGTTTACAAATCTCATCTGTAAGTCATTGTCGACAACTAATATTCGTGTCGTTATCCAAAACCTTAACTTCATTTAAAATCCTGCCTTCAGTTAATATTCCGAACTTTGGAATATCACATTCCGAACCTCGGAATAGAACTCACTTTGATTTATCATTCCGAACTTCGGAATGCCACATTCCGAACTTCGGAATAAATCTCGCTTCCATTTATTTAAATGAATCCCATTTATAAATTTCATTTATAAATTCATATTCATAATGTCAACTTCGATTTCATATGAAATCCTATTTCCAAATCACCACTCATTTCCAATCCGTTGATTTGTTAATCTCATTCATGAAATGTTCTTTAATCACATTTCGTATCATTTGAACATCGTTTGTTAAAAACGATCATCTATTTCAAATCATTACTCTTTGAACTCTTTTACACATTCTTGCATATTCACGATCCCATTTTTCTATTTCGATGCTTTATTTACGACTGTTAAGACCTTTACAAAACCTTTCCAACTTTTAAATAGTCAATACGATAAATTTCGCGTTTAAACATTTGTTTAAAAATCTCTTACATTTCTATTAGTTATATTTTACATATTTATGAAACCTATAAATCTAACTTCGACTATAATCACATTTCGAATTCATATAAAAATATATTTATAATTTTGAAACCGCTCGAAATCCATTAAATATCGGTTACGAAAATCATTTCTTTTAACCGACGGTACTTAAAGAGGCAAATGGCTACTATAGTACCAAACCGTGAAATATAGACTAATTTCACATTACATAACGAACAATATAATCATATTGATAATGTTATTCAGTTCAAAATAGCCAATCAATGTTCGGTTTCCATGATGTGAACACTTTAATAATGACGGTCGATAATAAATGTAACAGTCTATACTGTGCTAATAACAGAAATGCAAGCATTATAACGTTTATAGTGTTATAAACGTAACCACTGAGGTAAGTTACCTCAATTGGATTTAATCGTCAGAAATAACGATTAGTTTCAATTAAATTAAACCGTCGTTTAATTTAACTGTTTCAGCCCATACAATGAACGAACAAACAATAACCATAGACAAGCATAGCACACAATTATAAAACCCGACTTATATAAAATATAAGTAGGGGAAAAACTGAGTGAGTTTAACTCACCTTGATTCCATTCCACGTTGCACTGGTTCGTTTCAGTCAAATTAAACCAATGGTTAATTTAACTGAAGATCTCAGTTGCTTCAACTCTGTCCAATCCAGCTTGTTAACACGGTTCCAATGTCCCTGGTCTTGTCCAATTCTGTTACTGAATGAACAGATTATGAATCATACGTCATATGAATTTAGTTAACTAAATTAATTATCGAATTTTATTTTAATTGATTATTTAAATTAAAAATTATTCTAACTAGTTTACTTTTATTATAACATCGGTGTTAGAAGCTTGCTTAATCAACTGGCTCCGTAATAGACGAGTGAACACAAAATTTTATCTTCTACTAAACCCTGTTACAAACATCTTTTATAGCTTTTTGAACCAGTGGGTGTATATAGTTTGAAACACATTAAAGTTTAACTTAGACATACCGTAATTGTTTTTTTTTTTTTTTTTTTTTTTTTGGCTTCCCGGGTAACCCCAAAACTTATACGTGCATGGTTCCAATTCGCCATATCAGACAATGCGTATAACACCAAAAATTGGAGCACTAATTATTTATTAAATCATACCTGCGTTTATAGACTTTAGATTAGGCATGCTCAAAGTTTTCCAGGCAATGCACTGTACCAATGTTTCTCTTCTTCCTATCTGGTATTCGCGGTCTTCACCATTTCTTCCCACCGCCCTTCCTTCTTCAACACTTCTTACGTGTTCCCTTTTCTTTTTTTTTTTTTCTTTTTTTTTTTTTTTTTTTCTACACGTTAGTGCCAAAGTGCACAAACCCATTTCCAGCCCCCCCCCCACATTCTGTCTTGCGCCTCCTTTCTTTCCTTTTTTTTTTTTTTTCTCTACATACTTATCTCCACTTCCTTCTTAGGAAGTATAATGGAAAGCTACAGGATATTGTTTCCTTATTGCCGCCACTTTATGATATCCTCCTTACGTTGCCTTTCCATCACCCCCTTTCTTCTTTCCTTCCTCTTCCTATTTCTGTACGCCTGTTCTCCCTTTTTTTTTTTTTTTTTTATAGGTTGGATCTGTTTTTTTTTTTTTTCCATTACTGAAGCGATGAAGAAAAATAAGATGAGCGACTGTGTTTATATAGAAGGGAGGCAGTGTGGGTAGCAAGGAAATCACGCATAGGTTTGCAGTGTAGCATATAGGTTAGCTGGGTTTGCATGTGGGTTGGTGGCTGTGCGCTGGACTTTGGGATTCTAACAACTTGGTCGGCACGTAGAGGAAATTTGGCAGACAAGAAACTGAAATGTTTGGGGCGCAAGGCAGTGGAAATTTTGGGGCGCAAGGAAAATAAAGTGTTTGGTACGCAAGTGTGGACGCAAGAACAAAAGGAACGTAAGCAAAAGGTTTGGGAAAAAAAGGAAAAGTGGGATGATTTTAATAATATTTTATTGTGTAAAGCTTAGCATTGGAGAAATGTGTCAAACTATCTACATAAATTCCCTATTTTTGACAAACAAATATGTAATCCTAGCATAAAAAAATATTCTGGACCCAATGGGACAGATTTCGTCGAATTCCGAGACCGTTTGTGAAAACCCTTTAGAAAATATCGATGAAAAACACCGAGCAATAATTCCTTAAAATTACAGAAAAAATCCTAAAAATATGAGGCCTTGACATTTCACTAGACCTCTTCCTAAGGTTTCGTATGAAACTTGTTTTGTTGAATTTTGAGTTCGTTTGACCAGTTAACCATTCAAATAAAGTTACCTACACCACTATGTATTCATGTATGAGCGTTGCAGACTGAAATAAAGATACAGTCGTGTTCAGTGAGGTGTCGCGATCCCAAAAATATAATAATACCGGTAGTTTAACTTATATTGTGAAATCCCAAAATGTTGTCACAGGGTGTAAAATACTCCAAATAAAAAGTTGCTTTTTTAATTAATTAAAAATTACAGTAAAATTCTAAAAATTAAATTATCACTACGCCTCAAAAGAACCTTGTCTAAATTCGAAACCGATATGCAGTTATATCCAATAAACCGTTACGGTCGATAAACGATTACGCCGCTGTTTTTCTGCCAAATTGATTTGGGCATAACTTCCAATCTACATGACGAAATCCCGATTTTTCTCTTCCACTAGAAAAATATACTTCTCCAGCTCCGTACATTTCTTGTTTCACAGAAATCCGATTTAAAACAGGCTCTGTATATCCAGTTGAAGTTCAAAACTCTATTTTACGAACTGCAGCGCTGTTCTGAGCTCGTTTTATTTTATATATGAATATATATCGTTCAACTTCGTTTAGATAGTGATTTAAAAATTAAAATTCATTTATATTCCAAATAAATATTTAAAATAAATAAAGTATTTGGCTGCCAAAAATACGGGACGTTACAAACAATTTAAATATTATTTAATGATTGAATAAAATCGTATATAGGAAGGAGATTTTAAATCGATCACCCATATATTTCCACAACCACGGGGTGTGTGTGTAATATCATGCAATGCAATTATATTTATCCAAATGAACCATATAACCAGATGGATACGAATTCATTCATCACAAACAAACAGTTTAACGGTGCACAAGCGTTACGGTCAATAACGCTTACCAGTGTTCAGTGTATTATCTAACTACATGCACATCCATTCACATAATAACATCCATCACACAATCATCATCAACAAATTTTAATTATCTCAGCTAATTATAATTAACTAATTTGAACAAATAATTTTAAATTATAAGTTCTCACCTAACAGCTCTCCAAATCTTCATGGTAAGCGAGCCTAGTTGAGTGAATCGTCGGACAGTATTTCGGCGCAGCGTCTTCTTCACAAAAATATATATAATATAATATACACTAATCTCTCTTTATATTGTAAGAGGAGGAAGAAGAGAAATGACGAACTTTGGCAAGGTGGTGGTGGAAAGGAGGAAGACTTATGCCATGGAAACCATGGCCATAAGCTTTAAGAAGAAGAGAGAAAGAAAAGAAGTGAGAATGAATGAAAAAGTGGAAGGAAAGGGTGGTATTTATAGGAAAAGAGGAGTAAGGAGAGAGTGACACATCATAGGACATGCGTATTACATGCATGGAATGTTGCATGCAAAATTACAAGTGTCTTAACACTTGTAAAAAGGAGAAGGAATGTGTTTTTGGTAGCATTTATCTTATACGTTATGAAAACAAAGAGCAACGCATAATACTAATGCTACTAATTTATGTTATCTTTTGACAAATCCGATCGAACGACAAATAATATCATTAAATCCAACTTATTAATAATCATTCTTGTAAAATCATAAAATAAATTGTCCTTTACCAAATTCATATTTTACAAATCAATATTACCAAAATCAGAGATTATCATTACTTAACATAAAATCTTATTAATTAAATACAACTTTTTTAAAAATAAGTTTTTCTTACAAAAATCTATTTAATATAACGAAACACTTATTCAAAGTAAAAATTTATATTCAAACTTTATAAAATCATTTTATGTTCAGAAAATAAA
Organism: Allium sativum; assembly: GCA_030737875.1. Taxonomy (NCBI): domain Eukaryota; kingdom Viridiplantae; phylum Streptophyta; class Magnoliopsida; order Asparagales; family Amaryllidaceae; genus Allium; species Allium sativum. Next base: position 515,481,651 of record CM060912.1, read on the forward strand.
AAATTATAAAAATCCAAATCAAATTTAGTTAAAATTCTGGGATGTTACATTATTCATCCTATTGGACCCTCCATATATATGATAATAAATTTTATTTGCCACCTCATCAGTCCATTTTCACTATACGTATAATTTACTTAGTCAAATTTATCTCTAATGGCTGAAACAAAATTTCCAAACCCTTGTTCAAATAAAAATTCGAAATTTATGTTTAAATCTCCTCCAACTATTAACAAATTACATATCAATTTGAAGCTCTCGACGATACGAAACTGCTGGTACAATTTATTGTTACATGCAGTGATCGGTTTTGCCGAAATTCGCGGTCAAAGGTGTTGGAAATCGAAATCCTAGAAATCGAATTGGGCATTTTTGATTTGGGGGTTAATCATCGAATCAGAGATATGGGTATTATAGAGAAGGTTTATATGAGTACATCGGTGGTGTTCGTTTGTTTTATAATCAAGTAGATCACTGGAATTTGTCCGCCGAAGGGTGAAAACCCGGTTTGTTCAACTCATCGTCGCCGGAGCAGGGGTCCACCGAAGGTGCAGTCGAGGCGCTGGAAGGTGCAGCCGGGGATGACTGATCCAAAAGTGGTGGTTGGAGGCTCTCAGGTGATGACATTAGGTTATTAGTTGACATTTGTTCTATTTAATTATATTATATATGCATATGGATCGTTCTAACATTAATAAATTTTACATACGAGATCGGATTCAAGCACGGTTTGTTGCATTGCGATCATGGTGAAATTGCGGACGTTCTAGTACTGATTCGGCTGCGTTTGGAGACTGTAAATTTATGGGCTTTGGTTGGAAGTTCGACCGAATAAAGACCCAAAGGTGAGTGAATTTATCGCTCATAATTAACTAAATTATTCCCGTATTTATTAAATTAAACTATGAAATAAATTTGGTTGTGATTGATTGTCGATTTATTGCTTAAACTGACCTGCAAATTTTAATGTGCAAAACTGATGTTGATAATTAGTTATTTTAAATTAAACTAAAATGGCTAGTTGAAAAATCCTGATCCTTATTAACCAATGAAATGATTTGATATTTACCGTTTAAAATGAAATGATTGTGATGGGTGCTTTTGTTTGAAATTCGACTGCTGAACTGGTATTGACACTGGAATGTTCTGATATTCTGTATAATGTTATTGCAAGTTACTTGTGCCGATTAATCCCATTTTACCATAGATTTTACGGGCATCAAATAAACCCGGGATAAATCGATTTAAAAATAAATTAAGAAAACAGATTGAAACGATAAATATATGTGACCCTGATTTGGATTGAAATGATATATCCATCCCTGAAATATCGAAAAATTAAATCTAATATCACTTGACCATTCGATATAAAATTATATACAGATATCGGTTGGTTAAATGATTTTTAAATATTTGAAAATCTAGTTTGATAAAAATTTATTTAAAAGGAATATGCTGATACTCGATAAATCTATTTTCTTTTAAAATCCGAACCTTGAATGTTATTGAAAATGGTTAAGAAAATTTTCCTAAAACAAATTTGGAACTTCTTAAATTGGGATTTGAGTATGATTTGGAATTATTCAAATTAACGGTGTAAATTCGAATTAAATAAATTCTCCTTGAATTTAATTTTGGAATAAAGGTATTCAATGATATTCGAAGTTGTTTTAACTCAATGTGGATATGGATTTGAATCCTTTAAAATCGAGTGGTCGGTTTGGCCGATGTTTTGAAACGTGATGGGAAAATTAAATAAACTATATTGAGGCCAGTATATATATATATATATATATATATATCCAAGTTATTGAAATTTGGAAGAAGAAATAATTATGGTTTAAAATTTATTTTATAAAAATTATATATATACCGTTTGTTTTACAAATAAATTATGTTCTATTATTCGAAAGTTATCTTAGTAAATTTGGTAACCAATATACTTTTTGTTTATAGATAAGTTTTATTATATTCTATTATTTAAAATAATTCGTTAAAGCTTTTATTATATGTATATACCTAGTGTTTTAAATTATCTTAATATACTCTAACTACTTTATTATACATAAATTTATATAAAGGTTTTATTTTATAATTATCTATTTTCCTAATTATGTCGTAATTTCTTCCTAAATGAGAATTGTTTTGATTTATATCGTTGATTCAAATTGAGATTGGATATATGTTATATTCTATTTGAATATAATCCGATTGTAAAACAAGTATAATATTTCAATGTGAAATACATTCTACTTGGAAAAATGGGATCTTGAAACTGATTATAACGGGTAGATATAAAAATGTATTCTATTTGAATACAAGTTGATTTTGAACATAAATAGATTTTTGGAATAATTATAATCTTTTGATATGAAGTATATTGTACTTGAATATAAATCAATTTTGAAATATTATATGATGATAATATACTGATATGGAAATATATTCTTGTTTGGAATATAAATCAGTTTGGAATTATTGTTACATTTTGATGTGAAATTATATCCTATTTTTGAATATGAATTGGTTTCGAAGTAAACATGAGATTTTTGATATGAAAGTGAACCTTTGTGAAAAAGTAAAAGAACCGACCGATGTGAAAAATGTAAAAATTTGGTTGTTAAAGAGACCGCAATCGGTATTGTCATACTCTATGTCAATACTGATACCACTTTAACAACTGTGCACGTGGTGGAGAATCCGGAATGAAATAGGATGGTATGGAGGCGATTACTGGATTTGAAGAAAGAGAATGATAATGGATCGTCTTGACTTTCGGGTCATAATTCTAAAACAGGAGCTATACCGTGACTAAGTGAGATCGCATCTCCGATCGTACAAGCTTCTTCGATACCATCTATATTACTTTGTGATCGATTTGGGCGCCCTTTGATATCGGAGTGTGTTCCGAGGTAAGCGGTAGTTGCGGCTATGCATTACCACCGGTCTGGGAGTGCAAATGGTATAATCCTACCCTGGGTATTGCCTCGCATGCTTTGTCACATTTATCCTGATCGAGCCCCATACGATTTTGATTTGACGTTGTCATATCGTGGCGCATCCCTATCTACCGACGTACTGATGTTTTATATGCAATAGATACGACAATGTCTGTAAATGGCGTAAGGGTAAAAATGTAATCCCGCTTACGCTATTTTTATTATATTTACTTTACTGAGTAGACATTATAATAATAGCATAGTATACTAAGTATGTAAATAGTTTAACAGATCCTTAAGAGATGGAAAAATCCCATAATATTTCTTAAGTTACTGCACCCATGGCACTCATGTTATTTTGTATTTTAATCTGACTAATATGAGAATGATTTAGTGTTGATCCGAGCGTTTGTTGTGTTTCTTTTTATGCAATATGCTCGGGTCAGCAAAAGTTTGCAATTAGCGAAGATTACTTTGCCTTGAAGAACGAAGACTAAGATTTGGTATATATCTATTATATATATGTATTTACCACTGCACTTTGTTTCCATCTCTTACAGATCGATCTATATGCTCTTGCAGGTCTCCTATTAGAGATCTCTGTCTTTGTTGTGCTCTTATTCACTCAGGTACACTTCGTTGATGGGAACGCTCCCTCAGTTTGATACAGAGACAACGCGGCCTTTAGTATATTAATTGGGTCCACACCTCGTCTGAGCGAAGTGAAGAGGAGGATTTATTGAACCAGCATGGAGTTGGATCGGAAAGTGCATGGGAAGTCGGCTCATAAGGAGCTGCGTTCTCCGACTATATCAGAATGCTAGTATATGGGATACCAAATGCTAGATTGTCAACTTACCACCGAAAGAAAGAAGAGCAGGAAGTCGCATTTAATGGCACCCGAATCATTCACCAATAAATTATCAATACAATACTGCCTTGTTATATACATCTGTATATGTGTAACGCTGATAATCTTTGTATGTAATAGTCAAATGTATATATTTCAACTATTTTCGAACTGTCAATTATGTATTATATGTTCTCCTTCCGCTGTGAGATTCTGTTATTGTTTCTTCTTCTTCTTCCTTTTCTTTTATCTTCCCAATAACTACATGTATTGGAGATTCGTTTGGTTGGCATGTGTGGATTATTGTCGATTTGAACGGTCAAAAATCCAGGTCGTTACAACATGGTATCAGAGCTTTGGTTAGCGATAACCTTGGCTCTGTTTGGGAATTAATTCATTAGATATAGGGTTAGTAATGCCCTATAATGAGTTTGAGTGTATATACAAGAGAACGTACTTGTATTTTTGATATAAACTGTTTTTATCTTGTGTTGATTTGCTCCATTGAATATTTATAGGTTCTAATCGATATATGGGACGCCATTGTATCGATAGGAATTTCTAAATACTCGAATAGAATGAATTGATGTAATATGGTTTTGGATTATATTTTAAATGCAAATTTAGTTATTGATTATAAATTTTCGCTTGTATTAGTTGTTAGAAGATGATAATATTAAGTCATTATCATTTATAGCTACTTAGATAATAAATCTAATAGTAGAAAATTCAATGATTTTGAAGACTTTTGAACATGAAAGCTATTAAATTTAATTGGTTGCAAAATAATTTGCAAATAAAATGAAGTTGAGTGTGAGAAGTGGATTCTGGTATCTTTGAAATATGTTTGCAAATGTCTTGAAAGAATATAGTATTAAAAGTAAATGACTTCGAAGGGAAATGGCTTTCCAATGTTATAAAAGGATTAAGTGTGTAGTCTCTACTTAGACCTTAGGAACAGTTTCGGCAATGAGTGCATGCAATATCGACATTTATTTTGAAGAGTCTGAGTGGAGGAGACCACTTAGTAATTTTATAACTTATTTTGGAAAATATATTGGATTTAAATTTCTATTTTATGATTTTCTATGTAAGGGTATAAGTATATATATTTTCTGAAATTTAATTTTGTAAACCCAAGATCCAGATATGTCAATTTATTTAGACTAATGATCTAATTTATGAACCATGGTATCATTAGAAAATCTAAATTATGAATCATGGTAATAAAATCTAGACCATTTGCAGATTTGAATGAATAGAAATGCCAAAACAAGTGAAATGTGATGCAAATTTAAAATTTTGGCTTATTCGGAATAAGATAATGGAGTTAAACGAATTTTAAATTGGAAATTGGAAATATTGAAATGAGATATAAAAATAAACTTAAGTTGAGTTGGATGGATTTAATAAAATGAAATCAACTTAGGAAAATTAAATAAGTCGATTTAGAATTCATATAGATAGTTGGGTTGAGTAAGTAAAATTTGATCCATACTAACGACTAATGGATAAGTAAGTAAATGAAAATTAAGTAAATGAAATAAAATATAATGAGGAAAATTTAAATTGAATCCAAGAGAATTGACTTAGGAATTTAAATGAAGTTTAAATTTGTTAAATGGAACATTCGATGGATTTGGATTGAAGAGTGATTCAATTTAAGCTAGTAAACTAAGGTGAATGGAAGCAAACTTAAGGAAATTGATTGGAGTCGGTTTAAAATTAATATAAAAGAATGAAATTAAGTATGAATGAACATGATTTAAACCCCCTAACAACGTGATGATTTAGTAAATGGACCAATTTGATTGAAATAAAGAGGCATGAAAGTGAATTTTAAAACTTATTTTGGAAATGGAACCATTAGGAATGGAAATGGATGTAAATGGAACCGCTAATGAAATATGAAAATGAAGCTAAATTCAGTCGAGTCTAATGAATTGAACAAATAAGAGTTAAGTTAGAAGACCGTATAAAGATCGATTGAGAATTAAGTACTTAGGGAAGGAATAAGTCATGAAATTTGGCAAATTGATCCATGTTAATGAATTAAGGATTTAATACAATCATGCTAGTTGGAAAAGTTAAAATGAATTCAAGTTTTAATTGGAATTTAATGCTCGGAATGAGGTGGGAAAATAAATAGAAAGTATATCGGAATGGAGTAAGCAATTGCGAGCGAATCGATTTCTCGAATAATGAAGTGATAACCAACTTTAAGTGTTAAAGATTTACCAAAATTTTGGAATCGAAAAGTTTGAAACTTCAAATAAAATAAACCAACATTTATGAGAAAATCTGAAATATTCAATAAGCTGAAGCAAAATAGCCATAGCTTTTGAATTGATGATCGAAATTTGACGATTCCGGACCTTCTGGAAAGCCTAGGAATTGAACTAGAACTTTTCTTAATAGGTCCTGGTCAAATTTCCATGTTTACTAGGTCGAAATCCGAGTGTTAGTCGTAGTTCTATGCGTAGAAAAATAAAAACCTGAGGCATATATAAATATTTTTTTGACCATAACTTCCTAATGGATTGTCGGACTTTTATGTGCTTCTACAATTTGGAAATTTCAGAATATAAACTACAACTTTTCTTCAATATGCTTGGCGAAATTTTAACGTTTAAAAGGTCAAAATCTGGGTTGAACAATTCAAGCTTGCATTTTTTGTGTTTAGGCTGAAGCGTTCGCTTTCGCTAAAATGGTCGTAACTTTTGAACCGATTGCCCTAATTCGACGAATCTGGGAAATTCGGAAAGCCTGAAACGAATGCAACAACTTTTGTCTGTGTGTTTTGGGCAAATTCCATTATTTGAGTGATGATAAACCTCGATTTGTTCGCTGGCCTGTCGCTAATATTTTGGTTTTGTAGTTGAAATGCTCAATATATGTGGTGCAAGTCGTGTACATTTGCTATTTATTGTATATGTTTGATTCTCATGCATGTTTGAGTATGTAGTAGGTGTAAAGATGTAGTGACCCGAACTTCCGGTCCAATTTGAGCTGACCAAATAACACAAGTCCAACCCCAATTACACTGGAAAATCATAAAACCAATAGAAAGAAGTTAGAGGGTGAGAATAGATAAGATAGAAACTTAGAATAGAAGAAGAAGAAGAAGAAGAAGAACACAACATCAGAGTAACACGAACCTCACAGCGGAACGAATAACATATAATATATATAACACAACTTTGAAATATAAATCTGTACTTGAAATATACATCATTATCAAAGTACAGCACTTACAACACAGCGGAAATAAACTATAGCTATATGATCCTGAAGCCTCCTGCACCAAGCTCTTCCAGTATATCTGTAAATCCCGACTACTTGACTGCCCGTACAAAATTGGGCACCCAAGAGTTTAGGGAAAACAAACCAAAATAAACTCCAGGTCAGTCATGGGACTGGTGTGAGTAAAACAGTTTTAAACGGTTTGAACAAGTAAACGATATCTCATAAGACCACGCCGTATAACAGAACGGTTTATCCCTTATGAGAATCCAAAATATCTTTATATCAAAAACCTTTTGATATTATAATAATGTATATCAACCACAATATAATAATTATCTAGCAGAAATGCTTTCATCTCACGTTCTACATATATAGTATACAATCAAAATCGCAAGCACGTATTGGGTAATGGATTTCCAACTATGACAAGGTATGGAACCACCTTTCGCTAGTGTACCTCTAGAGTGGAATACACTGGGTTCAACAAGAACATCTTGCAACCCGGCCACACATGACGGACCACTCATTTCGCTTGAGTGTATCGAATGTATATCACCAACGGTTGGGATCAGCAACCGTTTCACGAATGGGACAACATCAACAATAAATTTTTTAGAAGTAAATGAAAACTCTAGATCAAGTGATTATACACCCTAATAGGTGCGACCTACATAGCCATGCTGCCTGCCCGATTTTTGTCATTTCCCGGTTGATGAGGCTTGAGGTTACGCTTTATCATCACATCAGATTCACTTCGAATGCCACATTGTAAGATCCATCAAAAGTAACTAATTGACGTCTACAACAGTACATTATGTGTTAGCTAAAGAAGTTTCCTTCTCCACTTCCACTCTTGGTACGGTTGAAGAAATCAATGTACGTGACCTTTCTGAAAATACTCTGTCATACATTCATCCATACAAGTCATCCAAGAACAGGATGAACCGAAGGCACTATTCAGTACATCCATCTTAGGCACTGTTATCTAAGACTTATACAATAGCCCTTGCACTTTACTTCCTCTTCAGTTATCTTTGGTATATATGATTCGCAACGCTTATGCCAATACAGAGTGGTTCTTTGGATAATAATCCAACCGGTCTCTCCATATAAAGAACATTAAAATGGTCAAAAACTTCGATAATCGGTGAGTTAACTATCAAAGAAAAATACGTGTGCAAAGAACGATATTATTTCCAAATAGAAATTCTATCAAATCAATCATCAATCATATATATATATATATATATATGTATATTCATATGTTCCTTATTTTCTATGTTTAGAAAATATACGTTATTAACACTGGAAAACATTTCCATAACTTATTTACGTATCACTATTCTTCCATAACTATCAGTCCCTAACTATAAACTAACAAGAGAACAACTTCCTAAGTATAAACCCCGAAGGCCAAAACCTACATCAGATCGATACTCAGGAAACCATTCAACTTATAAATCTCTAGTCAGTTTCTAATTTTTGTTTAACTCCATTTTGATTAACTATTTTCGATTAACTCCTTTCGATTTACTCGACTAGACTAACCATATTCGATTAGCTCGTTTCGAATAACTAAATTCGATTAACTACTTCGAACACTAAATTCGATTAACTCCTTTTCATTAACTCAATTTATTTTCCCAATAAATATTCCTTTATTCTATTTATTTAACTAATAAATATTCCTTTATTCTATTTATTTTCTAAACCCTTTTCCTTTTTTTTCAACTCTTTGTTTTACAAATAATTCCCTTTATTCTACATCTCATTATTTCTTACGGTATTTAAAATACCAACTAACCGTGATCGATATCATTCAACACATAGAATCCACAACAGATTTTATATCACATCATATATTACAATATATGAACAGAACAATATTATAAATATTGAGGAGTCTAGTTGAACCCCTCCAACCTGTTTCCCTGCACCACAGATGTTAAACCACACGAATATAATATATTCTGATAAACAAAATCAATATTCGATTAACGATATATATATCGTTAATCTATAATTCCAATCAATACACGGACAATTCAACCAAACAGTTAACACACAGCAATCAACAGATAATTATCAATTCTAAATATACATTATAAAAATGTAACTGTTCAGAGTTGGTGAGTTTTACTCACATTGGACTATCATCGTTAATAACGATAATTGTCGTTGATTCAGATTGGACAATTTACTTCACTAAAAATTGTAACGAGCTTCGATTCACTCCTAGTCAGTTCCATGGCATAGCTACCGTCCATACGATCCTGTCGGATCTTATTTCGCTGAGTTTCGATAACGTACGAAAGAGTTGTACGATTTATAAGTTTGAATAAATTATTTGAATTTAAATAAACTTAAATTCAAATCTTTGGGCCTTTATCCTTACTTGATTCCTCCCGGTCCACTAAGAAAACTAACTTGACCCTTTTACTCCTCTCCTTCCCCGATGAAATCACACGCTCCAGGTATTTCCCAAAACAAAAATGGCCGATCTTCCTGAGACCCAAACCCCTCCATCTCTTCACCAATTAACCTCAAACAAAATCCATCGTACTCTCCCTTCCATCCTCTTTCAACTCATACAACCATCATTCACCTCGGTCTCCCCTCCATGCTTGCGTCGCCGAACCCAGTTCAGGTACCACCGAACTGTTTTTGCACCGAAACCTCCACAAACACCATACGAGATGCGGAAATCCACTACGAACCCGAATCCAAGGTCAAAACCCACATCGATGTCCCAAAATCAAACAAAGCCCAAACCCTAATTTTCTATTGAACGACGCTTCCAGCGAGAAGATCGATCAAGCTTAGTAAAGCCGACACAGATTTGAAGCACTTCGCCATTGAAGATCAACGCAGTTGGTTTTATTATTTTAGGGATTTTTATGTATTTGTTTGTGAATTTCTTTGATTTCTTTTTAGCTGTGATTGGTTTTTATATACGGTGTTTAGGCTGGTAGGATTCGTGGCTGTGGAAGGTGGTCGCGTGGCCTTCATGTGGTCCACAGAAAATCTTAGGATATTTTTAATTTGATTTTTATATTTTATTTTCTCGATTTTTTGTTTATCTCTGGTCCTTAAAACCATGCGACCACATACGATACCCAAAAATCACCAAACTGGACATGCACCTTCAGATCGGCACTACAGTCCCAACGAAACTGGTTTCATCGAATTCCGACTCCGTTTTCGCACACAGCGTATTTTTAAAGGTCAAAATATCGACTGTTTCTCACTTAAAAATCCCCTACAGCCACATACGGACTCTAAAAATCACGAGAATTGAAATATAGCAATAATTTAACATTGCGGATCCAACAAAATTAGTTTCATCGAATTCTGAGGTCGTTTGCAAAACTGGCTATTTTTAAAGCCCTAAATAACCCTTTTAAATATATAAATATATTTAAAAACATTTGAATTAAATATTTATAAATAAATACTAGCGTATATATTCACAGCAGAATATCATACCATTCTAGAATATTCCCATATGAATTTCCAGCTCGATATATCAAATCCCGCTTTAAATCGATATTCGATTTTTAATGAAATTCCTTTTATAAATATAAATAAATATTTATAAATTTCAAAGGAATCCCACAGCGACTTTTCTAAAATTTGATTTGGACATAAATCAAAATCAACATGACGAAATCTCGATTTTTCTCTTACACTAGAAAAATATACTTCACCAGCCCTAACGTTTCTTGTTTCACAGAAATCCGATTTAAAACAGACCCTGTATATTCAGTTGAAGTTCGAATCGCCAATTTACGAACTACAGCGCCATTTCGAGCTCGATTTTAATTATAATATAATTATACATTCAAACTTCATTTATATAATATTTTCGTTATCGTCATTCAATCCTAGACTGAAATATATATATATTTTTTGAATTTCCCAATTCACACCATATCGCCATTTCAGCCAATTCTGATTATTTCAGAATTTAATATATTATTTAATTATTATTTTAAATTAAATATTCACTATTATTTAATTCAACGACCATTAAATCCTCGTAACCACCTTTTAAATAATTAAATAAATTAATTATTATACAGCTGAAAATGCAGGTCATTACATTCTTCCCCACTTAAAATAATTTCGTCCTCAAAATTGCTAAGGTAGAAAACAAACTCTATTAACTGGTTAGAACTTATTTGTTCACTTCTTCCATTCGGTTTCAATTGAACCAATTTAATTTCAATTAAATTATTCATTAACTTTTTTATCAACAAAAATTTTCAAAAATCCTGAAAATTTTCTAACACCTTAACTTTTCGAAAAATTTCGCTAGCACCTCCTTTGTACTGGTTAATAGGTCAAACTCCAACTCCCCTCTCTGTGCCATCTCCAACCCAAAATAAAATCAAACAGCCAAGCGGCTTGCCAGTTCAGCTCATAAATCTTATATCCAATAGAAATATAAACTTGTACCTTTTTTGTTGGGCATATCATTATATCCTTTCCACATGTTATCAATTCAACAGATACAACGATCATCCCAATCAAATTCCAATCTGTTTTTATCTCCAACACAACCATTCGCTTATATCCAAGCCAAATTCCACTTTGACTTGATATTATTCCATTTCAATTCAAATTCCACTAAATCTTTAATTCGATTTCAATTTGCTTTCACAAATTTCTTATTTTAATTTGTTTTTATTTCAAACAATCTTCCCTGGGAATTTTAAACAGCTTTGCTTTTCAAAATCAAATATCTCCTTTCTGAAATTCGACACAACTTGTTTTTCCCAAAACAAAATCAAAAACAAAATTCTTCGGTAGAAATCTGTCACTTAGAAACTCGAAAATGAATACTAATGATGCAGCTGTCATCATCAGAATCTATTTTCCAGCGATCGAAGTGAGTTCAACAATATAAAACCATATCTAAAACATTTCCACTTTGAAATCCATTTCAAAATATAATTCACACTGCTTGTAAAACAATTAAAAATATCTCAGGATCTTAAATTTTCCTTATTTTTAATCCAAATCCATTTACAAACACTTATCCAATTTTCCAGAATTTTAATTCAATTTCTAGTTTAAATTTCAGATTTAACTCATCTGATTTCACATATTTCACTTATATGAATTCTGATTGGTTATTGACATAACCATTTAACTCGATTATAATAACAACCAATATATCCACTATATTATAATATTGATACATATATCTTCTCTATATTAAGATATACCTTGGGTAAACTTATTTCAATTTACCTTCTTTTCAAAACATATCGTGTCGACCCGTCGTAATCGAGTGTTTATAGCTTCTACCGATACAGTAGATCAAACTGATCGACCAGAACCCATAAACAACTCAACCAATAAATCTCCACAATATAAAACAAATTTTTATATCAAATAACAAATACATTCACTCGTATATATACACTCAACTCAATCTAGGGTATTACTAACCCTATCTCTACCGAGTCATGCCACAGAGCCAAGGTAATTCTCTTAACCTTAAGCTCTGATACCAACTGTAGTCACCCGAAATTCCGGTACAATTTAAGCTGACCAAATAACACAAGTCCAACCCCAATTACACTGGAAAATTAGAAAACTAATAGAAAGAAGTTATAAGTGAGAATAGATCAGATAGAAACTTAGAATAGAAGAAGAAGAAGAAGAAGAAGAACACAACATCATAGTAACACGAACCTCACGGCGGAACGAATAACATATAATATATATAATATAACTTTGAAATATAAATTTGTACTTGAAATGTACATTATTATCAAAGTACATCACTTACAACACAGTGGAAATAAACTATAGCTATATGATCCTGAAGCCTCCTGCACCAAGCTCTTCTAGTATATCTGTAAATCCCGACTACTTGACTGCCCGTACAAAATTGGGCACCCAAGAGTTTAGGGAAAACAAAACAAAATAAACTCCGGGTCAGTCATGGGATTGGTGTGAGTAAAACAGTTTTAAACAGTTTGAACAAGTAAACGATATCTCATAAGACCACGCCATATAACGGAACGGGTTTTCCCTTATGAGAATCCAAAATATCTTTATATCAAAAACCTTTTGATATTATAATAATGTCTATCAACCACAGTATAATAATTATCTAGTAGAAACGCTTTCATCTCACGTTCTACATATATAGTATACAATCAAAACCGCAAGCACGTATTGGGTAATGGATTTCCAACTATGGCAAGGTATGGAATCGCCTTTCGCTAGTGTACCTCTATTGAGGAATACACTGGGTTCAACAAGAACATCTTGCAACCTGGCCACACATGACCGACCACTCATTTCGCTTGAGTGTATCGAATGTATATCACCAATGGTTGGGATAAGCAACTGTTTCCCGAATGGGACAACATCAACAATAGATTTTTTAGAAGTAAATGAAAACTCTAGATCAGGTGATTATACACCCTAATAGGCGCGACCTACATAGCCATGCTACCTGCCCGATTTTTGTCATTTCCCGGTTGATGAGGCTTGAGGTTACGCTTTATCATCACATCAGATTCACTTCGAATGCCACATTGACAGATCCATCGAAAGTAACTAATTGACGTCTACAATAGTACATTACGTGTTAGCTAAAGAAGTTTCCTTTTCCGCTTCCACTCTTGGTACGGTTGAAGAAATCAATGTACGTTACCTTTCTGGAAATACTCTGTCAGACATTCATCCATACAAGTCATCCAGGAACAGGATGAACCGAAGACACTATTCAGTACATCCATCTTATGCACTGTTATCTAAGACTTATACAATAGCCCTTGCACTTTACTTCGTCTTCAATTATCTTTGGCATATATGATTCGCAACGCTTATGTGACGATCCTGAAACCCGTCTGACGGTGTTAAGGATAATCATTGGAATATAACACATTAATCATCATTAGCAGAGTACAGATAATAGCAAAAACAAAAAATAGAATAATTTTACATAGATATGACAGCGGAATCATAATATGTAACAACATAAGAATATCACAACGTAGGATATAACTTAGTAAATAAAAGGGGAATGATCAGTCAACATCGCCATATATACATACAGTGAGACATAATAAAGGCATCAGTCCACATCGCCTGCGGCGATACATATACATAAGATAATAAGTACTGGAAGTAAAACAGTCTGCATCGCCATAGGCGGAATCACATACATAAGATAAGGTAGCGGAAAGTCAATAGCCAAAATACAAATCTAATCCTCACCATCAAGCCAAAAGTGCACTCCATACTGCAGTGCTAAGCCAAAACAACCTATCATCTGTCAACTAGGCTGCCTATGTGAAAATAAGGGCACCCGAGTTTACAAAGTGAAACAAACAACGAGTCAGTCATGGGACTAGTATGAGAAATCTACTTAACTGGTTAAACGACAGTAAATAAGGCAAATCACAGGACCACGCCACTTTCGCGAAACAGGTTTACTCCGGTGATTGCCAGTGCATTTAAAACAAAGTAAATTCTTTAAAACAACGCAATGCTTTTAAAAAGAATGAAGTCGTTATAAGACTCAAGTCCCATCCTACAATGCAACGCAAACCGAAGGATAGAGTTTTACCATATAATGGCCAAAATATGCTTAATACGTGCAAAGCAAAATCATTTGATATTATTACAAGTGCATATATGTTTCAAAAACGAATATCATCATAAGTATCAATCAAAGGCGGCATTACTACCATCTACTATGTCGCCATACTAGTTCTACAATCAGATCCGTTATTTCGTATTTTAAATTGGATTTCCGTCATGAGTCGAGGCAAGGGGCAAGCTCCTCTCCGCTTCGAGACACTCTAGCAAATGCCTCAAGACTACATACTCTGGGTTACCCTTGGATCTTCAGGGTCGGTCGCCTCTTACATTTGAGGATTGGCAATTCCTGAGCACACGTTTCCCGGTCCTAACAGACCTAATATCGAGGCGCCTCATTCCAACATCCACATTGGTAAAAATAATATAAATATCAGCCAGTTTAAGCACTGACACTACCGCTAGCTAGAAAGAAACATCGTGCTCTCCCTGCAGTCCTTATCCCGTTTTTAACTCATACCGCGGTGTGAGGCTTGCGAATCCACGCTATACACAATGCTAGGCCACGTAGGCCTTGCTTTGATCATCGAACACAAGACTTTGCTTTGCCACAGAAGCCTTGATCACTGCATCATGGCATGCCACATAGGAAATCCACTCCATACGACTGATTTCTATCGATATATAACCTCTGAGCTCGTACGTCTCAGAGAAGGGCATTAAGCAAGAGAATTAATTCTCCGCCGCCAAACAGATATATATTTAACAGAGATCAATCAGTACAGAACAAAATCCAATGTCAGACACACTGTCCATTTACAAGTCCGTTCTGGGCCTGAATGAAACCGGAGGCACCATATTCCTCGTATATCCGTACAATCAACACATACGTCCAGACGACTACTACTTCCGTTCCTTCAAGGTAGCTACTCCAATCAGGAACCTCAGTAGCGCCCATCCATCCGATACGAAGATCGTCGATCTTGAACCGTCTTTGTATTTTCGACTCCGAATCGTCCGATCAATTATTTGAAATGAGGATTAGCTCGGCCTTTTCAAATAATTCAGGTATGATTAGAATTCAAATCAATTCTTTCCATGGTTATATTATTCGACATTCTTTTCAGTTCTTTAGTATAATTTTCATGTCAAACACATACAACCATCAAATATTTAGCAAATCTAGCAAAATTGGTTTATTTCCAACCCATGTCGCTTATAATATTTATAACGATTTTTCACCAATTTTATTTATTTAAAAATGGCCATAATTAATTAAGCGATATTTCAGGTCGTGTCGTGGCACTGGCGCTGTTTTTTCCCAAAGTTGTTTTACACATATCGGGAAATCTAGTCGTTGGATTTCTACAAAGTTTATTTCACTGGGAAGATATTCCCAAAGCGAACCCAACGGTTCCAGTTTCGTGAAAATCCGACGGTCGGATTTTCCACACTAGTCGTTTGAAGTTACGGTTTCAAAATACGAACTGCAGCGTCGTTATTCGATTTAATTTAATTTTTAATTATATTTATATATATAAATATAATCTATTCTGGCGCTGTTTTTCTTCAGATTTGAATGAAACATTCCAGACAATCCAACTGTCGGATTTTTACAAAGTTGGTGTCGTTGGAAATGATATTTCCAAGGTGAACCCAACGGTTGCGTTTTCAAGAAAATCCTATGGTCGGATCTCTCGTACTAATCGATTGAAGTTACGATTTCAAAGCACGAACTGCACGGCCTCGATTCCTTTCAATTCTATTTATATATATATGTATATATATATATAGTCCATTCTGTAATTTCAATATCGTTTTCACTTCAAATATTTCACTAACGCCTTTATATTTCGAAAAATTTCTCCATAACCTCCTTTGTACGGGAACGGGTTTGGAAATTTATTGGGCCGTATTAGATACCCAATAAATCCTATAAAGCATACACATATTTATAGTGATATATTCTGGTGTTTACAGGGGAGCGTGTATAGATAATAACTCCAGAGAATAAATTCTCGTCACCCTGTCTAAGCCTGAGGGAGTGTGTATTTTTAATTACTCCAGAGGAAAAATCCTCTTGACCTCGTCCCGTGTGGGAAATAAATAATCCATGTTCCATATCTAATAACTAGAGAGACGTGATTATTATCAACTCCAGACCCGTGTGGGGTTTTTATTAATCTGGCAATTTATCGTTATATTTTATATAGTCCATATCAGTCATCAGTTCAACCTGTAATATATAATCATCACTATACAAGCCTCTAGCTCGTATGGTGAATCTTCAACCTCGTCACACAAGCTCCAAATGCTTATGTGGTTTATGATGAAGTATGCTTATCGTCAAGAAGTATGCCATGTAGTGTAGTTCAAAATTAATTGCTACTATCCTATGGCGATGTTTATTATTACACACAGAATAACCAGCACTCCGCATCTAATGGCATTCACAGGAGTTGATATAAAAATAAAATTGCACAACCAACTCATCAAGGCTTACCTATTTGTCGGGCACGCAAATAATTTCTTTACTCAACAGCTAATCCATTTTCTCTGTTCAACACATGTATATAAATATGCAGAACAATGCTAATACTAATATTTATAGCGAAGAAATATTTATTTCCTCACGTGTGTATTTTTAGCGAGGCGTATACATGATAAAAGTAATATTTTTATCATCAGAAATATTTATTCAACACGTGAATGTTTTTAACACTTCATATTCACAATATAAATGTAATTTTTATTGTTTAATCAATTTATTTTAAAATACGAACGCCATTCAACACATGAATTTCTATTCAACACATGAATGTTCTTTATAATTTGTATATATATATATATATATATATATATATAAATGTGATTTTTATCGTTAAAGTTATTTATTTCAAATACGAACGCCATTCAACACATGAATTTCTATTCAGCGAATGAATTTCTATTCAACACATGAATGTTCTTTATAGTTTGTATATATATGTGTGATTTTTATCGTTAAAGCTATTTATTTAAAATACGAACGCCATTCAACACATGAATTTCTATTCAATGAATGAATTTCTATTCAACACATGAATTTTCTTTATAGTTTGTATATATATATAAATGTGTTTTTTATTGTTAAAGCTATTTATTTAAAATACGAACGCCATTCGACACATGAATTTCTATTCAATGAATGAATTTCTATTCAACACATGAATGTTCTTTATAGTTTGTATATATATATATAATGTGATTTTTATTGTTAAAGCTATTTATTTAAAATACGAACGCCATTCAACATATGCATTTCTATTCAACGAATGAATTTCTATTCAACACATGAATGTTGTTTCTATATATGAAAATAATTTCAACAAATGAAAATTATTCTAACACATGTATATGTCAGAAAATTTCGGCAGCATAACGGCAGGGTAGTTAAAACCGGGACCGTCTCTAGTACGGCTCCTCGCTCTACCTTAAAACCTCGCGGTTTTTGACAATGGAGATTCATGCATCTAGTTCGCACGCAGGCAACATGTTTTATTTTAATTTCCACATCCTATCTTAATTTGTTTCAACCACAAGAGGGTATTTTTCAACCCCAATATCAACCACAAACAATTATTTTCAACCATTCATCATACTACATATTTTCACGCCAATCACAAGCAATAAATATCGTCTATGGTTTGTGGACGAGGGGAGTATATATATATATATTTTATATTTCACTTCCATTTCAACACAATTCAAAGCATATATGTTTCATACAATGCTTGTATAATTTATACATCGCTCATATAACTTATACAACACATGTACATGAGGTATACAATGCGTATATAATTTACACTTCGCTTATATAATTTATACAACACGATTTCATTCACGCAATTGGATTTAGACTTCTCACATTGGTTTTCGAGGTGCTAAAAATCGTAGATAGCTCAGAAAAATCCGCGGTCTCTTCTAGATGGTAGAGAGCCTCCTTGCGGTTCCGATGTTTCCTATTTCATCGAATTTCCTCTTGTCAACACATGATAAAGATATGATTTTATATTTCCTCTCGATCCGTGCAGTGTTGTCTCGATCAGGTGCTGCAGCGTCAAAGAGCTTCGAACAGGGTTTCCAGTGCCGGTGGTGGCACCCAACTCGGTGGTCCCTGTAGCGCACGACAGAGCTCCAAAGTCGACGCCTTCCTCGAGGTAATTCGACGCAAATATCCCACTATACCAGGCGAAGGTTGTATGGATTTATAGAGGAGGGAGAGGCAAACGGAAAACTCAACTGGAGGTGGGGCTGAAAGTGGACGTGGCGGCGGCGATTAGCTCGGGATGATTTGAGTGACTTCCGTCGTTCGGGGGGGGGGGTAATCGAGGGCT
The DNA here is from genome assembly GCA_030737875.1 of Allium sativum. Taxonomy (NCBI): domain Eukaryota; kingdom Viridiplantae; phylum Streptophyta; class Magnoliopsida; order Asparagales; family Amaryllidaceae; genus Allium; species Allium sativum. Next base: position 515,500,631 of record CM060912.1, read on the forward strand.
TGACCGGTCAAAACAGAAGTGAGAGAAAAGGATGGGATTGGCCTTTATATTTTATTTTAAATTCAAAAATTTCTTTTTGACTAAACGAACACAAATTTCAACCCAATGACTGTCGCCCCTAGCTAAATACCCTCATCCCGGACACAATGTGATATGTTTCATTGGCTAATTCGACTGTTACAGTCAGTTATTTTTCAAATTAAAGTATAAACATTTAATATTCAATTTGAACGTACATTTCAATTTGCTAGGGCCACAAACTGATTCGAAAAATTCTAGAAAAATGAATCTTGCTATGTTTTGGCGATACGGTCCCAACAAAACTAGTTTCGTCGAATTCTGAGATCGTTTGAAAAATGGCCATTTTCTGGTCGACCTAATTTAACAGAAATTGACCAATCACATTTTCTTTTGCCACGCTCACATACTAGCTTCAAAAATTATGAAATTTGATACCTAGCAATAGTTTGACATCCCGGACCCAACAAAATTAGTTTCGTCGAATTCCGAGGTCGTTTGCAAAATGTCTATTGTCAAGGGCTATATATTCTATATAGCGACCTTTCTGAAAATTCATTTGGCCATCACTTTTGATTCCCGCTATGAAACTTCGATTTTTCAAATTTGTTAGAAAGGCACTCATAAACAGATTTAAATATTCTTGGTTTCACTAAAATTCGTTATATTATGCACCCGATACAGTCAGTCAAAGTTTGAATTCAAATTTTCAAACTGCCACACTATTTCTAATTCACTATTTTATTGAAATCTTCTATTTCAATTGTTTAAATTCTTCGAAAATAACCAATTTAAAAATTTTAAATTGGCTCACATCTTCTGGGTTGTAACAGCTTATGCCAATAGAGAGTGGTTCTTTGGATAATAATCTAACCGGTCTCTCCATATTAACAACGTTAAAATGGTCAAAAACTTCGATAGTCGGTGAGTTAACTATCAAAGAAAAATACGTGTGCAAACAATGATATTATTTCCAGATGGAAATTCTATCAAATCAATCATCAATCATATACATATATATCTATATATATATATATATTCATATGTTCCTCATTTTCTATGTTTAGAAAATATACGTTATTAACACTGGAAAACATTTCCGTAACTTATTTATGTATCACTATTCTTCCACAACTATCAGTCCCTAACTATAAACTAACAAGAGAACAACTTCCTAAGTATAAACCCCGAAGGCCGAAACCAACATCAGATAGATACTCAGGAAACCATTCAACTTATTAATCTCTAGCCAGTTTCTAATTTTTGTTTAACTCCATTTTGATTAACTATGTTTGATTAACTGCTTTCGATTTACTTGACTAGACTAACCATATTCGATTAGCTCGTTTCGAATAACGAAATTCGATTAACTACTTCGAACACTAAATTCGATTAACTCCTTTTCATTAACTCTATTTATTTTCCCAATAAATATTCCTTTATTCTATTTATTTAACTAATAAATATTCGTTTATTATATTTATTTCCTAAACCCTTTCCGTTTTTTCATCTCTTTGTTTTACAAATAATTCTCTTTATTCTACATCCCAGTATTTCTTACGGTATTTAAAATACCAACTAACCGTGATCGATATCATTCAACACACAGAATCCACAACAGATTTTATATCACATCATATATTACAATATAAGAACATAACAGTATTATAAATATTGAGGAGTCCAGTTGGACCCCTCCAACCTGTTTCCCTGCACCACAGATGTTAAACAACACGAATATAAAATATCCTGATAAACAGAATCAATATTCGATTAACGATATATATATATATATATATATATATATACATATCGTTAATCTATAATTCCAATCAATACACGGACAATTCAACCAAACAGTTAACACACAGCAATCAACAGATAATTATCAATTCTAAATATACGTTATAAAAATATAACTGTTCAGAGTTGGTGAGTTTAACTCACATTGGACTATCATCGTTAATAACGATAATTGTTGTTGATTCAGATTAGACAATTTATTTCACTATAAATTGTAAAGAGCTTCGATTCACTCCTAGTCAGTTCCATGGCGTAGCTACCATCCATACGATCCTGTTGGATCTTGTTTTGCTGAGTTTTGATAACGTATGAAAGAGTTATACGATTTATAAGTTTGAATAAATTATTTGAATTTAAATAAACTTAAATTCAAATCTTTAGGCCTTTAACCTTACTTGATTTCTCCCGGCCCACTAAGAAAACCAACCCGACCCTTTTACTCCTCTCCTTCCCCGATGAAATCACACGCTCCAGGTATTTCCAAAACAAAAATAGCTGATCTTCCTGAGACCCAAACCCCTCCATCTCTTCCCCGATCAACCTCAAACAAAATACATCGTGCTCTCCCTTCCATACTCTTTCAATTCGTACAACCATCATTCACCTCGGCCTCCCCTCCATGCTTGCGTCGCAGAACCCAGTTCAGGTACCACCGAACTGTTTTTGCACCGAAACCTCCACAAACACCATACGAGATGCGGAAATCCACTACGAACCCGAATCCAAGACCAAAACCCACTTCGATGTCCTAAAATCAAACAAAACCCGAACCCTAATTTTCTGTTGAACGACGCTTCCAGCGAGAAGATCGATCGAGCTTAGTAAAACTGACACAGATTTGAAGCACTTCACCATTGAAGATCAACGCAACTGGTTTTAGTATTTTAGGGATTTTTATTTATATGTTTGTGAATTTATTTGATTTTCTTTTTAGCTGTGATTGGTTTTTATACGGTTTTTATATACGGTGTTTGGGCTGGTAGGATTCGTGGTTGTGGAAGGTGGTCGCGTGGCCTTCATGTGGTCCACAGAAAATCTTAGGATATTTTTAACTTGATTTTTATATTTTATTTTCTCGATTTTCAGTTTATCTCCGGTCCTTAAAAATCCCTGCGACCACATACGATACCCAAAAATCACCAAACTGGACAGGCACCTTCAGTTCGACACTATGGTCCCAACGAAACGGGTTTCGTCAAATTCCGACTCCGTTTTCTCACACAACGTATTTTTAAAGGTCAAAATATCAACTGTTTCTCACTTAAAAATTCCCTATGGCCATATACGGACTCTAAAAATCACGAAAATTGAAATATAGAAATAATTTAACATTGCGGATCCAACAAAATTAGTTTCGTCGAATTCTGAGGTCGTTTGCAAAACTGTTTATTTTTAAAACCCTAAATAACCCTTTTAAATATATAAATATATTTAAAAACATTTGAATTAGATATTTATAAATAAATATTATCGTATATATTCACAGCAGAATATCATACCGTTCTAGAATATTCCCATATGAATTTCCAGCTCGATATATCAAATCCCGCTTTAAATCGATATTCGATTTATAATGAAATTCCTTTTATAAATATAAATAAATATTTACAAATTTCAAAGGAATCCCACAGCGACTTTTCTAAAATTTGATTTGGACATAAATCAAAATATACACGATGAAATCTCGATTTTTCTCTTCCACTAGAAAATTATACTTCACCAGCTCCTAACGTTTCTTATTTCACAGAAATCCGATTTAAAACAGACCCTGTATATTCAGTTGAAGTTCGAATCACCAATTTACGAACTGTAGCACCATTTCGAGCTCGATTTTAATTATAATATAATTATACGTTCAAACTTCGTTTATATAATATATTCGTTATCGTCATTCAATCCTGAACTGAAATATATATATTTTGAATTTCCCAATTCACACCATATCGCCATTTCAGCCAATTCTGATTAGTTCAGAATTTAATATATTATTTAATTATTATTTTAAATTAAATATTCACTATTATTATTTCAACGACCATTAAATCCTCTTAATCGCCTTTTAAATAATTAAATAAATTAATTATTATACCGCTGAAAATGCGGGTCATTACAAAAGAAGTTGCACTATGCTTTGGAGCTCGCTTGCGCTAAATACTGAAGTGCTAAGATAAATAAATTTGCAAAATAACGCCAAAGAAGGTACGTATTTGCATTATTTAGTGCTGTGGATATATATGTTGTTTTCCCCATTGTTTGGGATGCCTCATCATGTGATGGGATGTATATTTGAGTTTATATATATTATGATTTTTCCGAGCCTCTTCATAATAGGGAAATGCTGCCGAAATTTTCTGTGATTACGGGAGTTAGAAAATTTATGAGATTTTATAACTCGATAACTTATTTTATAAATGCTATTTATAACCTATGGATTTGAAATTATATATGTGCTTAATACCGTATTTTGTTCCCTTTTCGAGGACAAAAAGATTTTGAGTGGGGGAGAATGTAACGCCCTATAATTTTCAGTATATTTAAATTCGATTTAAATTAAATAAATTGGATAATCTTGGTTGAAAATCAAATTTGGTTGATTTTGATAATGATGATGGCTTGAATTGAGTATAAAAAGATTTTTAATTGAGTTGGTATTTAGAAATGTTGTAATTTTAAAATTTATATTTTTATATAACTAATAAATTTGAGTTGTTTAATTTATAATTGGAATTCAAATTTAATTTGGTAAATGGTGAAATTCTGTGATTAATATTAGAACCATTGAAGATAAATCGAGTTATTTATCCATAATTGCAGTTCAAATTCACATTCGAATATAATCAAATTTAGGAAGTTAAAAATGCGTGAAATCGTGTTATAAAATTTATTTAAGCGATAATTGGATTAAAATGGAATTTAATAAATATTTAAATTGAATTAAAACAGTTAATCGAATAATCGAATATTTTATTAACAACTTAATTATGAAATTTATCTATTTTGGCAATTGTCTTGGAATTCGATGAAAATAGTTCCATGGGATCCGGAATGGTGAGTTATTTTAGAGTTTCAAATTTCGTAACAATCCGACTTGTCGTTTGACCGTACGAAATAAAACGTGAAAGAAATCGATGTAATTTGATAATTGTTTATTCCTCCTATTGGAGCCTCCATATATATGATAATAAATTTTCTTTGCCACCACATCAGCCCATTTTCACTAGATGTATAATTTACTTAGTCAAATTTATCTTTAATGGCTGAAACAAAATTTCCAAACCCTTGTTCAAATAAAAATTCAAACTTTATGATCAAATCTCCTCCAAATATCAGCAAATTACATATTAATTTGAAGCTCTCGACGATATGAAACTACTGGTACCATTTATTTTTACACGCAGTGTTTGGTTTTACCGGAATTCGCGGCCAAAGGTGCTGGAAATCGAAACCCTAGAAATCGAATTGGGCATTTTTGATCTGGGGTTTAATCGTCGAATCAGAGATATGGGTATTGTAGAGAAGGTTCATACGAGTACAACGGTGGTGTTCATTTGTTTTATAGTCAAGTGGATCACTGGAATTCGTCCATCGAAGGGTGAAAACCCAGTTCAGCTCATCGCCGGCGGAGAAGGGGTCCACCGAAGGCGCAGTCGAGGCGCTGGAACGTGCGGTCGGGGATGATGGAGCCAACGGTGGTGGTTGGAGGCTCTCAGGTGGCCAGAGTGGGGAGCTTTGGATGGTCAAATTCACATGTAGTTGGGTTTTCCGCGTGTTATTGTAGCGGAGAGGAAACACGAGCGGGAATTACTGAGTGAATGTGATGACGTGTCAGAAGGTTATTAGTTGACATTTGTTTTATTTAAATATATATGTGTATGAATCATTCTAACATTAATAACTTTTACATACGAGCTCGGATTCAGGCGCGGTTTGTTGTTATGTGATCGTGGTGAAATTACGGACGTTTTGGTATGGATTTGTCTACGTTTGAAGATTGCATATTTTTGGGCTTTGGTTGGACGTTCGACTGACTAAACACCCAAAGGTGAGTGAATTTCTCACTCACAATTAACTGAATTATTCCCATATTTACTGAATTAAACTATGAAATAAATTTGGTTGTCTGGTCGTGATTGATTGTCGATTTATTGCTTAAACTGACATGCAAATGTTAATGTGCAAAACTGATGTTGATAATTAGTCATTTTAAACTAAATTAAAATGGCTAGTTGAAAAATCTTGATCCTTGTTAACCAGTGAAATGATTTGATATTTACCATTTGAAACGAAATGATTGTGATGGGTGCCTTTGTTTGAAATTCGACTACTGAACTGGTATTGACACTGGAATGTTCTGTTATTCTGTATAATGTTATTGCAAGTTAATTGTGCCGATTACTCCCATTTTACCCTAGCTTTTACGGGCATTAAATAAACCCAGGATTAATCGATTTAAAAATAAATAAAGAACACAGAGTGAAATGATAAATATTTGTGACCCTGATTTGGATTGAAATGATATATCCATCCCTGAAATATCGAAAAATTAAATCTAATATCACTTGACCATATGATAGAAAATTATATACAAACATCGGTTGGTTAAATGATTTTTAAATATTTGAAAACTTAATTTGATAAAAATTTATTTAAAAGAAATATGCCAATACACGATAAATCTATTTTCTTTTAAAATCTGAACCTTGAATATTATTAAAAATGGTTAAGGAAATTTTCCCAAAACAAATTTGGAATTTCTTAAATTGGGATTTGAGTATGATTTGGAATTATTCAAATTAACGGTGTAAATTCGAATTAAATAAATTCTCCTTGAATTTAATTTTGGAATAAAAGTATTCGTTGATACTCAGAGTTGTTTTAACTCAATGTGGATATGGATTTGAATCCTTTAAAATCGAACGGTTGGTTTGGCCGATGTTTTGAAACGCAATGGGAAAACTAAATAAACTCTATTAAGGCCAGGATTTATATGTATATATATATATCCAAGTTATTGAAATTTGTAAGAAATATTTATGGCTTAAAATTTATAAAAATTATATATATATATACTGTTTGTTTTACAAATAAATTATATTCTATTATTCAAAAGTTATCTTAGTAAATGTGGTAACCAATATAATTTTTTGTTTATAAATAAGTTTTATTATATTCAGTTATTTAAAATTGATTAGTAAAGCTTTTATTATATGTATGTAACTAGTGTTTTAAATTATCTTAATATACTCTAACTACATTATTATATATAAATTTATATAAAGGTTTTGTCTTATAATTATCTATTTTCCTAATTATATCAAAATTTTGCAATTTCTTCCTAAAGGAGAATTGTTTTGATTTATATCGTTGATCCAGATTGAGAATGGATATATGTTATATTTTATTTGAATATAATCCGACTGTAAAACAAGTACAATATTTCAATGTGAAATACATTCTACTTGGAAAAATGGGATCTTGACACTGATTATAACGGGTAGATATGAAAATGTATTCTATTTGAATACAAGTTGATTTTGAACATAAATAGATTTTTGGAATAACTATAATCTTTTGATATGAAGTATATTCTACTTGAATATAAATCGATTTTGAAATATTGTATGACGATAATTACTGATATGGAAATATATTCTAGTTTGGAATATAAATCAGTTTGGAATGATTGCTACATTTTGATGTGAAATTATATCCTATTTTTGAATATGAATTGATTTCGAAGCAAACATGAGATTTTGATACGAAAGTGAACCTTTGTGAAAAAGTAAAAGAACCAACCGATGTGAAAAATGTAAACGTTTGGTAGTTAAAAAGAGCAGAGTCGGTATTGTCATACTATCTGTCAATACTGATACCGCTTTAACAACTGTGCACATGATGGAGAATCCTGAATGAAGTTGGATGGTATGGAGGCAATTACTGTACTTGAAGAAAGAGAACGATAATGGATGGTCTTGACCTTTGGGTCATAATTTAAATGACTAAAATAGGAGTTGTACCGTGACTAAGTGAGATCGCATCTCTGATCGGACATGCTTCTTCGATAGCATCTATATTAATTTGTGATCAACTTGGGCACCCTTTGATATGGGAGTCCGTTCTGAGGTAGGCGGTAGTTGTGGCTATGCATTACCACCGGTCCAGGAGTGCAAATAGTAGAATCATACCCTGGGTATTGCCTCGTGTGCCTTGTCATATTTACCCTGATCGAGCCCTCTATAATTTTGATTTGACGTTGTCGTATCGTGGCGCATCCCTATCTACCAACGTACTGGTGTTTTATATGCAATGGGTACGACAATGTCTGTAAACGGTGTAAGGGTAAAAATGTAATCCCGCTTACGCTATTTTTATTATAGTTACTTTACTGAGTAAACATTATAATAATAACATAGCATACTATGTATGTAAATAGTTTAACGGATCCTTAAGAGATGGAAAAATCCCGTAACATTTTTTAAGTTACTGCACCCATGGCACTCATGTTATTTTATATTTAAATTTGACTAATATGAGAATGATTTAGTTCTGATCCGAGTGTTTGTTGTGTTTCTTTTTATGCAATATGCTTGGGTAGGAAGAAGTTTGCAGTTAGCGAGGATTACTTTGCCTTGGAGAATGAAGATGAAGATTTGGTATAAATCTATTATTTATATGTATTTACCGCTGCACTTTGTTTCCGCTGCCTTGTTATATACATCTGTATATATGTCTGATAATCTTTGTATGTAATAGTCAAATGTATATATTCCAACTGTTTTCGAACTTTTAATTATGCAGTATATGTTTTCCTTCCGCTGTGAGGTTCTGTTATTGTTTCCTCTTTTTCCTTTTCTTTTATCTTCCCGATAACTACCTGTATTGGAGATTCGTTTGGGTCGGCATCTGCGAATTATTGTCGATTTAAACGGCCAATAATGCAGGTCGTTACAATATAAAATACACTTTAAATAATTTTCCAAATATATTTATTATTCTAGGTGCTTGGTCAAATGATCAACTAGCTTTTGTTGTGCACTCTGATTAGTTTTTATTTTGGTTATTAACAGAGCTTAAACCAATTTAACTCCACAAGAAAGAACACAAGAAATAAGATTTGATCACGACGACCCCATAACATGATTCGCATGTCCAAATTTTATGATAAATCGAGGTGTACGATGTGGGAAGGAAATTATACCTACCACGGAAGAATATAGCTTAGAAATCCAACATTTGGAACAAAAGTTCCCTATCCCTTAGGATGGACATACTCTTGGGATAACTTCTAATATGATTGATTCCATATTCAATTGCGTACGTAGGCGATAAACCCAAACAGAACTAACATAAAATAAGATTCACACAATACTAGAGTCCGAGATACATCCACGTTATCCTGGGATTTTAAGAAAAGCAAGAAGTTCGAAACCACCATTAACTTTGAAAGATAATAGATAACCGATTAATTAATTTAGGATACTCGAGACATAAAATTTCAGATCTAAGAATATGACTCCAAATTGAATGAGTCAACTCAATCTCACACATTTAAAATCTGACACCACACGTCTGTTAATGCCACTCACATAGGGAATGCATTAAGTTTCGTGAAGCGTTATAGGTAAACAGACACAAAATATTACAAGACAGATATAAATAAGATAGCAGCGGAAATTCAAATTTTATTTCAAACACAAATAATACATCGTGGTCCAAATAAGTCAAAAAAACCATTACGATAACATAACTTCTGTCTTGTACCATCAGAGTACATAAATATAAAAAACATAACACGATTCTCCCAGAAAAAGAGCTAATCCATAGTAGAGATAAGAACTTAAGCCATACTTCTAAAGCAGCTCTAGCAAGATGATAACCAAGTCCTGACTAAGCCTGAGTGTTTCCTCCCTGAGGACCTGGGGGGAACGGAAGAAAGAAGAGCAAACAAAAGGTTGGACATAAACTCTGGCAAGTCTAGTTACTTTTAGCAAGTAAATAAATAAAAGTAGCATGATAGTCATATAAAGTGGATAATAGAGATCACTACAAAAATGGCATGTGTGACAAGGTAGACAGGATAAGGTGTATATGCTTTTCTAACGATTACCCTGCACTATTACTAGTATAACCAGAACGAGATGATCCTTTCCACTATAAGGTGGTAGACTTAGGCATACGTCCAAATTTACCCTAACTACTACCTTAATCATTTGGCTCCCTAATCCGCGTAGATACTCTGTGCCGCCCTTACTGCATGATGTATCACGTCCTGAAGTGGCAACCCCTCACTGATGTGCACAGCACCATATCTACAGGTGTCACGGTTGTCTTATCCCCTTCGGCCCGGCTCATGCACGCACATAGCCCGGTCGGTTTGCGCCGCCCACACTGTCCTCCACGTTTGGATCTCTTACAATCAGTCTCGTAAGCGTGCCCCTTCTCCGATCTAGTACGGAGTACATGTTTTTATACCTACTCCGAGTTACTGGATGAAACAGATCCCACACAATATGATACAAGTTCTCCCCCTTGTCTTGTAGGTTTTCTTTGGCTATGTATACCACTAGGTATCTTTAATTACATAACCTATTATTTCTATAAGTTATGCTTACTCCAAAAGGTTTCTTTAATTACATAACTTTATTATTTCCACTGGTTATGTATACCACTAGGTGTCTTTAATTACATAACCTTATCGGGTTAAGTTTGTTGGCCTATATGTAAATAATACCCACCCCCTCCAGATTTGATTAGCCCATCCACTATCCAATCAATTTTACCTAATGCTAACTTTAGATCACAATCATACAATACCTATGGATTAGATTTGTTTACGTAGTCCAATTTATTACCATGTCCATTTATGGTTTATAATGGGCTAGACCTCCCACATTAGGCCTACAACTTGTGGATGTTGGATATGCCGGTCGGGTCCAGGCAATCTTATTCTACAAGGGCCTAACCTCGTGTCATAGCCCAATTCGTATTTGCGCACTTAGACCTCTTATATTAGGTTCAACATTAGTGGCTGCTGGATATGTCGGTCGGGTCCGGGCAGATTCCACCACTAATGCAACCTAACTTCGTGTCATAAGTGCAATTACAATCCTAATTGTAATCCTAGGCGGTCATTATTAATTAATCAATTAATTAAACCTATGCCCTTATAGGTGTTAATGCCTATTTAACCCAACAATTTGAATTATATGTCCATTGATGTTTATATTCAAATCATGCCAATATTAACCTCCCCCCCCCCCTCCGTTCCTTAACTAGCGCACTCACAAAATTGGCGACATGCCTAGGCTAGACAACAGCCAAGTCATAAATGATAACATGGAAAATAATAGGAATATAACCAAAGTGATTATTTTAACATAACTTGGCATAAACATAAACTAGCATGGTGATAAGGTGGACATATAAGCATAAAACTGATGAACTTGTGGCAATTACTAGTTCTAACATAACTATGATGTCATAATGAGCGTAATAAGATCTAATTTAGATGTCCAGCTATTCAGATCTAACATAATAGGCACAAGATAATAATCTAGATCTAATTAAGAAATTAAATGTTCACACAATTTAGTTTCAATAGTTCAAAAGTAGATCTACACAATCAAGGTTTAAGATTCACATCATGGCATGTGATAGAAGTTACAATAGATCTAACAAGATAGAGATTTAGATCAATAGTTAAAATAGATCTAGCATAAATCATAGAATGCCACAAGGGTTAAAATAGATCCAATAAGATATATATTTAGATCCAAATCCTAACCAATTCAGAATGTCATATGTTCATGATTTACAATGGATCTGATATAATTTAGGCATATGAACAAGTCCAAGTCATAGTCGTGTCATATTTACTTTTAAATATTCAAATCTAAAAGAAACTAGAAACTCACAGTGTTAGGATTAAAAAATAGAAGAAGAATGGATCTTGAATCTCTAGATTTGATTTGCAAAGCTGATAGAAGACAGCAGAACCAGATCGGTTCAGATACTGGTAGAGTTTGGCCACCATGAATTCTCAATGTAGAAAACAAGAGAAATGGCCACGTATATATATAGCTGCCGGACCCTCTGAAACCGATTGCCACATCAGCCCTAGGGGTGTCGACACCCCTGTGGGTGGGTCGACCCCGATATCGACACCCTCTAGGGGGGGTCAACCCCCTAGAGCGAGAAATCTGCCGCCACTTTTTATTTTTCAAATTCGAACTGTTTTGAATAAGATTCTGACTCATCTCTGACTCATGTGCATAAATATAATCATTCTGTGCGTATACAAATTTAAAACCCTCATAACTTCTTCATACAGTGTCCGTTTTATGCAAACCAAATGTCTATCTTGACCAGAATTTCGAAGCGGACGCAACGGCGCAGTCCATTTTCCTGAATTCTAAATATTAAATTAATTATTATTTAATTTATCCTTTTTTTAGTGTCGTTAGAAATTCAGGGTGTTACACAAAATCCCATAAGGGAATTACTTACCAATAAGTAAGAGAAAGAATCCGCATAGAACAACTAAAATATGAGACGTATTATCGATATCTCATAAATAAAAAGAAAACAAGGATGATTGATAGCTACAATCGGCATCACACAACCTACGAATAGTTGATCAGCGGAGTTAGGGTACATAATTTATTAACAACACAAAATTTGGGTTCTGGGTTGGTTAAGCTGCTCCAACCCAAAGGTTATCTTAGCATAGTTGAGAATAACGAGCAAATTTGCATAGAGAAAGAGAGTTGCAGATCCGCTAACGGATTTTCATTCTGATGCGTTGTTTCACAATGAAAGAGATTCTAGAAGGAAATGTTTATCGGTTTCCCTTAACATAAAAGAGTACAACACCCCCGTAAAAAAGAGAACTCAAATAGTATGATTCTGGAACAATATGGAACATTCAAAAACAATGGGAGTGTCTGTAAGCTGTGACGAACCATCAGACTATCTCAACAACATTAAGTTTGGCCGATTTACTAGAATTAGGAGCTACAAGACAAGAAGTGGTCCAGTGTTGTTCCTTCTTACAAATACGACAAATCCACAGCCTAGGACAGTTATGAATAAGATGATCAAGGCACCACAATTATAGCATCCCTTCTTAGCAAAAGGTGCTACATTGGACTGCAAATTGTAACCAACAGTTCTCTTCTTCTTGCTCTAAAATGAATTAGGATTATGGAAAGGAAATTGCTTCTTCCTCGGGTTCTTGCAAACCTCGGCTTCATCACCACTCTCCCTCTTATTCTCAATTGCCTCAAGATGATAGGTTGCATCAAAGAGCTCTTCAAAGATAAGTTGAGTTGCAAAATAAGGGGCTTCTTCAAATGCTTCTTAAGACCAAAAACAAACTTGAAATTCTTCTTATACGAAGTGCTAATAAGTTCGAGACCATACTTAGATAAATCCTCAAACAATTCGTCATGCTCAAAAACTATTGACTTTCCTTGTTTCAAATTAAGGAAGCGATGCTAAAATAGCCTTCTCAGATTCAGGGACGAATTTGAGCTTAAAACGCTCTCTGAATTGCTTCCATTCCATGTGTCATCAACCTCTGCGAAAGTAAAGCATACCAATCCAATGCATGTTCTTGCAACATACTAGATGAAACGAGATAAGGTTGTGGTTAGAAGTCTCCATGCGGGAAAATATGCGCTCAATAGTGTGGATCCAAGCTTCGATTTAAAGGACGAACTCTGAACCGTTGAATGGATTGCCTCCAAGGTGGGTAAATTCACTGCACATACGTATGGAAGTCGACTTATGGGGAATGGAAGAACGAGATGGAGCAGGAGGCTGAGTGCTCCTGATAAGCGCCAAGATCTGGCCAGTAGACATATATACCCCTTTAGAGTGAGAGCCACTGTACGGCTCAACTCTCTGTTTGGGATGCAGGTCACTAGATGGCCCAACTTCCGAAACTCAACCTCTACCACGACCAACCATCAACTGAAAATCAAGAGAAGATAAGATGATACACAAGAATAAAATATTACTTCATGCATTCAACTATAATAAATACTATGGTACTTCAAAATTATTACATTCCTAGACGTATTCCTATTTTTTATATCTCCCCTAAGGCGAAGGCAAGGTAAAAGGACACAATTTGGCATGATCTCAATTTAAGGAAAGGACACTAGGGACAAATATCAACACTTAAATTATGTGTCAACACATTGTACTTGCTCGTGTTTTGTTCCATGTTAATCACTTTTTGTTTTGAACCTCGCTTCGATAACAAGATGAAATTCCCTACCCCGAGCACGTTAATAACGAGCATTAACATGTAATAATATTTACTAATGCGAAGAATAGGAATGGTTATAAGCGACCAACCATGAATTTTGTATTAAATAAACATTAAGAGTGTCGATAGGTGCTCGTATTTTTTCCATATGAGTCAACACTCTTAATCTTAATCCAATACAATACTATGGTGGTTATAACATAATCCATAACAAGAAGCAATTAATTGAATCATCATAGATCTCAAAGCAGATATCCCAGCAATATATACAGTTACAACTATCATACAATTCATAATGTCTCAAAATTATGGTATACAACCAAAATACAAATACATAAAGTAAAAACAATAAGGTGTAAATGTCAGAGTACAAGGATTTGTCAAATATTTACACTAAAGACACTAACTACGATTCCTAGATAAAAGACAAGAGATCCAAAGCAAAAGTGATATCCTGACTATCAGCGGCATAGATAAACTGAAAAGTCAGTTTGACCTGAGCATTAACATATACGGGTCAGTCTAGTTTAACAATGAATACACACACACACACACACACACACATATATATATATATATATATATATATATGTATGTATGTGGGAAAGTCTAAAGGGACACAAAATCTGAGCCATTAGATCTCCCCCTCAATTCCACCTCACACATAACGATAAACAATTCTTGTGGTCTAGATATTGCGTACATACTTTTGTGTCTAATTTTGTGTCCCTATAGTCGCTTCCTATGTATATATAATGATAGCATAAGGACACAAATGGATAACTCTTCATCAATAAGAGTAAATAAGGTAAACTTAAAGAGTGAATCAAAGTTGTATGTTGAAATCTAACATTAATGAGAAAGGTCTATCTACGGTATGTACTAAGCTATAAGCTAAGGACAAAGTATCATCATCAATAATCAACAAAGCTTAATACACCAATTTTATCAAATGACGACATATATTGTAACAACCCAAAATTTTGACAATAAATTAGTTATTTAATTAGATTAAAAATAGGAATTTCTGCAAACAATGGAATTTGACAACGAAATTTGACCATTGGGTTCGATTGAGAATTCTGGTCAGCTTTCATGTTTAGAGTTTCGTGAACGGAGTCCGTATGAAAAAGTTACGAACGAAATACGAAAAACGGATAGAAATAAATAAGTATAATATATATATATATATCTTACCTTTTATGCCTAGAATTCACTAGGCAATTCGACACAAGGGAGGTCGACCGCTTGATATAGGGGTGTCGACCGCTTTTTGCTAGAACCGCCTAGTGAAAGCTAGGGTTGGAAGGTATAGTTTTATATAAAAATTATATAAATGGACGGATGTTTATTTAATCAAATCTAACGGTTCATGGCTAATTCCACTCCTATAAATAAAGGGGTAAGACCTCATTCTTTTCCACCTATTTCTGATAACAGCAGTGGAGCTCTTCCATTTCCCTTTCTCTTCAAATAAATTCCTAAACCAAAAATAGATTCATGTACAATCAATTCAAACATAAATCATATGGAATTGAAAGGGATAATCAGATTCAAGTGGAAAAGGATATGAATTGACGTCTAAGCTATTCTTCATCAAATTCTCCCCCTTTTTCCTATTTTCTTGCAAATCTATAAATCTGATGTATCCCCTTTACAGAGTAACTGTAGATTTGTAAGAATTTGGAGATTGTAGGCCTAAAAGGTTATTCAAGTTTTAGTTTTGGATGCTTTCAGGTGAGTAGAAAATATATATATACAAAGTTACAATAACTTATTATCTCATTTGTATTAGATCTTAAATCTATGCCTAACATTTATCAGATTGTTCATATATTGTTAAATCTAAAATGATGCTTATCGGATCTATTTATAAATGTTGCCAAAAATCTAAATTATATATTTGTGGTTTGGAATAATGTCCTTTGTAAGCTTACTAAATTATTTAAATTATTGTCTACAATTGTGTTTGAAAATATATTTTGGATATTGTAAAACACTGTAGATTTGGAAATCAGGCCTATAAAACACTGTTAAGATGTAGTTTTATTCCAGATCTGCAGATTTCGTGTTAAATGATAAATTATGTAATTCTAATTAAAAAGATGTAAACCAATTTGTATTAAATCTTGTTGGGGTTTAACTTAGTTATTATAAACATGCGCTTTCCCTTTTTTAAAATAAAAAGAACATTATTTGAAACTAACAAAAAATATGTCCAACACTAAAACATGGATAAAGTTGTGTAAATTGACGCATAAGTACAACTATATGTAATTGTGCGTAGTTTGTATCAATTATCCCAGAACATATATATACATATACATATATATATATACAAATATATATATATATATGTGTGTGTGTGTGTGTGTGTGTGTGTGTATATGTATATTTCTTGTGGTTTGAAATAGTTTCATTTCAATATTTAGGCATGATTTATAATAATTATGGTTGACAGTCTTTTTGTAAGATTCAGAACCTTATTGCAAGATTGAATACAAAAAGGGATATTTGGTTATTAGTTGAACCAAATTATTAACTTAACAATAATAATAATAATAAAAGAAATAAGTACCTTAACTGCACGAAAATATAAATATAAATATATACACATTATCCGTCCGAATCTACGTAAACAGCGATATGTATGTGTATATGTATAATAACGAATGTTTGAATGAATTTCATTTTATGGAATTATACATGTAAATGTAGTCCATATTAAATGAATATATTTGTGGTAACCATTGTAGCAATTAGTGTAATTGACTGCTACAAATAGGGCCATAAATAAATAAATAGCAACTGTAACCAATATTGATTAGGGAAATAAATTAATTAGGAAATTAAACCTATATGTTATAGTGTATAAATTTGTTAGGATTAATGTTGTAGACCCCAATGGGGAATAAAATAATAACCGCACTAAGACACCAGGTTAAGTCAACTTGTGGTAGAACTCTGCCCGGAACCACCCTGCAAATCCAGCATCCACAAGTGGTCAGCTTAATGTGAGTGCTCTAGCGCGCACACACACACACACACACATATATATATATATATATATATATATATATATAACAATAAGGAAAAGAATAAATTAGTATTAGTTTTTGGGGTACAACATATAGATAACTCGAAACTGATATAATAGGGATATTTCATTGTTAATTAATATCTTAGGAAATTATGGCCGTTAGGCTCATAAATGACATTAATTATAATAAATGAAAATAAACCAATGCCTTATGTAAATATAACTATTATGATCGTAAATGGCAGTAACCTTATGGAAACAAATGAAATAAAAAGGGATGAATGTGTATCGATTGTCGTTTTAAATACTAAGTCCAGTAAAGAAACTAACTAAATAAATATCTAAGGATAAGGAGAATATAACTTTCCTTATTTATACAACTTAATATAGAAAAATAAAGAATGGACTTAGTAGGTAGGTAATGGGAAAATATCACTTACCCATAGGAACCCGTGGTGACAAATGCTTGGCGCACGTATAGTATTCCATAAGTGAAACTAAACGGGAATAACTCAATAACGTAGCCCGCTTAACTCCCATAAGGAGAAGCATAAAAGGTTAATTGGGTGAGAACATGATAATCTTCGCGTATAGTCCGCTTCCTTGGGGGTATTAAGTGGTTTGGGTCGAGAAGTTCACCTGGGAGTAGATCTTCAGTCTAAGGGTCTTGAATGGTGTGTGCGAGGCCTAACTAAACCTAGAATTTTTAAAAAAATGTCTAGTATGGTCATTTCATAGGACCACCTACCTTACGGGAAGTATTAAGCGACTAAGGGGATTGTCCAATAAGATCAGCTAGATGGTAAAGAGAAACACCATCTTTAACTTTGCTAGGGGTATGGGTTTATATGCATGAATGACGGAAGCCTTAACTAGTAGGGACCCGTAGCTTGTTCCCTCTAATTCAAATTAATGTTGAATAAATCATCGAGAAGTATTGAGTGACCAGTAGGTCCACTTATGGTCTTAAGCGACCGGGAGAATCCACCCTATCTATCATTCAATTATGAGGTGTTAAGTGGCTAAGGATGTGCATGTGAATAAGTAAACTCCGTAATTCGGAGTTCACTCTTGATTTAATAATCAGCTAAGTTCTGGTCTTGTGGCTTCATAAATATATGCGTAAACATTCTATCTCGGTATCATATTTATTGGGAAGGGTAGTTAGAGTCGTGCATAAATGTTTACATGGTTAGGTTAGAATTACTAACCATGTCAGGCATACATCTTGGGTTGAACCAAACAGGATACATCTATGTATTGTAATTTGTGTTGTACTTTTCTGGTTCACCAGAACTTGTTGTTCTGACCCCCTACTCATTACAACCTTCCAGGTTTTCGAGAGAAGGTCGGGTTCTCACAGGTTTTTTGGTTTGGCTTTTGGTTCTCGTTCTCTCTCATGTTGGGTCTTGACATGGTGACTCACTTCTAAAAAGGTAGTTACTTGAGTTAATATATCCTGTTTTGTTTCTGCGGTGAGTTATCTTATCGTACTCTGGTTATACTCATGCGCTTTCGTTTGCAGGTACCAGATATATACGCTCCATGCTTAGATGTGTTCGAATTTTGATTATTTGTCAAAATTTGGACTCGGAAAAGTGTGGGGTGTTACATTTGCTATTAGAACATAGGTTAACGACCAGAGGAATTAGATAAAATAGGACCCTATTCGATTTTTTTTATCTTTCTTACTCGACTTAAATTTATTTCGATGATGAAAAAGCCATGGGCCTATTTATAATGGGTATTAGGCGATTAGGAGTTGAAATATGTTGAGTTCGGGTTTCTAGCCAATTCTATCTTATCCTATAGTACGTTGGTGATTTCGTTGTGAAGGGCATGAGGACGACATATGGTGGATTCTGTTGATTCGAGTTTGAAGACTGGACAAAAGTCTAGCAACAGTCAAATAGTCGCAATTTCTGGTTAGGTTACGTTGGTAGTTCCCATCAAAGACCTTTCCTTGATCAACGAGAAAAGTTTACGTTAATATGCCGTATCTATTCGAAAATAAATTATGAGGTAAATCCATTTGATGCTTCATTAACATTCCAAATATTCATTTGAGTTCTTGGCTTTGTTTTCAAGGGAATTTATTTTTAAAACTATTTGGGAAAATGAAATGGATTTCGAAAGTTTTGAAATTTCAGTTTCAGAAAATAGCTTTGCAAAGGCCTAGTTATACATATAAATATGATTTAAATTTTTTAATCTATTCGTGTTTCGGAATTGTTTGGTTTTGGGTGATTTTAATAAATATAATCCAATGATAGAAAGAAGGGAATTGGAAGACAAGGAATATGCCACTAAATTTGAAAATAATTAATGCCCATTCCTTGTGATTTTTAATTTCCCTTTTTTTATATATATTGGATGATTTATTGAAATAATCGCAATTAAAACTTGAGATTTTGAAGTTCCAACATTTTTAACAAGAATATAAATAATAAAAGTAATAATAATAAATTGAATTTATAAATACAAAACCGTTAGTTTATAATAAATTCCATTTTTGAAAAAGTTTTAAATTTCCCTTCGAAAAGGCTAAGGAAAACCATTCGTCCTGATTTTTGGGTATTTTCGAATCGTTTATGTGTGTAACATCTTGGTAAGGGGAAAATCCGTTTTAGTTTATATTGCAGATTTCTAGCTGATTTTTTGTTCTAAACTCATTCGTTCATTTGGTGCTCACAACTATTTTGAGGTAGGGAAAAAGGCGTTGGAAATTTAATTTCTCGATTCAACGAGTGATGGAAGTCAACACGAAAATTCGGTTAGGTTCAGAGTTCGTTCGACGTCATAGATTTTTATTTTTATTTAATTTATTAGGGTAGTTGGGTCGAGGTTTAGCCTGCGCCCTTTTTGGAGCTAGCGGTCTACCAACGCTCCTGGACTCGGCCTGTAGCCTGACCTGAAACCAACTGGAATGATATATATATCGTTCCAGCTAGCGTTTCCTCCCCCCAAACCTCATTTTCAACAAACCCAAACCGTCCTCCACTTCCAAGCTCTAATCTGAGCAACCTTCGCTCCGTTTCGTCCTTAAGTACCACCAAAATCCTTCTCGTGCAGATCTCTACCCTATTATAATCCAGATCTGTAATTTCATTCACCCATTTAATTGTTCCGTCCATGGCACCTCTTCAAAACGTAGTCGCTCAGCATCCCGGTCTCATACCTTAGGAGGTCGCTTGGCTAGACCACAGTGAGGAGAAAATTTAGCGATACTTGGCTATGACCAATTATGATTTTCATTTTGGTCGATCGGTGAAATTCATTGATTTTTCCGTTTTTGATTTGGATGAGCTTTTTGTCACCGCAAGCCTAGCACCGCTCCCGTGCTTTGACACCTTTGAGCATGATCTGTATCCGCACTATTCGATGCTCATATGGATGCTGACATCGATGACGAGTCTTGTGTTATCTAGTCTAAGGTCATGCGAACCCACATCAAGTTCTCTGACGAGGATTTGACATAGATTTTGGGCATCTCAGCAGTCGGTCCAAGCTGGATCCCATCGCGATAGAGGACGACCCTCAGATTCTTTAGTGTATCTTCCATGGAGACCCCGGAATCTGGACCACTGCTAATCTACGGCCTATCTTTCGTGTTGTTGTGCGCATCATACATCACAACATCATCCGAAGACGGGAAGCTTGGAGCATATTTATCCCTTAGTGTGTCGCACCACTTACGTTATTCCTGGCAGTATAGCTGTTAATAGGTCGTACATGCTTATGATCCATCTTCATGAGCCTTTCATCTACACCCCGCGGAGCCACTTTCCTTATAGCCATCTTCTCATCCGTGTCTTCCGACACTTCCAGGTGAGGCTTACTAGAGAGACGACAGTGAAGAAGGCACCTATCGCCATTAATCGCACCACTCTCTATAAGATGGGCATTCAGCTACCCGATGCTCCTTTCGACACCTCCCGTTCCTTCTCAACAGACACCATCGCAGCAGCCTCTACAGCCCTAGTAGCATGACCAGAAGAGACAGGAGCACGCCGCTCTTTGCAACATATAGGCCGAGCTTAGAGAGGTCCGTAAGGAGTAGCGCCGACAGACGCACAAGATTGGTTGCATCTCGGCCATAATACGTTCCTGACGTGGACATGGTAATTGATCAAGTTCCAGTCGTGGGTCTCGACCATCTCCCAGTGCTTATTCATTGTTAGTTTATGCCTTGTGCATTTTGTATATTGTATCGTGTGCTTCCCTTTCTATCATTTGTATCTTTGTTGCTGTAGTGTTTGTAACTGTTAGTGTTGTTTAAATCGCACGACTTGTGTTAATGAGATTTCTATGTTTATGAATATTATGTCATTCACGCACATCTGTTTGAATGAAATCTCATTTTTCTTGTCTAACTAACAGTCGTCCTAGAGCTGGAGAGAATAGAATTTTATGCTTCATAAATTTTAGTGAAGGACAAGTTTTGCATTGTTGTTGTCACAGGTATAATTAATCAATTTTTCCTTGTTAAGCTAAAATTTATTATGTCGTGTTATTTCAGTTTTTGTGTGACTAATTTACTTTTTTACACCAGTATGTGACTTGAATCGTTTAGTTTCCACAAAATACATCTTTGAAACTTTTGGAAAACGTTGTTTGAAAAATAACTTTTATCTTTTTTAAAGTCTAAATTTTTATTGATCTGCTTTCTTTTACAATTTGCGCGAAAACGCAGAATTTGGATACGGCAGTTTACGCCTGTTTAAACATCTGTTTTACTTTAAATAGATGGTTTGAATGACACAAAGTACGTTCTACCAAAATTTTAGTTTTCATGCAGGTTTCGTATTGAAAGTAAAACAATATTGAAAAGGAATTTTCAGAAAAAACAAACTTATAAAAAGAGTTTAAAGCGAACAATTTATTTTTTTGAAAATTTCGATTTTTGGTCGTATGAACAGCGTAAGGAAGATTTTTGGATGGTTTATGTGTACGTTTTAGCAGTGCAGTAGGACCAACGATGCGATAAAAATGTTAATGATAACAAGGAAAATGTTTTTTTTTTGTTGGAAACATTTTTTTCCATACCTTGTCAGCGATGCATGCGAGTTATGAACTCATTTTACGTTTTATAGATTGTTCAAGCCTTCTTTATAGTCTATAGATAGAATTTTTTGGATTATTTTGGGTAACTAAGGTGAAATTTCCACTGTAAGTCGGGGAATGGAATATCTAAAAGTGAAGGGAACATTAAAATTCTTCGCTTTAATTTCCTTTTTCCGGTTAAGGAGAAATAGAATAGGAAGCGACTAGATGCATGACGTTTTGGATGGTAGGATTTGGATGCAATAATTGTTTTCTTTACACTTTATATGTAATCGTGTGAGAGTTATAGATGAAAACCAAATTTTGCATTCATATAGAATTACCAGTATATTTAGGATGTTTTACATCATATTTTTTAAAAGTGTTTTAAAAATTTGTTGCATATGTGTAGAGGGCCCGATTTAGAATCATCCTGCATACATGTTTTGTGTTTGGGGTGCATAATGTACACTATGCACATGCGTATATGATTTCAAAGTGGATGTACACAAATTTGTTGTATAGGATAGGATAGGTAAATATCAGAATTTCGGGATGAAATTCCTTTTAAGGAGGGAAGAATGTAACAACCCAGAATTTTGACAATAAATTAGTTATTTACTTAGATTTGAAAAATAGGAATCATTGATAAACAATGGAATTTGACCACGAGACTTTAACATAGCATTCGCCTTGAAATTCTGGTCAAGTTTCATGTTTGGAGTTTCGTGAATGCAGTCTGTATGAAAAGTTACGGACGAAATACAAAAAGGGACGGAAATAAATAATATTTATATCTTACCTTTTATGCCAAGCGTTCAGTGGGTAATTCGACACGAGGTCGGTCGATCGCCTAGTATAGGGTGTCGACCGCTTCATGCCTGAAGCGCCCAGTGACGGCTAAGGTTGAAAGGCATAGTTTTATATAAAAATTATATAAATGGATAGATGTTTATTTAATCAAATATAATAGTTCATGGCCAATTACACTCCTATAAATAAAGGGGTAAGACCTCATTCTTTTCCACTTATTTCTGATAACAACAGCGGAGTTCTTCCATTTCTCTTTCTCTTCAGATAAATTCCTAAATCAAAAATAGATTCATCTACAATCAATTCAAACCTAAAACATATGGATTTGAAAGGGATAATTAGATACAAGTGGAAAAGAATATGAATTGATGTCTAAGCTATTTTTATCAAATTCTCCCCTCTTTTCCTATTTTCTTGCAAATCTACAAATATGAAGTATCCCCTTTCCAGAATAACTGTAGATCTATACGAATTTGAGGATTGTAGGCCTAAAAGGTTATTCAAGTTTCAGATTTGGATGCTTTCAGGTGAGTGAGAAATTTATGTATAAAGTTACAATAATTTATTAGCTCGTTTGTATTAGATCTTAAATCTATGTCTAACATTTACTAGATCTGTTCATATATTGTTAGATCTAAAATGATGCTTATCAGATCAATTTATAAATGTTGTCAAAAATCTAAAGTATATATTTGTGGTTTGGAATAATGTCATTTGTAGGC
Organism: Allium sativum; assembly: GCA_030737875.1. Classification (NCBI taxonomy): domain Eukaryota; kingdom Viridiplantae; phylum Streptophyta; class Magnoliopsida; order Asparagales; family Amaryllidaceae; genus Allium; species Allium sativum. The sequence goes on from CM060912.1 coordinate 515,524,344, forward strand.
TTAGTAAAACATTTAAATTATTGTCTACAATTGTGTTTGAAAATATATTGTGGATATTTTAAAACACTGTAGATCTAGAAATCAGCTCCACAAAACACTATTAAGATGTAGTTATATTCCAAATCTGTAGATTTATGATAAATTATGTAATTCTAATTAAAAAGATATAAACCAAGTTGCATTAAATCTTGTTGGGGTTTAACTTAGTTATTATAAACATGCTTTTTCCCTTTTTTAAAATAAAAAGAACATTAGTTGAAACTAATATGAAATAAGTCCAACACCGAAACATGGATAAAGTTGTGTAAAATGAGGCATAAATATAACTATATGTAATTGTGCATGGTTTGCATCTATTATCCCAAAACATATACATATATATATATATATATATATATATTCAAATATACATACATACATACATACATATACATATATATATATATATATATCTTGTGGTTTGAAATAGTTTCATTTCAACATTTTGGCATGGTTTACAATAATTATGGTTGACAGTCTTTTTGTAAGATTTAGAACCTTATTGCAAGATTGAATACAGAAAGGGATATTTGGTTATTAGTTGAACCAAACTATTAACTTAACAATAATAATAATAAAAGAAATAACTACGTTAACTGCATGAAAATATAAATATAAATATATACACATTTTTCGTCTGAATCTACGTAAGCTGTGAAATATATGTATATATATATATATTAATGATTGTTTGAATGAATTTCATTTTATGAAATTATACATGTAAATGTAGTCCATATTAAATGAATATATTTGTAGTGACCGTTATAGCAATTAGTGTAGTTGATTGCTATAAATAGGGCCACAAATAAACAAATATAAATTGTAACCGACATTGATTGGGGAACCAAATTTAATTTGGAAATTAAACCTAATGGTTACAATTTCTACACTTGTTAGGATTAATTTTTTAAACCCAAATAGGGAATTAAATAATAACCTCACTATGAGATGATGTTAAGTTCAACTTGTGGTAGAAGTCTACCTGGAACCGCCCGACAAATCCAGCATCCATAAGTGGTTAGCTTAATGTGTGTGGTCTAATGCATATACATACATATACATATATATATATATATATATATATATATATATATATATATATAACAAAGATAAGCAAACGAATAAATTAGCATTAGTTATTGCGGTACAACAAATAGGTAACTCGAAACTGATATAATAGGGATATTTCATTGTTAATTAATATCTTGGGAAATTATGATTGTTAGACTCATAAACTACATTACTTATAATAAACAAAAATAAACCAATACCTTAGGGAAATATTACCGTTATGGTCATAAATGGTAGTAATCTTATGGTAACAAATGAAATAAAAAGGGATGAATGGGTATCGATTGCCGTTTAGGATACTAAGTCCAATAAATAAACTAACTGAATAAATATTTTAGGATAAGGAGAATATAACTTTTATTATTTACACAACTTAATATAGAAAAATAAAGAATGGACTTAGTAGGTAGGTAATGGGAAATTATTACTTACCATAGGAACCCGTGACGACATATGCTTGGCGTACGTATAGTACTCCCATAAAGTGAAATTAAATGGGAATAACTCAATAATGTAGTCCACTTTACTCCAATAAGGAGAGGCATACAAGGCTAACTAGGTGTAAACTTGATAATCTTCGTGTATAGTCCGGTTCCTTGGGTATTAAGTGGCTTGGGTCGAGAAGTCCACCTGAGAGTAGGTCTTCTAGTCTAAAGTTCTTAAATGGTGCATGTGAGGCCTACCCAGCCCTGGAATTAAAAGAAAGTCCGGCATGGTCACTCCATTGAACTACTGTGAAACCCCATGTCCGTTAGTGTCACTCGTTAAAAGAATGCATTAAGTTACGTGAAGCATTATAGGTAAACAAAAACAAAAACATTACAAGACAGATATAAAATAGCAGCGGAATTTAAAACTTTTATTAAGCAGAAAACATTGTGGTTCAAAACATAGTTACATCACAAGTCTGAAATTCATTAAACCCAGTACATCAATTTAAAACTTTTGTCTTGTACTTAAATCATCAGAGTACAATAATAAAAGAAGCATAATCCCCAAAATATAGCCATAGTAGAGAGATATGAAATCAAGTAGTACATCTAAGCAGCTCCAAGCAGAAGGAAAGAATGATCCTAATACAGCTTGAGTATTCCCACCCTGAGAACCTGGGTGGGAGGGGGGAACGAAAGAGAAAGAAGAGGAAACAAAATAGGTCAGACATAAATTCTGGCGAGTCTAGTTACTTTTAGCATATAAATAAATAAAAGCATCATGACAGACATATAAACTGGATGAGAGAGATAACAATGTCATAAGATAGGTACAACAGACTGAGCAAGATAAGCAGAATAAACAGAACAGGTTACGCTTCTCTAATACTTCTCTCTGCTCCTATACTAGTGTAACAGATATGTAACAGAATTGCATACTCCATAATTACTTAACAGAAACCCGATGATCCCAACAAAAATATGATGGTAGTTTTAGGTGTACTCTAGTAGCGGGTTTTACACCAAACAGAATTAACCGATACCTAAACAGAAATACAGGTACCCCATAGAAACAGACATCACTGGATGTACCCTAATTGCTACCCCCAATCGATCGTTTCGCTATCCCGTAAATACGCTGTGTCGGCCCTATAATAGGGTGTATTACTTTCTAAAGTGGCAACCTACAGACGGACACAGACCTATTTATTGGTGTTACAATGGCTTATTTTCCCAGAGTAGGTCGTACTCATGCACGCACATGAGTCTGTTGGAATGTGCCAGTACACACCTCTTCCTAGATGAACCTCTTACAATCAGCTCAGTAAGAGTGCCCTAACCCCTACCTTGTGCGGGGTACCCCTTTAATACCAGAATGAGTTACTGACTAATATGGGTCCCATACAACAGATGACACAAGCCAATGCTTATATGTCTTATGTCCCCAATTAACTAGGATTTTGACGGGTTATGCCTAACAGATTTAACACATTCACACAACCACCTACATATTTACAGGTTAAACCTTACAAGTTAACGGGCCTATATAACCCCTACAGATTTAGCAAGTTAAGTTTTCTAGATTAACAGGTTTGTATAACCCCCACAGATTTAATAGGTTTACTTAACCCCACCGATTTAACAGGCTTACTTAACCCCACATACTTAATGAGCTTACTTAACCCCATGGATTTAACTGGCTCATACAATCCTTATGGATTCAAACAGGTTAAGTATTATAAGTTCATTGCCATACATTCATTTATGGTTATAATGCGCTAGACCTCCCATATTAAGTCTACCACTTGTGGATGCTGGATATGCCGGTTGGGTCCGGGCATATTTCTTCCACAAGTCGGACTTAACCTCGTGTCATAGCACCGTCATGTGTTTATGCACATAGACCCCTCACATTAGATTTACCACTTGTGGACGCTGGATATGCTATGTCTGGGAAGGCTCCTACCACAAGTGTAATCTGACCTCGTGTCTAAGCGCGGTAACAGTTTCTGATTACTGTAGATCTAGTCATTTTCGTTATTTAACAATTATCCCTATTTCGTTATAGGTTTTCATGCCCTTTTCCCAAGTCATGTTCATTATGTACCATATGCCCTAAATTAAGATATAAATCACAATTTGATTTATGCCCCAAATTCATATTCATGTATTTAATTCAAGTTATGCCCAAATTTCCCAATACAAGTTATGGCCCAATTTTAACGTTTTCCCCTCGTTCCCAATTTAACACGTTCGCATATTTCAGCGGTATGCCTAGGCTCGAAGGTAGCCCGGCTATAAAATAAAAAGGGAAAAAGAAGAAGGGAAGAGCACAAAAATAATCATATTCACAAGATTGACATATGACAGCAAAAATTGGCATAGCAACTAATAAGCATACAGTGACAAAATTGGTCATAGTGACAAGATAGGCATATAGGAACAGATCTAATGAACATGTGATAATAGAACTGATTAGGCATAGTGTCATGATCATAAACAGGCATGATGAGATCTAATTAGTGAATTAGATATACTAATACTGGTAGATCTGACATGATTCAATAGCCATAGGCTAAGTATTTAGATCTAAAAATTAAATAGATTCACTGTGATTAGATCTAAGAAATAGAAGAGTAATTGCAGATGTTGAATCACAGATCTCTAAACTTGGATGACTTGATTGTTGAAGAAGAAACGGTTGATTTAATCTGGGCAGAGGTAGCATCTAGCTCTCCATTGTTTTTTTTTTTTGTGTAAAAATAAGAGAAATGGGGTCTTATTTATATCCATCAGCCAATGAATCTTGCACAGAAATCGGTCTACGCACGAAACCAGGAATTTGCCCAGATCTGCGTGGGGGTCGACCCCCTCTCGGTGTGTCAACCCAGGGGTTGACACCCCCTTGATGGCGTCGACCCATGGGTTGACACCCACTGGCGGGAATTTTCCCGCTCCCACCTACTGCTCGATTTTGAACTGTTTTGAATTCTGGAACCCATTTTATTTATATATACTTCTCTTGTGCATATACAAACCTAAACCTTAATTTGTTCTTCATACGGTGACCGTTTTACACAAACCAAGTGTCTATTTTGACCAGTATTCCAAGACGAACGCAATGGCGCAGTCGGTTTCACTTAATTCTGAATATTTAATTAAGAATTCTTTAATTTATCATCTTTAGTGTTATTAAAATTATGGGGTGTTACATTCTCCCCTATTTAAAGGATTTCGTCCCCAAAATATCTAAGTTAAGAAGATTGTATATCCTAACATCCATCATCCGTCTACTCATCCACCAATCACAGGCATCTGTTGTCCTTAAAGACTTCTAATTCTTATATGAACATATGCAAAGGTGCGTGTATATGTCCCTATACTAATGCAAAAGATTGGACGGTCTACTGATTCATTTGACCTCCTTAATGCAATATATGTTAGTGCCATGAATCCAACATGTATGCAAATAATCCTATTATAACATGTAAGTTCTATATGCATGTGCAGTCATTAATCTAATTGCAACATCCATATGATGATATACCCACTTTCATCCATTAAAAGAAGAAAAATGCACACACATCCATATGCAGTATGAGAGTGATTGAGCTGATCTACTGCATACTGTGTGTGTATATGCATCCACGAGCAACCGCTAGCAAACACTTACATCCGTCAAACATTACATGTCTCAAACTCATGTTTACATCCATGGGATTCCTACTTAAAGGTCGAAGATTCGATTGGTAGGATATACTTTAAATGATAGAAACAAGTACGAATAAAAGCTTGGAAAAAGAAGTTAAGAACATAGTCCTGAAAAGGAGAGGGTATGAAGCTCGATTCTTGTCTTCGGTCTCCCAAGCCGCATCCTCGCTGTCTTCTCCCCATTGCACTTTTATTAACTTAACCACCCTGTTGCGCAGTATCTTAACCTCTGATCCAAGTATACGGGTAGGAACTTGTCTAATTGTCGCCTCTCATTCTACCTCTACTTCCTCAAGCATGCTCGACTTAACTTCCTCCGCTGTATCGTGCAGACACTTCCATAAATAAGAAATGTGGAAAAACATCATGAATATCCACACATAAGCGAAGCGAGCTGTACGTCTTAGTTGAAAGATGACCGGAGCACCCCATTTTATATGCTTCGCCTAACAAACACCTTTTCAAGTAGCTCCCCTACTTGCTTGCTGAGCTCCTTCCTTTCCCTTGGAGTCATGTGATGCACAGGTAATGCGACTGGCTTCACATTATCTACTAAGTATATCCGAAAATCAATCTCGTGCCTCGGAGATAAGTCCCTCCACAAAAACATCTGGATACTCACAAACTATAGGTGTAGATTGCAAATCATCGACAGAAGCATCAAGCGATTCTAGTAAACTAAGCATGACATACCCTTTTGGGTGACTAGAAATCTCTACAGTCCTCCCACGACAAGTCAGAAGTCTAACGACCCTACTCTCACAATCCATAATGGCACCATACATGGCTAGCTAATCCATCCATAGAATCAGACAGTATCCCATAAAACCAAGTACATATGCATCGTGCTCAAACTCGACGCCCCAAAACAAATATCCTCAAACCCCGACAAATCATAAACAAATGAGTCGTGCACCCAATGGGGTTTGAGATAATAACTTAATAAGAAGCAATTGTAGTATTAAGTTGCAGGGACTCAACCACAGAATCAGATATAAAAGAGTGAGAAGCGCCAGAATCAAAAAGAGTCCTAACTGGATGATCGGAAAGAGAAATCAAACCTTCAACAAAAACTTTCATACCTTTGTCTGGTACACTGGCCTCAAGAGCATGCACCTGCCCTCCGATCCAGAAGGTCTTGTCCTTTGGCCCTATCCTTGATTCTTCGGGCACTCCCTAGTATAATGTCCGACTTCACCACAGCTGAAGCAAGCATTATTACTTTTACTGCAGTCTTTGACCAAATGACCCACGTTCCCACAACCATGACATTTCTTTTTTCTTTGAGCTTTGTCGTGCTTTACGCCCTCTTATTGTTGTTCTTTCTTGGGCCACACTTTTATGTTTTGTGTTTCCTCAACCATAGCCTCTTTCTTTTCATCTTTGTCTTCTTCATGCATCAATGCCATATCAACGAGCCTTTCAAAAGTTTCCCCCATTGGAATACGAGACATATCCAACCCATGAAGGGGTTCATTCAATCCTCTAGGAAACCGAAAGCTTTCTTATGCGGGGTATCTACTAGCTCCAACCCAAGCCAGTTGGTTGAACTTGTTAACATACTCTTTGATAGTCATGCCTCCTTGCTTAAGCGCCAAGAACCTTTCCATTTGCATACTTTTCTCAGCTTGAGAAAGAAACTTCATTTCAAACCTCTTCCAAAAATCATCCCAAGTCTCCACTGGACGTGATGCTTGCATCCCTTCCCACCAGAATGAAGCCTCATCTTTCAACAGCCAAGCGTCCAACTGAATCTTCCTACGATCGTCAACTTCGAAAATTCCATACAAAACCTCCGTCTCTTTAAGCCAATTCCTTGCCTTTATGAAAGTTTACGTCCCTCGGAATGGCTTTCCACCCATAGCAGTCTTTGCAGATCTTAGAGAAATTATCTGCTCGCAGAGGAGGAGGATGAGGAACAGTGGGTGCAGCTAGGGGAGGAACGTCTGCTTGGCCACCGGCGGGCACCGTGACCTCTAGACACCTACGGAACCAGCCTGGTATCGTAACGCCCTCAGGAATATTAGGTTCACTTGACATGCTGAAAATAAAAGAAAAAGGGAATCAAACAGAGAATCGAAAGATATTACATATGGCTTTTGGGGAATATGTTTTTCAAAATAGACTTTTCTTTTGAAAATGCTTTCTTTTAAAACCCTTCTTGAAAATAATTTTCAAAATCTTTTATCTGATCTGGTAACCTTCAGCTCTGATACTAAGTGTGACACCCCATATCCATTGATGTCGCTCGTTAAGAGAATGCATTAAGTTTTGTGAAGCGTTATAGGTAAACAAAAACAGAAATATTACAAGATAGATATAAAATAGCAGCGAAATTTAAAACTTTTATTAAGCAGAAAACTTTGTGGTTAAAAACATAGTTACATCAAAAGTCTGAAATGCATAAAACCCAGTACATCAATTTAAAACTTATGTCATGTAATTAAATCAACAGAGCACAATAATAAAAGAGCCATAGTAGAGAGATATGAAATCAAGCAGTACATCTAAGCAGCTCCAAGAAGAAGGGAAGAATGATCCTGACCAAACTTGAGTATTTCCACCCTGAGAACCTGGAGGGGGAGGGGGGAATGGAAGAGAAAGAAGAGGAAACAAAATAGGTCAGATATAAAGTTCGGCGAGTCCAGTTACTTTTAGCATATAAATAAATAAAAGCATCATGACAGGCATATAAACTCGATGAGAGAGATAACAACATCTTAAGACCAGTATAACAGACTGAGCAGGATAAGAAGAATAAACAGAACATAATAGGTTAAGCTTCTCTAATACTTTTTTATGCTCCAATACTGGTATAACAGATATGTAATAGGATTGCATACTCCATAATTACTTAACAGAAACAGGATGATCCCAACAGAAATATAATGGTAGTTTTAGGTGTATTCTAGTAGCAGGTTTTACCCCCAAACAGTGTTAACCGATACCTAAACAGAAATAACAGGTGTTAATCCAAACAGAAATAGAGGTACCCCACAGAAACAAACAGGACTAGATGTACGCTAATTACTACCCCCTAATCAATCGGCTCTGTATCCTGTAAATACGTTGCGTCCGCCCCATAGGAGGGTGTATTACTTCCTAAAGTGGCAACCTACAGAAGGACACAAACCTATTTACTGGTGCTATAACGACTTATTTTCCTAGAGCAGGTCGTACTTGTGACACCCACGTTCGTTAATGTCACTCACAAAGGGAATGCATTAAGTTTCATGAAGCATTATAGTTAAACAGACACAGGATTTTACAAGACAGACATAAATAAGATAACAGCGGAAATTTAAATTTTTATTTCAAACACAAATCATACAGCGTGGTTCAAAATACCATGAGTCTCAAAAACCATTACAACAACATAACTTCTGTCTTTCAACATCAGAGTACATAAACACTTAAAAGAAAACATAATTCCCCAAATAAAAGAGACAAAGCCATAGTTGAGATAAAAACTTGAGCCATACTTCGAAAGCAGCTCTAGCAAGATGATATCTGAGTCCTGACTAGGCCTGAGTGTTTCCTCCCTGGGAACCTTGGGGGAGGGGGGACGGAAGAAAGAAGAGGAAATAAGAGGGTCATACATAAAGTCTGGCGAGTCTAGTGACTTTTAGCAAGTAAATAAATAAAAGTAACATGACAGGTGTAACGACCCAGATTTTTCGAACAATTAATAAGGTTTTAAATAGTGAGTTGATAATATAAATGAATTATTATTTTAAGTTATCGATTTAAAAATCGATTTCTATTTAATATTGAATATATTAAATTATCATAATATGAAATATAATTGAAATCGAAGTTAAAACTGAATCAAAACAATTCAGATGATCAATATATATTCAATTTGAATATAGACGACGATGATAATAATTTATGTTCGAAGAATTTATTTGTTTTGAATTTAAATTATATTATATCAATTTAATATGGTTATTTTATATGCACGTTTGAATCAAATTTTACAGTCTATTCTGTTGAGTGCAGAATAGTGTAATTACGTTGAAACGACAGTCGGTACGCTAAAATAGCGGTTCACGATTTTTAATTTGTGAACCATGAGATATTTGTAGTGGATAAGCTCTAAATCAAATCAGAATCTGTTTAAAAAGAAATCTCTTTAAATCAAATCACATTAAATTCAAATCAAGTCGAATTTAATTCTTATGTACTTAGCCGTACCTATAACATTGAAAAATTGATCACATAAATGTACCTTACGCTAATCCTTCTCTTGTCTATTTAAACGAGTCCCAACCCTTTTTTTTTTACGTTTTTCCAGTTTCGGTCCTCAGAGAAAATCAAAAGCTATTCCTCTTTCTTCATATCCTCAAATCAAAGACCATTCGTTCTATTTCATCGGTTTACTTGCTTCCAATACTGCTCATACTCATTTTCACTGATCGATTCAAGGCCTTGGAACTCTCGTCGAACACGGTGAATTTAGGGGGATGTGGAGGCGATTTCGTGGCGTCAGAGAAAGACTGGGAGGGGTTTAGGTCTTGCAATCAGTTTCAAAGGGGGTTCGATGTTCAAAAATAGTTGTTGCCTGCTCATTGACGCAATTTGATTGAGCGGTTCGTACTCGATGGCAACAGAAGACACGATCAATGATTAGAGCGTGGTTAATGCTTTAGGCTTGTTGCGATTTCAGGAGGATCGATGAAGTGATGGAGCGATGCAGGCAAGTTGAGTGGTTTGGTTCAACAGTTACAAGACTGATGTTCGAATTGTTTTCTAATCCTAGATTCAAATTGGAAGTCGCAATCTGGGACCTGTAGTGGGAGTTTGAGGAAGCCGTGACCTAGGTTGGTAAAACACAGTGATAAGGGTAGCAACAAGTTCTTCTGAATGATGACAGAGGAGAATGTGGTGTTGTTCTATTCGGCTATGGTGAAGTGTGCACTAATAGAAGTTTTTGACAGTGGAGTTGATCATCGCAAGTTTCGGATTGGAGAGAAAGGAAAGGAAGTAGTATGGGATTGTTGTGAAAAGAATTAACTGCAAAAAATTGTGTGTGATTGTTGAGATGAAGCAGTAAGGTCGTGATATCCAAATTGGGAAGGAGGAGAAAAACAATTGATTAAGGTAAGCGTTAATTAATTTAATTAATTAATAATGTTATCATATATATACATACACAAACTGAGAACATTATATAATAATAATAATAGTGTTGATTTTTATGGTAATATTATCATGGTATGTGAAACGACAGTGGAGTAACATTAATAGAGTTTCTACTGTTGCGGAATGGAAAAGGTAATTATAATGTTAATTTAGTTCTAATTTATTTATTTTAGTGAACAAACTGTAAACTAAATTCTAAACTTGTTGAAGGTCAAAAATCTGATGCCATAAATCACGTTACGTTTATAGCTACAAAATTGTACGAGCTGGAATTAAAATTGGAATAAGAACAGAATGCCAATCTAAAATCCTGGTGAGTAAATCTCACTCACCTTTTATTTAGAATTATTTTCATCAGTTAAAAATAATTGTTTGTTACTTGCTTGGTTTCATTTAATATTTTTGTGCATCTTAAAAATATATTAGTTATTTAGGCTTGGTGGTTGCTATTATATATATATATATATATATATATATATATATATATTAGTGGTTGAATTTTCGGCAGTATTATTAGCGGAGGCCCGCGGTATCATTAGCGGATGATTACCCTATGCGCCCCACGCTATGATAGTGGATGACCATCATACCGCGATATCCTGCCTCGAAGCAGGATGGGTATTACTATGTTGACTAACGTCTGTGGATACAGGAAAACAGGTTGGAGGAATCCAACTGGATTCCTCAAAAATATATTATCTGTTTGTTTATTTGTTTGCACATATACTATCATATATGATGTGTTAGAAACCCTGAAATAAATAATTGGTTGTGTGGTGTTTAAATATCACTGGACTTGAATGTTGATATTTTAAAAATATCGAAAAAGGAAATTTCCAGAGTTTAAAGGGGATATTCTATTTTTCTAAAATTTGAAATTTGAATAGAATAAAAATATTAACTTGTTTTAAAAGCATAAAAACAAGTAGTTCTTTTATAAACGAAATTTATAAATGAAGTGAAAAGAATTATCATTGGATAATTCGAAAATAAAAATACAAGTGTGAAATTGAAAAGGGAAATCTATTTTCCAAAAGTAGAAATATCGATTTCAAATCGAGACTTGATTAAGAATGAATAAAGAAAATTCAAATAGAAATTGAATGTAGAAATTCAAATGGAGTTTGAATATAGAAATTCAAATGGAATTCAAATACAGAATTTGAATATAGAAAATATATAAGAAATTCAAATAGAGTTGAAAGGGGAATTTGAATATAGAATTCAAATAGAGTTGAAATGGAAATTGAATATAGGAAATTAAAATAGAATTGAAATTTGAATATAGAAGATCGAAGTATAAATAAATTTATTTCCGAGTTAGGGAAAATCGACAATTTTAGAAGATCGGAAATATTATGTTGAAATGGATTTTGATATATATTAAAAATATATCAGGATGGAGTTGAATTTATTTTAAACGAAGTTTAAAAGTTTTTATATATAAATATAATTTAAACGAACTCGCAGCAGCGCTGCAGTTCGTAAGTTGGCGATTTGAACTTCAATTGAGTATATAGAAGTCAAATTAAGTTGGAATTCTTTGAAACAAAAACCCTCAGGACCAGTTAGATAATAGTTTTATAATAGAAGAGAAAAATCTGGATTTCGTCTAATAGATTTTGAGATATGTCAAAATCAAATTTCTAAAAAGTGCAATGCCAAAATTGTTTAAAAACCAAAAGGGTTTATTTAAATAAATATAGGGATTTTTGAGCAAATAAAAATCCGAATTTCCATTTGAAAAATCCAGATTTGAGTTGTAAAATAAATACGAGCTCAAGCTGTGTAAATGAAATGATTTCGGGACAAAAAACATATTTTGAATTTTTGAATAGAGTTAACTAATTGAAGAATAATCAGTTAATGGGATTTTGAATCGAACTTGACTTTGGATAAGAGAATTGGGTTAGTAAATTTATATTCGAAATCGAATATGAAACTTAAATTAAAAAAACGAATCCAAAGAGTTTATATGTGAATTAGAATTTTATTTGAACATGTTATGTTCACATATAAAAGTAAAACAGGAAAAGGAGTAAACTAGCAAGTTAATTGACGAGTTGAGTAAAAACGAGTGTATTAAGTTGAAATGAATTAGAAATGTATGGACATACATGAGACAGGTATGGAATGAAGTGTATTAAGATTATAATTGAAGTACCCGACCAAAAGGTACATGTTTAAATTCCATATGAGGTTTTATTCACCGTAACGGCAAGCCGCTTGGTTTTTTTTTTTTTTTTGAATGAAGAGGCCTGTGTGGCGGTTTGGGGATTTTCCCGATGCTCCCAGTACAAAGGAGGTTATAGCGAAATTTTCCGGAAAATTTAAGGAGTTAGAATATTTTTAAGAAATTTTGATAATTTGAAATCAATGTATCGATATATGTTGAATTCGATAAGGAAACGAATTTAAAATAGACTATTATAATTTAAAATAGAATATTATAAACAAAAAGAAATTCGATGATCTGGTAATAGAAAGAGAAACATATATACATTTTAAAAATGAATAATTTGTTTGTATGGTGTTGATTTTTCGGGAATTATGGTCTGTTTTGAAGTTAAAGATGTTTATAGTCAAGGTCTGAGAGGTAATTTTACCCCAACTCGATTGTTTTCATTACTAACTGATAAATATCAAGATTCAATCTCAATAATCAATATTTGAATAAGATTTAGTTGAATACAGTATTTCGCGTTGTAATGAATAGTCGAGAAAGAAATAAGTATTGGAATGTTCTCCAATTATAAATAGAAAATATTTTCTAAGTGTAGAAAATAAAAGAAGGCAAGATATGGAAATGTTTTCCAAATGGGTAAGAGGCCAAGATGATAATTGAAAATATTCGTTTAATGAATATTGATAAAGGAAGTGGGGAAGTGTTTTAATTAATGAAATATAAATTAAAAGGCCCAGTGATTGTTTGATGCTGTGAATGGGTGTTTGTTTTTCTTTGATAGTTAAATAACCGACTATCGAAGTATTTGCCAATATCATTGTCAATATGGAGAGATCGGTTGGATTATTTTCCGAGAACCATTCTGTATTGGCAGTAGCATTGCGAATCCGATTATATGAAGATAATCGAAGATGAAGTAAAGTGCAAGGACTTTTTCTATTAATAGAAATTGTGCCTTCGGTTTCGTTCTATCCCAGAACGAACGTAAATGGACAAATGCCTGACAAAGTATTTCCAATGATCGAATATGTTGGTATGTATAAATATACATGATGGCAACGGATTTATTCCCTTAGCATAATATCCAAAATATATTTGTGCAAATCAATTAGTGATTAATGGATCTGACAATGTGACATTCAAAGTGATTGTGCTATAAATGAACTGCAAGTAATCGTAGCCTCAGGCCTCAACAACTGGGAAATGACAAAAATCGGGCAGACAGCATGGCTATGTGGGTCGCTCCCATTAGGGTGTATAATCACCTATCTAGAGAAATTCCTTTTACTTCTTTAATCTATCGATGCGGTCCCTTTTCGGGAAACGGTTGTTGATCCCAACCGTTGGTGATACACATTCGATACACTCAAGCGAAATGAGTGGTCGATCATGTGTGGGCCGGGTTGCAAGATGTTCTTGTTGAACCCAGCGTATTCCTCTCTAGAGATAACCTATCAGAAGGTGGTTCCATACTTTGTCATGATGGAAATCCAATCTCCAATAAGCGCCATGCGGTTTTTGATTTTATATTATATATGGAGCGTGAGATGCAAGCGTTCCACTAGATTGTTATTTATTTGATTTAGACACTATTATAATATCACTGGATTTTCGTATCAAAGTGGTTTTGGGTTATAGTAAGGTAAAAACCATCCATATTTATGTGTGGACTGGTCTTACTATCATCCTTTCTTTCGAAAGGATTTTGAAAGTTAAACAAACGGTCGGAGTTTACTCACACCAGTCCCATGACTGACCCAGAGTTTAATTTTTTTTCCCCTAAACTCTTGGGTGCCCAAATTTGTACGCGCAGTCAAGTAGTCGGGATTTTTTTTCAGATTCACTTGGAAGAGCTGGAAACAGGAGACTTCACCAGTTAGCTATAGACTATCATATTTCTGCTGTGTACTATGTTGTATCTGGGAACAAGTGTTTATAACTGTTCCAGGAGTAACTGTTATGCACTGATAATGGTATGTATATACAGTTACTGGTTTGTGTTTCAAAAGTTATGTTATATAATATATTTTATTCGTTCTGCTGTGAGTTTGTGATCTTCGTTTTCTTCTATTCTAATATTTCTATCTTTCTATTTCTCATCCTCCAACTTCTTTCTAATAATGTTTCGTATTTCTGTGCAATTTGGGTTGGACGTGTGGTGTTATTAGTCAACTCAGATAGTACGGATTTGCGGGACATTACAGTTGGTATCAGAGCTTAGGTTGAGCGAGTACCTAGACTTGGGTGGGATGTGCTCATTAGAGATAGGGTCAGTAGTACCCTAAAATGAGTTGAGTGTATACACGAGAGCGCATATTTGTTATTTGATATAAAAATAGTTTTATACTGTGTTGACTAGTCTGTTGAGTGGTTTATGAATTCTGATCGAATCGTGGGACGCCACGAAGTCGATAGGAAATTATAAACACTTGACAGGGAAATTTGACACAATATTGTTTTTAAATGGGTAGATGAAATAATTTTACCCAAAATTCTATTTCGATATAAAAGTAATAATTTTCTAAAATTATTATATTATATGGATGTGTTGGCTGTTATTATTATAATCAATTGTGATTATAAATTGGAATGGGTATAGGTAACCAAATATAATTTGTATACGAATAAGAAATATACAAATGAGATGAGGAATTAAATTCAAACCAAAATTTGAATTAAATCCTGGGTGTTTGGGTAAATATTTTTTTGAAGTATATTAAAGTAATATAGCATTGTTTTGAAGGGATTTTTGAATAAAAATCATCTTGAGATGGATTTTGAAAGTAAAGCATTGAACTCACTTCAGTGGCTGGAAAATAATTCTGATGATGACTGCAGCATTATCAGTGTTCATTTTCAAGTTTCTAAGTGATGAATTGCATTAGATTTAGAGAAGTGGATCTATCATGACATGGTATAAGATTAATCACTAGCGTAGATTCATAGTTTACAACATATCCAAATCACAGTCTTTCACAATTTACTTTTAAATATTCAAATCTAAAAGTAACTAGGAACTCACTGTGTTAGGATTAGAAAATATAAGAAGAATGGTTCTTGAATCTCTAGATTTGATTTGCAAAACTGGTAGTTATTTGAAGAAAACGGATTCGTCTCAGGTTCGCACACCGGCAACATTTGGCTTCCATGATTTCCAATGAAGAAAATAGGAGAATTGGACACATACATATAGCTGCCAGGCCCCTTGAAACTGAGTGCCACATCAGCCCTAGGGGTGTCAACACCCTGTGGGTGGGTCGACCTATAGATCGACACCCCTTAAGGGGGGTCGACCCCGGTGTCGACACCCTTCTAGGGGGTTCAACCCCCTATAGTGGGAAATTTGCCACCTTGATGAATTTTTGATTTTCGTACTGTTCTGGATAGGGTCTGACTCATATCTGACCTATACATGACTCATATGTGTATATATGCTCTTTTTGCGTGTATACAAATTTAAAACCCTCATAACTTCTTCATACGTTGTTCGTTTTATGCAAACCAAATGTCTATCTTGACCAGAATTTCGAGACGGACGCAATGGCGCAATACGTTTCCCTTAATTCTGAATATTAAATTAATTATTATTTAATTTTTCCTCTTTAATATTAACAAAATTACGAGATGTTACATTCCCCTTACTTAAAGGATTTCGTCCTCGAAATCTCCAAGTTGAGAAGAATGCATATCCTACCATCCATTATCTATCTACTCATCCATCAATCACTGACATCCATTGTCCTTAAGGATTTCTAATGCTTACATGAATATATGCAAAGATGTGTGTATATGTCCTAATACTAATGCGAAGATCAGGCGGTCTACTGACTCAGTTGACCTCCTTAACGCAATGTATGTTAGTGCTATGACCCCAATACGTATGCAAATAATCCTATTATCACATGTAAGCTCTATATGTGTGCACACTCATTCGTCCAAGTGCAACATCCATATGCTATACATCAATTTCCATCCATAAAAGAAAAGAAAATGCACACACATCCATATGCAGTATGAGAGTGATTGAGTAAATCTAGTGCCTAATGTGTGTATGTATGCGTCTGTAACGTCCCGCCATTTAGACCGCTTCAAATCGGTATTTAAACCAACTTAGAACGTCCAAAATGATGGATCGTTATTTAGCTTACAGAGTTTAAATCAGATTCAACACAGGAAATAAACACAGAATAAACAAATAACACCGTATTTGAGCTAAATAACTTATATATATATATATATATATATATATATATATATATATATTAATCAAAAGATTTGATACAAAGAATTTCCTGTACAATGGAATTTTTAAAAGAACAGTTTAAAATACAAGAAAAAAAATCTTTACTGTATTAAAAATCTTCAAAGTGCACGTGTCCTGGAATCCCCAACCTTGAAAATCTTCGAATCCGAAGCTGAAATCTTTAAATTTGCACTGCTCGGGTCTGACCCGAGCATTTCATGTAAAACACAAAATACTCGAGTCAGGATTAAATCATAGTTCAAGTAAAATAATTTCAATATAAACTGAAATATATGGTTAATCCTAATATCGAACATATCATATTCCATAAAACACTCGAGTAATGATAGTACGTGGTTTATAAAAATAGGGCTAATCATTTAGTGTATAAGAAAACAGTCCATGCCTGGAAAATGAATATTACAGGCTTACTAATTTCAAATATGTATCTAATGCTAAAAATGGATGGTCAATGTGAACAATTGTGCTTAATCAAAAACACATACAATCTCTGAGTACTTGAAATAATTAAGCCAATGTATTCAGATTTTATAAAGTGGCAGAATAAATATCAGCATACATAATGCAAGTTTGAAATGCGACTAGTAGACTACTCCTTTCACTACAAATCATCCGAGGGTAACCACTAAACATATACTGTAACATTTATGGCATAATACCCATAACATAATACTAATGGTCCACTAAATATATACTGCACATTTAGGGCAAATAACATGACATTAATGGTCCCCTAAATATATGTATTGCACATTCATGGCATAATACAAATAACAGTACATTAATGGCCCACTAAATATATCCCGCACATTATGGGTAAATAACATGACATTAATGGTCCCCTAAATATATGTACTGCACGTTCATGGAAAATACAAATAACATAACACTAATGGCCCACTAAATATATACTGCACATTTTGGGCAAATAGCATGACATTAATGGTCGCCTAAATATATGTACTGCACGTTCATGGCATAATACAATTAACATAACATTAATGGCCCACTAAATACATATTTCTGATGTTAAAGCAAGAGGATTGTAAAGTATAAATTAAATAGGTTCAAGTATCAAAACTGTACATAATGAATGGGTTCAAAGTGTCCAAAATAGTGCAATACTGAATTTTATTAACTAATTAAAACTACATAAACAAAAAATGAAAGATGCAAATACTAGGGGTGAGCAAACGGTCGTTTCGGTTCGGTTTTACATAAAAATTCCAAAACCAATTTAAAACCAAATTATATTTTAACCAAACCAAACCAATCCAATTTGAATTGAAACCAAATATGAACCAAACCATTTTAAAATGGTTCGGTTCGATCGGTTAGTTCGGTTATTTTGTTTTAACTAATTAAATATAATTCAGCATGCACACAGAACAAATAAACATAATTCCAAGATGCTTTAACAAAAGTCGATTAACATTCGGCTACACCTACTGGCTTTACAAATTTAATAGAAAACAATACCAAAACACATTCATATTGCAATGACCAAATACATTAATCAGACTCATATAAACATGTATTTTTGTAATCCAAAACACGTTCATTTTGCATAGGCAGCAACATGCCTTACAAAGTTATTAGATGTCAGCACCAAAACACATTCATTTTGCACAGGTAGCTCAGAGCACTTGCAGATACATGCTCAGTGCATTAGTTTCCAATAAGTAGCTCAATCCACATGCATTTGTAACTCAAATACATCATTCAAAATAGCTAAACTCTTAAAATTCTTGCATGCACACAATATTGGATATTGCAAAGCAACCAAAATTGATACACTAACAAAAATTACACTAAAAATCATATGCTGAAAGAGGAAGATCTTCAATCTGCGGCAACATAGCATCCACAAGCAGTATTTGACCTATTACAACAAAATAGGTGTCAAATTATATAACAATTGACTGCTAGATGCTATTTACAAAACAAACTAAGACATAAAGTAAACTTACGTTGACCACAATTCAAGCACTAATTTTGTTGTAAAAATAAACTAAACAGAAAATTATACACAATAAACAACAACGGTTTCAACTTCATATGGTGATTCCTATATTAGGGTAATGGCATCGTAATTTTTCGTCTAAATATGCAATATTAGTGCAAATAACAAATATAAGTAAAAACAAAATGAGCAACATTTTGGTGCTTTAATTCCACAGCAGTTTACTAAATTCTAAAGAAAGGTGCTAGCGCAGACTTACCTGAGCATTAGTTCGAGGTGGAGTTGAGCAACATTAACACTTGTAATTGTATTGGATTAGAAGCTGAAGATGAGATTTCTTGTGTTGACATGAAAATACTTTTCCACTCTGAAAATTAAAATAAAAAAGATAGTGAAATGGGTTGTACCATAAACATAAAGATGATATACAATCATGTAGCATACTGACTGAGACTTGCATGTTAATATTAAGATAAAAATTAAACAGACATTGAGAAGGGATGAATATGATCAAATATTCTCAGTCAAATATTCTTTGTTAACAGATAAACTAGGATGGATTAGTTGCTATATATGTAAAAGAAATCCCAATCAAATATTCTTTTTAATTGATATCCAAATACTTAAATGGACTGAATATTATCAAATTCCAGTCAAATATTTTGTTAATTACAATCCCAATCAAATATTCTTTGTTGATAAATAAACTAGGATGGATTACTTGCTATATATGAAGAAAAAATCCCAATCAAATATTTTCTTTAATTGATATCCAAATACTTAAATGGACTGTATATTGATCAAATATTCCTAGTCCAATATTTTTTGTTAATTACAATCCCAATCAAATATTCTTTATCAGCAAATAAACTAGGACGTCATGAGGAACTTGCAATCTGTGAAGATGGTTTGACCAAGTAAGATATTAATTGGGTGGCAAGTGTATGGTCATGGGGAAAACATATGAATCTAATTAGGAAATGTATGGATATGCTTCAAATTAAAAGGCAATAATTGATCTTTTATGTTATCTTTTTTGCTGGTTCTTATAGTGATGGAAAAATACCTTCTTTATTAGTCAACATTTGCCAAACTATCATACGGAGAGATTCAAATGTTGGACAAGGCAATTTTACGGAGAAGAGGAAGCAGTACTAAGTATAGCAAAATAGAAATTAGAAGATGAAAATAACAAGTTATTTACCTGTTCACAAAATTGCCAATCCAGGCCGCAAGCCTACAATAAGCGCTGACGATCAAAGTCTCAAATTTTTGTTGTAGTAATTCAAACTCGTTTTGCAAATAAAATAAAAAAATCAAACCCGAATTCGACAGATTTGGATCCTGAATGAGAAGATTAAAGTGCCTCTAGATCGGGAGGGTGCAAGCTCAGATCTGAAATACCAAGTTCATTGCAAACCCAAATCGAAATCCTGAGTTCGATTTTTTGTGTTAAACTGTTGATAGAAAAATTGAGTACTCATGGATTGAATGGAATAATATTGCTTCCATTGAAAAATAACGGTAGACGAAAGATGGGAATGGCTGAATGGAATAATATTGCTTCCATTGAAATATTGAATTGTGAAGACCGAAGAGAGTGCTTCGTTTTCTTCATCTTCAATAAATTGAAAAGTTGGCTTTGGCTCAGCAAACAAAAAAAAAAGATGTCAGGTAATAATGAAGTTTGAAAATGAAAACGCAAAAACTTCTTAGCATGTATACTTCGGTTATATTGGTTGAACCGAATTTTATCTCTTAAAATCCAAAACCAATCCATAAACCAAATTCATCAAAAATAAAAACCAAATCCAACAGAACGGCAAAGGAAACCGTACCAAACCGACCAAATTAATTCGGTTCGGTCGGTTAATTCGGTTTAAACCAAACAATGCTCACCCCTAGCAAATATTTATCATTACTGTATATTTTTGTTTTATCAAATTGAGGATAGTCATTTGATGATAGTTTTTCGCTTTATCTTTGATATACATGACTACATCTTTCTCTTGAAATAACAAATCTTTACTTTGATACATCAGGCTTCATTCCACTGTCATAAATAAACCTAAATGACAAAAGTTGATAATTTTGTAATTTAACCTTGGGCGAATGATTACAACGAGAATATGAAATATGATATCTTTTTAATATAAGATGGTACATATAGTTTTATAATCCAGATCGACTAACCTACCTACTAAAGACGATGAATGTTTGAGTTATGCTCATTCAAGGACAATCTCGTATTATACAAGTACAATTAGTAAAAACATCCTAGAAACATGGCAACCAAAAGACGAAGAATGAACTCAAGCAACCCCATAACCACTGTTACCAAAGAAATATCGCATAGTACACACAAACATTCAGCATTAGAGCAATAGTGCATAGCACTCGACTAATATTTAACAGGTGCGCATGAAATTACTAACTGCTTGAACAACCACCCTTTCAATTAACAAGTAAGCAAGCAATATGGCAGGAAGCTCGGTACATCAACCCTACCAAACGAGCATAATAAATTCATCCTGACCATTACAGTATCATGAGCAATAACCTCCCCAGTTCCCATTAAATATTTCAGCTTAATTTACCAATCTTTTATCATGTATTATTTGTTAATACCAACAACCTGAGTTCAGTTTTAAATGCAGGCTTGAATCAAAACAAATAAGGTAACATGTACATTTAGAAATTATATAGGTATCCATTTCTTCTTAAACAACCAAAGTTCAGTTTTTAAATATGCCACTGGTTATTGAATTCATAATAAAAATAACTGTCTTGTCTATAGAGTTTAGAAAATAGTTTGAAGAACAGGAACATCTAGCAAAATTTACTCAGCATATTTTGTTACACTAAAAAAAACTTATAACATTAGTTGTCTCATACAACTAAATTCGTTGTAATTAAATTAAGGAAAATCTTGATGCCTCACACACTGCACACAAGAACCCATTTGGTTGATAGCACAAACTGATTCTTGAATATGAGAGAAATAACATGCAAAGTCACTAACAACTGTAAATCAAATAATACTTCCATTTGTGTGAACAACTAGTTTGCTAAAAATTCTAAATTCTAATCCAGGGTTATAAAGAACAGAGTTCACTTCTATTATAACAATGTTTTATATATCTAAGATAAATTTTCAGATTTCAAATAACCGATACAAAACCCGTATTCAAAACAAGACGCACAATCTGATGCAACTTAACGCAGCAAACGGTCCCCATATAAAATAAAAGTCAATTAAATGAGATATTAGCGCGGCATTCGGTCTCAGCTATGTTCAGG
Organism: Allium sativum; assembly: GCA_030737875.1. Taxonomy (NCBI): domain Eukaryota; kingdom Viridiplantae; phylum Streptophyta; class Magnoliopsida; order Asparagales; family Amaryllidaceae; genus Allium; species Allium sativum. The sequence continues at coordinate 515,546,456 of CM060912.1, forward strand.
GTCTACCAATGTATTTTTTTCCAAGCCAGTAAGTACAAAAATCCCCAAGTTATACTATTATTTCTACTCGAAGCTGATATCATATGATTTTAAACTGACAATGTCTAGCATTAATAAAAATGGATATTAGATAGATCATGTTCCCTAAATCTAGTTTCAGTCCTTGTTGTTGATAATATAGTTTAGATGCATATAAGCACATGTACAGTATGTATTCGTTAATATAGACAGTGGAATGCTTTGATGTTTAATCACAAATCCAGCTTACTGTTTTCCATTACAATGTTATATTTTTTTTTTCAAATATCTTGATCCACAGTGTTCACATTCAAACATGTATAAGTGGAAATGAGAAGATCAATATATGGCCTTCTCATACATATATAATCATGGTTTAAACTAAAAAGGGTCAGTCGAAAATCATGGAAGGGTGTAATAAGCCAAGCTGCGTTGCTAAGGCAACACAAGGTTATAACAGCATGAGGCAAAAATCAACACGAGAATGAACACTAGTAATCCATAGCATAACAAGCTATTGTAAACATTCACAAGCAAATCACCCAAAAATCACACCATTATACTCAAATTAAATTGAAACTAATCTACTTGAAACTACAATTAATCATGAGTGAGATGCTCACCTTCGCAGCGACGACGAGGAAGCAGTGGCAACGAGGAGTTGATTCCTGGAGCGCTCATAGTTCGATTTCAGCAGCGTCGAAGGTGTGGTGGAACCAACTTGCGGTGACTCGCAGATCTAACGACAGAGGGGGGAGCAAGGATTCGCAGTAGCCATACTTGCGGTGGTTTGGCACTCCAGGTTGAATGACGACCGTTGATTTCAGTATTCAAAGAAAGGAGGTGCCTGGTCGGTCCTGTGGTGATGGCGTAGAGGTTGGCTCCGACTTGCAAGGAAGAGAAAGCGACCAATTTAGGACTGAGGGGGTGGCTTCAGCGCATGCGAGTTAAAGAAATGGACGAAGAATTTTAGGTGGATTGATTTTCAGTGAACATTGATTTTCGATTTAGGGATTTTCGTATTTTGCTGAACCCATGAAACGGAAAGGGGGCGGTGGGAATATAAAGGGGTAGGAAAGCTTATCGAAGAAGCAGATGCGTAGAACAAAACAATGTCAAATTTGTAGCTTTAGTGTAGCTGCGTAATAGGGTTGTGTAATCGGTTAGCGTGTTATAAAGAAAATTGAGATTATTTGCTGGATTTGAAACTTAAGGATAGATTAATTTTGAGAGAAAATGTGATTTTCCAAATTAATTGGATATGATGGTAAACAATGATGATCGATGGCTTAAATATCGATATCTGAGTTAGTATTGGAAAGTTTTCACCCAAATATGGAAATTTGGAATATACGTTGATATAACTCTAGCGATCTCTTCTTTTCGAGAACGAAAAGTTTTAAATGGGAGAAGAATGTAACGTCTTAGAAATTTTGTCAGCTAAAATAAGGGATTAACTAGAGATTTAATTATTTATAATCAATTTTTATATGGATACAGGGGTTCGAAATTAAAAATCAAATATATTGTTTTGTGTATGGCTTGAATTCAATATTTATTTCAGAACGGTTGATGGAGAATCAAATATTTACAGTTGAATATATGGATTGAATTTGGTTGAATATTCGAATTGAATTTGAAATTCAATTGGAAAATATAGGTGATTGAATAAACGTAGTTAACATTAAATATATGGAAAATTTTATCTGTTGAATTATATGAAAAAATTGGGTTATATTTGTGTGTATTTGTGTATATAAAGAAATTGAAATTTAACGTTCAAATTTCGAATCGAACAGAATTATTTTATAGACAAACAGAATAAAATCAGTGAAAGGTTAAATAATTTAAAAATAAAATAATATCGTATAAAAACGGAGCTGGATTACAATTAAATAAATTTAAAAATTTAATTGGATTCAAAATGCGATGGCAAAGTGATATGTATGATTTTTGTCGCGTTTGGGGTTTTTTTGGTGGTACGAATTTTTTTTTATAATCTCTTCTGTCAACATCTACTTATCCATCATTTCTAAAATTCAACTACATCAATACATATTCAGTCTTCACTACACTCATTGAAGAGTGTAATTATTATTTTCCTTTCAAGTCACAAATTATCGACCTGTAAATTTTCAAAATCTGAAACCTTTTATGCTTCTATATGGAAAATATTAGTATTATTATTCCAAGATTCTCTTTCTTAATTTTAATCTCAAATTATTTATTTGAAAATACTTTATAACTCGAAGTTTGACAAGTCTATTGTCGCTCTTACAAATGTTAGACATACACTGGCCAGGCGCACAACTAAAATCTCCAAGCACAAAATATCCTTGTTTCAACTCCCAGTGAAAAATATTTCAAAAATTCTTTTCAAAAGAAAAACAGATACGGAAAGTACCAATATGATGTTAATATGTTGATTGTTCATGAATCGCAGATACACAATGGTTCCGTCTGGATCCCCCAGAAAAACATCTGTATCTGTAGGAAATCACTTCCCTACGAATTTCGTCATGAACAGATCAACGTAAGATATTTACGAATCAATAGAAAAATTGAGGTCACTGAGCGTTGGTTGCTCTATCTCAAAATCACGAATACAATCATCAATTCATGAAGATAAATCAAGTCATGAGGATCAATCAAGTCACCAGACAAATCAAGTCACAAAGACTAAATACTGCATCAACAGTTGGCTCAATCACTAAGTTATCTCAAACTTTACATGGCTCCAGTCTACCTTTAGTAACTCTAATGGTTACATCTCTTTCACTTGTTGATATGCCATGGGGACCGCAGGTACACAATGGTTATGCTTGGTTTCCCCCAGGGAACATCCATACCCGTAAGCTTTCACAGCTCTATGGATTACACCTTATAATTCGACTGTAGATCGCAACAGTCACAATGGTTACGCTTGGTTCCCCCAAGAAACATCCGTCCACCATAGGCTATCTGCAGCCCTGCGAATTACACTACACAGTCAAATTCAAATGACTCTGGATCGTAGCGATCACAATGGTTACGCCTGATTCCCTCAGGAAACATCCGACCGCCATAGGCTATCTGCAACCCTGCGAGTTACACTAGCAGTCGTTCTCAATGGCAACTCATGAGTTTTATGTCCGGGCAACCTACTGCCACTAGCAGCATATCTCAACAAAGCTCGAAATTCAAAGGAGGAAGGTAGTTTCCTTATTTTGCTTTGAAAACATATAATACTATATACATATAGTACTTCAATTCATACTCCTCATAAATCATATTTACGATTTTCTTCCAAATCACATTTCCAAATATATCATTCTTATATAAATTCTGTTATATAAGATTTCATTTCAAATCGATTATCTTCACATCCAGTAGCTCTCGACTTTGCTATATTCTTATATAAGTGCCAAAAATTTCTATATCCACTATCTAAAATCGAATATCCTCAAATTCCAGTTAAATTTCAAAATTTCATTTTTGAACTCTTAATCAATTCAGATATCTAATATCAAACTTAGATTTATGACTCTACTGGTTATAAAACAAATTTTTTCTTCTTTTTTTCCCAAATTTCCAATTATAAGTTCGTCGCTTCATTCACATCTTTATGTCCCTAAAATTTTTGAATTTTCCATTCTCAGACCAAATTTCTCATTCACTCTTTATTTCTCTTCCATATTCATATCCTTTGACCATCAATTAGCAAAAGAACAACTCCTTAAGTATTAACCCCGAAGGCCGAAACCAACATCGGATCAACACTCAAGAAATTATTTAACTTAATTAATCTCCAATCAGTTTCTAAATTTCTTAACTGCATTATTAATTTCCTTAATTCCCTTTTATTTATTTTATATAAATAAATTTAAATTTAATTATAAACTCATCTCATCAATATTAACTTATTTACCAACTTGTTTTATCAAACAAACACTGGTCTTCCTTATTCAAGATTCCTGAATACGTTATATAATGCGGTTTAAACACTAATCAAAATTTCCCTTACCCATTTTAGTGAAATAATTATACATATTCTCAACTTATTCAAAACCCGTACAAAGGAAATTACAAAGGACAGTACAAATTTAACCTAATTAGGAACCACAATCATCGATGATTGTCTGCCTTTCGATCCATAATCGACTGCTTCACTTATTCATCATTCTGGAGTCTCCACAAAAGGATTAGTGCATTCCTCATCCACATGACCCCACTCCTTGCAGTTTTTACAATAATACGAGATGGAGCCATCTTCATCTACGTACTTCACTGTTTTCTTTCTAGCGGGGCGCAACACTGCATGTTTTCCTTATTGTCTCTCGGAACAGTTCCGAGCTATATGTCCAACTTGTTTACAATGATAACAAACGATTGGTTTATCGGACTTCCCAGAGATGGCAGGCTTTTTCTTTTTTACCTTAAGACAACGACTGGGGAAATGTCCCCTCTCTCAACATTTAAAACAGAAAATCTCGGATCGACAAATTTTTCCTTCTTTCTTACTTCCCTTGACTCTCTCTCTCCACACGTAGCCGCGTAATGTCACTTTTTTGACATTTGTAACATACGACATTGTCGTAGGGGCCAGCTGTCTGTTTTTCCTTAATCATCTCCTCATATTCCAATATTAATTCTTCCCTTCTTTTATGTTCTGCTGCCCTTCTTTCCCGACGTGCGGCTTTCTATTCTTCAGTTCTTGCCATTCCAATTCATCAAAATCCATTGGTCTCTGCCAAACTTATATTATATTTCTCTTCTATAATTCTAGAAAAATAACTTATTACTATTGGAAAACATTTCCAATATTCACATACCCTTATTCTCGGGAAGACGTTACCGAATTCGTTATTTGAATTAAAACAGATATTAATTAAACACCGGTATTTTCACTTGACTGTTAACACTCATTTACTTACTTTATTTAACCACACTTGCTATTGAACCTTACCGTTTCTTAGTCAACAATGAAGTCAATCAAGTTGGGGTATATTTACCAATCAGACCTTAACTGAACAACATTATTAGCTCCGAAACAGATAAAATTCACCACTTCAAACACCAGCAAAACATTTATTCTTGAAATTTTCGATTTTAAGTTAAGAATTCATTTCCTTTACAAAAATTGTTGATTATAATAATTAACGTCTTCAAGATTTTTAACTTTAAAATATACTTTATTCCTTAATAAATAAACAATTTATTAATAATATTTTATTTTTTTTAATCAAATATAAAGTAAACAGTATTTTCCCGAAATTCAACATAGTTGACTTGCATAAATAACTTCCTTTCAAATAATCACTTATTCGATAATATATTACAAATTTCGAAAGTCTCATTTGATTTATATTCTGAACTTCAGAATAATCTCACTGTACTGGCCAGCTTTATTTTCTTTATCCTTCATTTTATTCGCAACACTTTTCCCTTCAACCATTATATGCTTCTAAAAAGTAAATATCATTCTTTTTATCGAAATCTGAACTCTTCACATCTAATTAGCCTTGGTTCAAATCCCTATAAAATTTTCATTCAAATTTCGCTTCATTTATAACATGTTCATAATTCACCTCTCATAATAAACTAACAAGTTTATACTTACGATCGAATTCATATATTCGATTATACCTTATTGGTTTGAAACCAAATTATAATTCATCTTGCCAAGTTCTGATCAAATTTAACACGGTCGTATTCCAATTATAACTTTTTCGATTTTATTCTCATTAATTTATATTTCGAGTATCAAAATCAAATTTATCGTTTCATTTATTGAATCGATTTCACATTTCCTACAGGAATTCTCATTTTCGGTAAATTTCAATTATCATTGATTGCCAAAACACACAGAAAAAAAATCGTTGATCCTTTTATACTTATCTTCTTAAAATATCATTCGACGATGGATTCGAGATTCAAACCTAAGGAGGCCTTATCGAAGAATAACACTGGCAAATCTAGATTCGAAGACTGGAGATTCTGTAAAGAACTCTAAATTCCAAAACTTTTTTTTTCTTTTTTTCCCGCTGTATTAGTTCAAAATACTAATTTCAAAACATATAATATTCCAAAATAATTTCCTTTTCAAAATTTACTTCAAAATTATTTTCATTTCAAAATTTATATTTCAAACCCTTTTTATTTCCAAAATTCGTTTTTCTAGTGTCGATCCTACTTATCTAAACTCAATAAGCTACGCTTTGAATAAACCAAAGCTCCAATACCACTTGTAACATCCCGCCATTTAGACCACTTCAAATCGGTATTTAAACCAACTTAGAACATTCAAAACGACGGATCGTTATTTAGCTTACAGAGTTTAAATCAGAATCAACACAGGAAATAAACACAGAATAAATAAATAACATAGTATTTGAACGAAATAACTTTTATGTATATATTAATCAAAAGATCTGATACAAAGAATTTCCTGTACAATGGAATCTTTAAAAGAACAGTTTAAAATACAAGAAAAAAAAAATCTTTACTGTACTAAAAATCTTCAAAGCGTGCGTGTCCTAGGATCCCCAGCCTTGCAAATCTTCGAATCCTAAGCTGAAATCTTTAAATTTGCACTGTTCGGGTCTGACCCTAGCATTTCATGTAAAACACAAATACTCGAGTCAGGACTAAATCATAGTTCAAGTATAATAATTTCAATATAAACTGAAATATATAGTTAATCCTAACATCGAACATATTGTATGCCATAAAACACTCGAGTCATGACAGTAAGTGGTTTATAAAAATGGGGCTAATCATTTAGTGTATAAAAAACAGTCTATGCCTGGAAAATGAATGTTACAGGCTTACTAATTACAAATATGAACCTAATGCTAAAAATGGATGGTCAATGTGAACAATTGTGCTTAACCAAAAACACATACAATTTCTGAGTACTTGAAATAATTAAGCCAATGTGTTCAGATTTTATAAAGTGGCAGAATATATATCAGCACACATAATGCAAGTTTGAAATGCGACTAGTAAACTACTCCTTTCACTACAAATCATCCAAGGCTAACCACTAAATATATATTAACATTTATGGCATAATACCCATAACATAATACTAATGGTCCACTAAATATATACTGCACATTTAGGATAAATAACATGACATTAATGGTCCCCTAAATATATGTATTACACATTCATGGCATAATACAAATAACATAACATTAATGGCCCACTAAATATATACCGCATATTTTGGGCAAATAGCATGGCATTAATGGTCCCCTAAATATATGTACTGCACGTTCATGGCATAATACAAATAACATAACACTAATGGCCCACTAAATATATACTGCACATTTTGGGCAAATAGCATGATATTAATGGTCCCCTAAATATATGTACTGCACGTTCATGGCATAATACAAATAACATAACATTAATGAACCACTAAATATATATTTCCGATGTTAAACCAAGAGGACTGTAAAGCATAAATGAAATAGGTTCAAGTGCCAAAACAGTACATAATGAATGGGTTCAAAGTGTCCAAAATAGTGCAATACTGAATTTTATTAACCAATTAAAACTACATAAACAAAAAAATGAAAGATGCAAATATTTATCATTGCTGCATATTTTTGTTTTATCAAATTGAGGATAGTTATTTGATGACAGTTTTTCACTTTATCTTTGATATACATGACTACATCTTTCTCTTGAAATAACAAACAAATCTTTACTTTGATACATCAGGCTTCATTCCACTGTCATAAATAAACCTAAATGACAAAAGTTGATAATTTTGTAATTTAACATTGGGTGAATGATTACAACGGGAATATGAAATATGATATATTTTTAATATAAGATGGTACATATAATTTTATAATCCAGATCGACTAACCTACCTACTGAAGACGATGAATATTTGAGTTATGCTCATTCAAGGACAATCTGGTATTGTACAAGTACAATTAGTAAAAACATCCTAGAACCATGACAGCCAAAAGACGAAGAATGAACTCAAGCAACCCCATAACCACTGGTACCAAAGAAATATCGCATAGTACACACAAACATTCGGCATTAGAGCAATAGTGCATAGCACTTGACTAACATTTAACAGGTGCGCATGAAATTAGTAACTGCTTGAACAGCCACCCTTTCAATTAACAAGCAAGCAAGCAATATGGCAGGAAGCTCGGTACATCAGCCCTACCAAACGAGCATAATAAATTCATCTTGACCATTAGAGTATCATGAGCAATAACCTCCCCAGTTCCCATTAAATATTTCAGCTTAATTTACCAACCTTTTGTCATGTTTTATTTGATAATACCAACAACCTGAGTTCAGTTTTAAATATAGGCTTGAATCAAAACTAATAAGGTAACGTGTACATTTAGAAATTATATAGGTATCCATTTCTTCTTAAACAACCTGAGTTCAGTTTTTAAATATGCCACTGGTTTATTGAATTCATAATAAAAATAACTGTCTTGTCTATAGAGTTTAGAAAATAGTTTGAAGAACATGAACATCTAGCAAAATTTACTCAGCATATTTTGTTACACTAAAAAAAACTTATAACATTAGTTGTCTCATACAACTAAATTCGTTGTAATTAAATTAAGGAAAATCTTGATGCCTCACACACTGTACACAAGAACCCATTTGGTTGATAGCACGAACTGATTCTTGAATATGAGAGAAATAACATGCAAAGTCACTTCAAACCGTAAATCAAACAATACTTCCATTTGTGTGAACAACTAGTTTGCTAAAAATTCCAAATTCTAATCCAGGGTTATAAAGAACAGAGTTCGCTTCTATTATAACAATGTTTTATATATCTAAGATAAATTTTCAGATTTCAAATAACCGAGACACAACCCGTATTCAAAACAAGACGCACAATCCAATGCAACTTAACGCAGCAAACAGTCCTCATATAAAATAAAAGCCAATTAAATGTGATTTTAGCGCGGTATTCGGCCTCATCTATGTTCAGGGTCTACCAACGTTTTTTTTCCAAGCCAGTAAGTACAAAAATCTCCAAGGTATACTATTATTTCTACTTGAAGCTGATATCATATGATTTTAAACTGACAATGTCTAGTATTCATAAAAATGGATATTAGATAGAACATGTTCCCCAAATCTAGTTTCAGTCCTTGTTGTTGACAATATAATTTAGATGCATATAAGCACATGTTCAGTATGTATTCGTTAATATAGACAGTGGAATGCTTTGACGTTTACTCACAAATCCAGCTTACTGTTTTGCATTACAATGTTATATTCTTTTTTCAAATAGCTTGATCCACAATGTTCACATTCAAACATGTATAAGTGGAAACGAGAAGATCAATATATGGCCTTCTCATACATATATAATCATGGTTTGAACATAAAAAGGGTCAGTCGAAAATCAAGGAAGGGTGTAATAAGCCAAGCTGCGTTGCTAAGGCAACACAAGGTTATAACAGCATGAGGCAAAAGTCAACACGAGAACGGACACTAGTAATCCATAGCATAACAAGCTACTATAAACATTCACAAGCAAATCACCCAAAATCACACCATTATACCCAAATTAAATTGAAACTAATCTACCTGAAACTACAATTAATCGTGAGTGATATGATTACCTTCGCAGCGCTGACGAGGAAGCGGTGGCAACGAGGAGTTGATTCCTGGAGCGCTCACAGTTCGATTTTAGCAGCGTCGAAGGTGTGGTGGAAGCAACTTGCGGTGACTCGCGGATCTTAACGGCAGAGGGGCGAGCAAGGATACGCGGTAGCCATACTTGCGGTGGTTTGGCACTTCAGGTTGAATGGCAACCGTTGATTTCAGTATTCAAAGAAAGGAGGTGCATGGTCTGTCCTGTGGTGATGGCGTGGAGGTTGGCTCCGACTTGCAAGGAAGAGAAAGCGACCAATTTAGGGCCGAGGGGGTGGCTTCAGTGCTTGCGAGTTAAAGAAATGGACGAAGAATTTTAGGTGGACTGATTTTGAATGAACATTGATTTTCGATTTAGGGATTTTCTTATTTTGCTGAACCCATGAAATGGAAAGTGGGCGGTGGGAATATAAAGGGGTAGGGAAGCTTATCAAAGAAGCGAATGCGTGGATAAAAACAAAGTCAAATCTGTAGCTGTAGGGAAGCTACGTAATAGGGCTGTGTAATCAGTCGGCGTGTTATTATATCAGTAAGGCTTTATCTGGGTTAAATTTTTGTATTGTCCGCGGGTGCGGCGCAGTGGAAAAGATGTCTAACTTACTGGTAAAAGGTCGATGGTTCGATTCCTACCATGTGTTTCCCCATCCTACATAAATTCACCCGGGAGTATGGGGGCTTGGATTAGCGGACGGCTTTACTGTACCGTCCTCATGAGTTTACCGGTCCGCCGGGCTCTTCTGGGTTTTCAATAAAAAAAAAAATTTGTATTAATTCTTACTGCAATCTATCATCGAACACTTAATTTCGCACCAATAAAAAAAACCAAATGCGACAAAAATCATACGTATCACTTTGCCATCGCATTCTGAATCCAATTAAATTTATTTAATTGTAATCCAGCTCTGTTTTTATACGGTACTATTTTATTTTTAAATTATTTAACCTTTCACCGATTTTATTCTGCTTGTCTATGAAATAACTCTGTTTGATTCGAAATTTGAACGTTAAATTTCAATTTCTTTATATACACAAATACACACATATATAACCCAATTTTTCCATATAATTCAATTATAAAATTTTCCATATATTTAATGTTAACTACGTTTATTCAATCACCTATATTTTCCAATTGAATTTCAAATCAATTTGAATATTCAACCAAATTCAATCCATATATTCAACTGTAAATACAACCATTCTGAAATAAATATTGAATTCAAGCCGTACACAAAACAATATATTTGATTTTTAATTTCTAACCCCTGTATCCATATAAAAATTGATTATAAATAATTAAATCTCTAGTTAATCCCTTATTTTAGTTGACGAAATTTTTGGGACGTTACAGCGTCCACAGGCAACCACTAGCAAACACTTGCATCCATTAAATATAACATGTCTCAAACACATGTTTACATCCATAGGATTCCTATCTAAAGGTCGAAAAATACTATGGATAAGATATACTCAAGTGGTAGAAACAAGTGTAACATACCCTCGAAAAGGAAAGGGCACGAAGCATGAATCTTGTCTTTGGTCTCCCAAGTCGCATCCTCTGGGTTATCTTCCCATTGAACCTTTGGCAACTTGTACTCTTTATTGCGTAGCTTCTTAACTTCTGATCTTAGAATACGGGTAGGAACTCGCTTAACTGTCGCCTCCCGTTCCACTTCGACTTCTTCCAACACACTCGGCTCAACAATTACCGCAGTGTCATGGAAGCACTTCCGCAGATGGGAAACATGGAAAACATCATGAACACCGGATAGATTTTCTGGGAGCTTTACTCTATAGTCCATTTGGCCAATCCTTTTGGTTATGGGGAATGGTCCCACAAACCTAGGTGCTAACTTCCCTATTGATTCGAAGCGAAACACATTCCTCAAAGGTGATACTTTGATAAAGACTAAGTCTCCCACTTCAAATTCGATGTCAGTCCTCCTTTTGTCTGCATAGGACTTCTGCCTATCTTGAGCTGTCTTCATCCACCGTTGAATAAGATCAATCTTTTTGGATGTTTCACTAACCATATCTGGTCCAAGTAATAATCTTTCTGTAGATCAACAAGTTGGTGACCTATAGGGTCGTACGTACAAAGCTTCGAAGGGTGCCATGCCGATACTGGTCTGATAGTTGTTGTTGTAGGCAAACTCTACTAAAGGAAGATGCTCTTCTTAAGTCCCTCTGAAGTCTAGGATACACAGCCTTAAAAGATCTTCAAGAATCTTGTTCACCCTCTCCGTCTGTCCATCGATCTGAGGATGATAGGCGGTGCTCAAACACAACTGTGTGCCTAATGCTTCTTACAAGCTCCTCCAAAATTCGCTGGCAAAGATGGGGTCATGATCGCTTATGATGCTGGAAGATACTCCATGAAGACGAACTATCTCACGAACATAAATTGCTGCCAACCATGATGTCGTTCTCTTACTCTTAACTGGAATAAAGTGAGCGCTCTTAGTGAGTCTATCTACCACAACTCATATACTGGTGTTGTCTTCCTTCGATCTAGGAAAACCATCTATGAAATCCATAGAGACGCTCTCTTATTTCCACTGAGGAACCTCCAAAGGATGAAGTAATCCATCGGGCTTCTTTTGCTTAGCTTTAACTTGCTGGCAAACTAAACATTGAGAAAAAAATTTGGCCACATCTTTCTTCATCCCAGCCCAAAAGAAAACCCTCTTCATGTCTCTGTACATCTTATCGCCGCCTGGATGAATGGTTATCTTAGAATAGTTGGCTTCTTCTAGGACTGCCTTTATCAAACTTCCAGTTTGGGGAACACAAAGCCTTCCATCTCGTCGCAACCACCCCTTTTCATCTATAGCATATCTAATGAGGTGATTAGAAGTATCCCCTCTTCTGAGCTTTTCCATGATGTCTAAAATGTATGGGTCACCATGTTGCGAAGCTCCTATCTGGTTCATAAGAGTTGGTCGTATTTCCAAGGATGCAAACAAATTAGGCAAAATTTCGATGGAGGGTCTAAAATCAAAAGCTGATATGAACTCCAAGCTCTTTATTTTCACAAACAGAGGACTCAGGGCCATCCTCTGCCTACTTAATGCGTCTGCCACCACATTATGCTTGCCAGGGGTATAAGAAATCTCAAAATCATAAGAAGCTTGAAATCCATCCACCGTTGTTGCCTTACTGAGGTCTTTCTGCGAGAACAGATACTTGAGAGATTTATGATCGGTGTATAACTCGAACTTCTCTCCAAGCAAATAATGACGCCACATCTTTAACAGAATAATATGGCAGCTAGCTCTAGATCATGGGTGGGGTAGTTCTTTTCATGAACTCTCAACTGTCTACCCCCATAACACACTACTTTCCCTTCTTGCATTAGAACCGCACCAAGCCCTGTACCACACACATCAGTGTAAACGGTAAACATACTTCCATTAGGAAAGGTCAAGACTGGGGTTGTTGTCAGAGCCCTCTTCAATCATTAGAAAGCAACGTCACAGTCTATATCCCATGGAAATGCCAAGTTCTTCTTCGTCGGCCTGGTGAGTAGGGCTGATATCTTTGCGAAGTCCTTAATGAACTTCATATAGTAACCTGCTAACCCAAGAAAGCTTCTCATCTTGGTTGCGTTTTTAGGAATATGCCAATCCTGCACCGCAACCACCTTGGCGGGATCTATACAACTATCCCTTCTTTGGAGACCACATGCCCTAAGAATCTCACCTCTTTTCTCCAAAAATGTTATTTGGAGAACTCCGCCTTAAGCTGATGGTAACAGAGAGTTTTCAAAACTTCTCTCAAATGTTGGGCATGTTCTTCTTCGCTTTTGGAGAAGACCAAAATATCATCAACAAAGACTACAACAAATTTATTTAGGAACTCCCGAAACACCCTACTCATCAGATCGACAAAATAGGCGAGTACATTTGTCAGCCCAAAAGGCATCACTAGCCATTCAAAGAAACCATCTGGAGTTCTAAAAGCAGTCTTATCTATGCTGTCCTCAGCCACTCTTAACTGATGGAACCCGTGGCCAAGTCTAACTGAGAAAATACCGAGGCATCAACAAGCTGATCATATAAATCATCAATCCTCGGGAGCGGGTGCCTATTCTTCTTGGTAAGTTTATTCAACTCCATATAGTCAACACATAAACGAAGAGAACCATTCGCCTTAGTCGCGAAAACTACTGGAGCACCCCATTCAGATAGGCTTCGTCTAATAAACCCTTTCACAAGCAGCTCCCCTACATGCTTACTTAGCTCCCTCCTTTCCCTCGAAGCCATGTGGCATACTGGTAATGCAACATTATTAGTATTGTCCACCAAATATATTCGAAAGTCAAACTCGCACCTCGGAGGTAAACCCCGAACCTCATCAAAAACATCAAAATAATCTCTGACTACTAGAACAGATTACAAGTCATCTATAGATGCATCAAGAGACTCTAGGAAGCTAAGCATAATAGACTCTTGAGGGTCACAAGAAATCTCGAGGGTCCTCCCATGGCAAGTCAGAAGCCTAACAACCCTCTTCTCACAATCCAGAATGGTACCATACGTGGTAAGCCAATCCATTCCTAGAATCAACCCATAGCCCATAAACCCGAGCACATACGCATCGCATTCAAACTCGACGCCTAATACAGATATTTTTAAACCCCGACAAATCATAGACAAATGAGCTGAACCACCAACGGGGTTTGAAACAACTGCGGGATCCAGTACCATACTAGTAATTAAGTGTAGAGATTCAACTACAGAACTTGATATAAATGAATGTGAAGTGCCAGAATCAAAAAGTGTTCTAATAGGATGGTTTGAAAGAGAAATTAAACCTTCCATAGAAATTTTTCTATCACAATCAGAAGCATTGATCGCGAGAGCGTGCACCTGCCCTCCAGAAGTCCCCGTCCTTTAACTATGTCCCTGTGATCCCTGTTTCTTCGGGCACTCTCTAGCAAAGTGTCTGACCTCTCCACAATGGTAGCAAGAGTTCTTCCTTCTGTTACAGTCTTTAATCAGGTGACCTTCCTTCCCACAATTGTGACATTTTCTCTTATCATTGCCTTTATCATTCTTCCCTCCTTTCTTCTGTTGTTGTTGTTGCCCCCCTTCTTTGGCCACACCTTCCTATTTTGTGATGTCTCCTTAGTCTTTACTTCCTTCCTTTCTCCCTTGTCTTCCTCATGCATTAGGGCCATATCGACAAACTTTTCAAAAGTGGCCCCAATTGGAATATGGGACATGGCTAACCCATGCAGAGGCTCATTCAACCCTTTAGCAAACCGCAAAGCCCTTTTGTGCGGCGTTTCCACCAACTCTAACCCGAACCTTGCTAGCTGGTTGAATTTATTCACATACATTTTCACCGTCAAGTTTCCTTGTTTGAGTGCTAAGGATCTCTCTATCTACATGCTTCTCTCAGCTTGAGAGAGAAATTTCATTTCGAACCTCTATCTAAAATCCTCCCAAGTTTCCACCAGACGTCCAGCTTGGGTGAGTTCCCACCAAAATGAGGTTTCATCTTTCAGTAGCCAGGCGGCTAACTGAACCTTCCTTCTATCCTCTACTTCAAAGATTACGAACAAGTCCTCGGTCTCCTTGAGCCAATTCCGTTCTTCCATGAATGTCTCGTTCCCATGGAATGGCTTCCCTACCATAGCACGGAAGTCTTTGTTGATCTTGGTGAAGTTATCTGCTCTTGGAGGAGGAGGAGGAGGACTGACTGGTGCAGCTGGGTGAGGAATGTTTCCTTGGCCTTCGGCAGGCGCCTTTGCCTCCAGATACCTATGGAACCATCCGGGTATTGTAACGCCCTCTGGGATATTAGGAATGTTTTGTTCCCCAGACATGTTGAAAAAGGGAAAAGGAAGAGATTTAGACAAAGGACCGAAGGATATTGCATATGGCTTTTTGGGAAATGTTATTCAAAACAGACTTTTCTTTTTGAAAATGTTTTCTTTTAAAATCTTTTTGAAAATAATTTTCAAAAACTTTATTCAATCTGGTAACCTTCGGCTCTGACACCAAGTGTGGCACCCCAAGTCCGTTAATGTCACTCACAACGGGAATGCATTAAGTTTTGTGAAACGTTATAAGTAAATAGACACAAAATTTTACAAGATAGACATAAATAAGATATCAGTGGAAATTTAAATTTTATTTCAAACACAAATCATACAGCGTGGTTCAAAATACCATGAGTCTCAAAAACCATTACAACAACATAACTTCTGTCTATCAACAGCAGAGTACAAAAACACTTAAAAAAGAAAACATAATTCCCCAAATAAAAGAGACAAAGCCATAGTAGAGATAAAAAATTGAGCCATACTTCGAAAGAAGCTCTAGCAAGATGATATCTGTGTCCTAACTAAGCTTGAGAGTTTCCTCTTTGAGAACTTGGTGGGGAAACGGAAGAAAGAAGAGGAAACAAGAGGGTCAGACATAAAGTCTGGCGAGTCTAGTGACTTTTAGCAAGTAAATAAATAAAAGTAACATGACAGGCATATAAACTGGATAAGAGAGATCACTACACAAATGACAGGTGTGAAAAGGTAGACAGGATAAGGTGTATATGCTTCTCTAATGATTACTCTGCACTATTACTAGTACAACGAGAATGAGATGATCCCTTTTACTATAAGGTGGTAGACATAGGGCATACGTCCAAATGTACCCTAACCACTACCCTAATCGATCGGCTCCCTACTCTGTAGATACTCTGTGCCGGCCCCACAGTAGGATGTATCACGTCCTAAAGTAGCAACCCCTCACTGATATGCGTTGCCCCGTATCTACTGGTGTCACGGTCGTCTTATCCCCCTCTACCCGGCTCATGCATGCATATAGCCCAGTCAGTTTGCGCCGCCCACACCGTCTTCCACGTTTGGATCTCTTACAATCAATCAGTCAGTGTGCCTTCTCTTCGCCTAGTACGGAGTGCATTGTTTGATACCTCCGAATTACCGACTGAAATGGGTCCCACATAATATGATACAAGCTCCCCCCTTTGTCTTGTACCCCCCACTAGGTTTTTCACTGACTGTGTATACCACTAGGTGTCTTAAATTACATAGTCATATACCAGTTATGCTTACCTTAAAAGGTGTCTTTAATTACATAACTTTATTATTTCCTCCGGTTATGTATACCACTAGGTGTCTTTAATTACATAACCTTATCGGGTTAAGTTTGTGGGCCAATATGTAAATACTACACACCCCCTCCAGATTTGCTTAACCTATCCACTATCCAACCAAATTACTTAACCCTAACATTAGTTCACAATCATACAATCCCTATGGATTAGATTTTGTTAAGTAGTTCAATTTATTACCATGTCCATTTATGGTTCATAATGGGCTAGACCTCCCACATTAGGCCTACAACGTGTGGATGCTGGATATGTCGGTCGGGTCCGGGCAGTCTTATTCCAAAGTTGGGCCTAACCTCGTGTCTTAGCCCGGTTCGTATTTGCGCACTTAGACCTCCCACATTAGGTTCAACACTAGTGGCTATAAGATATGTCAGTCGGGTCCGGGCAGACTTCCACCACTAATGCAGTCTAACCTCGTGTCATAAGTGCCATTACAATTCCTAATTGTAATTACTAGACATTCCATTATTGATTAATTAATCAATTAATTAAACCTTTCCCTTTATAGGTGTTAATTCCCACTCTACCCGATAATTCGAATTATATGTCCAAAAATGTTCATATTCAAATTATGCCAATATTGACCCTTTTTCCCCCGTTCCCTAGCTAGCGCACTCATAAAATTAACGGCATACCTAGGCTAGACAATAGCCTATTTATAAACGATAATACGGAAAATAATGGGAATATAACCAAAGTGATCATTTTAACAAAACTTGGCATAAACATAAACTAGTATGGTGATAAGGTGGACACATAAGCATGAAACCAATGAACTTGTGGCAATTACTAGTTCTACATAACTATGATATCATAGTGAGCATAAAGAGATCTAAATTAACCATTTAGGTGTCCAACTATTTATGTCCAACTTAATTATAACGTGGTCATAAAAACAGATCTAACATCATTAGGATGACATAGAAGCATGTTTAGATATAAATATCGATTCACATGTCCAATTTTACAACGTATCTAAATTGACCACAATATGACAGGTGAAAGGTGATTTACATAAAGAGGCGAAGTGAAAGAATAATAAAACCCATGACAAGAGAGAATATCTTTGGTATGGTAAAAAGGGACATGTAATTAAGTATTATAGGACAAGGACAAGGGCAAAGAACAAGATCGTCGAGAGGGCAATTGTATGCTCTCACTACTAGCGTACCTAAGAGAGGTGGTAACGTTTCTGTTAAAGGCTTAGCTTTTCTTTTCTATCATCCCGTTAGAACTTTGTTTTTGTACATCGCATCCTTTTAATTCTGCTTCGATAGTTGAGTCTCTGCACCTTAGTACTAGCGTAGTAGAGGATCCCATTTTATCCTCAAATCCTGTTAGGGAATCGGCTCATTTATTCATGACTTGTTTGGATTTGAGAATGTCTATGCTAAGTGTTGAGTTTATAAGTAATGCTTATGTTTTTTTTTGGGGCTGTGGGTTGATTCTGGGGACAGAGTGGTTATCCAGAAATGGTGCCATTCTTGAGTATGAAAAGAGGGTAGTTAGATTCTTGACTTGCCTTGGTAATGCCCTCGAAGTCTAGTGTAACCCTTAGGGTTCTGCCATGCTTAGTTACCTAGAATCCCTTGATACATTTATTGATCCGCTCGAGTAGTGTTCGCCACTAAGGCGAATGGTTCATTTCGCTTATGCATGAGTCATAGAAAATCACCTTAGTAAGTACATTTGGCAACATGGTTGGCATTTGTTTGTTTTCAAGAGATAGTTCTTCTGTGTGGAATACCTTATAATAAGTAAACGAGATCCAGGATTCACTAGTGAATTTTGGAGAGCTTGCATGAAACCATGAGTACGCAGTTATGTTTGAGCCGAGTATACTAGAAAAAGAATAAATGAAAGTGGAACGAGAGACAACAATGAAATGAGTTCCAACTCATATTTTGGAAACAAGAATTAAGAAGCTATGAAATTATGAAATTATGAAGTTAAAGACGGACAAAACACAATGGAGTTAAGCTCAAGGAAATGCGACTTAGAAGATTGAAGACTAGACACGCGCATCATATCTCTTCTTAAGAGTATATCCTTAATCCCTCTTTTCCTGTAGAGCTTACCTGTATGCTATCTTTTAAGTATAACCTCTCGGTCCTATTCCCCATCCTATTTCTTTTGCAAACCTCATAGGGAGTATGACTCATCTGTTAGTAATACATGTTGGGTCTTGAGGGTGTCCGTTGGGTTGACTAAACTTTTTGGGTTTTATAAGATATGCGTTGGTCTTAGGAAGAGATTTCTTGTGACCAAAAAGGAGTCCATCATGCTTAATTTCCTAGAAACATATATATATATTGGTTGGTTAATTCTTTGGGTGTCAGCCTGATGTTGATTTCGGTCTTCGAGGCTGGTGCTGTAACACCCCACACCCGCTATGGTCACTCACTAAGGGAATGCCATAGCATCGGTGGAGTATTTTAGTGAATATAGAACAGAAAAATTTCACCAAGACAGATATAAATAGTACTTGAAATTTAAAACATCATCTCATAACAGCGGAAATAAACATGTCTGGTTACATCATAAAACCACGATAAAAGTCAAGTACAATATCCGTCAAAATAAAGAAGTACATAATCCCACTCTCTCATACAATAGCCAAAACAAAAAGAAAAGATAACTGGATAACTGGAGCTTTACATCTATCCAAGCTCCTAAAGACTGGAACAGCAATCTGATCAAGCTCCACTACTGCTAGGATCCACCGTAGGACCTGAGGGTTGGAAAAAAGATAGAAACAACGGGGTCAGACATAAGTCTGAGTGAGTCCTATAACTTTAACAATACAATCATTAAAGTAACCAGAGAAGACATAAACTTGACCTACGGTAATATCTGGGGATGAATGGCTACACTAAGCAGCTTGGTAGACTTAGGATAAACTAAGATAACCGTAAGGACGCATCTACCCACCCAAGGATAATTACTAACTGCACCACACCAGTCATTCCTACTTAAAGGTTGATCCCTCCAAGGACTTAGAAAATTTCCCCAGTAGTCTCGTGTACTCCTAGCCCACTACATAGGTGCCGTCTGCCCCTATCTCCACTAGGTGTACTCAGTAATTCTTACCCAGTAGTTTCGTGTACCCCTACATAGGTGTCGTCTGCCCCTATCTTTATTAGGTGTACCCACTACTCCCCATCGATCGGCTCCCTACCGTAGATACCCGTGCTGGTCCCACAGTGGGGTGTATCACTCCCCTAAAGTGGCTACCCAATACTATCAACGGTGCACGGCTTTATATCTACACGATGCAACAATGGCTTATCTACCAGCCCGGGTCCACACACGCATATGAAACCCGTTGGACTTGCGTTGCCACCGCTAACCCGTTTTGGCCTCTTATAATCAAGCCCAATATGCGTGTCCCGTCACTCGACATGGGTCGAGCCCACAAAGATACGTTTGGGATATTGGTTGAAATGGGCCCCCACAAGCTACCCACCTAAGCTTGTCACATATCTAGTGTATCCCACTTAACCCTTTAATCATGTTTAATTACATGTTTCCACTTGGTTAAGTATTCTAATCGTATTTTCTATTTCCACCCAAGGCAACCCACTAGATTTCCACATGCCACCCAAGGCACCCACTTAACCCCTCATGTCCCACTACATGCTAACATGGTTAAGTGTTTCTTAATTAATTAAGACCGTGATCTCCCATAAAGACCTCCCACATTAGACTGGCTGTTATGACCGCCTGGTTAAGCCGGTAGAGTCCGGGCAGTCTTACGTCATAACAGAGCCTAACCTCGTGTCTTTACTTTAATCACGTATTTAATTTATGGCTAAGACCTCTCACATTGGGCTGACATTTGTAGCAACTGGTTAAGCCGGTCGGGTCCGGGCAGTTTTACACTACAAATGAGTCCAACCTCGTGTCTTAGTCGATTAATTACACCTAATTAATCACCCCCATATTAATTATCCCTAATTAATATCAAGTTTTCCATAACATGGGTAGACCTAACTCAATAGGTAAATTCCCATGGGGTAGACCTAACTCAATAGGTAAATTCCCACTTATGGTAATTTATTTTTATGGTATGCTTAATCATACCCAATCATTCATTTATTAACATATTTACCAACCCCATCGTTCCCCACGTAAATCGTTCTCATTTCATGACATAACAAAGGGGAAGATCCATCACAAATATCATGGGTTTAGCATATAACTTGGTCATGGGTTAAGAGGATGTCAACTTGCATATATGAGCATATATTAACCCAACTACATTTAACCCAAACTTGCATATTATCATACACATGATTTGCATAACATGTTGCATATGAGCTTGCATATTATCATACACATATCTTGCATAACATGTTGAACTTGCATATAAGCATTCTCATAACTTGCATAACATGTTAAACATGCATTTAAGCATACACATAACTTGCATAAGCATCCACATACTTGCATAAGCATTCACATACTTGCATAAGCATTCACATACTTGCATAAGCATGCATAACTTGCATATCATGTCATTTAAGCATATACATATCTTGCATAAGCATTCATATACTCGCATAAGCATGCATAACTTGCATATCATGTTAAACTTGCATTTAAACATATACTTAACTTGCATATGAACTTGCATAACTCACTTTGTTAAACATGCATAAATTCACTTATTAAATATGCATAAACCTACTTGTTAAACATGCATAAACCTTCTTGTTAAACATGCATAAACCAACTTATTAAGCATGCATAAGCCAACTTATCAAACATGCATAAACCCACTTATTAATTATGCATAATCATAGTAAAACATAGAGTAGCATATCATTACAAATGATTCAAACTCACTAATCCGCATTTAAGACCATAAGTCTCATTACACCCAATCTACTTACTTTAACAATTGATGTTAAAGTGATAGAAACTCACCAAACCCAAAATTAACCAACTTATGAAGTGGAATTAGTTGCTAAATATGAAGATGGTGATGATTAGAGAATGATTTGAGAGGGATTAGCTTGCAACTTCCTTCCTAGATTAGTGGAGACTCCTTCTAGGATTTAATTTGGCGGCATGAGGCCTTCATTTCTATTTTTAGTATGGATTAAGGTAGGTTTAGGGTGTATTTATAGATTAGGAGAGTGTTTTAGGCCCTTAGATTAACCCTAGATTAGATTAGGTCCGTTAGATTTAAGAAATCTCTAGAACCAAGCCCAGCCCTAGCCAGAAAACCAGATCTGGTGCACCCAAGCACCCTGGTTCGACACGCCGTGTCGACAGGCAAGTCGACAGGCAAGTCGACACCCCTGTCGACAGGCCTGTCAACAGCCCTGTCGACATGCTTAGGGCGGGAATCTTCCCGCCTGGCCCCGCTGGTTCTAATTTAAAATCTGAATTTAAGTTTCTAAATCTGTTTTTAGCTCTAAATTTTCTGCAAACTTCTTTGGGCCATAACCGGGCCATACGGACTCCGATTCTCGAAAACTCGGACTCTATTTCGCGTATTTTTCCGAGACGAACGCAATAACGCAGCCCGTTACCCCCAATTCCCACGTCTGAGATTATTTATCCTGTAATTAGTGAATTTTAGTATTAACTAAAATTCGGGGTGTTACATTCTCCCCTCCTTAAAGGATTTCGTCCCCGAAATCTCTAAGCTAAGGAGAATGCATATCCTACCATCCAAACAACCATCTACTCAAATCATCAACCACGGGCATCCATTGTCCTTAAACAGTTTCTAATGATGTATGAGCATATGCAAAAAGTGTGTGTATATGTTCCCTATCTAATGTATGAACATATGCAAACCATGATAGTGCCATGCATCCATTATGTATGCGAGAGAACCCTATCGACACATACAATATCTACATGAGTGCACAATCATTCACCAAAATGCATCATCCATGTGATAACACAACCATTATACATCCATAAATATATCTTCCTACACACAATTTTATGCAATATGCAACATGAAGTGACTGAGCCGATCTAGTGCCTAGAGTGTGTGTATATGCATCCACGAGCAACCACTAGCAAACACTTGCATCCATCAACCATAACATGTCTCAAACACATGTTTCAACCATAGGTTTACCCTATCTAAAGGTCAAAGGTACTAACGAGAGGACATACCAAAGATAAGATAAGTACTAGACAAGCGATAAAGGAGAAAGTAAAGACATACCCTCAAAAAGAAATGGGTACAATGAACGCATCTTCGCTTCCGTCTCCCAAGTTGCGTTGCTCTCATCTTCTCCCCATTGCACTTTGACTAGTTGAACCTCTCGATTCCTCAATTTCCTAGTCTCTGACCCAAGGATGCGAGTAGGAGCTCGTCGAATAGTCGCATCACGCTCTACCTCTACATCTCTAAGCAAGCTCGGCTCTACCACCTCTGCCGTCTCATGTAAGCACTTCCTCAGATGTGATACATGGAATACATCATGAACACCACTAAGTCTGTCGGGCAACTCCACCCTATATGCCATCCGTCCAATCCTTTCCTTGATAGGAAACGGCCCAACAAACCTTGGTGCTAACTTCCCAATGGATCCGAAGCGAACAATATTTCTCAATGGAGATACCTTAACAAAAACCATATCCCCAACCTCAAACTCAAGATCCGTCCTTCTCTTGTCCGCATAAGATTTTTGCCTATCTTGCGCTGCTTTCATCCTTCTTCGAATCAAATCGATCTTCTCTGAAGTCTCCCTAATCATATCAGGCCCAAGCAAGATCTTATCCGTAGATTCCCACCAACATGTAGGTGATCGACAAGGCCTTCCATAGAGAGCTTCGAAAGGAGCCATACCAATACTGGACTGAAAGCTGTTATTATATGCGAACTCCACCAATGGAAGATGATCTTCCCATGTACCTCCAAAATCTAAGATACAAAGCCTCAAAAGGTCTTCTAGAACACGATTCACCCTCTCAGTCTGGCCGTCTGTCTGAGGATGATATGCGGTGCTCAGACACAATTGAGTCCCCACTGCTTCTTGCAAACTTCTCCAGAACTCGCTAGTGAAGATAGGATCTCGATCACTTACTATGCTAGAGGGTACCCCATGTAATCGAACTATCTCTCGAAGATATACTGAAGCTAGCCATGGAGCAGTCCTCTTGCTCTTCACAGGTATGAAATGGGCGCTTTTAGTAAGTCTATCTACCACCACCCAAATTCCTGTATTACCCTTCCTCGATCTGGGTAACCCGTCGATAAAATCCATCGAGACGCTATCCCACTTCCATTGCGGAACTTCCAATGGGTGAAGCAACCCACCAGGTTTCTTTTGCTCCGCCTTCACTTGTTGGCACACCAAACATCGAGCGACATACTCGGCCACATCTTTCTTCATACCGTCCCAGAAGAAAACCCTCTTCATGTCTTGGTACATCTTGTCCCCACCGGGATGAATGGTCATCCTAGAACGGTGTGCGTCATCAAGAATAGCCTTATGGCCAAATCAGTATATATGTGACATAGATTTCCAGTTTTGACATTGCCTAATGGCCAAAAGGTTTTTACTTGCTTCTATCGTTCGACTATACCTTTAGGTAGGAACAATTGGGTGTAAACATGTGTTTGAGACATGTTATGATTGATGGTTGCAAGTGGTTGCTCGTGATTGCATAACACACATTAGGCACTAGACTGACTCAGACACATTTCCATATTGCATATGCATGAGTGTTTATACTTGTTTATGGATGAAATTGGATGTGTTATCATATGGATGATGCATATGGATGGATGTTTGTGCACACATATAGTGTTTATGTGACTAGGACTATTTGCATACATGTTGGACTCATTGCACTAAACATATTTTGCATTAAGAAGATCAATCAGGCCTGATCATTTGCATTAGATAAGGAACATATACACACACTTTCTGCATATGTTCATACCGCATTAAAAATCTCTTAAGGACAATGAATGCCTATGATTGATGATTGAGTAGATGGATGATTGGATGGTAGGATACATTCTTCTTAACTTGAAGATTTCGGGGACGAAATCCTTTATGGAGGGGAGAATCTAACAATCCGTATTTTTATAGCATATTAAATCAAGAAATCAAGGCAGAATTAAATTTTAAAGTCAGAATCAGGGGAAACGGGTTATGCCATTGCGTTCATCTCGAAATTTTACATGAAATAGAGTCTGAGTCTTCGAAAATCGGAGTCCGGATGAAGAAGTTATGGCATGTACAAGTTTTAGCAGTTTTCAGGCAGGGCTGGCCCAGGGGGTCGACCATAGGGTCGACCTACCCCCCCCCCAGGTCGACTATAGGGTCGACCATAAGGTCGACCTACCCCCCAGGTCGACCATAGTGTCGATCCCCTACCTTATAGGTTGACCTGGTCGGCCTGGTTTGACCCAGAACTCATTTTTAAGCCCGAGACGTGTTTTGACGGTCCGGATTGATTCTAGGGTTAATCTAAGGGCCTAAACTAGTTGCTACACCTATAAAAACATCCTTAGACCTAACCTAATTCATTTCAAATCATTCTTACACTATTATGCTGCTGGACTTCCCCTTGATCATGGCCGCCGCTCTCTAAACTTTTCTCTTAGCCTCCAAACTAGATTCAAACTAGAGATTAAAGCTTCTACAGCAATTCTACAACAATTCAAGAAGATAAATCAATGTCTCTGCAACGTTCTACGACAATTTTAGTTCTTAATTCATTAGCCATGCCCAGTAAGTTCTAGTTATTTTCAGATTAAAATAATTAAATTTAATACGGACATGTGATGAAATGAAATCGGACTTTTGATTCAATTCTTGTTTCTTCTTGGATCTCGATCTTGAGAACTTTTCTATCTTTATTCGCATGACATGTTTATGGTCTATTCAGCCTGTTGTAAATCAATTTTTCTTGGTTCATGTTGATATTATTATCAAGATCTATTCTTTATGCCTGAGATGATGCTTTTATGTCGTTTTCTCTCTGATCTTGTTTTTATTGCAACTTCTACCTCCCCCTATTTATTTTCTTTTGATGAACCTAGGTCAATTTCGGACCTAGGCCTAAACTACGATATAAGTGCGATGGTATACGGGGGAAATATTAGAATATTGCCTAGTGGAGTATATGTGTTTGGTGGAATCGAAGGCAAAACATGAAAATTTGATGTTTGGGGATAATTTACCATTAACATGAAACTTGATATTTGGGTATTGTCATTATAATGGTAATTGCAAGAATGGGGATTGGCATATATAATTTGATATGGATCTTGATATATATATAATTTGACATGGATCTTGATATATATATATATATATATATATATATATATATAATTCGACAAGGATCTTGATATATGTAATTTAGCTAGAACTTGTTATGAGTAAATTGGTGTAAACGTGGTATACATGTAATTTTGGGTATAAAACTTGATCTATGTAAATTGGGCATAGCTTTGTAAACATGTAAAGCATGAATCTTGACATATGTAAAGCGGCATGAAACTTGGTATATGTGTAAATTGGCATACATGTAAAACGGCTTAAATTGAACATATGTAAATTTGGTACGAATTGGGCATATGTAAAATTTACATGTAATCTAGAACTTGGGCATATGTTAATTATGTAAAATTTGGAGTTGAAACATATATGATAATTTATGACTTAGTAGAGGTTTAATATGAACGCGCCTAAGTTGGGTTTGGGTAATTGGCATGTATTGTAAATAAAAGGCTATAACTTGGCATAACCTTATAGTGAATTATGATAATAATTTGGGAATACGTTTTGGGGGCAAAAACGTGAATCATGAACATTTCTATATGTTAAACACATGAACTGATATTGGGGTTTTGGGTGGAATACGACCATTAATGAACCTTTGACACGAGGTTAGACTCGGTTTGTGGTGTAAATCTGCCCGGAACCGCCCGGCAAATCCAATAGCCACAAAGAGTCAGTCTAATGTGAGAGGTCGAAGGTCGAATTGTGGGCGTAACAATTTATGACACGAGCTTAGACCTAGTTTGTGGTGTAAATCTGCCTGGAACCGCCCGGCAAATCCAGTGGCCACAAAATGCACGGTCTAATGTGAGAGGTCATGATTCGTTCGTCATAATGAATGAATTAAGGAATACTAACCATAATAAGACGTAGGTACGGTTAGAGGGTTAGGTGGGATGACATGGAAATTTGACATGTGAATATGGACCTAACCGGTATGAGTTAAGAACATATAAAACTTATAAATGTGGGCTTAACCAACATAACTGTTAATCAGACTAATGGGTAGGTTAAGTAACATGGCTAGTCTAATGACACTTGACCGTTATAACATGACTAGCGGATGGGTTGGGATAACTTGAATAGGTTGATAACACCCAATCGATATAACCTGATGCGTGGTAGGGTTAAGTAAACACACGAGGGTAACACTTAACCATTATAATATGACTGGTGGATGGGGTTAAGTTAACATGCACTTAACCAATATAACGTGATGCGTGGTAAGGTTAAGTAACAACAGAGGGTAACACTTAACCGTCACAACATGATAAGTAGGTGGGCTAAGTCAATGTACACTTAACCAATATGACATGACATGCGGTGGGGTTAAGTTAACACAAGGGAGAACACTTAGCCAGTATAGCAAGGCTTACGGTAGGGTTAAGTAACACAAGGAACAACACTTAACCGATATAACATGATGTGTGGTAGGGTTAAGTAAAACAAGATGAAACACTTAACCAACTTAACGTAATGGACGGAGAGGGTTAAGTACATATCGGGTTGGTGGGTAATATTAGTAAATATAGGCCCATGAACTTAACCATTAATAAGCACGCTTGAATAGGTGGGTTAAGTACATCACGGGAAGGTGGGTAATATCTGTATGTATAGGCCCACACACTTAACCAGTAGGAAACCCTAGTAACGGGGACCCATTTCAGTAGTAACCCAAATCAGGTATCAACGGTACCCTGAAACTAGGCAGGGTGGGGCACGATTACTGAGCTGATTGTAAGCGGTCAAACGACGGTGGTGGGTGCACAGTGTAGGTCTAACTGGGTGTGGGCGTGCACACACACCGGAGCAGACAACCAGGGCACTGGGGACACCAGTAGTATAATCTATGCCTTCTAGAATTGCGTCAGGCCACCACCATCGGTCTTGATACACCCCAATGTGGGACCAGCATAGGTATCTACAATCATTGGGGGCCGTATGACACACATGGGTAGCATAATCCCTAGGTTGGACCTAGGTGGCATAAACCCTAAATCCGAGAAGCGTTCAATAGGTAGCATAATCCCTAGGTTGGACCTAGGTGGCATTAATCCTGGTTGAATCTAGGAAGCGCTCGATAGAAAACCCTAGATTAGATCTAGGTAACAAATAATAGATGTACACGTGAAAGTAACCTTAATTTTCGGGGATTGGGATCACGTTATTATTTTATCATTTTATATAGATTACTAGTTGGGACACTAGTTAGGTGGTGCAGAGAAAATAGATATCATTTTAGTGGTGAAGCAGAGAAATCTTGCGATGCTTGATAGAAATCTTGCGAAACTATACTTAGTTCATCTTGAATGGGAACCTTGCAATGTTATACATGACAGAAATCCTATGATGTTATTCTTAGTTATCGTGCTTGTAATTTATCTTGTCATCATGCTTATGTTTACTTTCAGTTTATTCATGCCATGTTATCTTTACCTGTTTTTATGCTGAAAGTCACTAGGACTTACTCAGTCTTTATGACTGACCTGGTTTGTTTCGCCTCTTTTTCTTCCGTTCCCCCCCCCCCAGGTTCACAGGGTAGGAATACAGCTTAATTCAGATCTTACCAAGCTCCAAGGCTCTTTCATGTACGGCTTGGATTTCTCTTGGCTATGGCTTGCTTTGCTTTATTGGGGAATGCTACAGTTTTTTTTTATGCTTCTTTGTTTTTGAGCAAGACAGTTATTTTAGCTATGTATTTGGGTATTGGAAGTTGATGGGCTTTTATTGTAAACAATTATATTTAATAAATGATTTGAAGTATTCTACTTCACTTTCCGCTGTTTTATATATGTCTATCTTGTAATATTTCTGTTCCAGTACCCATAATGCTCCATTGAAAATAAGGCATTCCCTTTGTGAGTGACTTTAACGGATATGGGGTGTTACATTGGTATTAGAGCAGAAGGTTACAGACTGGGCAAAAGCTTTTAAAAACCTTCTAAAATTATTTTCAAAACGTTTACAAAGAAGCATTTTTCTAAAGAAAAGTTTTGTTTTACGAAAGACATATTCCCCAAAGTCATATGCACTATCTTTTGATTCTCTCCTTGAGTCTCTTCTCTCTTTCTTTTTCACCATAGTTTGTTGGCATGCGACGCATTTTGGAAGGCAAAGTAGTGTCCAACTTCTATCTGTAACCGCAGTAGTTTTACTTGCGACTAATCTTATCTCAAGCTTTGTAGGGTTGCCGTGCGATGGAAGTAGCTTTTGAGAAACTTTTCAACTAGCCATACAAGATAGTAGGAACGAGGATAAAGAACACAAGCCTAAGGATGAGAAACTTGTTGATATGGCTTAATCCACGAAAGAGGAGAAAGGTGAAAGGAAAGAGGTGAAGTGAGAGAATAATAAAACCCATGACAAGAGAGAATATCTTTGGTATGGTAAAAAGGGACATGTAATTAAGTATTATAGGACAAGGACAAGGGCAAAGAACAAGATCGTCGAGAGGGCAATTGTATGCTCTCACTACTAGCGTACCTGATATACACGTAAATGTGTATATTTTATCTTATTTTCCCTTTAAAATAATTGATACTTTGTATTTATAGCTGTATTTTCAGATTGTTGACAAGAAGCATGGTTTAGAGCATTTGATGGATAAAGCACGAAGAATTTGCTTAAAAAGAGTGAAGTTTAAAATTGCTAAAGCTTGAAGAGTCTAAAGCTTGAAGAACGGTTGCAATTATATTTCAGTTAAGAAGATTTGGCTCAATAAAGACTCAAACTGCATTCACATTAGCTCATTTGGAAGGCCTCTTACTCATGTTGCGTTCACACTAGCCTATTTGCTAGACCACTCACTCTAAAGCTGCGTTCACACTGGCTTATGTGTTATTTGGGTTATTTCTTTAGTCCCACATTATGTAATTAGCTAGCTAGCCTTTGTCATATCAGCTATAAATACATTGTATCTTAGTCTTGTAAGGGACACATTAGGTTTTATTCTGTAATTCTCTTCTTGGAATAAAATCATTCTCTCCCTTTCTTTTTACTTTTTGTTTATTTTATTTATGTTCATGTTATTTATTTTCTTTTTCTCTTCTTCTTTAGCTATGTCTAGCTAATCCCCTTTGATTAGGGGGTGCTGACGCTGATAGTATGATTCAATATGAATCACATAGCCAAAAGATGAGGACTGTATACATGTAGATCTGGATCTGAATTAAGGGTTAGATCTGAACCTTCATATTTTGTGTCGTTTAAGAGCTATGCTCCTTCACAGGATATATTCGTGTTCGATCTAACGTTTATCAGATCTAGATCTAATTTTAGGGTTTTTAGAAATTAATTAGTGAATCTGTCCTGATAGTCTATGGTTGTAGAGCTGAGCTCCTGCATAGGCTATGCTTGTCGTTATTTACATATTTGTTTCTAAAAACCTATTATCGTTGATTCATGTTTGTGACAGAAACATGTATTAGATCTTGTTAATCTTTTGGCTATTGATGATTGTGAATCTGATCTATGTCATTATCCCCTAATTGCTTTCACTTATTGTTAAAACTCTCTTTTATTTAATTTCTGCTATTTTCTTTGTTTTCCACCAATCAAAAGTTAGGGATAACTTGATTGGATTTATTAATAAAATAATTTGGTCCCAGAGTTCGACACCCTCTACAACAATCCTTGTTGTTTAGGAAAGCCGAACGGATTTTACAGTTGTTTACAACTGTATAATTTGTTCGCAAACAAATTTTGGCGCCGTTGCCGGGGACCAAAACAAATTTTATTAGTAAATCCTTCGGGTTATATTTTTTATTTTATTTTATTTATTTTCTCTTGAGTTTTCCTTCATATAAAAAAAAACAACACAAAAAATATTTTTATTCCTTTTATTTTCCTATTTTTCCATTATAAAAAAAAGCACAAATTTTTTTTTTTTTTTTGCTAGTTTTATTTTCCTTCATTTATAAAAAAAATCTCTTGATTAGCTTTGATTTGGTATTGCGGATCTTCTAATTAAGAGAGGAAAAAAATTGCAATTTTTGGTTTGATTTCTTTCCCGTTTCATTGCCTTTCTATTTTTACAATTTTCGTAAATAAAAAAAAACTCTTGTAAATTTTTCTTTATTTCTTTCCTTTTGTCTTCAATCCTTTTCTTTTCTATCACAATTTCTTTCCAATAAAAAAAAAACAAATTTCCTTGGTTTCTTTCTCCTTTTCTTTTCTGTCTTCCACTTCAATCAACCCCTGTTTCATATCTCACCCTACAACCAGAAACTCAGACACCCTTCTTCCTCCACCGACATCATTAATCAACAATTCACGTTCATACAGCACTTCCAAAAAATCCTCTTCCATCTTCTTCAAGACCTGACCACCGTCCCTTTCAGTGCTTACCACAACCTTTACTGCCCCGATGTGTCATCACAAACAAACATTCCACTAAACTTCACTCTGCCGCAAAGCCTGCCAAAGTCCAAATTGCAAACAATCACCAATTACCATCACTTACTTCTCCTGCATATACCATTCCCTCTTGCCACAACATAGGTTTCTAAGCACCATCCTGAAACAACCATACCTCTCTGCCTCTAATACATACAATCATCTACCTCCCCTCCTTGTTACCCACCAATAAACCACCTCAACCAAGTTCAGACGTACCACTTCAACCCACTCACATACAACATCATTCCAGCTCAACAGCTACCACCCCAGAACTGCTCATATCACCATCATACCATACACAAACACACACATCATCATCTTCCCAATTTCTTCAAAATCAAAATTGCCAATTCACTTCTACAATAGCATACACAGTCAAGCTATATTGCCTCATCTCCTCCATTCACTCAAGCTGTCAGTTCACCCTCCATAACTGCCCATAACTTCCATTTCCATACAAACCTAACTATTACACCACTTCATATTTCCCTCCTCCATACATCCTCATTCACACATTCACCCCCATACTGCTATCTACCACGAACAGACCACATCATCTGCGCCAATACAACTCAGTTCATCTTCTACTTACCCAAAATCCTTGTCCTCATCACTATCCAAAGTTCACTGCTCTTACACCTCCCTTCTCCAACAAGACAGTTCGCACCACTTCCTGACTCCAACTCGAAGCAGCTGCTAACCGCATCTCCGAAACCCAATTAATCACAGATTCCAACCCAATTCGAAAACACTCAAATCGGATTTTCTTTTTTCCGAAACACCCAAACCGATTCAAACTCCTCTAAACGAAACTCCATCGCCCAGACGCAGATCCGACCCTCCACCGATCGGAATCCAACTCTGAATCATCAGAAACCCTAATCGAAACTTCCCTGCAACCATTTCCATCTCTCGAAAATAAGTAACAGACTGCCCTCTCATAAATTCGCAATTACAGCAATTCTGATTTTTGCTGATTTGTGTCCAAAAATATATAATTTTGATTTAGGATATTTAGTGGCTGTGTAAATTCTTGGTGTTTTTGTTGTAGAAGCGTATTAGTCTTGTGGCTTCATGGGACATGCAATATTTGTAGTTTGATGATTTATGGGCCAACTGGGCTTATTTGATTTTGGTGAGCAAGTTTGAGTGGCATTGGAATTTCGACTTATAACCAAAAAACGGGTTTGTTTTAATTCACCATTGACTTAATTTTCTCTTCGAATAAGTATCCTTTGCTTACTTTTTTTTTAAAAAGGAGAAATTTTCGAAAACGGGTACAGTGGAAATTAGAAAAAGGTCTTAAATTTTTTTTTTCGAACTCCTAGCCCGAACCCGTGCCGCAGCGCAGTCAAGCAAATAATAGGAGGCGACAACAATAAAAAGCAGCGGACTATTCAGTGTTCGAGCGGTTGCACACCAAGTGGGGTGCGAACGCGCTAGCGCGACTCAACTGCACTGGACGGACTGCCGATCAAGGTGAGTATTTTCTAACTCTACAGGGACCGCTGCTGCAAATAAAAAAAAAAGTAGAGACATTGCTTGTAAAACTCTTCTGCAGGGCATCGGCTTGCTTGTAAAGAAAAAAAAATTGTTTTTTTTGTCTCTGCAATTGACTGTTCTGTGACTGTTCATTCTGTGACTGAAAAAAAAAATCCGCATTCATCGTAGTTTTGTTTTTACTTTCTAAGGACTTCATTATATTTTGACAATTTGGTTTAGTTCAAACGGATTATTTTTCGGTGTCTAGACTACGACAGAGTAATAACTGTTTATAAATATTACGGTGATTCGTAAATATTATATCGGTTGTTCCTCTGAAGGTACTTAAACCTTCGGCTGCATTGCTAGGGTGATTCCTGGTGCACCGATAACTCATGTCCGTTAACTGGCTGAGAAGTCTTTTGTTGAAATAAATCAAACCGTCATTATATAATTCTAGAAATTGTAAATCGCATTAGGTTCATTTAAAAAAAAAAAAATTGTGTCTCAAATTTGTTTTTCTCGTCTTCCCTTATTCTTCTCGCTAGTGCATGCATCATTGGACTCGTGATCCTTCAGATAATCGTCTAGTTCAAACAAACAGTTCTTTAACCATGGCCGAAGAAAATCCCCCTCGATCTCTTATGGATAGATACTTCCCCGATCGGGTTTCTATTCCTTCTTGCATCATATTGCCCGCCCCAACGGGTAACCACTTTGAAATTCATTCGAATCACATAAATACTCTTCCAAAGTTCGGCAATTTAGAATGTGATGATCCGTATATTTTCTTGACCAAATTTGAACAAGTTTGTGCAACCATGAAATTTCAACAATTAAGTGACGATGGAATCAAACTTAGGTTAATTCCATTTGCACTTACCGATTATGCTGAGAAATGGTTGTATAGCTTGCCTTCAAATACGATTGGAACTTGGGGTGAATTTGTGAACATTTTTCTAAAGAAATTTTACCCTCTGGAAAAAACATCTAAAATTCGAAATGAAATCGTCAATTTTCGTCAATTTGGGGGTGAATCCTTCGCAAAATATTTTGAAAGATTTAAAGAGCTTCTAGTCAAATGTCCATATCACAATTTTGAAAAATGGACTCTTTGTCAAATTTCATACGATGGACTTGAAAATAACTCTCGAACCATGCTCGAATCAATGTGCCAAGGAAATTTTCTAGCCCAAGATCACAATGCCGCTTGGCAATTTCTTGAAAATTTGGCCGAAAAATCAGCTCAATGGGAAAGATCTAACGAGAAATCGATTTATTCCCGATCTAACGCTCATTCGGTAGGATCATCAGTAGCCTTAGAAGCAAAAATAGACGCGATGATATCCAAATTCGATAATGTCCTTTCATCAACGCAAATAAATCAAGCTCAAGCGTCTCAGACCTCATGTTACAAATGTAACGATCCTAACCACATAGCCGATCAATGCCCACATTCATTGGAACAACTCAACGCATTTAACAAAGCTAGGAACGACCCATTCTCCCCAACATGCAATCCAGGTTGGAGAAACCATCCTAACTTCTCTTGGACCCAAAACAATGCAAATTCGAATGCGGTTCGACCTCCTTTTCAATCATTTTCGAATAATCCTTCGAAACCTCCCTTTCAACAAACTCAATTCCAAAACCCTGCGCCACCGTCTCAAAATCAAGCGCAACAATCTTTTGTTCCCCAAGATGATAAACGATTGACATCACTTGAGAAAACTCTCGAAGAATTGACTAAAGCGACGACCCAAAATCTCCACTCGAATACCAATCTTCAAAATTTATTGACTTCGCACATGCAAAACACAAGTCAATCGATCGCTAAACTTGAAATGCAAATGAGTCAGTTAGCCACTTCCATAAGCGAACGAGAAAGAGGCACTTTCCCAAGTCAACCCATTCCAAACCCCAACCGTCAAAATCCTAACTCCAACCAAATTCACATCATTCAAGATTCAAACGTTAGTCACTTGAATGCGGTCACGACTCTTAGATCTGGAAAAAAGATTGACAACCATGTGGTTAACCCAAATGCTTTACCGGACGATCTTCCAAACCCTATCGAAAATTCGACCAACTCAGATCAAAACATTGAGCCAATTTCTGACAAGGACCATCCTCAAACTCAAGTAGCCCAACCTACTGAGTTGTCTGCTCCATTTCCTCATAGACTCCGACCTAGGAAAAAGACGGATCAGCTAGAAAAAATCCTTGAAATATTTAAGCAAGTTAAAGTGAACATTCCTCTTTTAGATATTATACAACAAGTTCCACAATACGCAAAATTTCTAAAAGATATGTGCACTCAAAAACGTCATACACATGTACCTAAGAAAGTGTTTCTAGTGGCAACTCTAAGCGAAGTCTTGTCCCAATCGATGCCAGTGAAATACAAAGATCCTGGCTGCCCCACAATATCATGTACTAATGGGGACAAGAAAATCGATAGATGCCTGCTAGACTTAGGTGCTAGTGTTAACTTGCTTCCATATTCCGTCTATCGCCAATTAGGGCTAGGAGAAATGAAACCCACCAAGGTTACCCTTCAGCTTGCTGACCGATCAATTAAGAAACCTGTAACACCCCGAATTTCAATTAACACTGATATTCACTAATTACAGAATTAATAATCTCATATGTGAGAATCAAGGGAAACGGGTTACGTCATTGTGTTCGTCTCGGAAAAATACGCGAAATAGAGTTCGAAATTTTGTAAATCGGAGTCCGTATGACCCGGTTAAGGCCCAAAGAAGTTTTCGGGAAATTTGAATTTCGAAACATGCAGAAATGGGGGCCAGGCGGGAAAACTCCCGCCCAGCCAAGTCGACTTGGCTGTCGACAGGGCTGTCGACTTGCCTGTCGACATGCCTGTCGACTTGGCAGTCGACAGGGCTGTCGACTTGCCCTGTCGGCTGATTCTGGCCTGGGTGCACCTGGTTGAGTTTTGGGCTGGGTTGGAGGGCTTGGGACGAAATCTGACGGACCTAAACTAACCTAGGGTTAATCTAAGGGTCTAAAACACAACCTAATCCTATAAATACACCCTAAGACTACCCTAATCCATACTAAAAATAGAATATATGACATCATGCCGCCAAAATGCAACTTAGAAGGAGCCTCCACTAATTAGAGAAGAGGATTGCAAGCTAATCAACTACTAATCCACCTCTACTTCAACTCTAGCAACTATCTAAGGAGCTAATCTTGGAGTTTGTGAGTTTCTATCACTTTAATAACCAATTGCTAAACTAAGTAGATGAGATGTGATGAGATCATATGGTTTTGCTTGCGGATCAATGGGTTTTAGGTCATATGTTATGATGCTAGTTTTGCTAATCACTATGTTTAACACTTATTCATGATGACACTATGTTTATGCAAGTTAAGTGTTTGGGTTTATGCATGATAAGTGGTGGGTTTTATGCATGCTAAGTATTCGGTTTTATGCATGCTAAGTGTTTGGTTTTATGCAAGTTAAATGCTTGGTTTTATGCTAGAATCATGTGTGAAATAAGTGACATGACATGCAAGTTTAACCTATGAGTTTGGATCTATAATATGCATAATCTATGCAAGTTGTTTGGATTAGTGATATGCATAACATATGCGAGTTTACCTTTGTATGTCATACATACATATGCAAGTTCATATGTAACATGTAATGCAAGTTATGTGCATGATTATATGCAAGTTCATATGTAACATGTTATGCAAGTTATGTGTTTGGTTATATGCAAGTTATGTACATGATTATATGCAAGTTCATATGTAACATGTTATGCAAGTTATGTGTTTGGTTATATGCAAGTTATGTGCATGATTATATGCAAGTTCATATGTAACATGTTATGCAAGTTATGTGTTTGGTTATATGCAAGTTAACATGTGACATGCTATGCAAGTTTACCCCTTTGTATGACATAAGTACATGTGCAAGTTCATCCCTTTTAGACTTATGACATGTATGCAAGTTGACACCTTTATGATAGGTCTATGACATGAACATTTATGCAAGTTACGATCTTTATGACATATGTGATTCATGCAAGTTTGGGTTGGTTATTTATGCAAGTTGGGTTTATGGTCATATATGCAAGTTGACACCTTTTAAACTCATGATAATGCTAATGATATGCTAAGTTGAACCCATTGTGTGTATGATGAATCTTCTCTTTTGAGGTATGTCATGTTAACGTATTTACGTGGGGACGATGGGGTAAAAAAATTAATGAACACATAAAATTGTGTGAAGTGGGTATGATTAAACATACCATAAAGTGGATGGACATAAGTGGGAATTTACCTATTAAGTTAGGTCTACCCATATTATGGAATTGGGAATTTACCTATTGAGTTAGGTCTACCCATATTCTTAAATATTTGTAATTAATTAGGGATAATTAATACAAATTATGGGGGTGATTAATTAGGTGTAATTAATCTACCAAGACACGAGGTTGGACCCTTTTGTAGCATAAGACTGCCCGGAACCGACCGGCAAATCCAGCGGCTACAAATGATTGGCCCAATGTGAGAGGTCTTAGTCATAAACTAAATACGTGACAAGTGTAAAGACACGAGGTTAGACTCTGTTATGGTGTAAGGCTGCCCGGAACCAACCGGCATATCCAGCTGCCATAAAAGACAGTCTAATGTGAGGGGTCTTTACAAAGGTTACGATCTTGATTAATTAAGAAACACTTAACCAAATTAGCATGTAGTGGGGCATGAGGGGTTAAGTGGGTGCCTTGGGTGGCATGTAGTAACTAGTGGGGGTGCCTTGGGTGGCATGAGAAAACTAGTGGGTTGCCTTGGGTGGCAATAGAAAATACGATTAGAATACTTAACCAAAGTGGAACATGTAATTAAACATGATTAAAGGGTTAAGTAAGTGCCTTGGGTGGCATGTGGGAATCAAGTAAGTGCCTTGGGTGGCATGTGGAAATCTAGTGGGTGCCTTGTGTGGCAATTAAAGTATGATTAAATGACTTAACCAAAATTTATAACATGTAAGTGGACATGGTTAAAGGGTTAAGTGGGATTCACTAGAAATGACAAGCTTAGGTGGGTAGCTTGTGGGGGCCCATTTCAACCAATATCCCAAACGTATCTTTGTGGGCTCGACCCAAGTCGAGGACGGGACACGCATATTGGGCTTGACTATAAGAGGCCAAAACGGGGTAGCGGTGGCAACGCGAGTCCAATGGGTTTCATATGCGTGTGTGGACCCGGGCTGGTAGGTAAGACGTTGTTGCATCGTGTAGATATAAGCCGTGCACCATTTGTTGTATCGGGTTGCCACTTTGGGGAGTGATACACCCCATTGTGGGGCCAGCATGGGTATCTACGGTAGGGAGCCGATCGCTTGGGAGTAGTGGGTACTCCTAGTGGAGATAGGGGCAGACGGCACCTATGTAGTCAGCTAGGGGTACACGAAACTACTGGGTAAATTTTCTAAGTCCTTGGGAGGGATCAACCTTTAAGTAGGAATGACTGGTGTGGTGCAGTGTAGTAATTATCCTTGGGTGGGTAGATGCGTCTTTACGGTTATCTTAGTTCATCCTAAGTCTAGTTGGCTGTTTAGTGTAGCCATTTATCCCCAGTCGTTATCGTATATCAAGCTTACGTCTTACTCTGGTTACTTTAATGATTGTATTGTTAAAGTTATAGGACTCGCTCAGACTTATGTCTGACCCCGTTGTTTTTATCTTTTTCCCAACCCTCAGGTTATCAGAGTGGGCCTAGCACTAGTGGGCTTCGATCAGACTGCTTTATCTATCTTTTAGAGCTTGGACCGTGGATGTAAAGCTCAGTTTATCTTTTCTATTATGGCTATTAAGTTATGTAGTGGGATTATGTACTTTTGTTTTATCAGGATGGATATTATGTACTTGACTCTTGTTTATGGTTTTGGTGTAACCAAACATGTTTTACTTTCCACTGCAATGAAATGATGTTTTAAATTCTCAAGTATTACTTATATCTGTCTTGTTGTAATTTCTCTGTTCTATATTCACTTAAAATACTCCACCGATGTTATGGCATTCCCTTAGTGAGTGACCGTAGCGGGTGTGGGGTGTTACACGTGGTATCAGAGCTTAAGGTTACCAGAACAGATAATTTTTTTAGAAAAACTATTTTTCTAAAACATTTTTGGAAGAAGTATTTTCAAAAGCATGTCTTTTAAGAGAAAAGTTTTTGAAAGAAAAACATAATCCCCAATAGCCATATCTTTATCTTTCGAATTCTCCGTTTTGAATCTCTTCCTCTCTCGTTTTGAGTTTCCCCTCCGTGTATAGATGATCTTTCTAAGATAGATAAGAATGGAAAACCACTTCAAGGGACTTAGACATTTGTCGGATTAGAAGTTGGTTTAAGAAGGAGGAGGACTTGTAGGTACCTATGGGATAGACGATGAGAGGAAGGCTCAAATAGTTGTTTGGTTAATGAAGGACGAAACCTCATTGATGGGAGGTTACGAGTGGAGAATGGGAAGAAGAAGGCTAGTAGTTATCCTTTTGGGAGGAATAGGACACCTTATTAGGATTGTCCAAGGAGGCAAGGGCAAGGTACGGAATCTCCTGGAGGGTAATTGTATTCCCTCACTGCTAGTGTACCAGATGGGGATAGGACCGTCTAGGTTGGAATTTGGATTTCTTTATTATCCGGTTCGAACTTTACTTGATTCTGACGCATCGAGTTCGTTTATCTTATCATTGTTAGTTGAGTCACTGCACTTAGACACCAGTTTAGTAGATGATCCCTTAGTTGTTTCAAACCCAATTGGGGCTCCATGATTTGTTTGGGTTTGAAAGTTTCTATACTTAGCGTTGAGTTTAGATGTGATGCTTTTTGGGCTTCACGGGCTATGGGTTAGTTTTGGGCATGGACTGGTTATCCAGTAGGGGTGCCGTTCTTGATTTTGAAGGGAGAGTTGTTAGGCTTATGACCCGCTTGGGTAACACTCTCGAGATCTCTTGTAATCCCATGGAATCTGTTTTGCTAAGTTATCTAGAATCGCTTGACACGTCGGTCGAGAGTTTGCGATCTGTTAGAGTGGTCCGGGAATACTCGGATGTGTTTGAGGGGGTGAAGGGCTTACCTCCGGAGCGGGAGATTGACTTCCGAATATATCTGGTAGACAATGCCAAACCAGTATCTTGGCCAGTGTGCCACATGGCTCCTCATGAGAGGAGGGAACTCCATAAGCAAGTAGGCGATTTGCTTGAGAAGTGGTTCATAAGACGAAGTATATCGGAGTGGGGTGCTCCAGTAGTTTTTGCCACGAAGGCGGATGTGTCCCTCAGACTTTGTGTAGGCTAAAGAAAACTAAATAAACTCACAAAGAAGAATAGACACCCATTGCCGAGGATTTATGATCTCTTTGATCAGTTAGTTGGCGCCTCAGTATTTTCGCAGTTGGACTTAGCCACGGGGTTTCGTCGGTTGAGAGTGGCTGAGGATAGTATAGAGAAGACTGCCTTTAGGACTCCGGATGGTTTTTTTTTATGAGTGGCTGGTGATGCCATTTGGTTTGACGAACGCCCCCGCATACTTTATTGATTTGATGAGAAGGGTGTTTAGGGAGTACCTAAATAAGTTCGTGATGGTCTTTGTAAATGACATCTTGGTATTTTCTAGGAGCGAAATAAGTTTTCGTATGTGCTCAATAGGTTGAGCAAAGCCAGTTATGGGATAAACGGTGGTTTTGGAGCGAGACTGGCAAGGACATCTAGAGTTGGACAAGGGCTTAATTATTTAGCCGTTTTTACTAGTATCATCTCATGTAGGTCGTCTGAATTCGAAGGAGGTATCCTTGGGTGTTTGTCTGATATTGGTTTAGGCCTTTGGGGCTTGCATTTGGGGGATGTCGAGTTCGACTAGGGTGGTTTGCGTGAGAGATGGACAGTTGTGATGATTTTGGATGGGGTAATATCCTGGTTTTCTCTAAAAGTGGAGAAGAGCATGCCCTACATCTTAGGGAAGTGTTGGAGACTCTTCGAGCGCATAGTCTTAGGACAACAAAAGTGGATGGGATTCTTAGCATCCTATGAGTTTGAGATAGCGTATACCCCTGGCAAGGGTAACATGGTAGCGGACGCCTTAAGTAGAAAAAGGTTGTCCTTGAGTTCATTGTTCGTTGAACGACGGAGCTTAGAGTTTATTTCTATGTTTGACTTTAGACCTTCCGTTGACTTTGTACCCGGTTTGCTAGCTTCCTTGGAAGTTAGACCTACTCTTTTGGGACGGATTGGTGAGGCACAGCGAGACGACCCACAGTTGGTTGAGTTAGTAGAGAAGCTCATAAGGGGGGAGTCGTCCAGCCATTTGAGTAGGTACACCCTAGATGTTAAGGGGTGGTTGCGTAGAGACGATAGACTTTGTGTACCGCAAGACGAAGGTTTGAGGAAGGCTATTTTGGATGATGCACATCGTTCAAAGATGACCATTCATCCCGGTGGGGACAAGATGTACCAAGACATGAAGCGAGTTTTCTTTTGGGCCGATATGAAGAAAGACGTGGCCGAGTATGTCGCTAGATGCTTGGTGTGCCAACAAGTGAAAGCGGAGCAAAAGAAACCCGGAGGGTTGCTTCACCCATTGGAAGTTCCGCTATGGAAGTGGGATAGTGTCTCGATGGATTTTGTCGATGGATTACCAAGATCGAGGAAGGGTAATACGGGAATTTGGGTTATGGTAGACAGACTTACTAAGAGCGCCCATTTCATACCCGTGAAGAGTAAGAGGACTGCTCCATGGCTAGCTTCAGTTTACATTCGAGAGATTGTTAGATTGCATGGTGTACCTTCCAGTATTGTGAGCGATCGAGATCCTATCTTCACTAGCGAGTTTTGGAAGAGTTTGCAAGAGGCGGT
Organism: Allium sativum; assembly: GCA_030737875.1. Classification (NCBI taxonomy): domain Eukaryota; kingdom Viridiplantae; phylum Streptophyta; class Magnoliopsida; order Asparagales; family Amaryllidaceae; genus Allium; species Allium sativum. The sequence continues at coordinate 515,588,295 of CM060912.1, forward strand.
AGGGACTCAGTTGTGTTTGAGCACCGCATATCATCCTCATACGGACGACCAGACTGAGAGGGTGAATCGTATTTTAGAAGACCTTTTGAGGCTATGTATCTTGGATTTTGGAGGTACAAGGGAAGAGCATCTTCCATTGGTGGAGTTCGCATATAATAACAGCTTTCAGTCTAGTATTGGCATGGCTCCTTTCGAAGCTTTTTATGGAAGGCCTTGTCGATCACCTACATGTTGGTGGGAATCTACGGATAAGATCTTGCTTGGGCCCGATATGGTTAGGAAGACTTCAGAAAAGATTGATTTGATTCGAAGAAGGATGAAAGCGGCGCAAGATAGACAGAAACCTTATGCGGACAAGAAGAGAACAGAGCTTGAGTTTGATGTTGGGGACATGGTCTTTGTCAAAGTATCTCCGTTACGGAATGTGGTTCGCTTTGGATCTGTTGGGAAGTTAGCACCAAGGTTTGTTGGACCGTTTCCTATTAAGGAAAGGGTTGGACAGATGGTCTATAGAGTGGAGTTGCCCGACAGACTTAGTGGTGTACATGATGTATTCCATGTGTCACATTTGAGGAAGTGCCTACATGAGACCGCAGAGGTGGTAGAGCCGAGCTTGCTTTGAGAAGTAGAGATAGAGCGTGATGCGACTATTCGACGAGCTCCTACACGCATCCTTGGGTCAAAGATTAAGAGGTTGAGAAACAGGGAGGTTCAACTAGTCAAAGTGCAATGGGGAGAAGATGAGAGCAACGCGACTTGGGAGATGGAAGCGAAAATGCGTTCATTATACCCATTCCTTTTTAAGGGTATGTCTTTTAACTTCTCCTTTATCGTTTGTCTAGTACTTATCTTATCTTTAGTATGTCCTCTTGTTAGTGCCTTTGACCTTTAGATAGGGTAAACCTATGGTTGAAACATGTGTTTGAGACATGTTATGATTGATGGATGCATGTGGATGCAAGTGTTTGCTAGTGGTTGCTCGTGGATGCATATACACACACTCTAGACACTAGATCGGCTCAATCACTTCATATTGCATATTGCATATAATTGTGTGTAGGTAGCTATATTTATGGATGTATAATGGTTGTGTTATCATATGGATGATGCATTTTGGTGAATGATTGTGCACTCATGTAGATATAGTATGTGTCGATAGGGTTCTTTCGCATACATATTGGATGCATGGCACTATCACGGTTTGCATATGTTCATACATTAGATAGGGAACATACACACACACTTTTTGCATATGCTCATACATCAGTAGAAATTGTTTTAAGGAAAATGGATGCCCGTGTTTGATGGATTGAGTAGATGGTTGTTTGGATGGTAGGATATGCATTCTCCTTAACTTGGAGATTTCGGGGACGAAATCCTTTAAGGAGGGGAGAATGTAACACCCCGAATTTCAATTAACACTGATATTCACTAATTACAGAATTAATAATCTCAGATGTGAGAATCAGGGGAAACGGGTTACGTCATTGTGTTCGTCTCGGAAAAATACGCGAAATAGAGTCCGAAATTTTGTAAATCGGAGTCCGTATGACCCGGTTAAGGCCCAAAGAAGTTTTCGGGAAATATGAATTTCGAAACATGCAGAAATGGGGGCCAGGCGGGAAAACTCCCGCCCAGCCAAGTCGACTTGGCTGTCGACAGGGCTGTCGACTTGCCTGTCGACTTGGCAGTCGACAGGGCTGTCGACTTGCCCTGTCGGCTGATTCTGGCCTGGGTGCACCTGGTTGAGTTTTGGGCTGGGTTGGAGGGCTTGGGACGAAATCTGACGGACCTAAACTAACCTAGGGTTAATCTAAGGGTCTAAAACACAACCTAATCCTATAAATACACCCTAAGACTACCCTAATCCATACTAAAAATAGAATCTATGACATCATGCCGCCAAAATGCAACTTAGAAGGAGCCTCCACTAATTAGAGAAGAGGATTGCAAGCTAATCAACTACTAATCCACCTCTACTTCAACTCTAGCAACTATCTAAGGAGCTAATCTTGGAGTTTGTGAGTTTCTATCACTTTAATAACCAATTGCTAAACTAAGTAGATGAGATGTGATGAGATCATATGGTTTTGCTTGCGGATCAATGGGTTTTAGGTCATATGTTATGATGCTAGTTTGCTAATCACTATGTTTAACACTTATTCATGATGACACTATGTTTATGCAAGTTAAGTGTTTGGGTTTATGCATGATAAGTGGTGGGTTTTATGCATGCTAAGTATTCGGTTTTATGCATGCTAAGTGTTTGGTTTTATGCAAGTTAAATGCTTGGTTTTATGCTAGAATCATGTGTGAAATAAGTGACATGACATGCAAGTTTAACCTATGAGTTTGGATCTATAATATGCATAATCCATGCAAGTTGTTTGGATTAGTGATATGCATAACATATGCGAGTTTACCTTTGTATGTCATACATACATATGCAAGTTCATATGTAACATGTAATGCAAGTTATGTGCATGATTATATGCAAGTTCATATGTAACATGTTATGCAAGTTATGTGTTTGGTTATATGCAAGTTATGTACATGATTACATGCAAGTTCATATGTAACATGTTATGCAAGTTATGTGTTTGGTTATATGCAAGTTATGTGCATGATTATATGCAAGTTCATATGTAACATGTTATGCAAGTTATGTGTTTGGTTATATGCAAGTTAACATGTGACATGCTATGCAAGTCTACCCCTTTGTATGACATAAGTACATGTGCAAGTTCATCCCTTTTAGACCTATGACATGTAAGCAAGTTGACACCTTTATGATAGGTCTATGACATGAAAATTTATGCAAGTTACCATCTTTATGACATATGCGATTCATGCAAGTTTGGGTTGGTTATTTATGCAAGTTGGGTTTATGGTCATATATGCAAGTTGACACCTTTTAAACCCATGTTAATGCTAATGATATGCTAAGTTGAACCCATTGTGTGTATGATGAATCTTCTCTTTTGAGGTATGTCATGTTAACGTATTTACGTGGGGACGATGGGGTAAAAAAATTAATGAACACATAAAATTGTGTGAAGTGGGTATGATTAAACATACCATAAAGTGGATGGACATAAGTGGGAATTTACCTATTAAGTTAGGTCTACCCATATTATGGAATTGGGAATTTACCTATTGAGTTAGGTCTACCCATATTCTTAAATATTTGTAATTAATTAGGGATAATTAATACAAATTATGGGGGTGATTAATTAGGTGTAATTAATCTACCAAGACACGAGGTTGGACCCTTTTGTAGCATAAGACTGCCCGGAACCGACCGGCAAATCCAGCGGCTACAAATGATTGGCCCAATGTGAGAGGTCTTAGTCATAAACTAAATACGTGACAAGTGTAAAGACACGAGGTTAGACTCTGTTATGGTGTAAGGCTGCCCGGAACCAACCGGCATATCCAGCTGCCATAAAAGACAGTCTAATGTGAGGGGTCTTTACAAAGGTTACGATCTTAATTAATTAAGAAACACTTAACCAAATTAGCATGTAGTGGGGCATGAGGGGTTAAGTGGGTGCCTTGGGTGGCATGTAGTAACTAGTGGGGGTGCCTTGGGTGGCATGAGGAAACTAGTGGGTTGCCTTGGGTGGCAATAGAAAATACGATTAGAATACTTAACCAAAGTGGAACATGTAATTAAACATGATTAAAGGGTTAAGTAAGTGCCTTGGGTGGCATGTGGGAATCAAGTAAGTGCCTTGGGTGGCATGTGGAAATCTAGTGGGTGCCTTGTGTGGCAATTAAAGTATGATTAAATGACTTAACCAAAATTTATAACATGTAAGTGGACATGGTTAAAGGGTTAAGTGGGATTCACTAGAAATGACAAGCTTAGGTGGGTAGCTTGTGGGGGCCCATTTCAACCAATATCCCAAACGTATCTTTGTGGGCTCGACCCAAGTCGAGGACGGGACATGCATATTGGGCTTGACTATAAGAGGCCAAAACGGGGTAGAGGTGGCAACGCGAGTCCAACGGATTTCATATGCGTGTGTGGACCCGGGCTGGTAGGTAAGACGTTGTTGCATCGTGTAGATATAAGCCGTGCACCATTTGTTGTATCGGGTTGCCACTTTGGGGAGTGATACACCCCATTGTGGGGCCAGCACGGGTATCTACGGTAGGGAGCCGATCGCTTGGGAGTAGTGGGTACACCTAGTGGAGATAGGGGCAGACGGCACCTATGTAGTCAGCTAGGGGTACACGAAACTACTGGGTAAATTTTCTAAGTCCTTGGGAGGGATCAACCTTTAAGTAGGAATGACTGGTGTGGTGCAGTGTAGTAATTATCCTTGGGTGGGTAGATGCGTCTTTACGGTTATCTTAGTTCATCCTAAGTCTAGTTGGCTGCTTAGTGTAGCCATTTATCCCCAGTCGTTATCGTATATCAAGCTTACGTATTACTCTGGTTACTTTAATGATTGTATTGTTAAAGTTATAGGACTCGCTCAGACTTATGTCTGACCCCGTTGTTTTTATCTTTTTCCCAACCCTCAGGTTATCAGAGTGGGCCTAGCACTAGTGGGCTTCGATCAGACTGCTTTATCTATCTTTTGGAACTTGGACCGTGGATGTAAAGCTCAGTTTATCTTTTCTATTATGGCTATTAAGTTATGTAGTGGGATTATGTACTTTTGTTTTATCAGGATGGATATTATGTACTTGACTCTTGTTTATGGTTTTGGTGTAACCAAACATGTTTTACTTTCCGCTGCAATGAAATGATGTTTTAAATTCTCAAGTATTACTTATATCTGTCTTGTTGTAATTTCTCTGTTCTGTATTCACTTAAAATACTCCACCGATGTTATGGCATTCCCTTAGTGAGTGACCGTAGCGGGTGTGGGGTGTTACAAAACCTGTGGGAGAAATCGAGGATGTGTTGATCAAAATTGGCGAATTCATCTTTCCAGTTGATTTCATTGTCTTAGAAACTCAACAGGTTAGCAATCCTGCAAACCAGATCCCTTTGATTCTAGGACGACCCTTCTTAGCAACCTCTAATGCGCTTATCAACTGTAGAAATGGGTCTATGAAACTTTCTTTCGGTAACATGACTGTCGAGCTAAATATCTTCAGAACTGAAAACTCTCCTAACTCTTATGTGGACCAGTTTTCTGAAATCCATGCTGTCCACGATAATGGATCTGAGATCGACCATCTGAACAACGAAATTGAATCGAATTACGAAACCTTATTTCAAGATATTCCCGAAAATGTCTCTGATTCGATTCCTGTCAAGCCTCTCACAAATGAGTCTATCCCTCAACCAATTTCTTCGGTTGAGTCGCCCCCAAAATCTGACCTCAAAGTGCTGCCCAGTCATCTTAAGTACGCTTACTTAGGAGATAATGAAACTTTCCCTGTCATTATCGCTTCTGACCTTACTTTAGAGCAGGAACAATTGCTCCTTCCCATCCTTAAGAAAAATAAGGAAGCAATTGGTTGGTCCATGGCTGATATTAAGGGGATTAGTCCTTCGATTGTCCAACATCGAATCCACCTTATAGATGATGCAAAACCCACTCGGGATCCCCAGCGTCGACTAAACCCTATCATGAAAGAAGCAGTTCGTGCTGAAATCCTTAAATGCCTTGATAATGGAATAATCTACCCGATTTCTGACAGTCAATGGGTTAGTCCGATTCATGTCGTACCTAAGAAATCAGGGATTACCGTGATCCAAAATGAAGCTAACGAGCTTATCCCAACCCGCACCCAGACCGGTTGGCGTGTTTGCATTGACTATAGGAAACTTAACACTGTAACACGTAAGGATCATTTCCCTCTGCCATTTATCGATCAAATGTTAGAACGACTAGCTGGTCATGAGTACTACTGTTTCCTTGATGGGTACTCGGGCTATAATCAAATCCCTATCGCCCCTGAGGACCAAGAGAAAACCACTTTCACTTGTCCGTTTGGTACATTTGCGTACCGACGTATGCCTTTTGGTCTCTGTAATGCACCTGCAACCTTTCAGAGGTGCATGATTAGCATTTTTTCTGATACGATCAAGCGATTTTTGGAAGTGTTCATGGATGATTTTTCCATATTTGGTGATTCTTACTCTGAGTGTTTACATCATCTCGATCTTGTTCTTAATCGCTGTAAAGAGAAACACTTAACGCTTAATTGGGAAAAGTGTCACTTCATGATTAAACATGGCATTGTTTTGGGACATGTCATCTCTAACAGAGGAATTGAAGTAGACAAAGCCAAAATTGAAGTTATTTCAAATCTTCCCATTCCCAAATCAGTTAAGGACATCCGATCCTTTTTAGGTCATGCTGGTTTTTACCGTCGCTTTATAAAAGATTTTAGCAAAATCACTCGACCTTTGACCAATCTTCTTGGTAAGGATGTTCCTTTCGACTTCAATTCTGATTGCATTTCATCTTTTGAGCTTCTTAAAAATGAACTTGTCTCTGCCCCGATCATTTGCTCTCCTAATTGGAAGCTGCCTTTTGAAATCATGTGTGATGCCTCGAATTTCGCTATTGGCGCTGTCTTAGGACAACGTATCGATAAGATTCTTCACATCATTTACTATGCGAGTAAGACTTTGAACGATGCTCAAATTAATTATACGACCACTGAAAAAGAACTTTTGGCAGTTGTTTTCGCTCTAGAAAAATTCAGGCCTTATCTAGTTGGCTCACACATCACGGTTTATACCGATCATTCCGCACTCAAGTATCTTTTCTCTAAAAAGGATGCTAAGGCCCGTCTCATTCGTTGGATCCTTCTACTTCAAGAATTTGACCTTACCATTAAGGATAAAAAAGGATCTGACAATGTTATTGCAGACCACTTGTCTCGTCTCCCAAATGCCCCGTCTTCTTCTCTTCCGATCAACGAGAATTTCCCTGATGAACAGCTGTTTTCTCTATCCACTGATCCTTGGTTTGCTGACATTGTCAACTACTTAGCCACTAAGCAGACCCCTTCTTTTTGGTCTAAGCAGGATAAACACAAATTCTTTTCCCAAGTGAAACATTTTTATTGGGACGACCCATATCTTTTCAAGTATTGTCCCGACCAAATCATTCGAAGATGTGTTCCTGACACTGAAATTCACAGTGTCCTCTCTTTCTGTCATGACCAAGCATGCGGTGGTCACTTCGGTCCCAAAAAGACAGCCGAAAAGGTTCTCCAATCGGGTTTCTACTGGCCCACCCTTTTCAAAAACGCATACTAATTTTGCAAAACTTGTGATCGATGTCAATTCTTAGGGAAAATTTCTAAACGGAATATGATGCCCCTAAACCCCATTCTAGAGGTCGAAATTTTTGATGTGTGGGGTATAGACTTCATGGGACCCTTCCCTAATTCTTTTGGGAACATTTACATTCTCTTGGCTGTTGACTATGTTTCTAAATGGGTCGAAGCTATTCCATGCAAAACGAACGACAATAAGGTTGTTGTGCGCTTCTTAAAAGAAAACATCTTTTCTAGGTTTGGCACACCGCGCACAATAATCAGCGACAACGGGACACATTTATGTAATCGTTCTTTTGAAGCCCTCATGAGAAAGTATTCGATAACCCACAAGTTATCCACTCCTTACCATCCTCAAACTTGTGGGTAGGTTGAGGTATCGAATAGACAGATTAAACAAATCCTTGAGAAAACCGTGAATCGAAATCGTAAAGATTGGTCCCAAAAGTTAACCGACGCTCTTTGGGCTTACCACACTGCTTTTAAAACAAACTTAGGTATGTCCCCTTATCGGTTGATTTTTGGTAAACCATGTCACTTGCCAGTTGAACTAGAACATAGGGCGTTATGGGCAATAAAAACTTTGAATCTTGATTTAGAGCAAGCAGGTGAACATAGGAAGCTTCAACTTAATGAACTTGATGAAATTCGAAATGATGCCTATGAAAATGAACGAATTTACAAGGACAGAACAAAAGTTTTTCATGATAAATCAATTTTACGTAAAACTTTCATGTCAGGTCAAAAAGTTCTGTTGTATGACTCAAAACTACATCTATTTCCGGGTAAGCTAAAATCTAGATGGACAGGACCTTACACTGTACGGACTGTTTTTCCGTTTGGTGCGGTAGAGATTGAGAATCCAACTGATGGATCATCCTTTAAGGTCAATGGTCAACGCCTTAAACCTTATTTGGAACCAATACCCAACCAAGAGGAAGAGCTCATGGTCCTCCATGAGCCACATTACATTCGGTAAGACGCACTAACCCTCTTTTGTACATATGTAAATAGTCTCTTATTTTATTTTTCCTTTCACTAAGATATGTCTGATTAACGACTGTGAGGACACAGTCACACTCAAGTGTGGGGGGAATTTACATTACATCAGCAATCAAATTTTATAAGCTAGGTCATTCACTGAACAAGGATTAACTTAAATTCATAAATAACACCTTGGTTCTTGTTTGATAAGTTGAATTTTTGGGTGATGGGAATGAACATTATTTATTCATTGAGTCGTAATGTGTCTTTTTAAGATGCTAGCTTGAGACTGTGCAGACGTTAGTTGTGTTCTGGAGTAAGCGTGTCAACCTTTGTTATACATGTTAGAATGTGCAAGTAAAAATAATAATTAAAAAAAAAATCATGAAATAAAAGGATTTTGCACCTACATTTGTTGGATTTTCTGAGTTCGTTTTCATGCATAATATTTTCTTTTCCACTCAAATTTTCAAAATCGTAAGTTCTAAAATCCACTTGGCCCAATTAAGGAGAAATGACTCATTGTAGCGTTCTTCTTCGATACCCCACATTATTCAAACCCAAGTTTTAGTCGATTTACATCCATGTGTCGACAAGTTTATCTTATATTGGTATACTCAAGAACCTTTGTTTAAAGGTCAAAAATGTCATTTTTTATACCAATATTACACTACCCATTCCGTACTTGTTTTAAGGTAGGATAACCATATACCACATCTTATTTTATATGGGTTATCTATCTTACGAAACTTTGCTTATCATTCCTTTCAGCTTTTTGTATAACATCAATTCAGACTTGTGTGTTGAATTAAGGTTATAGAAGTAGAGTAACTAGGGCACAAAACTTTCCTTTCATGAAGTGTTGGTAGTAGAGGAGGAATCAAATGAAATCATGTACGTCATCATTCCATCTCCATTCATCATTCATCATGCAAAAGAAAAAAAAGAAAAAGAAAAAAAAAGAAGAAAAAAAAAGAACAGAAAAAAAATGAAATAAAGAGAGAGTCTCTCTGAATAAAATAGTCTTCATCATTCCTGACTATGAAGCATCCATTTCCATTCCATCCGCATCCATCATACCGTACTTAGAAGCAAGGATTGTAGTTGAGGAGATGAATGGAAACAAAATGTCCATATGTGCCTTAGTATTACTTTATCTTTTGTAGCTTGAAATTCAACTAATACACTTGCCCTCTTATCTAGAATATTTTTAGAACTTACAAAAATTTCCCTTCATATATGCATAACTCATATCCAATACATTACAGTTACATTGGTGCAAAAATTATTCAAAAAAAAAAAAAAGAATAATGAAATGATTGGGTGCACATTGTCGATGTGTAGAACTTTGGTTGACACCACGCTCTTAACCTTCAAGACAATTACAGTGTTATAAAGGAATTACGATTCAGCTTGAAAAATTTTGTTCATTTTTGCACTAATTATGGGATGGACAATTTGGGGCTAAACCGTTATTATTGAAGTTAGGTGAAATCCTTGGAATGTGAAAGACCTTAAATATATTGTTTGATTAATCCGCGTACATAAGACGCTTTGGATTTTGTGGGTAGTATCCGCTGAAAACCCTCACGAGACAACACTCGTCCTACTGGGGACACCTAGAGATTTAACGGCTTGTTGCATACGCTAAATGCAATCGTGTTTCCTACGAAAGTGTGACATATCTTAGTTTAGTTTATTCGAGGACGAATAAAAAGATAAGTGTGGGGGTATTTGATATACACGTAAATGTGTATATTTTATCCGCTTATTTATCATATTTTCCCTTTAAAATAATTGATACTTTGTATTTATAGCTGTATTTTCAGATTGTTGACAAGAAGCATGGTTTAGAGCATTTGATGGATAAAGCATGAAGAATTTTCTTAAAAAGAGTGAAGTTTAAAATTGCTAAAGCTTGAAGAGTCTAAAGCTTGAAGAACGGTTGCAATTATATTTCAGTTAAGAAGATTTGGCTCAATAAAGACTCAAACTGCATTCACATTAGCTCATTTGGAAGGCCTCTTACTCATGTTGCGTTCACACTAGCCTATTTGCTAGACCACTCACTCTAAAGCTGCGTTCACACTGGCTTATGTGTTATTTGGGTTATTTCTTTAGTCCCACATTATGTAATTAACTAGCTAGCCTTTGTCATATCAGCTATAAATACATTGTATCTTAGTCTTGTAAGGGCCACATTAGGTTTTATTCTGTAATTCTCTTCTTGGAATAAAATCATTCTCTCCCTTTCTTTTTACTTTTTGTTTATTTTATTTATGTTCATGTTATTTATTTTCTTTTTCTCTTCTTCTTTAGCTATGTCTAGCTAATCCCCTTTGATTAGGGGGTGATGACGCTGATAGTATGATTCAATATGAATCACATAGCCAAAAGATGAGGACTGTATACATGTAGATCTTGATCTGAATTAACGGTTAGATCTGAACCTTCATATTTTGTGTCGTTTAAGAGCTATGCTCCTTCACAGGATATATTCGTGTTCGATCTAACGTTTATCAGATCTAGATCTAATTTTAGGGTTTTTAGAAATTAATTAGTGAATCTGTCCTGATAGTCTATGGTTGTAGAGCTGAGCTCCTGCATAGGCTATGCTTGTCGTTATTTACATATTTGTTTCTAAAAACCTATTATCGTTGATTCATGTTTGTGACAGAAACATGTATTAGATCTTGTTAATCTTTTGGCTATTGATGATTGTGAATCTGATCTATGTCATTATCCCCTAATTGCTTTCACTTATTGTTAAAACTCTCTTTTATTTAATTTCTGCTATTTTCTTTGTTTTCCACCAATCAAAAGTTAGGGATAACTTGATTGGATTTATTAATAAAATAATTTGGTCCCAGAGTTCGACACCCTCTACAACAATCCTTATTGTTTAGGAAAGCCGAACGGATTTTACAGTTGTTTACAACTGTATAATTTGTTCGCAAACATTACCTAAGAGAGGTGGTAACGTTTCTGTTAAAGGCTTAGCTTTTCTTTTCTATAATCCCGTTAGAACTTTGTTTTTGTACATCGCATCCTTTTAATTCTGCTTCGATAGTTGAGTCTCTGCACCTTAGTACTAGCGTAGTAGAGGATCCCATTTTATCCTCAAATCCTGATAGGGAATCGGCTCATTTATTCATGACTTGTTTGGATTTGAGAATGTCTATGCTAAGTGTTGAGTTTAGAAGTAATGCTTATGTTTTTTTTTGGGGGCTATGGGTTGATTCTGGGGACGGAGTGGTTATCCAGAAATGGTGCCATTCTTGAGTATGAAAAGAGGGTAGTTAGATTCTTGACTTGCCTTGGTAATGCCCTCGAAGTTTAGTGTAACCCTTAGGGTTCTGCCATGCTTAGTTACCTAGAATCTCTTGATACATTTATTGATCCGCTCGAGTAGTGTTCGCCACTAAGGCGAATGGTTCATTTTGCTTATGCATGAGTCATAGAAAACCACCTTAGTAAGTACATTTGGCAACATGGATGGCATTTGTTTGTTTTCAAGAGATAGTTCTTCTGCGTGGAATACCTTATAATAAGTAAACGAGATCCAGGGTTCACTAGTGAATTTTGGAGAGCTTGCATGAAACCATGAGTACGTAGTTATGTTTGAGCCGAGTATACTAGAAAAAGAATAAATGAAAGTGGAACGAGAGACAACAGTAAATGAGTTCCAACTCATATTTTGGAAACAAAAATTAAGAAGCTATGAAATTATGAAGTTAAAGACGGACAAAACACAATGGAGTTAAGCTCAAGGAAATGTGACTAAGAAGATTGAAGACTAGACACGCGCATCATATCTCTTCTTAAGAGTATATCCTTAATCCCTCTTTTCCTGTAGAGCTTACATGTATGCTATCTTTTAAGTATAACCTCTCGGTCCTATTCCCCATCCTATTTCTGTTGCAAACCCCATAGGGAGTATGACTCATCTGTTAGTAATACATGTTGGGGCTTGAGGGTGTCCGTTGGGTTGACTAAACTTTTTGGGTTTTATAGGATATGGGTTGGTCTTAGGAAGAGATTTCTTGTGACCAAAAAGGAGTCCATCATGCTTAGTTTCCTAGAAATATATATATATTGGTTGGTTAATTCTTTGGGTGTCAGCCTGATGTTGATTTCGGTCTTCGGGGCTGGTGCTTAGGGAGTTCTTCTCCAAATCAGTATATATGTGACATAGATTTCCAGTTTTGACATTGCCTAATGGGCACAAGGTTTTTACTTGCTTCTATCGTTCGACTATACCTTTAGGTAGGAACAATTGGGTGTAAACATGTGTTTGAGACATGTTATGATTGATGGTTGCAAGTGGTTGCAAGTGGCTGCTAGTGGTTGCTCGTGATTGCATAACACACATTAGGCACTAGACCGACTCAGACACATTTCCATATTGCATATGCATGAGTGTTTATACTTGTTTATGGATGAAATTGGATGTGTTATCATATGGATGATGCATATGGATGGATGTTTGCGCACACATATAGTGTTTATGTGACTAGGACTATTTGCATACATGTTGGACTCATTGCACTAAACATATTTTGCATTAAGAAGATCAATCAGGCCTGATCATTTGCATTAGATAAGGAACATATACACACACTTTCTGCATATGTTCATACGCATTAGAAATCTCTTAAGGACAATGAATTCCTATGATTGATGATTGAGTAAATGGATGATTGGATGGTAGGACACATTCTTCTTAACTTGAAGATTTCGGGGACGAAATCCTTTAAGGAGGGGAGAATGTAACAACCCGTATTTTTATAGCATATTAAAACAAGAAATCAAGGAAGAATTAAATTTTAAAGTCAGAATCAGGGGAAACGGGTTACTCCATTGCGTTCATCTCGAAATTTTACATGAAATAGAGTGCGAGTTTTTGAAAATCGGAGTCCGGATGAAGAAGTTATGGCCTGTACAAGTTTCAGCAGTTTTCAGGCAGGACTGGCCCGGGGTCGACCTACCCCCCCCCCCCCCCAGGTCGACCATAGGGTTGACCTACCCCCCAGGTCGACCATAGTGTCAACCCCCCACCTTACAAGTCGACCTGGTCGGCCTGGTTTGACCCAGAAATCATTTTTGAAGCCTGAGACGTGTTTTGACGGTCCGGATTGATTCTAGGGTTAATCTAAGGGCCTAAACTAGTTGCTACACCTATAAAAACACCCTTAGACATAACCTAATTCATATCAAATCATTCTTACACTATTATGCTACTGGACTTCCTCTTGATCATGGCCGCCGCTCTCTAAACTTTTCTCTTAGCCTCCAAACTAGATTCAAACTAGAGATTAAAGCTTTTACAGCAATTCTACAACAACTCAAGAAGATAAATCAATGTCTCTGCAATGTTCTACGACAATTTTAGTTCTTAATTCATTAGCCATGCTATGTAAGTTCTAGTTATTTTCAGATTAAAATAATTAAATTTAATATGGACATGTGATGAAATGAAATTGGACTTTTGATTCAATTCTTGTTTCTTCTTGGATCTCGATCTTGGGAACTTTTCTATCTTTATTCGCATGACAAGTTTATGGTCTATTCAGCCTGTTGTAAATCAATTTTTCTTGGTTCATGTTGATATTATTATCAAGATCTATTCTTTGTGCCTGAGATGATGCTTTTATGTCGTTTTCTCTCTGATCTTGTTTTTATTGCAACTTCTACCTCCCCCTATTTATTTTCTTTTGATGAACCTAGGTCAATTTCAGACCTAGGCCTAAACTACGATATACGTGCGGTGCGACGGTATACGGGGGAAATATTGGAATATTGCCTAGTGGAGTATATGTGTTTGGTGGAATCGAAGGCATAATATGAAAATTTGATGTTTGGGGATAATTTACCATTAACATGAAACTTGATATTTGGGTATTGTCATTATAATGGTAATTGCAAGAATGGGGATTGGCATATATAATTTGATATGGATCTTGATATATATATAATTTGACATGGATCTTGATATATATATATATATATATATATATATATATATATATATATAATTTGACATGGATCTTGATATATGTAATTTGGCTAGAACTTGTTATGAGTAAATTGGTGTAAACGTAGTATACATGTAATTTTGGGTATAAAACTTGATCTATGTAAATTGGGCATAACTTTGTAAACATGTAAAGCATGAATCTTGACAAATGTAAAGCGGCATGAAACTTGGTATATGTGTAAATTGGCATACATGTAAAACGACTTAAATTGAACATATGTAAATTTGGTACGAATTGGGCATACGTAAAATTTATATGTAATCTAGAACTTGGGCGTATGTTAATTATGTAAAATTTGGGGTTGAAACATATATGATAATTTTATGACTTAGTAGAGGTGTAATATGAACGCGCCTAAGTTGGGTAATTGGCATGTATTGTAAATAAAAGGCTATAACTTGGCATAACCTTATAGTGAATTATGATAATAATTTGGGAATACGTTTTGGGGGCAAAAATGTGAATCATGAACATTTCTATATGTTAAACACATGAACTTATATTGGGGTATTGGGTAGAATACGACCATTAATTAACCTTCGACACGAGGTTAGACTCGGTTTGTGGTGTAAATCTGCCCGGAACCGCCCGACAAATCCAGTAGCCACAAAGTGTCAGTCTAATGTGAGAGGTCGAAGGTCGAATTGTAGGCATAACGATTTATGACACGAGGTTAGACCTAGTTTGTGGTGTAAATCTGCCCGGAACCGCCCGGCAAATCCAGTGGCCACAAAATGCACGGTCTAATATGAGAGGTCATGATTCATTCGTCATAATGAATGAATTAAGGAATACTAACCATAAAAAGATGTGGGTATGGTTAGAGGGTTAGGTGGGATGACATGGAAATTTGACATGTGAATATGGACCTAACCGGTATGAGTTAAGAACATGTAAAACTTATAAATGTGGGCTTAACCAACATAGCTGTTAATCAGACTAATGGGTAGGTTAAGTAACATGGCTAGGCTAATGACACTTGACCGTTATAACATGACTAGCGGATGGGTTGGGCTAACTTGAATAGGTTGATAACACCCAATCGATATAACCTGATGTGTGGTAGGGTTAAGTAAACACACGAGGGTAACACTTAACCATTATAATATGACTGGTGGATGGGGTTAAGTTAACATGCACTTAACCAATATAACGTGATGCGTGGTAAGGTTAACTAACAATAGAGGGTAATACTTAACCATCACAACATGATAAGTAGGTGGGCTAAGTCAATGTACACTTAACCAATATGACATGACATGCGGTGGGGTTAAGTTAACACAAGGGAGAACACTTAGCCAGTATAACAAGGCTTGCGGTAGGGTTAAGTAACACAAGGAACAACACTTAACCGATATAACATGATGTGTGGTAGGGTTAAGTAAAACAAGATGAAACACTTAACCCACTTAACGTAATGGATGGAGAGGGTTAAGTACATATCGGGTTGGTGGGTAATATTAGTAAATATAGGCCCACGAACTTAACCATTAATAAGCACGCTTGAATAGGTGGGTTAAGTACATCACGGGAAGGTGGGTAATATCTGTATGTATAGGCCCACACACTTAACCAGTAGGAAACCCTAGTAACGGGGACCCATTTCAGCAGTAACCCAAATCAGGTATCAACGGTACCCTGAAACTAGGAAGGGTAGGGCATAATTACTGGGCTGATTGTAAGCGGTCAAACGACGGCGGTGGGTGCACAGTGTAGATCTAACGGGGTGCGGGCTTGCACACACTCCGAAGCAGACAACCAGGGCACTGGGGACACCAGTAGTATAACCTATGCCGTCTA
This sequence comes from Allium sativum, assembly GCA_030737875.1. Taxonomy (NCBI): domain Eukaryota; kingdom Viridiplantae; phylum Streptophyta; class Magnoliopsida; order Asparagales; family Amaryllidaceae; genus Allium; species Allium sativum. Next base: position 515,604,374 of record CM060912.1, read on the forward strand.
TAATTGCATCGGACCGCCACCATGGGTCTTGATACACCCCATGGTGGGACCAGCATAGGTATCTACAATCATTGGGTGCCGTATGACACACATGGGTAGCATAATTCCTAGGTTGGACCAAGGTGGCATAAACCCTACATCCGAGAAGCGTTCAATAGGTAGCATAATCCCTAGGTTGGACCTAGGTGGCATAAATCCTGGTTGAATCTAGGACACGCTCGATAGAAAACCCTAGATTAGATCTAGGTAACAAATAATAGATGTACACGTGAAATTAACCTTAATTTTCGGGGATTGGGATCACGTTATGATTTTATCATTTTATATAGATTACTAGTTGGGACACTAGTTAGGTGGTGCAGAGAAAATAGATATCATTTTAGTGGTGAAGCAGAGAAATCTTGCGATGCTTGATAGAAATCTTGCGAAACTATACTTAGTTCATCTTGAATGGGAACCTTGCAATGTTATACATGACAGAAATACTATGATGTTATTCTTAGTTATCGTGTCTGTAACTTATCTTGTCATCTTGCTTATGTTTACTTTCAGTTTATTCAGGCCATGTTATCTTTACCTGTTTTTATGCTGAAAGTCACTAGGACTTACTCAGTCTTTATGACTGACCTGGTTTGTTTCGCCTCTTTTTCTTCCGTCCCCCCCCCCCCCAGGTTCACAGGGTGGGAATACAACTTAATTCGGATCTTACCAAGCTCCAAGGCTCTTTCATGTACAGCTTGGATTTCTCTTGGCTATGGCTTGCTTGGCTTTATTGGGGTGCTACAGTTTATTTTTATGCTTCTTTGTTTTTGAGCAAGACAGATATTTTAGCTATGTATTTGGGTATTGGAAGTTGATGGGCTTTTATTGTAAACAATTATATTTAATAAATGATTTGAAGTACTTCTACTTCACTTTCCGCTGTTTTATTTATGTTTGTCTTGTAATATTTCTGTTCTAGTACCCATAATGCTCCATTGAAATTAAGGCATTCCCTTTGTGAGTGACCTTAACGGATGTAGGGTGTTACACGTAGGTCGACACCCCTTAAGGGGGGTTGACCCCGATGTCGACACCCCTCTAGGGGGGTTGACCCCCTAGAGCGGGAAATTTGCCGCCTTGATGAATTTTTAATTTTCAAACTGTTCTAGATAGGTTCTGACTCATATCTGGCCCATACGTGACTCATATGCGTATATATGTTCTTTTTGCGCGTATACAAACTTTAAACCCTCATAACTTCTTCATACAGTGTTCGTTTTATGCAAACCAAATGTCTATCTTGACCAGAATTTCAAGGCGGACGCAATGGCACAGTCCGTTTCCCTTAATTCTGAATATTAATTTAATTATTATTTAATTTACCCTCTTTAATGTTAACAAAATTACGGGGTGTTACAGTACTCATGCATGCACATGAGTCTATTGGAACGTGCTAGTACACACCTCTTTCCAGATGAACCTCTTATAATCGACGCAATAAGCGTGCCTTGACCCTTACCTAGTGCGGGGTCCCCCTTTAATACCGGAATGGGTCACTGAATAATATGGGTCCCACACAACAGATGACACAAGCCAACCCCTACAGATCTTATGTCCCCAACTAACTAGGATTTTGACAGGTTATGCCTAACAGATTTAACAGATTCGCATAACCCCCTATAGTTTTGCGAGTTAAACCTTACAAGTTAACGAGTCCATATAACCCCTACAGATTTTGCAAGTTAAGTTTTCTAGATTAACAAGTTCGTATAACCCCCATAGATTTAACAGGTTTACTTAACCCCACTGATTTAACAGGCTTACTTAACCCCACATACTGAACGGGCTTACTTAACCTCACATAATTAACGGGTTTACTTAACCCCACGGGTTTAACAGGCTCATACAATCCTTCAAACAGGTTAAGTGTTACAAGTTCATTACCATACATTCATTTATGGTTATAATGAGATAGACCTCCCACATTAAGTCTACCACTTGTGGATGTTGGATATGCCGGTTGGGTCCGAGCAGACTTATTCCACAAGTCGGACTTAACCTTGTGGCTTAGCACCGTCACGTGTTTATGCACTTAGACCCCTCACATTAGGTTTGCCACTTGTGGACGCTGGATATGCCGGTTGGGTCCGGGCAGGCTTCTACCACAAGTGTAATCTAACCTCGTGTCTAAGGGCGGTTACAGTTTCTGATTACTGTAAATCTAGGTATTTTCATTATTTAACAATTATCCCTACTTCATTATAGGTTTTCAGGCCCCTTTTCTAAGTCATGTTCATTATGTACCATGTGCCCCAAATTAAGATATAAATCACAATTTGATTTATTTCCCAAATCCATATTCATGTATTTAATTCAAGTTATGCCCAAATTTCCCAATACAAGTTATGCCCCAATTTTAATGTTTTCCCCTCGTTCCTAATTTAACGCGTTCGCATATTTCAGCGGTACGCCTAAGCTCGAAGGTAGCCTGACTATAAAAATAAAAGGGAAGAAAAGAAGGGAAGAGAACAGAAATAATCATAATAACAAGATTAAAATATGACAGCAAAAATAGGCATAGCAACTAATAAGCATACTGTGACAAAATTGGGCATAGTGACAAGATAGGCACATGGGAACAGATCTGATGAACATGTGATAATAGAACTGATTAGGCATAGTGTCATGATCATAAACAGGCATGATGAGATCTAATTAGAGAATTAGATATACAAATACTGGCAGATCTGACATGATTCAATAGTCATAGGCTTAGATCTAATTCATAGTTATGTCAGAATAACTTAGATACACAGGTTATGGCAGATATGATGTGATTCAAATAGTCATAGGCTTAGAGCCAATTTATAGTCATGTCAAGAATAACTTTTAAGTGTTTAAATCTAAAAATAACATAGACTCACTGTGATTGGATCTAAGAAATAGAAGAGTAATTGCAGATGTTGAATCGCAGATCTCTAAACTTGGATGACTTGATTGTTGAAGAAGAAAAGGTTGATTTAATCTGGGCAGAGGTATCATCTAGTTCTCCATTGTTTTTTGTGTGTAAAAACAAGAGAAATGGGGTCTTATTTATATCCATCAGCCAACGAATCTTGCACATAAATCAGTCTACATATGAAACCAGGAATCTTCCCGGATGTGCGTGGGGGTCGACCCCCCTTGGTGTGTCGACCCAGGGGTCGACACCCCCTTGATGGGTCGACCCATGGGTCGACACCGCCTTGATGGGGTTGACACCCATGGGCGAGATTTTTCCCGCTCCCTCCTACCGCTCGATTTTGAACTGTTTTGAATTATGGAACCTATTTTATTCTTATATATTTCTCTTGTGCGTATACAAACTTCAAACCTTAATATCTTCTTCATACAGTGTCCGTTTTACGCAAACCAGGTATCTATTTTGACCAGAATTCCGAGACGAACGCAATGGTGTAGTCCATTTCACTTAATTCTGAATATTTAATTAAGCATTCTTTAATTTATCATCTTTAGTGTTATTAAAATAACGGGGTGTTACAACTACCTATTCAATGGAAAGTATTAAGAGACTAAGGAGATTACCCAATAAGGTCAGCTATATAGTAAAGAGAAACACCATCCTCACCTTGCATGGGTTATGGGTTTATATGCGTGAATGACGGAAGCCTTAACTAGTAGGGCCCCGTATCCAGTGCCCTCTAGTTCATATTAACGTTGAATAAATCATCGAGAAGTATTGAGTGACCAATAGTTTTGCTTAGAGTCTTAAGTGATCGGGAGAATCCACCCTATCTATCATTCAATAGTGAGGCATTAAGTGGCTAAGGATGTGCATGCAAATAAGTAAACTCCATAATTAGGAGTTCACTCTCGATTTGATAATCAGCTAATTTTTGATGTAAAGGCTTCATAAATATATGTGTAAAAGTTCTATCTCGGTATCATATTTATTGGGAACGCTATCTTGGGAAGCGTGGTTAGACTCATGCGTAAATATTTACAAGGTTAGGTTAGAATTACTAACCTTGGCAGGCATACATCTTGGGTTGAATTAAATAGGATACATCTATGTTTTGTAATCCTTGTTGCATTTTTCTTGTTCACCATAACTTCTTGTTATGACCCCCTTCTCATTACAACATCCTAGGTTTTCTAGAGAAGGTCGGGTTCTCACAGGTGTTTTAGTTTGGATTTCAGTTCTCGTTCTCTCTTATGCTCGGTATTGACATGGTGACTCACTTTTAAAAGGTAGTTACTTAAGTTAATACTAGTCTTTTCTGTTTTGTTTCCGCTGTGAGTTATCTTATCATACTCAGATTATACTCATGTTCTTTTGTTTGCAGGTAACATATATATATGCTCCATGCTTGGATGTGTTCGAGTTTTGATTTTTTATCGAAATTTGGGTTTAGAAAAGTTTGGGGTGTTAAAACTCAAATGAGTTTAAATGGTTCTAATGTAACTTAAATAACAAACCCAAGAAATTGTCATAAGGTATGGATAAAATCCAATATCAACCAACCATTGAAATACGGCCAGGAACAAAATCACTAATACAACGTATTGGATCCAGTCATCATAAGGTATGGACTTTTCTGAGTTTTACTTTGTTATGTTTTGTAAAAGTGAAGAAGGAGAAGTTTCTCCATATAAAGCTATGTCAAGTTTTCTCTGGAGCATTCTTCCTTTAATCATGTTATTAGTGGCCCAAAAAGAGCAAATGGGGCCATTTGTGCATGTTTAGGCTAATTAATATGTGATCGGGCCAATTAACACTAGTTTTAGCTTATTTTTACCTAGTTAACACATAAATACACAATTTTCTAATTATTTGCAATTCTTGACATCCTACAACATTACAAAATTACAAATAATTTTTTTAAAACACTTTTTTATTTTTTTATTTTTACTTTAGAAAAGTTACACTTTAATTTACAAATGATACAAAATATTAACATTTTACCCTTTAACTTGTATAATTCTTATAATATAAGAAATTAAAAGCATTCAAATGTCACCATTTTAAAAACATGAATCCCAAAAGCTTATAAATTCTTATTTTCTACACTAATAGATATTTTACAACTTAAATTTTCACTTACACATTTTATATTCACATATTTTCCCCCCAAAACTCCAATTATATCAAAAATCTAAAATTACTGTTTACTGAACTTGCTGTAACAATTTAAACACAAAACACATATACATAAGATTTTAATCAAAGATTTATGCAAAATAATATTTGAGCTTTCTTCATTATAAAAATTTATTATTCTCCATTATATTTATTTATGAAGTCAGAATTTATTCCAATCACATATATGTATTAGGAAACAAAATTTTGCTTTAAGTAAATATATATGATCTCAAACCCTAATATTTAATTAACTTGATTTCCACCGTTTTACACAAAATCTTCCAAAATCATGTTTTCGACCATTTATACTATAATTGCAAGTTAATTATCATCAAGCCTCTATTTAATTGTTTAAAATGATTGAATGTCTTTTTCCCCACAATAAAATTCCAAGATTCATACTTAAAACACCAACTTAATTAGTTAAGTCAAATTACAAAATTAAACAGCATATCAACTTATCACCTTATAATTCATGTTATGAACTATTAATAATAATATATCATGTAATCATCATAAACTATAGTTGTTATGTTAATGATATCAATATCAATAGCATATGAATACGAAATAAATTTCGGCATAATTTTCACATTTTTTTATTTTGTAAAATCAATTTATATTCATAACATAGCACCAAATGCTTTCCAAATTCTACCAAAATATAATAATGTAAAATCTCCAAGAGAGACATATGAAGATGCCCCCTTTGTTGATCAGAGTTTCAATAACTAACATACACCAATTACTAAAAAATTCAAACATAACAAGTCGGACTCTAAAAGGTATTCCCTAAAGAGTTAGTAGTGCCTCCTTATGTCTTCGGAAGCTTTATTCACCAAAACATACTAACTTGTAAAACATTACTCAAGATTTACCCAAATGAGTATCCTATAGTTTAAGAAAAAATAGAAATTTCGGGCCAAGCAATAAGTCTGGTGTGAGTAATAACATGCCACCTCGATAAAAGTATCTATTGAGACAACGCGTTGAACGGAACTAATTTTTTCCTTAACTTAATTAAACCATACTCTTGCAATCACAACAATTATTAAACATAATAATCGTAATCAAACAAATTCAAGCATGTCTTCTGGGTACTCTTGACTATCCGTCTCTGCTTCATAGTTTTAATAGGATAAATACAAACTTGTATGGTTGACTTAGGCCTACAATATATAAATGTCTAACAGACTGATAAAAGGAAACTAGACGGCTTATCCGAATATGCACTCTTATCTAAGTTTTTGTCTAACTCTTAGTTTTACTAGGCTTCTTAAGAAGATAATTTTTTGTATGTGCTCATTAATAACATACTCATTATATATTCCATTATATATGTAACATATTCTTAGTTTTACCCTAAATCTTCCCTATGTTCTGAGATTTTGGACTATTCAAGCAAGAGCAATAGATGGAGTATAAGCCGTGACCCTACACTAGTCCCATCTGGTTTTATATTTATCTAAGTCAAAACTATCTAAATCCCATTTATCTATGATGATAAGATTATAAATTTCTTTAGTAAAATACTAGGTTAAATAGTCTTAAATATTTCTTTAAAAACATTGGCCTTATTAAATATTTCAAACTTTTAAATATTATCTTCAAAAATAATGAAATTTTATAGCCTTTCATATACAAAATATTATGCTAAAATATATGTTTGTAAACTTTGTTAATGGAAATTAATATTTCTTAAAGTAAATATACTTCAAAATTTAATGTTGCGAAACTAAAACCATTCGAAACAAGTATTAAAACTGAGCAACAAGACTATATTTCTTGAAGGCTCGGCCCTTCGTTTGTATAAGATATAGGGTTCAAACGAATGGAACACGGGGATCAAAAGCTTTAAAAATGAAATAAAGAGTACTTCACACCTATATGATGTCGGAAGCAAAACCAAAATATTGGGCTATTTAGATTCAAGTCTTTTCAAAATAGCGACATAAATAATTTAAAATAAAATTTGAAACCATTCGGACGTGATATGCATGTATACCGAAACAAAGGGAATCAGAAATTTTAAAATGACGGCTTCTCCATGTTGAAGCAATGTATCGCTTCAAAGCGAAGCTTCCTACATTGCTGATAGTCGAAACATTCTATATTAACGTACCTTAATACCGTGCACTTCTTCATGGATTGACACAACGAAGAGAATCATAATTTCGAAGCAAGAAATGTTTTGGTAAGTGGCAGAGCTATTATTTAGGTAAAAACTTCATTTTACTAGCTAAAGCCATATTTTTCAACAACCCTTTAATATTTGGCATACACTAATTGTTCAGTGAACTTGTTTAATTGGATTTGTGTCATAGATCTAAAGTTTAAATTTACAAAATACTTGAAACCCCTTAATTATCTAAAATAAACTAGTTATTTACTTAACCTTTACTAGGTTAGAAAGTTCGTATTAAATCATATGAAATCTATGCAGAATAAAGATCTTAAGGCCATATTAACACTAGAAGGAGGGAGGGTGAATAGTTTTTAATTAAGTTTATGAATGTTTTTGAAATATTTTGGATATTGTGTATAAATATGTACTTATCGATCACAAAATCAATCTTGAATCGAATACCAATTAAAGTAAATGCAGTAAAGTTAAAAAGAAAAGAGCATACAAGATTTTACACTGATTCAGAATCACTCTACATATAGTCCCGTGCAAATTTCGTACGGCCTTTATCACTATCAATTAAAATACACTTCTTGATTCTAAGGCTACAAGAAGACACCTTCTAGAATCTCTGGCCTCTAGGCACAACCAACTTGATCTCCGAGCAATCAAGCCACTTTCAATTTCTTTCCAAGTACAATCAAGCCTAACTTGATTTTTTGTCCAACAAGTTACACCCTTATAAATAGTTTGATATTGGTTTTATGAAGTATGTAGACTTGGATGTTTCGATAGAGATTACAATTTCTCCTATAACTCAAAATTGCACTTTATTCTTTATAAATGATGAGGGAGTGATATAGAATCAAATCAAAGTTAAATTAACCTAATTCAGTTTGAAAATCGGTATAACATAGTTATAGATTTATCAGAAAATGACATAGAAGGGTGAGAAGCGAAGAAATAGTAATTTTTCCATTAAAATTCATATTTGGAAGGAGAGTATTTATAGGAATGAATAGGAGTGATTGCTCGTGAATGGTTACGATGAAAATACATTTAATTTTGAATTCAAATTTTGGAAAAATCGAATAGTATGTCGACATAGTCATTATGCATTGTTCGCTAAACGATATTTCTATTGAATTAGAAAATCGTCACGAATATAGAAATAACCGCAAGTGCACGACGTACTATTGTAATACGTAGTGAGTGCGAGTCGATCCACAGGGAAAGAAGTGATTTCAATTTTATTCAATCGAACTAAACCAAACTTTGAATTGTTCTAATAAAAACTATGAAACTAGAAACTAAGTTGAGAGCTAAATATGAAATTAGAGAGTAATTTAGAGGTAAATCCACTCTCACCTTTATGTAAGTTGTCAAACATACAATGTATGATCTCAATAAGTGATATAAATGCAACATTTAAACCACTTATGATTCTCATGAAAATAAAACTAAAGCAAAACTATTCTAAGTATGGTCTATGAACTATTGGCTAGAACTATAGACCATCAAATTTTGTTCATACTTTCATTTCAAAATCAATAATCACTTAGCAAATATTGATGTAACTTGTGTTTATATTGAATAAGCATAGATCATTTGCAAATGCAACATGACCTATCAAACCCATATGTATAAACTCACATCAATATTCACTAACATGAAACACATATTAAAGATCAAAAATCATACACATGTTGAACTTACACAAAGTTAGAGAGCATCATTACCCCTAAATCAAGGGATTAGCCACTCATATGTGTTGTAATATCAACACATGCAAGTTTCAACATTAGAAAATTAAGCAAAATGAAAGAAAAACTAAGTAAAACAAGAAGAGAACTAAACTAAGAACATAAAGTAAATCTAAGCTATGAGCATGGAAGTAAATCTAAGCTATGAACATGAATGTAAAAAGCATAGAAATTAAATTATATTAAAGCAAAGAAGTTACATAAAGAAAATGGCTAAGTAGCCATTAAAATAAAAGAGAGCTATGAACTAAACTAAACTACTAAAATGATAAAAGAGAAGAGGATAAAAGAACATAAAGGGGGTATATATACAAGATCACAAACCCTAAAACCCTAATCACTCATAATGGGAAATCCCCAAAATGGCCCTTCATGAAGCTTCTAATCCTCTCTTAGCCACTAATGAGTCATGTAGGATGCATGAGGTCTTTTGTCTCATTCACTTAGTCTTTAATAAGAATCTTAAGAGAAAGCGGTTAATTTGAGAAGTGGGGTCCTCCATGACCATGTATGAGAATTATTTCCTCTTCATTCCTTTGTATGCATGCATTTATGCTCCAAATCTTCATGTGTGTGCATCATTTATGCTCCAAAATTCCTATTAGAGACAATAACAAAAAACAAGTAAATTCAATCACAAAATAAAACATGCACAAGTGATCAATTTTTCCCAAAATGAGTGATGATTTTGAAAATATTTAAAATATGGTTTGATCGTATAAAACACCAAAAAATGTTCATTTGTTTATTTAACAAGAATAAATATGTGAATATAAATGTGCATTTTTACGTGCACATCAAATACCCCCACACTTATCTTTTTATTCGTCCTCGAATAAAGTAAAGAAACTAAGATAAATCCACTTTCGTAGGGAGCACGATTGCATTGAGCGTATGCAACAAGCCGTTAAACCTCTGGGTGTCCCCAGTAGGACGAGTGTTGTCTCGTGAGGGTTTTCAGCGGATGCTACCCACAAAATCCAAATGTTAAATGCAAAAAAAAATAAAAAAATTACAAAATGCAAGATTAGAAAATATTTACAAGATGAATACAAGATTATTTACAAATGGGTAATTTACTTTTAACTTTACACGAAGGAATTAACACAAGTTTGGGTCGTCACTATGAAATTTAAGTCCGTTACTAATCAAAACTTCAAACAAAAGTCAGTTATCGCTACAAACTCCTCTAGCCTGGCCAGCTGTTTTGGTAGAAACATAGTGCAAATATGAAATGGATTCTGTAATCGATATCAACAATCGTACATTGGCATCTTTATTTACTTTTGGTTAGCAAGTTAGGTCAAATAAGTGAAGAGTGTGCTTGGATTTCAAGTTCTAACTCTCTCTTTATTACAAAATATTTACATTATTATTATTTACAAATACTTAGGTATACCACCCCTACACTGCACTACGACTTACGTGAGGGTCAGTAATCCTAAGGTGTCCAACTCATAAAATGAGACCAAGATATACCGACGCTGACTTTGTCAACAAGGTGCCGGATAGAGCTTGGTGGGTTTGCACACCAACGGCAGATGTACCAGCAATGTTGGATACCCTTGGATTATTAAATATATTCTTTTTTTCACTTTTTTTTTCTTTTTTTTACGAGAGAGAGTTTAGCGAGAATATCTTAGCACAACTTCACTTAGACGATCTAAAATGTTAACGTAAGTAATCTAAATCAACCGTTCATTCAATCGGATTACAATTTAGAAAACGCTTCATACTCATCACCCATGAATTTCCCTATATACCGGTTACACTAAATTTGCTCATAATTCAAACTTTTCTTTCGTTATCCATTAAGAGAAGTAAAATTCCAAATATTTTAATCGTACGACCAAAACCGTATATCCACTTCATCGTGCCCATTTAAAAGTAAATTAAAATGCAATTTTTTTTTGAAATTTTGTTTTGGGATGAAAAAGGAAAATAAAATTGAAATCTATGCAAAAACAAATAAATATAACCCCCTCCCCACACACACTTGATTTTGACTATGTCCCCACAGTCAACCCAAGTGGCAAGAAAAAAGAAAAAGAAAATTTTGAAAATATGCCCTATATTTACAAAAAAGAAAAAAATGATAATTAAAGTATATCAGAAAATATATTGACAAGAAGTAAATGAAACGGTCTTCTAAAGACCGATTCATTTGTCTCTTCAATTGTGAGAGATACAGCTTAAGGTCGAAAAAACAAACTGTAAAAGCTTTTGAAGTTAGACGTAGATTTGGAAAGACAAATGTTGTTCTATTAAAAATCGAATGAGTTGGTTTTTTTTCGATGATTCTTGGGGTAGATTGAATAAATGGTTGAAATTCATCTTTAATTTCACCAATTTGAATTTCAAATTTATCATTGAAAATTTGTTCAAAAATAACGGTTTCAAAATCCAATTGGTGATTCAAATCTACTCTTTCACAATTCAACTCTTCTTTGAAAAGTCCAAAAATTTTGTGTTCATTAAATTCATCTTCCTTTGAATTATTAACAACTTCATTACTTATTTCATTTTCAAAGTCTAAAGTTGTTATTTTCAAATTTTCAGAAAAAGGAAGATCGAATTTTAAATTTTGTTCCACCTTCTCATAAGAATTGAAATCCAACTCAATTACCATATTATTAACAACCTCGTTAAGATCGTCATTTTCTATTTCGAAAGTTGTTATTTCAAAATCATCAATTTTGGTAAATGATGGATTATCATTCGAATCGTCACATGTTGAAACTTGATTTTGTTGTTCACGTTGTTTCAAATACGTTTCAAGTAACAAATCCTTGTGATTATCAAAAATTTCGTTCATTTGCTCGACAAAATCAAACTTATAATTATTAACTTGAGTAGTTTGAATTTGTTGAGAAAAAAAATTGTTAATCGCACCATCATTGAAATTATTCCCATTGCCAAAATCATTTGAAAAATTATTCACATTTTCATTTTGAATTTGAAATTCATTTTGGAGTTCGAAATTGATTTGGCAAGGGTTATAATCAAAATCATTTGAATTTGGAAGTGAATTCAAATTTTGATTATTCTGGAAACTTTGACTGGAATTGTTGCACAAGTACGAATTACACCATTCATTTATTCTTTGATTTTGTTGTGTGCTCATTTCAAGTAAAGATTCAATTTGTGTTTCAAGAGTTGAAGCTTGATAGTTAGTTTGAAAGTTATGTGGTGGAAAATCAGAGTTATTTGTACGATAGTTGTTATTAAAATATCCATATGAATTTGGTGTAAAATTATATGAATTATATTGACTTTCACAACTATCATAAAATCCTTGGAAATAAGGAAATTCTGACATTTTCAAGAAAATGGTACTGTTTTTTTTTTTCCAAGATAAGGAAATATTCACAAAAGTTTATTTTTTTAAGATTTTTGATTTTTTGGAATTTTAAAAGAGAAAAGAAAATATTCGAATTTTTTTTTTGGATATTTGATTTTCAAATTGTTTTTTTTTCTTTTTTTTTATAAATGCATGAACCTAATGCAACTATATGAATGCACATTATCTATTTACAAATTGTCTAAATTATAAACAGACGGTTAGATTAATTTCAACAAAAGATTTCTCAGCCAGTTAACGGACAAGAGTTATCGGTGCACCAGGAATCACCTTAGCAATGCAACCGAAGGTTTAAGTACCTTTAGAGGAACAACCGATATAATATTTACGAATCACCATAATATTTATAAACGGTTATTACTCTGCCGTAGTCTAGACACCGAGAAATAAATTGTTAAAAATTAACCAATTTGTCAAAATATAATGATGTCCTTAAAATCAACAAAAAAGACTAAATGAATGCAAAACAGAAATTAAACGTGAATTAACGATGCAACTACAAATGAATTTTTATTTTGTTTTTGGATTTTTTTAATGCAAATGCAAGCAAACAACAATGCAATGAAATAAAGATAAGGGAGAAGAGAACAATACCAGAGCGTCTAAATTTATTATCAATTTTTTATTTTTAAGCGGCAATTTCTTTAGGAAGCAAGCAAAGCGATTTATCAAGCAAAGCAAATCCTCCCTTGATCTCCTTCAACCTGAAATGAAATTTGTACAAGGATATGATAGTAATTTTTTTTACTAAACGAAATAAAAGAAACAAGAAAAAAAAAGATTGATAGAACTAAGCTGAACTAAACAAAATGACAAAAAAAAGTAAAGGAAATACAAAATCCACAATACAAAGCCCACAACACAATTGAACCCGCAAAGGCCCACTTGAAAAGGGAAACCGACCTTGCTCTAAAAAAAAACACCGACCTATTCACAAAAAAAGAACGGCAACCCATCAGTCTCTTTTTTTTTCTTATTTTATTTTTTTCTTCAAAATTGGGAAACACACACGAACAATTTCATATTAATTCGAACGCAACAATCCTGAAATCAAACCCAAATCGACCGTTCCTGCCTCATTGTTGTGATTCGCGAATTGGGGGTTCTGATGCAATGGTGAAAAGGAGTTCATGAATTTGGGTTTGAAAAGCGGTTTCCGGTTTGATTTGGTGAATTCGGGGTGAATTTCTGTTTGATTTAAGGGTGGTGCGAATTGAAACAATGTTGAGGTCGTGGAAGTTTGGTTGTGAAGTTCGATTTGGAAATCCGAGTGGAAGGCGAATTCTGATTTGGTGGTTCTGCTGCGTGGTGGATGGTTTCCAAAGTGCTGTGTCAGTGAAGGCAATTTTGTGTAGATGAAGGGGGAGCTGGGATGGGAAATGGTTTGGGATAGTGAACGATGTTCAGTGTTCGAAGTGAGGCAGTTGGGGGAGTTCGCGGGTTTATCGAAGTCGAGGGGCTTGTGCGTCTGGGATTGAGGGTTTGTGTTTTGCGTTGATTTTGGGGAGTTGCAAATTTGGGATTCGGTTGAACTGGCTGTGCAGGTGCTAAGAAGATGAACTTTTGTGAGGGAGGGGACTTAGGGCAGTGGAGATAGGTGGTAGAAGAATTGGTGAATGGATATGTGTGGCAGCTTGACAGTGAAGCGGTATGGGAGAGGTTTGTATGGATGGAATTTTGTAGTGGATGGTAGGAAATTTTTGGTTATGCAGAAGTAGTTGACTATTGGGGTGGTGAAGTTGGCTGTTTGTGTGTAGAGGGTGGTAACAGTGGATGATTGATGGATAGTGGTCGGAGCTTGACAGAAGAGATGGATGATGCAAGGAGTGAGTTGAATATGGTTTGAAGGGAGATGAACTGGTGGTGGGTACCAGCAGCTTAGGCAGTTCACCGATGAAGGCTCCGGAATTGAATGACAGAAGTAAAGGTAGTGGATGGTGACTGTTTGTATGAACTATGAGAGGGCTTTGTGAATTGCTGCTTGAGTTGTGGTTGTAATGGTGAAGTGTTGTTTGAGAGTAGGCTGGTTATGTTTGAGTTTTTTACAGGAGCTTGTAAATGAACTTGGAGTGTTGAGTGCTTGTTGATTTTGCTCGGGCAGATGGTGTTTTGAAAGTGGTGAGGCTGAAGGGTGGTATTTGGCCGAGGCAATGTAAGGTTTGTGGGGATCTGAAGTGGATTGGATTGTGAAAGAGTATGATGGTGAATGGACTGTGCAAGGAAATGCTTGTTTGTTGTTATTTTTTTTGAGGTGGGCAGTGATGAAGGTTTGGGAAGGCAGTGCTAGTGGTTTGATGAATTGGCAAATTTTGTGAAGAATAGTACTGTATGTAATATTGGTTTTGGAGTTTGGTAGTGTAGTGGTTGATTGGTGGAAAGAAGATTGATTTCAGAGATGTAGTATTAACAGAGGGGGAACAAATTTGATTGTACTTAGAAAAGAACACAGAATATGTAAAATTTGCAATGTAACAGTTATATTCAAAGTTGTGTAATGAAAATGCTTAGAAATCAACAGTTTGAAATGTGATGCACGGTTTTTCTTACTTTTTTTTTAATCGAAGCAAATGCATCCGTAAACAGTGCACAGAAGATGAATGAAATGCACAGAAATAAGTCTCTGAATGCAATGAAATATTAAAATGAAACTCAAGATGCACAAAAACAAGCATGTTGTGAATGCAGAGGAGGAAAACAAAGTGCACAGAAACTTACAATGCACACAGAAATTCCCTGAACAGATGAAAACTTAAAGGCTGATGGGAATTATTATTTTTCTTTTTTGTGAAGAAAGACAGTAAAGAAGAAAGAAAGCAACTAGCAACAGAAATAAAACAAAACGAAATGAGGATTTTTTTTTTGAGCTAGCACTGAGAACAGAAGGTAGAAAGAAAGCAAACTATGCAACTGAAATGTGAACAAACAGAGTAAGAAAATGCACAAAAAACTGGGAACAGAAATGAAAAGGAGAACCTAAGAACCGAAAATAGAAACTTAACACAGGAACAAACATACAAATGCAGAATAACACAATACTTCTTCTCCCTTTTTTTTTAAAAGAAGAAAAAACGCAAATGCAACCACCAAACGAAAAGAAAGAAAATGCACAAATCAACACACACACAAATAAAAAACAAAACAAGTTTTTTTGTTTTTGTTTTTTAATGCAAACACACGCAAAATAAAAGCAAAGAAACAAACACACAAACAAAGCGAACACACACACAAACAAAAACAACAAAAGCAAGGACACAACAAGCTAATTTTATTTTTTAAGAAAATTAACAAACACACACAAACAGACACAAATGAAAAACACAATCACACAAAATGAAAAAGAAACAAACAACACAAGTTTTTTTTATATATATATATAAGGAACAACAAATAACAAGAAAACTTAACTCGAAGAATAAAACTAAAATCAAATTCCTTCCCCGGCAGCGGCGCCAAAAACTTGTTCGCTAAACGATATTTCTATTGAATTAGAAAATCGTCACGAATATAGAAATAACCGCAAGTGCACGGCGTACTATTGTAATACGTAGTGAGTGCGAGTCGATCCACAGGGAAAGAACCGATTTCAATTTTATTCAATCGAACTAAACCAAACTTTGAATTGTTCTAATAAAAACTATGAAACTAGAAACTAAGTTGAGAGCTAAATATGAAATTAGAGAGTAATTTAGAGGTAAATCCACTCTCACCTTTATGTAAGTTGTCAAACATACAATGTATGATCTCAATAAATGATATAAATGCAACATTTAAACCACTTATGATTCTCATGAAAATGAAACTAAAGCAAAACTATTCTAAGTATGGTCTATGAACTATTGGCTAGAACTATAGACCATCAAATTTTGTTCGTACTTTCATTTCAAAATCAATAATTACTTAGCAAATATTGATGTAACTTGTGTTTATATTGAATAAGCATAGATCATTTGCAAATGCAACATGACCCATCAAACCCATATGTATAAACTCACATCAATATTCACTAACATGAAACACATATTAAAGATCACAAATTATACACATGTTGAACTTACACAAAGTTAGAGAGCATCATTACCCCTAAATCAAGGGATTAGCCACTCATATGTATTGTAATATCAACACGTGCAAGTTTCAACATTAGAAAATTAAGAAAAATGAAAGAAAAACTAAGTAAAACAAGAAGAGAACTAAACTAAGAACATAAAGTAAATCTAAGCTATGAGCATGAAAGTAAATCTAAGCTATGAACATGAATGTAAAAAGCATAGAAATTAAATTACATTAAAGCAAAGAAGTTACATAAAGAAAATGGCTAAGTAGCCATTAAAATAAAAGAGAGCTATGAACTAAACTAAACTACTAAAATGATAAAAGAGAAGAGGATAAAAGAACATAAAGGGGGTATATATACAAGATCACAAACCCTAAAACCCTAATCACTCATAATGGGAAATCCCCAAAATGGCTCTTCATGAAGCTTCTAATCCTCTCTTAGTCACTAATGAGTCATGTAGGATGCATGAGGTCTTTTGTCTCATTCACTTAGTCTTTAATAAGAATCTTAAGAGAAAGCGGTTAATTTGAGAAGTGGGGTCCTCCATGATCATGTATGAGAATTATTTCCTCTTCATTCCTTTGTATGCATGCATTTGTGCTCCAAATGTTCATGTGTATGCATTATTTATGCTCCAAAATTCCTATTAGAGACAGTAACAAAAAACTAGTAAATGCAATCACAAAATAAAACATGCATAAGTGATCAATTTTTCCCAAAATGAGTGATGATTTTGAAAATATTTAAAATATGGTTTGATCGTATAAAACACCCAAAAATGTTCATTTATTTATTTAACTAGAATAAATATGTGAATATAAATGTGCATTTTTACGTGCACATCATGCATATGTTGATGTATATGCAGTATTTTTGAATTTGTTAGTGCTTTGAAGCTATTAACTATATATAATTATTTGAAAATTTTAAACATAGTTAATGTATATTCCAAACATCGTAAATCTTAAGAAAACTGTATCAAAATATTTTTAAAGAATTCAAATAATGTATATATATATATATATATATATATATATATATATATAAAAATTCAAAAACAAAATATTAAATATATTAAACTTAAAATAGAAATATTAAAACTGATATTAAACTAAGGTAGCATTTGCTAGTCACCTAAGTGATTTTATGATCAAGGAAAATAGCCTCTGGGTTGCCTGGTCAATCAAATATGTTGTCAAAAATAAGTTTTTCTGGTATATGAAGATTCCTTAAAACTATAGTTGGACGTGAAGGAGCATATTCGATTTCGGGTATGTTTTCCTTCCTATCATCAAACATATGATCTTAGAGATATGGAGTCTTAGTTTCCAGTTTGATCCTTGGATTTAACCGGGCCTCATCCTTCATAATATATTGTCTTATCAATAAGTCAGACAACGTGGTATAGGCTTATAAGCTAAGGCAAGGATTTTATTCTTGATGGTTGGCTTAATATGCCATACTCTAGTAACCAGGAAATTAGACTACTAAGATGCAGTCTCCATGATATTAATATTCAAGTTGATATTTTTCTCAACACTTTTTTGTGATTAGCTTAGATAGTTTCTTGATGTAATCTACAACAATCCTATATTGGTTATAAACATCAAAATTTATTTCAATGATTTCTTTATCTATATACTAGGGGATTGAGTGCATTTTCGGTAGCCAAATAAGTCCATAAAAGTAATACTCAGGAAAATGCTTTTGCAAGCAAGCTTTCCACTCTTGCGGAGTCGTATCATCACTTTGAAATACCGCCTTAACTTCTTTAGTTCATGTTCTCTCCCTCTACCCCAATTTCTTTGTAGTCGATGAGCCTCTGCTAGGACTCTACCTATATCCTTGGGTAGAGGTGGTTAGGGAAAGTTTTGAAGGTGGAGAATATAGAGGAGCAGCAGATAACTTTGTGCTTCTTGAGCCAAAGCCTCTCCCTACTTCAGTCGGTTTTGTAACAATAGGAAGAGACTCAGAGTGTCGGGGATAGGGGTCCCTTTGGTAACCACTAACATATTTGAAAGAGCGTTTTCGACATGACTCGTGCATTTGGACACATGTATCTACTCCAAGCTATATATCCTTCCGGAGGTGCATACACCCTATCATCTCAGCCAGGAGCCAAAACATCCTTTAGGGGTATGCTATACTTATGGCATATTCTCACCAACGCACCCTCATCGATTCTATAGACGATCGATGTAACATCCCGCATTTTACATATCGGAGGATCATAAAATATTTTTTATTTTATTCCATGAGGGTTGGATCACTCTCATCTTTTAATATGTTGCTTATGGGGATGTGAGACATGCCCATAATTTTTACCGATTTTGTTTGTGACCATTTTCCCCCTATTAATCTTGTATAGGGTATAACTTTTGACTCAAGTTGAATCAGAGGGTGAGACCTGTGCCATTAGAAAGGAATTGATGTTTTCCTTTCCATTTACATTAAAGATTTGGCTCAACGGTTTGGGAGAAATCGTTCTTTTAAGGTTTTCCAGTTAGTTGTTCAGGTTTTGGGAGCCTAATGGGCCGATTTAGGGAAGGGCCATTAGTGGGCTAGTGGAAGGTTATAAATAGGGGATGAGGGATATGGGAAATGGTTTTGTTTTTCATTTCTTTATTTGGTAGCCTTGTGCTCCTTTTTCCTTTAACACCTTTCCACCATTAAAAATCATAATCCAAGGAGAGAAATCATAGATATACACCATTGGAGGATAGATCTATATCATTTCAAGGGCGAATTCATTGGATCGAGGAGTTTGGTTTGAATTGCTTGCTGTCCGGATTCATAACTCTATCATTTTAGCTTGTATTGGAGAATCGGTGAGTGATTTACACTTCTCACATGGATTCAATGAAGTGTATGAGTGTTTGATTATGTTTTTCATCATATTCAATCATTTTCCCATAGATCTATGCCATATTAAGTCTGTTTTTCAAATGAATCACCCTATGATATGATTTAGAAGGTAGGTAATTTCCATGATATTTCATATGCTAATGCAAGTTAGATCTATTGTATGTAACGCAATTGTATACACAATTATATGATTTTTGTTTGATGATAACAACCAAATATATTTTATTATTAAATGTGTTTATAACTGTACTGGTATACTACACAACAGACAGGAATATAATATTTCTATTTAAATAAAATACAACTGTACAGAAATTTAAATATTCACAAAGTATTTTATTTGAATAAAAGTATTTTATTTCAATTTCAGACAATACATCTTTTATAACTCCTCTATTTTACATACTTCATTTCATTCATATACAAATATCCTCATTACAACTCTGTCACTCACTCTATACAACTACATTTACACTCATATATACAGACATTCTCATTAACTCATACATTGACACTGTTATTTTCACTATCTTCCATCTTCTGTCTTCACAGCACTCTTTTAGTCAGTCCAGTCTTCATACCTGTCACATGCAGAAACACACATGGTATCTGGAACAGAAATAATATTCTAAATTCTAGCGAATATATTTTTTATTTTGAAAATTTATTTGCCTCAGAATTTCAGTGTGTTTCTCATCATTTTTCTGACTCGATCTGATTTTCATATCCATCCGACTGTGTCTAGACAGTTTGTGATATTCACAGTGATACACTGTAAATATCACAAGGTAGACTGTATACATATATTTTAGAGGGACAGAAAAACTTGTTTGGATGGCTGCATATACACATGTGTATATATATACACGTATGCACTGCCTCACCAATCCAGTGTGCAAATGAGGAGTAGTCACGTGGACCATCTCGTCTTAGTGTAACAATAGTCAATATGGTCAAGGCAACCCAAAAACATCAATGAATTCAAGTCAGCATGACAAGTGAAAGCCTATGATCGAGCCATACTCATGAATGCTAAGGTACATAGATGGTACAAGCACAAGCAAGTGAAACATGTTCACATATGAAATGCCAAACAGTCACAAACATACATGTATGCAAATAGTAATGATGCAAAGGTTAACATACACAATGGAATAACATGTACATTAGCAGGTACATAGGTGGGACAAGGTAACACTCAGGCCAAAATTCACATGGCACATATATGTGCAAGAAGACACACACAAAGTAAGTCATGTATACAGCATGATGCTTTGTCAAGCATGAAAGTGGAGGTTCAGACAAACAAGAAGAGCAATATAAAACTCATGGCAGCAGCACATATGGAACAATCAAACATGATCATGTAACAAAAATGGAGTGAGCACAACAAGAATGACTAAGTTGTGCCATTTTAATGTCAAATTGCACAAGCTCGAGACATTTTAGAATACATACACTTGAAATTGCTTCTGCAAACATGGACATACCAATGCAGTTTTTTCAAAACAAGAAATCAGTCTGAATTAAAGCAGGAGCCAAGGTTTGTTTTTACTGAAATCTGTGTTTCCAGTTTTTGACACAATGTTAACAACAGAGAGCAGTATCATTCAAGAGTTCATGCAAATGGTCGAGATAGTTTAATTTTTTATGATGAGGGTGCATGCAAAGCGTATATGGTAACAATAACATGTACTGGTGAACCATGGGACAAATGCACAGTTTCAAGAATGTATGCATGGACAAAAATGGAATGAAGCAGTCACAGTAACAGCATTGTCAAGCAAACATACAAATGCGAATTAGTTCAGTCAAAACTAAATGGTTCTGCACATGCTTATGTGTGCTAGCAAAAAGCAGCGGGATGTACAAGATATGGTGAAGCTTTCAAAGTTTATGTACATATGAATATGGGCAGAACAGTTTGGATATGCAATTATGGATGACAAGCATGGTGCAGCATGTTATACAGGATATCAAAATGTTGCATCACGACATCAAACAGAAAGAATTTCAGTCAACATTGAAAAGAATAAATGGACATGTATTATTGGGCAAGCTTTAAACTGTTTTACAGAAAATCAGTTCTTGGCAAGTTTTTTAATCATACAAGGTCACAACTGCAATGCAACAAATCAGGGATGAAAAATTGTTCAAGGGCACAAAACAGGTTTGAAATTATTTCCTGATATTGTGTATAGCATGGTGTAAAATGAGCATATGACTTTTGGAATGGTTTTATCTGCAAATGGAAGGAGCAAATTACATACATGCATATTTGGCAAGATTTCAATTCGACAATTATGGACAAGAAATTAGTTTTTACTCAAACATTGTTTTTGAGGAAACAATTTAATCCCAGAAATTAAAGTTCAACATTTTTGGCAAGATTTCATTCTAGCTTTAAACCAATCACATGATGCTTAATCAAAGGACAAATTATTTCCATCGAAGGCCAAAATTGATGACCAGAAAGCCATCCAGATTCATTACACAATCACGCAAATTTTCTCAAGCCGATTTAATCCAAAGGGGAAACTACAAATCGACCAAGTCATCATACACGAAATAAGAGAGTTTTATATGATTATACAATCCTATTTTAAACACTATATTCATCATAGGCTGTATCGAGATCATACAACAAAAACCTCAGAGCAATATATTTTGAATCAGAGAACTCACAGAGGATTTCGATCAGAAGCCAAGCCAAATCAATCGACGAACAGAAGCAACAACACATTCGAGCCTATAAAGAAATTCCAGAGCACAATTTATCAGTTGCGATCTGATTTGGGATTTTAAGAAAACCCTAGTTCTTTTAGGAGCTACCGACAATGAGAAAAAAGGGTGAGCTTTTGATTTCAATAGCCAGAAATAAAGAGGGCCGATCTATTTTACATTAGGCCTAAGCCATATTTTAAACTAGGGTTTTATTTGTTTATTGTTCTTGTTGTTTTAATTTCATTTCGAAACTGTTGTATTTGTTTTCTAGTTTTTGTCAGTAAAAACTAGGTGATCTAGTTAGGGATTTAACTAGCAGTTTACTAGAGTCTGTAAAAACTAGGGATATGGGTTACGGGTTTGTAATCCGGGGAAATCCGATCTAGGGGATATAAATCAGTCTAGGGTTTTGAGCGTAGGGTTAGTACAGGCGCAGGCAGTGCGAGTTTACAGTGTCTGTAAGCGGGATCTGTTATTAACTCATAGTAAAAACCTTAGGAATGCAGCAGTAGGCAGGATTTTGCTGAAGCTGGGTATATTGTGTGTTCTTTACTTTCTATATTTTTATTTCTACTGCATTCTATGATCTGTGTATATTTTAATATCCCGTAATATTTAAACTTTGCGATAATTTGTGATAATCCCTATTCACCCCCTTTAGGGTTAATCTAGATCCAACAAGATCTGTAGTTTTGTTCATATGATCATTTTCCCATGATTTGGGGTGATTTGCGTAATTTTAGGGAAAATCGTTTTATTCATGCTGATGATGGTTTCATACCATGTTTGTGGTCGTATTTGATGAATTGGACGAGTTGGTTTCACCGGATTTGTCATTTGGCGAAGTTTTAGACGAAATCAGAGTTGAATTGCAATATGTAGGTTTTGGGTCGGCTATAGTTGGGTCGGTCGGTCTCAAATCATGTCTTGGGGAACTAGTCAAGTTGGGTCGACATAAAGTTGGGTCGGCATATAGTTGGATCGGCACAAACTTAGGTCAACACTAAGTTAGGTCGGCATAAAGTTGGGTCGGCCTAAAATTGGGTCGGCACTAAGTTGGGTCGGACTAAAGTTGGGTCGCCATATAGTGGGTTAGAATAAAGTTGGGTCAGCCTAAAGTTGGGTCGACATAAAGTGGGTCGGCCATTTCTAGTCATCCATTTTGGCCAAAACTGGCCAGACATTTCTGGTCGGACATTTCCGGTGATGATGTGACTTCAAAGTGAATTCAATTGGGAAGTGTTGAAAATTGTTCGTTGATCGGCGTAGGACAACGAATGGTATGACGAATCAAGGGTGTATTGAGTTCGTGTGAAGTGATTGCTCTAAAATGTTCTGAGCTGAGTCGTAATTGATAACGACTAGAGATGTGAAGGCCATGGAATTTTCGTTATCGTAGGTTCTAGCGGATTCAAAACAGGGGTACAATTGAAGACCGATTGTAGGTCGAGTGCACAGGGCATTGTGTATGGCCTATACACGTGTTGGGTGTAGTGTGCAACACATGTTGAGGATAGCGTGTGTAGTTTTTCTAGAACCGGGGCATCGTGTATGGTCCTTGACAGTTGACGGCAAGTTGTTAGCCAGTCATACGATAACGAAGTTTCCAAAGCAAGGTTGGCGGTAATAGCCAGAGTCAGTCATGGACATTTGAATGCATGTTGTGATCATGATTGAGTTGCTTTGTCATATATGAATGGATGCTTTAATCGCCATGACTGAATTGTAAAAGTTATCATGTCATGTAGTGGGGAAGGAAATTGAGAGTACTTCTCTGGAGCTGGGTAAATTAGTTGATTATTTACCCATTCTCATATACTTTATTGATGAAGTTTGTTAGCTGTTTTATCGCTCATTAAGACTGTTGTTTGACTCAAGCTTTTATATTTCCCTCTTATTACCTTGGGCTGTTCATCTGGTTGTGGATGGGAAGACTGAGTAGCAGGTGACAGGTGATGTTTCAGTGAGGACAATGATGCTGATCGATGATGAGAAGGCGACTCACGTACCAGTTTTATTACTAGCTAGTATTTGTTTCCGATATTTGCTATTTCTCTGAGTGTTGTAGTGAGGAAAATTGTAAAAATACTTGAAACACCCCACCTCCGTTAGGGTCACTCTCAAAGGGAATGCCCTAATTTTGGTGGAGGTTTATAAGTACAAGTCACAGATATACAAGACAGATATAAGAACACATATTTGAAAACAGCGGAAGAACAACAAACTTTTATTTCATAAAAGTCAAATACGTGTTACAACAACATCCTTTCCAAAAACATAACATAACACTTTCATAATCTGTCTTGAGTACATGATTTAAAGAAGCATAAATAAAACATAGATAAACTGCAAAAGCCCCATAGTGGATTGTCCAAAGCCATAGTTCAACTTAATTAAATTTAATCACATAACGATGGTATACTTATGCATAAATATTCCTAATCATGGTGTTTGCTTTTAACTTGCAAAAAAAAGGGATTTTTGTGTCTAACTTAGCCATGTCTCACATATGTCATCATATAATTCTTTTAAACAAGATAGACTTAATCATGAATTTCAATTATGCCCAATATCATTCATAGCCTAGCCATATTCATAAGTTTTGCAAAAGCATGACTTAATACATGGATTATGGTGTCAAAATTCCAACATAGTTTCATATGAACTATAACAACCAAACTTGTCTCAATTACTTGAAAAATGATTTATGCACAAAATAGACATCATGATGGCATAATAACAAAGCCCCAAACTTGCATGAATTTCAATCAACTACATACATGTAGCTTCAACATAGACTACATAATTTGCGCAATATTCCAAACGTATATTTGCATAGAACTACCGCATGTAGTTCTTTATAATTGAATGACATAATTCAGAATATCCAAAAGTATATAAATCGCACAAATACGAATTTCATTGCCACAATTCAAGCATACATATCTACACAATCATTTGTTCATACCAAAGTAATACTCTACTTACAATGGTTGCGGCAAATTATCTAATTAAGAGATATGATTCCTTTGTTGAATTGATTAGCTTTAGGTTGCTTGAATTGCTTTAGGCTTTAGAACTTTCTCCCTAATCCTCTCTCTCTAGATGGCGGCTACTCTTAGTCGTTCCTCAGCAACATGGCGGCTATGCTCTTAATTTGAATGAATAGATTAGGGTTTAGTCTAGGGTTGTTTATATAGAGGTTAGGAATTGATTAGGACCCTTGATGTTGCTAGGTTAGATCGTAGCCATTCATTAGGAAGAGAGACCAATAAAAACTTGCCACCTAGCCCTAATGACAAAGCAACCCACAGAAATTCGACCAAACACAGACCAGGCCAGCCAGGAGGGACTGGGTTCGATTTTCAAAAATTAAACTTTAAATTGAGCTGTTTTAGTCTATTTGAATTTTATCTATTGTATACATATATTTTTGCATATATATATATATATTCTCATATATATACATATATTTTCTTTATTTCCTTATATGTACGTTCTTATCCTTTCAAAATTTGAATTTGTATACGTACATGTATTTGCATGCTCAGTTGGCCCTCTCTAAAACAGAGATAAAATTATGTCGCCGCCGGGGTTCGAACCCCCGACCTCCATGCTACAAATCCAATACCTTAACCAACTGAGCTACAGAGGCTTTTGTTAATAAGTCTTAGAATAATAATAATTATTGTCCTCTCCTTACTTCTCTTTTTTCATGTTTTGCTGTAATATTTAAATTAAAGATATCTTCTTCATACGTTATCCGTTTTGCGCAAACTCGGACTCTATCTCGCGTATTTTTCCGAGACGAACGCAATGGCGTATCCCGTTTCCCTTAGTTCTTTGATTTGAAATTAATTATACTTTAATTTGTGAGTTTCACAGTTATAGAATTCGCGGGGTGTTACATTCTCCCCCACTTAAAAGGATTTCGTCCCCGAAATCTTCAAGTTAGGAGGAATGTATATCCTAACATCCAATCATCCATCTACTCATCCATCAAACACGAGCATCCATTGTCCTTAAAAGACTTCTAATGCTTCATGATCATATGCGAAGTGTGTGTGTACATGAACTTATCTAATGCAAAATCGGGCGGTCTACTGATTCAGTTGACCTCCTAAATGCGAATTATGTAAGTGCCATGAATCCATTATGTATGCAAATTTTTCCTATTCTTGATTCTACATGAGTGCACAATCATTCAATACAAATGCAGCATCCACATGACAACACATTAAAGTTCAACCATATACGAGTGCAAACATGTATGCATATGCAATATGAAGTGACTGAGCCGATCTAAACCCTAGATTGTGTGTGTATATGCAACCACGAGCAACCACTAGCAATCACTTGCAACCACTTGCAACCATCATCCATAACATGTTTCAATTACATGTTTCCATCCAAAGAGATTCTACCTAAAAGATAAGGTCGAGGAAATATACCTAAAAGATAGATAAAAGCGCAACTTAAGGAAAAGGAAAGATCAAGGATGTACCCTCGAATAGAAAAGGGTAGGCAGTACGGATTCTAGCTTCAGTTTCCCAAGTCGCGTCTCCCTTGGCGTCGCTCCACTGAACTTTGACGAGCTTGACTTCACGGTTGCGTAGCTTCTTCACTTCCGTTCCTAATATGCGGGTTGGAACTTTTCTTATGGTTGCTTCGCGTTCCACTTCGGCCTCTTCGAGAATATTTGGCCCTACCACTTCAGCAGACTCATGTAGACATTTTCGGAGATGTGAAACGTGAAAAACGTTGTGGACTCCGGCCAATTTCTCGGGTAGCTCTAATCTATAGGTCATTTTCCAAATTTTCTCAATGATAGGAAATGGTCCTACCTAAAGGTATAGTCGAATGATAGAAGCAAGTAAAAATTTTGTGCCCATTAGGCAATGTCAAAACTGGAAATCTATGCCACATATATATTGATTAGGAGAAGAACTCTCTAAGCATCAGCCCCGAAGACCGAAATCAACATCAGACTGACACCCAAAGAATTAATCAACCCAACCACCACATATGATTCTAGGAAACTAAGCATGATGGACTCCTTTTAGGTCACAAGGGAGTCCCTTCCTAAGTCCAACTATGTTGCCAAATGTACTTACTAAGGTGATTCTTTACAACTCATGCATAAGTGAAATGAACCTTCAGCCTTAGTGGCGAACACTCCTGGAGTGCCCTATTCTGAAATGCTCCACCTAATGAACCCCTTCTCTAGAAGCTCTTTAATCTGTTTACTGAGCTCTTTTCTTTCTCGTGGAGCCATGTGTCTAACGGGCAACGCAACGGGCTTTGCATTATCTACAAGATATATGCGGAAGTCTATTTCCCGCTTCGGAGGCAAGCCCTTCACCTCTTCGAAGACATCCGGATATTCCCGGACCACTCTAACTGATTGCAAATTTTCAACAGAGGCATCTAGCGACTCAAGATAACTAAGCATAACCGCATACGAGGGATTACAAGAAATTTCCAAAGTATTACTGAGCTGGGTTAGGAGCCTAACAACCCTTTTCTCACAATCAAGGATGGCCCCATTACTGGATAGCCAATCCATACCCAAAATCAAACCATACCCCGCAAAGCCCAAAACAAAGGCACTACATTCAAATTCTACACTTAGAATAGAATTTTTCAAATCCAAACAGATCATAGACAAATGAGCTGGGCCCCCAATTGGGTTTGAAACAATTAAGGGGTCCTCTACCATACTAGTTTTTAGGTGCAGAGATTCTACTAAAGCAGACGAGATAAAGGAGTGTGATGCGCCAGAATCAAATAAAGTGCGAACGGGGTGATCATAAAGATAAACTACACTTTCTACAGAAGTGTTTGTACCTCGCTGTTGCAAAGGTGGCGCTTCCAGCACATGAACCTGTGCCCCTGGAGTGGATCCAGACCCCTGCCCCTGCCCTCGTTTCTTTGGGCAGTCCTTAGCTCTGTGGCCTGTCTGACCGCAAGAAAAGCACCCACCATTCTCCTTGGCCTTCTTTTTCCGGCAGTCCTTTACTAAGTGCCCCACTTTGCCACAGAAATTACACGTCCTCTTCTCTTTGTTGCCTTCCCCGCCTTTCTTAAAGTCTGTCTTCTTAGGCTGCAAACCCTCTTTCTTCCCTTGAGAGCTTTCTGCCTTTGCCTCCTTCTTGCCCTTATCCTCCTCATTCAGCAATGCCATTTGCACCAATCTTTCATACGTGGCCCCCATGGGTATATGTGTCATGGCCAAACTGTGTAATGGCTCATTTAACCCTTTGACGAAACGGAGAGCCTTCTTGTGCGGGGTGTTGACTAGGTCAAGCCCAAACCTAGCCAGCTCATCAAACTGATTCACATACTCTCTAACAGTCTTGTCTCCTTGCTTAAGAAATAAGAATTTCTCCAACTGCAAACTTCTTTCCGCATCTGAGAGAAATTTGGTCTCAAACCTTGCCCTAAAGTCCTCTCATGTTTCTACTGGTCTTTCAGCATTAGTGACTTCCCACCAGTAGGAAGCCTCGCCCTTCAATAGCCACACCGCCAATTGTACTTTTTGTCTGTCCTCTACCTCAAAGATGATGAATAGATCCTCAGTTTCCTTCATCCAATTTCTAACTGCTACGAAGGACTCGGTTCCATGGAAATCCCTTCCTCCCATAGCTTTAAAATCCTTACATATCTTAGCAAACGCGTTTCCTCGTGGAGGAGGTGGAGGAAGAGGTGCTGCTGCAGCTGGATGATTCCCTGCAGCTGGGGGAGGAGGAACGGTAGGACCTGGTTGAGTGGCCCTAGCTTCTAAGAATCGTCTAAACCAACCAGGTATTGGTACTCCTTCCGGCAAGTTAAGATCTTCGGACATGCTGAAACAAAAGGGATAGATTCAAAACGAAGGATAAGAGATAGTACCTATGGCTTTGGGGAGTGGACTTTGCCTTTTTTAAAATAAAATAATATTTTTATCTTTTAAAAATGCTTCTTTAAATTTCCTTTTTGAAAATAAATTTCCAAAACTTTTTATCTTATCTGGTAAACCTATGCTCTGATACCAAGTGAAACACCCCACCTCCGTTAGGGTCACTCTCAAAGGGAATGCCCTAATTTTGGTGGAGGTTTATAAGTACAAGTCACAGATATACAAGACAGATATAAGAACACATATTTGAAAACAGCGGAAGAACAACAAACTTTTATTTCATAAAAGTCAAATACGTGTTACAACAACATCCTTTCCAAAAACATAACATAACACTTTCATAATCTGTCTTGAGTACATGATTTAAAGAAGCATAAATAAAACATAGATAAACTGCAAAAGCCCCATAGTGGATTGTCCAAAGCCATAGTTCAACTTAATTAAATTTAATCACATAACGATGGTATACTTATGCATAAATATTCCTAATCATGGTGTTTGCTTTTAACTTGCAAAAAAAAGGGATTTTTGTGTCTAACTTAGCCATGTCTCACATATGTCATCATATAATTCTTTTAAACAAGATAGACTTAATCATGAATTTCAATTATGCCCAATATCATTCATAGCCTAGCCATATTCATAAGTTTTGCAAAAGCATGACTTAATACATGGATTATGGTGTCAAAATTCCAACATAGTTTCATATGAACTATAACAACCAAACTTGTCTCAATTACTTGCAAAATGATTTATGCACAAAATAGACATCATGATGGCATAATAACAAAGCCCCAAACTTGCATGAATTTCAATCAACTACATACATGTAGCTTCAACATAGACTACATAATTTGCGCAATATTCCAAACGTATATTTGCATAGAACTACCGCATGTAGTTCTTTATAATTGAATGACATAATTCAGAATATCCAAAAGTATATAAATCGCACAAATACGAATTTCATTGCCACAATTCAAGCATACATATCTACACAATCATTTGTTCATACCAAAGTAATACTCTACTT
This sequence comes from Allium sativum, assembly GCA_030737875.1. Classification (NCBI taxonomy): domain Eukaryota; kingdom Viridiplantae; phylum Streptophyta; class Magnoliopsida; order Asparagales; family Amaryllidaceae; genus Allium; species Allium sativum. The sequence goes on from CM060912.1 coordinate 515,634,325, forward strand.
ACAATGGTTGCGGCAAATTCTCTAATTAAGAGATATGATTCCTTTGTTGAATTGATTAGCTTTAGGTTGCTTGAATTGCTTTAGGCTTTAGAACTTTCTCCCTAATCCTCTCTCTCTAGATGGCGGCTACTCTTAGTCGTTCCTCAGCAACATGGCGGCTATGCTCTTAATTTGAATGAATAGATTAGGGTTTAGTCTAGGGTTGTTTATATAGAGGTTAGGAATTGATTAGGACCCTTGATGTTGCTAGGTTAGATCGTAGCCATTCATTAGGAAGAGAGACCAATAAAAACTTGCCACCTAGCCCTAATGACAAAGCAACCCACAGAAATTCGACCAAACACAGACCAGGCCAGCCAGGAGGGACTGGGTTCGATTTTCAAAAATTAAACTTTAAATTGAGCTGTTTTAGTCTATTTGAATTTTATCTATTGTATACATATATTTTTGCATATATATATATATTCTCATATATATACATATATTTTCTTTATTTCCTTATATGTACGTTCTTATCCTTTCAAAATTTGAATTTGTATACGTACATGTATTTGCATGCTCAGTTGGCCCTCTCTAAAACAGAGATAAAATTATGTCGCCGCCGGGGTTCGAACCCCCGACCTCCATGCTACAAATCCAATACCTTAACCAACTGAGCTACAGAGGCTTTTGTTAATAAGTCTTAGAATAATAATAATTATTGTCCTCTCCTTACTTCTCTTTTTTCATGTTTTGCTGTAATATTTAAATTAAAGATATCTTCTTCATACGTTATCCGTTTTGCGCAAACTCGGACTCTATCTCGCGTATTTTTCCGAGACGAACGCAATGGCGTATCCCGTTTCCCTTAGTTCTTTGATTTGAAATTAATTATACTTTAATTTGTGAGTTTCACAGTTATAGAATTCGCGGGGTGTTACAATACTATTGTTGTTATCCACGTGTATGGGAAATACTTTCTAGTTGTCATGAAAGTTTAGTGTTTTCTGCTTCACTATCACTACCTGTTGCATGTGTTCTTTTATATTTTATCCTTGCGCTGTGAGTTCACGACAGGTTCCGCTTATGTATCATACCTTGATGATCGTCCATAGTTGCCTGTCATACCTTTCAGTGCATTATTCCTCTTGTATAGTGCGGGGGTTGTGGGCGGTCATCACATTTGGTATTAGAGCTCTGGTTAACGATTTTAGCCGAAGTTCTAAGACGTAGTCACGTATGAGAGACATACTTGTAGATTTCAATTGGATGCTTACTATATATATTAGCATATATAGTAGTAACGGTTGTTTTCCTTGGAAGTGACTAATTATTCTAAACTGTAGATTTAGAATGAGTAGACGACCATCAAGACACGCTACTAGGGGAGCTAATACTAAAGGAGTAAATGGTGGTGAACCAGATTACCCAACCATGTTCGAGGCCATGGCGGCAGCGATCATGAATAAGATTACCGCTCCAGTGGTGGCTACGGTTGATGTTTGAGTTATAGTGCCTAGAGCTGTAGAATTTGCAACGCTATGCAAAGACTTTTCTTCATTAAGAGGAAAACAATTCAATGGTACAGAACCAGTTGAAGAGGTTCGAAGGTGGTTGGATACATGTGTTAAGATCTTCATGGACTTGAGCATTGATGATGCAACAAAGAGGAAACTTGCATCAAGGCAGTTAGTGGGTAAAGCAATCGACTGGTGGAACTCTGTCACACTTCTCAAGAGGATATTTCATGGGAATTGTTCCAAACTAAGTTTGAAGCAAAATTTATCTCCGCCGTGCAGAAATCTGTTCTGTTTAAGAGATTCGTGGACTTTAAACAGAATGGTCGCTCAGTTCTTGACTATATTTCTGACTTCGAGGCTTTGTCGAAGTATGCTCGTTCATATGTGGATACTCCTTATCAAAAGAACGATAAATTTGTCTTGGGACTGAATGAATATCTTGGGAATCAGCTTGTGGATCACCTCGGTGATAGAATTGAGAAGGTCGTCGAGAAGGCTTTAAGGCATGAAAGTCTGTTTCCTAAGAAGGTGTCTATTGTTGCAGCTAAGAAAGAACAGAAGCCACAACAGGGTGGTAGTAATAAGAAGAGAAAGCAACAACAATAGAAAGGAAAGGAGGGCCAGAAGAAGCAAAAGGGAGAAGTAACTTACTTCAATTGTTGGCAGAAGGGCCATTTTGCTAGTGAATGCAAGAATCCTAAAGCTGAGAAGAAGTGCTTCAAGTGTGGAAAGTCGGGTCATGAGAAGAAAGATTGCCAGAGTCAGTTAAAGGAAAGCAAGTGGTTAAGGCGTATGCTATAGGGGCAGTGCCATCTTCTTCCAAAGCCCCTACTACTGAGGAAAAGGGTGTCATGGTGCAAGTTACTCTTTCTGTTCACGGTGTTTCAGTTCGAGTTTTCTTTCATTTGCAACGAGCTTGTGTGTCGCTTGGGGTTGGAACCCGAGATATGTGTTAGACCAATGATCGTAACTAATCTAGTTAGGGGTTCTTCAAGTTTGTGCATGTTATGCCTGGTCTAGTGTTGTCGAGTCATGGTTGCTCTTTTGTGTGTGATTGCTTTGTTCTTAACTTCCCTAGGTTTGGGATCATCTTGGGCATGGATTGGCTCAAGAGATATGCGGCAAAGGTGATTGCGAGAAGATAGAGGTGAGAGTCAAGGATGTGGAAGGGCGAAAGGTGTTGATAAAGTGTAAGCGCGAAGAGGGTGTCTTCATTAGCTATCTATATTCGCTTGTGATTCCACAAGAAGACTTGTCGTTTGTGCTGATCGCTAATGAGTGTGAGGATGTCTTTGACGAGGTCAAAGGGTTGTCGCCACATCGAGAGATCGAGTTTAGGATCAATTTGGTCGAGGGTGATAGACCAATCATTATGCCTCTTAGGCGGATGGCACCTAAGGAACAACGAGAATTAATGGTGCAAGTTCTAGACCTTTTAAGAAAGCGGTTCATTCGGAGAAGTGTTTCCGAATGGGGTGCACCGATCGTTTTTGTAACCAAGGCAGATGGCTCGTTAAGATTGTGTGTGGACTATTGTGAGTTGAATAAGGTGACTAAGAAGAATAAATATCTGTTGCCAAGGATAGATGGCTTGTTTGATCAACTTCACGCAGCCAAAGTGTTTTCTTAGACGGATTTGGCAACGGGGTTTCACCAGTTGAGGGTAGCAAAAGATAGTGTACCAAAGACTGCTTTCAGGACACCATCTGGTTTCTTCGAATGGTTGGTGATGCCATTCGGGTTGACTCACGCGCCAACGTATTTCATGGATCTTATGAATAGAGTGTTCAGAGATCAATTGAATAAGTTTGTTCTTGTGTTCGTGGATGATATTCTGGTTTACTCCAGGAATGAGGAAGAACACAAGACACACTTGAGAGCTGTGTTAGAGATCTTGCGATAACATCAGTTGGAAACTAAGTTCTCGAAGTGTCACTTCTGGAAGAATGAAGTGAGATTCTTAGGCCATGTAGTTTCTGGAAAAAGGATAGCGGTTGACCCCGCTAAAGTGGAAGCAATCTAGGACTGGGATCGACCTAAGAATGTGATGCATGTTCGGAGTTTTCTTGGGTTGGTAGGATATTACCGACGGTTTATCAAGGATTTCTCCAAGATATCTGCACCGTTGATAGGATTAACGAAGAAGAACCAAGTGTTCACATGGGATGCGAAGTGTGAACAAGCGTTCGAAATCCTAAAGGAGAGATTGACGAGGGCACCTGTGTTGACCATTCCAAGTGGGAATGAAGAGATGGTGGTATACACTGATGCATGTGGTACTGGACTTGGAGCAGTGCTAATGCAGAAGGATAAGGTTGTGGCTTACGCGAGTCGACAACTGAAGTCGCATGAAAGGAATTATCCAACTCATGACTTAGAGTTGGTGGCAATTGTGTTTTCTATGAAGATGTGGAGACATTACCTGTTGGGAGTTCGATTCGAGTTGTTTAGGATCATAAGTCGTTGAAGTATCTTTTCTCCCAAAAGGATTTGAATCTTCAGCAGCAACGGTGGCTAGAGTTTCTGGCATCGTATTATTTTGATATAGCCTATACTCCTGGCAAAGGTAATGCAATTGCAGATGCATTGAGTCGAAGACATGCAATTTTGGGAGCGATGTTTTCGGAATGGAGAGCCTTGAGTATTTGGCAAGGTTTGAGTTCAGGCCAAAATGTGAGTTGTAACTTGAAATGTTGGCAAGCTTGTCGATAAGAACTACTCTTATCGAAAGGATTGGCGAGAGCCAAAAGCGAGATGCAAAGCTTTTCGAGTTTATCCAGCAACTATAACCAGATGATAAAGAGTTCGAAGTCAATCGAGAAAGTTGGCTTCGAAAGCAAGGGCGATTAGTTGTTCCTGATATCGATGGATTTAGAGATAAGGTTTTGAGAGAATGTCATCACTCAAAGTTGATCCATCCCGGTGGTAATAAGATGTATCAGGACATGAAGAGAACTTACTACTGGGAGGGGATGAAGCGAGATATTGGAAAGTTCAATTCTAAGTGCATGAATTGTCAGTTGGTGAAAGCTGAACAGAAGAAGCCGAGTGGGTTGCTTCAGCCATTAGAAGTTCCTACATGGAAGTGGGAGCAAGTTTCGATGGATTAATGGACCACCTAGAACCATGGCAGGAAATGAAGGGATTCGGGTCATTGTGGATCGCTTGACCAAAAGTGCGAGATTTATTCCTGTCAATTTGAGTAGGACGACATCGAAATTGGCTAAACTTTATGTGAAATGGATAATTAGATTCCATGGTATCCCAAAGAGTATAGTGAGTGATCGAGATCCACTGCTCACTAGCGGATTTTGGAAAAGTTTGCAAGAAGCTTTGGGAACCGAGTTGTGCTTGCGTACGACATATCGTCCCCAAACTGAAGGTCAGACCGAGAGAATCAATCGAGTTTTGGAAGATCTTCTAAGAGCTTGTGTGTTAGAATGTGGGGGATCATGGGAGGACCATCTACATCTAGTTGAGTTTGCATATAATAATAGCTACCATTCGAGCATTGGGATGGCACCATACAAGGCATTGTAGGAGAAGCCGTGTAATACACCAGCTTGTTGGTTGGAAACTATGGATAAGTTGATACTTGGGCCTAAGATGATAAGAGTGACCTCAAATTGTATCGATATCGTTCAACAACGAATGAAGGCAGCCCAAGATCGTCAGAAGAGCTATGCTGATAGGCATCGAAAAGATTTGGAATTCGACACTAGTGACATGGTTTTCGTGAAGATTTCGCCGTTGAAGCATGTGGTTCGATTTGGGAGTAAAGGAAAGTTGGCTCCTAGGTTTGTTGGACCGTTTTCCATAGTCGAGCGAATTGGAAAGCTCGCATATCGATTGGAGTTACCCGAGAAGATGTCGAGTGTGTATAATGTTTTCCGTGTGTCGTTTCTACGGAAGTTCATGCATGATTCGAATGTGGTGGTATCTCCAGAGCAGTACGAAGACCTAGAAGTTGAAACCGCAGTTGCGAGACCTTGTAAGCTGCTTCGTGTTGTGGGGAATGACACGAAACAGCTTAGGAGGAAGACGATTAAACTAGTCAAGGTATAGTGGAGTGAAGATGGTGACGATTGTACATGGGAGACGGAAGTGGGCATGAAGGCGACTCATCCAGAACTCTTCGTCGGTAGGACCCTTTGATATCGTATCATCCTTATACCATTGTATCTTGTTGCTATTTGATAGAATTCTGCATGCCAGGATAAGGCTATTGATGCATGGCTTGATGGTTACTAGTTCGGATGATAGAATTGGCTTCTCATGGATGATAGACATGCGGAATTGTTGTGATTGCTTGGAATTTCAAGGGCGAAATTCTAAAGGGGAAGGGGAGAATGTAATAGCCCACATTTTACATATCAGAGGATCATAAAATATTTTAATTTTATTCCCTGAGGGTTGGATCACTCTCATCTTTTAATATGTTGCTTATGGGGATGTGAGACACGTCCAAAATTTTCACCTATTTTGTCTGTTACAATTTAGCCCCTATCAATCTTGTACAGGGCATACTTTTGACTCAGGTCGAATTAGAGGGTGAGACCTGTGCCATTGGAAAGAAATTGATGTTTGCCTTTTTGTAGAGTGGTTATATTAAATATTTGGCTAAGCGGGCTGTTCAGGTTTTGGGAGCCTAATGGGCTGATTTGGAGAAGGCACATTAATGGGCTAGTGGAAGGGTATAAATAGGGGGTGAGGGATATGGGAAATGGTTTAGTTTTTCATTTCCTCATTTGGTGGCCTTGTGCTCCTTCTTCCTCTAACACCTTTCCCATATTAAAAATCATAATCCAAGAAGAGAAATCATAGACCTACACCATTGGAGGCTAGATCTACATCATTTCAAGGGCTAATTCATCAGATCGAGGATTTTGTTCGAATTGTTTGCTATCTGGATTCATAACTCTATCATTTTAGCTTGTATTGGAGAATCAGTGAGTGATTTACACCTCTCACATGGATTCAATGAAGTGTATGAGTGTTTGATTATGTTTTTCATCATATTCAATCATTTTCCCATAGATCTATGCCATATTAAGTCCATTTTTCATACGGATCACCCTATGATATGATTTAGTAAGTTTATATAGGTAATTTCCATGATATTTCATATGCTTATGCAAGTTAGATCTATAGTTTTGTTCATATAATCATTTTTCCATGATTTGGAGTGATTTGCATAATTTTGGTGAAAATCATTGTATTCATGTTGATGATTGTTTCATACCACGTTTGTTGCTATATTTAATGAATTGGTCGAGTTGGTTTCGCCGAATTTGTCGTTTGGCGAAGTTCTGGATGAAATCGGAGTTGAATTGCAATATGCAGGTTTTAGGTCGGCCATAGTTGGGTCGATCGGTCTCAAATCATGTCTTGGGGAACAAGTCAAGTTGGGTTGGCACAAACTTAGGTCAGCACTAAGTTGGGTCGGCCTAAAGTTGGGTTAGCACTAAGTTGCGTCGGCCTAACGTTAGGTCGACATAAAGTGGGTCGGCATAAAGTTGGGTCGGCATAAAGTGGGTCGGCCATTTTTGGTCAGCCATTTTGGCCATTTCTGGCTAGACATTTATAGTCGGACATTTCCGGTGATGATGTGACTTTAAAGTGAATTCAGTTGGGAAGTTTTGAAGTGTTGAAAAGTGTCTGTTGATCGGCGTAGAACAACGAAGGGAATGACAACTCAAGGGTGTATTGAGTTCGTGTGATGTGATTGCTCTAAAGTGTTCTGAGCTGATTAATAGTCGTAATTGATAACGACTAGAGATGTGAAGGCCAAGGAATTTTTGTTATCGTAGGTTCTAGCGGACTCAAAGCAGGGGTACAATTGAAGACCAATTGTAGGTCGAGTGCCCTGGGCATCGTGTATGGCCTAGACACGTGTTGGGTATAGTGTGTAACACGTGTTGATGATAGCGTGTGCAGTTTTGCTAAAACCGGGGCGTCGTGTATAGTCCTTGACAGTTGACGGCAAGTTGTTAGCCAGTCATTCAATAACGAAGTTTCCAAAGCAAGGTTGGCGGTGATAGCCAGAGCTAGTCATGGACGTTTGAATGCATGTTGTGATCATGATTGAGTTTCTTTGCCATATATGAATGGATGCTTTAATTGCTATGACTGAGTTGTTATTCCTTCGGGTATATGGATTGTATAGGCTATCACTGTCATGTAGTGGGGAAGGCAATTGAGAGTACTTCTCTAGAGCTGGGTAAATTAGTTGATTATTTACCCATTCTTGTATACTTTATTAATAAAGTTTGTTAGTTGTTTTATCGCTCACTAAGACTATTGTATGACTCAAGGTTTTATATTTCCCACTTATTACCTTGGGTTATTCATCTGGTTGTGGATTGGCAGACTGAGTAGCAGGTGACAGGTGATGTTTTGGTGAGGACGATGATGCTGATCGATGGCGAGCAGGAGGCTCACGTACTAGTTTTATTACTATCTAGTATTTGTTTCCGCTGTTTGCTATTTCTCTAAGTGTTGTAGTGAGGAAAATTGTACAAATACTATTGTTATTATCCATGTGTATGGGAAATACTTTCTAGCTGTCATGAAAGTTTAGTGTTTTCTGCTTCACTATCACTACCTATTGTATATATTCTATTATATTTTATCCCTGCACTGTGAGTTCATGACAGGTTCCGCTTATGTATCATACCTTGATGATCGTCCCTAGCTGCCTGGCATACCTTTCAGCGCATTATTCCTCTTGTATAGTGGGGGGGGGGGTTGTGGGCGGTCATCACAATCGAATCTGGGGGATTCTCTTAAACGACAGCATACTCCAACATGTCCGACGCCAATGGAATGCCCTCTTGTTCATCGCCTGCATCTTCGGCCCTCTATGGTCCCACTTCCACCTCTTTTTGCTCCTCCTTGATAACTATGGCTCATCCTCAGGTTGATCCATCGATTGCTACCCCTCGGGTTGCTCCTCTTGGTTATATCCCTTTGGCTCACTTGATTGTCGAGAAGGACTCGATTCCTCAGAAGCTTTATAATTCCTTGTCAACGGGATTGTACCTACTACCGAGTAGCTCAAACTCGAATTTCGGTATGTTCTTTCGGTCTCTTATCCCTAAATTCGTCGAGAGCTTCCTACCTTCATAATTTACTATACTTATAAAATACTCACAACAGTTAGCGTGATAAAATTTGTTCCCCTTAGTGTTAGTGCAAACTAATGTTGAACATGTACCGTCGTGCATTCTCATGTAGTTAGGATAAACATTTCGGAAAATAGTGATGATTTTCAGTTTTACAACTGAAACAGTCGTCATTGTTGATCGTCTTCCCAGCACTTGGATCAAATCATGAAATTACATCGAGATCGGATTGAGAAATCATAATTCAGAATTGGCGATTCATTTATATGTCCACAGTCTAGTTTTATGCTTTATCGTATGTGTATGTCTGAATTGTCGATTCGATATGAAGTTCGATGTATTCGTATATGCAATTGATCAAAATGATAATTTAATGATGACGACGAATTTTTAGAATCATACATGCAACTAAAAAACTATGCAAAACTAGTCGTTACACAATCAGAATGATCCAATTCTTTTCACACTTCGGATATAAACCCTAAAAAATGGCCTAAGTTTATGGATCTAAAATTCAATTTTGGGATCCCTGAACTTAAAAGATTATTTTAGTCCTCTTCTCGGATCCATATTCCACAACAGCCTGATCCACTTCACTCCTTTTCCAACTTCGTATCCCTCTCATGCTTCCATTTTCGTATCCCTCTCCTTCTTCTCCCTCTGTCTTTCTGTTCTACCTCTATCTCCTATGTTCTTTCCCAAGGAACTCTACTGATCCGCCTACTGACTCCATGCTACACCACCACTAGTGAGCCCGCCTCCGACCATAGTCGACCAATACCACTATACGCCACCAATAATTTCGACCATCTCTACAAACAAAACCCTCAAACCCATTAAATAGAGTGTGATTCAATAATTGTAGGGATGAAACCCACCTTTTTCTGATCGCCAACGAGCGGAGGGGTGTTAGAGTGGTGACATCGGTCGGTTATTAGAGAATAATGGAGTATGAAGATTAGATATTGAAGTGGGGGAGTATTCGGTATGTTCTCTAAAATAATTTTTTACCAAAAGGATACAATAGCCAATCTCCAATGGCGCACAAAAACGGTATAACAAAAGCTACAATTGTACACAAATTGAGCCAAAAAACTCGTAGACATATTACAGAGTGATACAATAAATCACCACTTACACAACCGAATACAAAACAAACACAAGCAAGCATACTCTCGGTAGACACTAAGAAGTCAGGGGAGCCTCCACGGAAGATTCCCGGTCGTAAACTACCAAAGAAAACGGTCGATGTAGAAAAAATGCTCCAAAACCATAGGACCACCAAAAGGAAATCCCAGAAAGCATCCTGAAACATCTCCCATGAATAGTAAAACCAAAGCTCTATCCAGGGAAGTGGCAATGATCCAGACCAATAGCAGCAACCTGAGACCTGTACATTAAACAAAACATTAGAAACTAAGGGGGGCACGGGTGTAGTGTAGCAGCAGACACGCTAAGAAAGATCAATTCGAAAGACAAGGGAACTGGGCCAACTTACCCGATTTCGACATGCAGTGGGGCATCGCAACGAATGTCGAGAAGGCGAGCCAAATACTAAGAGCGAGCAAGATAGACACGATGTGAAGGCCTACCACGGTAAGTGAGTAAGACATCCTTCTTAACTCATCTTACAATGGTGGCAGAGGCCACGGGGGTTTCATCGAAAACCGCCATATTCTGCGCACACCAGATGTGCCAGAAAATAAGGCATGGAATCAAACGGAACAGGGAAGCGCTGAGGGATTTCCCAGCCATCCCCTCTTACGACAGACCAAGGAGGACAAGAAAGGACGAAGCAGTTCCCCGGAGATCAACAAGATTCCCAAAGAAGGACCAGACTGCTCTAGCGTAGAAACTGGCAAAGAAGAGATGCTCAGTGGATTCCATTTGGGGCTCAAAGCAACATCTACAGGGAGAGACAATTGGGATACCAATCCCCCTCAGGTTCTCATCTAATGGAAATCTGTTGTGAAGCATCTTCCACATTAGGACAGAAACCTTAGTAGGTATACAGGGATCCTAAATGTAGCAAAAGGCCGATGAAGGTGGACTACTTATTCTAGCAAAATCCCAAGCAACCCTAAGGGTGAAAGGAGCACCATTCCACTCAATACCACCTCCGTGAAGATCAGAGGAGGGTTTCACGGACTGCATTCTTTTCCACGTCTAACTTGCGTAAGATGGGGAACCAGTAAAGTCCAACGGAAGAAGACGCCGGTACTTGGAGTGAAGGAAGGATGCCCAGAGAGAGTCATTCACTCGAAACTGGACCCAAAGTTTACGAGCGTAAGCTGTGCACACATTGGTATGGTTCCATAGACCAAGACCACCTTCTCCCTTGGGACGACAGATGACCTCGCAAGAAACCCAATGGTGATGATTGCCGGTTTCCTTTCTACCCCAGAAGGAGGAAGAGTCCAAAGAATGGAAAGAAGGAAGCAGTTGGAGTCATGGCTGCAAAGACATAGTCTCCAATGGATTCTAGAACCGACTTAATGAACATAAGACGTCCTGCCTGGGAAAGCGGGTTTGCGTTCCAACGAAGAATTATTCCCCTTGCTTTGTCAGTAAGGGGATCAAATATCGCATTTAACTTACGCCCTTTGAAAAGGACTACTCCTAGATAAGGCAATGAGAGGGAGGCCGTTGGGAAACCAGAGGTCAACACGAGTCAAGAAACCCTATTCGGTTCCATGGACTTGGAAGGAACGCAACAACTTTTAGCTGAGTTGACCAGCTGGCCATAACACCTCTCGTACCAACCAATAAAGATGAGATGCCTGCGCAACAATTGCTTGTTATCGTTGGTAAGAATAATGATATCATAACAAATGATAAGGAAGAAACAAGCGGACATCCAGAAGGGATGCCAAATTGCTAAATTTAGCCCTCTAAAGTGAGTGAATGAATACCACGCATGAAGCTTTCGCAGCGATGACGAACAGGGAAGGTGAAAGGGGGTCTCCCTGCTGGAGTCCCCTACCCGATTTGAAATAACTGGTGGCAGATCCAATCATAAGAATGGAGAACCAACAGTTAAAGATGTGCCTTCAGACAGGGTCAATAAGCGAAGCACTCTAATGGGGAAGAACCAAGAGAAACGGTCATAAGCCTTGGACATGTCCAACTTGATTACCACATTAGAGCCCCGGGCCTTTCAGTCGATACGAGTGATAAGTTCTTGGGAAATTAATACGTTGCCCATAATTAGGCATCCACATACGAACCTAGCCTTGGAAAAAGGACAACAAGATCAGATCAGGGGTAGCCTCCAAGGGAGCACCCAAGAAACTCCGAATATGAGAGAGGACGATCTCTTTGATTTCCACCGCATCAACGGCAATCAAAGAGTCCATTTGACGAATATGTTGATAAAAAGAAGACTATTCTTATTTATGATAGAAGAATGGGAAAACTTTGAGTTTGAGTCTTTGTCAATGATCCACTTGATTCTATCTTTATGACGAAGGAAATTGTTCTCAACGCGAAGTTCCAAACAACAATCAAAGAGTCCATTCGACGAATATGTTGGATAGAAAGAAGACTATTCTTATTTATGATAGAAGAATGGAAAAACTTCGAGTTAGAGTCTTCGTCAATGATCCACTTGATTCTATCTTTCTGACGAAGGAAATCGTTCTCAACGCGAAGTTCCAAAGAAAAGGCCATTTGGGCCAAAGCCCAAGCTTACTTATTTAAGGGCGAAGGGTCTTCATCAAACGAAGATTCTGCTAAAATAAGAACCTATTTGGCACACGGATATGGTCGAAGATGTTCTTGAAGATGAGAAAATTCCATTCCTTGAGACAAGCCTTCAGCCTTCTAAGCTTGCTGGAGAAAGCTGCACAAAGGGAACCAGAGGCAGGGGGTCCAACAGTCCAAAACCGTATGATGAAAAGAATAGTGAGTTCTCCATATTAATTGGAATCGGAAAGAGGTTGGGCCCGAAGAAGATAGGGGAGATCACCTAAGGACCATGAGCGCATGGTTCGAGTTGGTGCGGTGAAGATGAGAGACCGTGTAAGTAAAAAGAAGAGAAAAACAACCCTTCTGATAAAAAAACGATTGAGGCGCGAGAGTATATGACTCTGGCCTTCTTGGTTGTTACACCAAGTGAAGGCGGACCTGACAAAGAAAACTTCCCACAAGCCAGAGTCAATGATGAATGAGTTGAAATCCCATACCACAACGCGGTTAATGGAAGATCCTCCATGCTTCTCCACCTAACACGAGACAACGTTGAAATCTCCTCCAACAACGAAAACTCCAAAACCCAAATCACCAATAGATATAATATCAGACCAAAGAGCCTACCTTTCAACCCTATCACATTTGGTGTAGACAACAGAGAAGAGAAAAGAAGAGGAACATGGAGATAAAGAACAGGCTACAGGCAGCAATTGGGCAGAGTCGAAAACAAGACGAATGGACAACTCTTTAGCCCATAAAATCCAGATCTTGTTTGATTCATTAGCTAAACCACCCGCCAACTCAAGAGAGAGGACTGAACTAACTAACACCTCCGGTCCATCAGTGGTTCAAGCAGAGCTACAAGAGAGAACGAGTGTTTACTAATCAGGTGCTTCAGCCTTGCTAACGAAGCCTCATTGTCGATCCCACGGGTGTTCCAGAAAAGAAAACTCGCCATTAAGACAAGAATGGCAAGAACAGACGAGAAGGAGGTCAAGCAGATACTGACCAACTCAGATAAGGTATAGGGTGTGCTGAGTAGATCGAACAATCTTCTCGGCTATCACTATAGAGCGGGTGCGAATGGTACGAGGAGTGCGATTTTTGGACCTGGAAATCCTACTCTGAGAGAGACTAGGGGTCCTATAGAAAGAAGGCCGAGCCCTCCCCCGACGAGGAGGAGAAATAGAACCAAAATAAAAAGAAACAGAATGCACAGCAGAGCTCGGCAGACGAGAGGGCAGTCTAAATTTCTTAGTAAGGCGAGCTAACAGATCATCAATGATCATAATCTCATCCTTGCTAAGAAGAGGGATCAAGTGAGAAGAAACGGAGATGGGAGACACCAATGAAGACGTAGAAGACAGATGGTACGATGTATTGTCGCAGCTGAGCTGTGACACACTATGATATTAGGCACCACTTGAAACCGTATTGTCATAGTATTGACGATACAGTGTAATAAAGGGTAACCTAAGGAGTGAAGGCTGATATAAACGAGCGCTAACCGATGATAAAACCAACGACGTGACTAACAACACTAACAGTCAACTAAGGTTATATGTAGTCCCCATATAGCTAGCATCATTTGTGCTAGCTATATGATGAGTACACACGCTGAACCTAAGTCGATGCCCAAAGAGAAACCAAACCCTCCTGACTGACCGACGTGAAACAACAGGGACAGGCGCGACCACGAACAAACCACTATAAAGTTTGTCGTAGTCCCGAGATGACCAAGGGGCAAAAGTGACAGCAAAAGCCATGAGAGGTACAACCAACCGACAAACCAACCAGAACCATCCGAACATGATCAAAGACCACAAAGAGAAGCACCCAAAGGCCATCCAATGACCGCACTGCGGTACATAGCAAAGACAAATGAACAGAACGCAAATAGATCCAAAGCAAGAGCTGCTTTCACAAGGAAGGAAAGAAAAAGGAGCCACACCGAAAACCCCATCAAAAAGCACAACAAATCAACAAGGCAAGATCAGCATAACAAAATCACCAACGCACACATGACTCGCCACCAAAGCAACCGAGGTTGCGACTGTGGTGACAGGGAGCACATGCGAGCACGTGTCAAGACTCAAATCAACACCACCAAACCTAACAACCAAACAAGCAGATAAAGCAACATTCCAAGCAATAGAAACATAGCAAGAAAAATGGTAAAAAGGCCGAACCTGATCAAAGCACGAAGCAACCATCACCGCCAATGGCTCCAAACCATACAGTTCCATAGGGACAACCGTAAGCCCACAACCACCATGCCACTGCTATACAGTGAATTGTATCCAGACATCAATGACCCAGAGGCTAACTGTTCAGATATAGTAAAGATGCTGAATTCATCTACTTCATCTTGAAACAAGTAGCCTTGAAGGAGCTCGAATTGGTTGGAGACAACCAAACCAAGGGTATCCATCGAAACAGACGAAGACACAACACTCGAGTCGTGTACCATGGCAATAGGCGACGAAGAGCAAGGAGCTGGAGAAGCCTTCCTAGCACTTTTCGAGCGTCGAGATGAGCGACAACGCCTTTGATAACTAGAGGACTTCTCGAACTCGCCCTCCCTCGTCAGTACGTTGCCTAGATCAACAATCGAGTGAGATGCCTCAGCTCTGAGATGCAATGAGGTGGTCAAATCCCTACACCCTTAGGTATTGCTGAAACACCTCACAAAAATCGTTGCCGAAAATTCCACCGCATAGTAAAGATCACCAACCAAGAAGTCTGGGACAGTACAGACTGACAAATTCCTTGATCCTCTGAAGCGCAAATGAGGAGCAAAAGAGGCAGTGAAATCCCCATTGTCTCGTTTGCCTTCAATTTCAACAAGCAGGTTCTCACCCATTGGCTCGGCCAATTCGAACCTCCTCCCAGCAAAAGAAGGGTTCAAGATCAGTTTGCCTAAATAAGCAGGAACCAGCTCTAAGAAAATCCCTTCCACAACCAGAAAACGAAATCTCAAAAGACCCACAAAAGAATCCAGAGACAATGCCCTAACCACTAAAGAAGAGTCGCCACTGAGAGCGACGCTTATCGGGCCTTCAACCACAGTCTCGATCGAAATCTAAATTGCTTCAATCGGTGGACTAGGAGCGAGAAAAGAGCCAAAAAAACTCAAACTTGCCAGAGTATACGGGTGGAAACATAACCCTAGAAAAATGGGCCTTCCACAATCAGAGTAAGAGAGAGGTGATTAACTCGCAAAGAGATCGACTAATGCAATGGAAGAGTGGAAACAGTGGAAAAAGTGAAGAGAAAAGAGGGCGGAAAGTATTGCTCGAATATCTCAGAGAATAGCTGCCATTAAATTAGCTATTTATATGGAAGAAGAAGGAATAAAAGCTATTTATATGGAGGAGGAAAAAAAGGATTTGCATGCAAGCTTCTTTTTGACAAAATATATCTAAAGTATAGGGGCCGGTATCGATCCCTATACTAATCAATACCGATCCCTTATCATAGAAAAAAGGAAGGAGGGGGTCGGTATTCACAAACTCACACACTCCTGTGTATGTTAATTTTCAAGACTACAATTGCTAACGTGATCCCAAACTAGACATTATGAAACAAAACTGAACAACTCCAGAATACACCTTCGATGCTCGAGTCTAGATAAACCTTGAAAATTGACATATACGACCATATGCATACATTTACATTATTATAGTTTCATTATAAACTCTGAGCATGTCACACAAAATCACACACGAGCGTGTGAGTGCATACACACCTCCTAATCGACGACTTTCTTACACTTAGGTGCAGACAAGAGATGGAGACCAACAATTAATTTCTAGAATCGATAGAAATTAGATGGTTACCTGACAGATTCAGACAATTTCCAGTTTAGATGGTCGATTCCATTCAGATTGAAACTATCTAACAATACTAGAATCACACATTTATACCATTGGAGTTCAATGAAAAATTACAATTCTTCAAAAGTGATGTACTCCTTGGCATGCACAACTGAAAGAAAAGATCAGAACCATTCTTCGAACACGACATGGAAATCATTCTAAACTTTGAGACTTGTTTCGATTCAAAACATGTCATGTTCACACACAAGACGTATTTTAGGGAGTAAGTGTTACCCGACGATTTAACCTGACTATCAGAAGCAATCTGGCTTGACACGGCTTAATGATCGCAAAACTAAATAGCTCAAAAATGTCACTCGAAGGCCTAATGATTAAGTCCAAATGGTGTCACACGACTACGATTGTCCCAACTCATTAGAATAACTCTCGGATATTCACACACTCGGTGATCAGTAGGAATCCCCAATGGGGTCGGTACAAATCCCACTGCCTCCAACAACTCAACAGCTTACAAGTCATTGACATGCATATCAATACAACTTCCCATCAAGGATCGGTATGACTCCGCGAAATTCAATAACTTCACTACTCCCAACCTTAAAGGATCACACTCCTACATTGGCCAACCCGATTTGCATCATATTAAGACCAAAGGCTAAGGAGACCATGAAGGTGAAGCACGCTAGCACCGATCTCCAAAAAACTAAGTGTGGGGATCCATACCGATCAGCACACATTGTATAATTCCTATATTTTCGGATCTTGGATTTCCAGCATGAACCTCAATAATGATAAATAACTCAGTTTTTTATAGAATATGGATCTTTGGGCATTCTAACTACATTTTACTATTTTGGTCGGGAGTCTTGCCAATTTGTGCATTGTACTTAGTAAATTTCAACAATAAAACGGTTGAAGTTGCAAAGTGGACGTAAGTCGACCTATGTAGAACCACTATGTTTATTGAACTCTTTCGGTCTTTGCCAAATTTTCATGTAACACATATTAAGTTCAAATGCCACAGCTCCCCAGATTAATATGTCTTGATTACAGCATAAAGTTTGACATGCTCATGTACAAAATACTAGATAATCATAGGAATATATATGGCTATGGCTCTATAGCATAAAGTCTGACTTGTCCATTTACAACACACGCATTCTGTATTTTTTCCTCTCATGCTCTTTCACTACAAAATCACAGATAGCCTATTAATGGAACCTAACTTCTTTTTCCATGACAGCATTCATAACTAATGATCATGTGAGCCCAAACTGCCGACATCAAGTATATTATTCTTTGCAAAGAATAACAAAATAGTGTACAAAACACAAATGCATGCACACTCCCACTTCATGCATATCATTCTTCTCTATCAGGTTTTCGTGATCTCACCTCTTGTTGCGCACTACCCGCATGTTTTGACTTGGTTTTTGATTTCGTTTTCGACGAGCTTTCTTTAGAGGTGGAAGAAGAAGAAGAGCCCTTAACCTTTGATCTCCTCTTTTGCTTCGATTTATCTTCGCCTTGCAACGGCGATGATGCGGCAGAAGAGTATGCACCGATGTCGTTGCTGCCTGCAGAGTTGTTCATGCTACCACGTTCTCTTCTGCTCCGTCTTGAACCACTCTCCAGTTTGTCCGGGTCCGGTGACTCTGACGCAGAGGCCGACTGCCCACTGTTTCTCGAATGTCTCCCTTCACGACGCCTGTCACGGGGTGAGCCCGGGCTTCCTTTTGTTGACGGCTGGTTCTTCCTTGATGGTTTAGGCACTTGCGATGATTGTTGTGAGGAGTTTCTTGATCTTGATGTGTCCAAACGTTCACCTGCGTTCACATCAAGTCATACGGTTGGTTGGTTATGCATGTGATATAGTAATTAATCAAGTCAGAAATCTTGAGTATTAACTAAACACAGTTCACCTTAAGTTCATTACTAATGTTTACTATTTTCGTTCCCATATGCATGTCTAAGTGAGAAGACAAGGTGTTGAGAAAGAAAAAAGAAGTCTAAATGCAAAATCGTGGCTACAAGGAAATGATGCAAAAGTTAATACGTGTGTGTGCATAACATATGTTTTGTTGAAGTGAAGACTCAATACATGAAAATTTTGCGTGGTCTCCGATCCTCTTCTACCCTTTATTGTAAGTTTCACCATAAATGCCAGATGATGAACCTGTAGTTATCAAATTTTAATGTTTATGACAAACCTTGAGAAGGAGACATGGGCAATGCAGGGATGAGACTTCTGTCCGACCCGGTAGCAGTGGAAGATGGTGGCTCGGAGGATGCTGACTTGAACTCGTTCATCTGAATAACCATTCAGTAAAATTAGATTGGTTTTTTCCTTTCAATATTCATTTAATGAATGCATGATACATGTTCCTAGCGGAGGAAGTGATCAGTACACATACCCAAGTAGGAGTGTTAACAGAAGGACCGTCCCAGCCGATATGAGCTACATGTTTGACATCGGTCGGCAAACCTATTTGCATTTCCGGCTCTTTGTCATCAGACTCTGCAACATTCACAACATTAGCATAATGCATAGCTAGGTGTGTGCATATGGTTTTATATTTTACGGTTTAGGGGTGCATGTGTACCAAATATATTGGAAATGTATCTCAGGCCTTTTAAAAGGCCCTTCATCTTCGTCCCCATAATACCTGCATGAACGCAAATGCGGATTTTAAATTAAAGTCGGGATGTTCATTGTCTAAATTCAATGCAAAATGAAGGAGATAACATACCTTCCAAGAAGTTAGAACGCGATCATACAATATTGAACCCTGAATTTAAGATCACAACGTCTCTCCTCCTCATGTGTATGCTTGTATGCATGAAATCATACAGCCGGCGGTTCGGGGAAGAAGAGAATTTGATAGAACGTCAAATTGGTAGAAAAATATTTGTTTTCTTTTTTTATCAAATTGAATATGATAGTCGGAAAGCGCCAGTTAGAAGCCTGCTTCAATTCGGCTGGAATCTACCTGTTCCTTGGAATGAAATTTGCATCCATAAAAAACTGTGTTATTGTTTAAATCGGGTTTAATTCACCAACACGGAAGTCTTTTGTTTCTAGGTTTTTTTTTTTTTTTTTTTTTCCCTATTTTCTTTCCCTGTTTTCTTTTTTCTTTGCTGTTTGTTTTTTTTAGGTGCAAATTTTAGGAAGCAATAATTGTTCATAGCCGTTAATTTTCCTGTTGGTAGTTATTTCCAAGGAAACGAGCGAAAATTGTTAGAAGAATGAGGAGGCACCATTCATCGACATCAGCCTTTTACCCAGAATTCTATTTACTTCATGCAACACTTCATTACCAGAAACTTTTTGATAGCTTTGCAGCTCATCATACCTTCGATTTCAACTTTTTTTTTTAGTTCCATTTTTGTTTTTCATTTACGGAAGGTTTAAAAGCAATTAACTAATTTGGAAACAACAATGTTATCCTCATACCCTTTTGGATGAAACCCAACACACGGTCTGAACCATTAATTTGAATATATATTAAGTAGAATTAGTATTACTGTATAACGGTAAGAAGAACCGACCGTTAAATTGTATAGTATAAAAGAAAAAAGTCTTAGTTAATTTTTTTATTTTATTTTGAAATTGATCGAATAATTAACTACATTGTTTGAACAAAATAAAAATATTTAGAAAAGTGTAAATCAAATTACACTGAGGTTTAAACATGTAAGCTAGTTTGATAATAATGCATTGCTAGCATTGTATTGATATAAATCACGAACATTCAAATACGTACATACTTAATATCGCAATGATTTATACACTACAAAAAATAAGCTTCTAGAAGTTCTAAATCATTATTGAATTCGAAAAATAAGGATAGATCAAACAAATATTAGCTCAAAACATATCATCATATTTGTGAATATTTAAACAAAGAAGATGAAAAATATAAGAATAAATGTAACAAAAAAATATATTATTGAGTTACTTTATCTAAATATATAACATTGAAGTACAATTTTCATAAACAATAATTAAAATTGCTGAAATTTATTAAAAAAAACTAAACTAAACATGAGTGTTAATGGGGTGTTGTTTATGGATGCCCTGGAACGCCACACATATATACACACATATAATCGATCAGGAACGTAACAATGGTATATACAAATTCAAATCAGCATCAATACAATGAACGAAACTGCTTTCGTCTCAAATTTCAATTTGTTTTAGTTAATTTCTGGAGAGACAATAGAAGCAGATTCAATTAAAGAAGACCTGAACATGAGAGATGTAACTGGAAGGCTACAAGAGGACTAGAAGAAGATTCACGTGATAAACACAAGTTTACTTGAGACAGACGTAAGGTATAGCTTCAGAAGACAAACCAGAAACACAGAAATATGAGAGCATGCACAACAGAATTTCAAAAGATTTTTAAGAAAAAGAACACAAATTTATATGAAATCAAACCATCATGATTTAAACCGCAATTCTTCACTACTATTCATAGATGATCTAGACTTCTTATTACATTAAGAATATTCAGAAACTACCAGGTCAATCAGAAAAGCCCAACAAACTCAACCCCGATATATTTCTAGAGTGGCAGTGACATGCATAGTCAAACTAACCCACTCTAAGAAAACCACTTGTTGGTGCCAGTAAGTTGCTGGACCAACAACTTTCGAGGAGTCCACAAGAGTTCCACGTTCCTGATGCTAACATTTTATTTTCCAAACCTAAAAGGAAAATTAAACAACAGCATCACGATTTCTACGTTCAATTCCACTATTCGCATAATATAATTCATAAACAAAGTTATCAAAAATATCGACATGTTTATCCAGTTCTAAATTTACAACATAATTTATCACCCTTACACATCCCATAGTCAGACTATGAATCACGCAAACGAATTATATTTTAATTCAAATATAGGAAATACAACCGTCTTCGATAATGACGTCACAATCAAAATATACAAAGTATATCCCAGTAAGAAAAAACTATACAATAAAGGGAACCATCGTTCATATTGCATTACTTATAATAGAACCCTTAAACCAATGCCTTGCACTAAATATCAAAGATGAGACAACGATAATCACAAGTCCACTAACAGCAACCACTAACAGGTGATTCCCAACAAGTATAACCGTTGCAAACAATTTCTGCAATGCTTAGTGTTGCAATGAGGGCGTGGCAATTTATTTCCAACGCATATAAGCGTTAGTATATTTTCATTCGCAACGCTTATAAGCGTTGATAGATTTTCTTTGCCAACACTTACAAGCGTTGGAAGAATTTTGTTTGCAACGCTTATACTTGTTACAAAACTTTAATTCACAACAAGTATAAATTTTAATAGTAACAAAATGTATTAGCAACTCGCATGTTCTAACATTAATAGTCAATTAATAACCAGCAAGATGATAATATAGACGACATTTAATATGAATCAAAAACTAATATTATTCTCAATTTAAACTCAATGCATACCAATAGACAACATTCATAATAACGTAACGACATAGAATATCAGTTAACAACAGACAAGTACAATATATAATTAAGTTGTCGAATTCTATACATAATTAGGTTGCAAAATTCAATACATAATTAGGTTGCTAAATTCAATACATAGATGAAATTCCACAAATACCGAATATGAAACTCTGACCATATAACAAAGCCTCCATCTGATGTAGAACTAACTGCTCGAGCCACCTCTACTTATTTTATAGAAGAAGTAGAACTAACTGCTCGACAATAATTTTTCTTCGTGTCGGAACCAAAAACTTCTGCAGTTGGATCATTATCAGGATCATCTACTACACCATTAGAACAACCATCCAATTTTCTCTTTTCTTCCGCTGCCTCTAGAAGTGCATGCATTCATTGAATATCACATTAAATTGAAATTTTCAATTCCATATTAAAAACAGAAAAACATGAGTATGCATCACACACACACACAAAATATTAAATTGTAGGCTCCGAATGACTCAATTTACTAAGCCAAACGGCTCAGTAAAACTGAGCCATTATGCTCATTTTTACTGGGCCTAAGGCTCAGTTTAATTGCGCTATTTGACTTAGTAGTACTACGCCATTCGGCTCAGTAATACTACGCCGTTCGGCTCAGTAATAGTATGTCGTTCAACTCAGCAATACTGAGTCGATCAATAGGATTGCAGTGCTTAGCGAACCCGAGGACATGCATTCCATTGACAATTTAAACAGACCCATGACATAAAATCAATTATCAACTTACCTATAACAAATATAATATCTTTTCAACAAGGGTTCAAGCAAACGAAAATTGAAGGGAACATGAGAATAAATCAAAAATCAAAGCATTTAAAGGGAATGCTAACAGCAAATTGCTTGCCTTTGGCTAGGGGCCTGCACAATTTATGACACTAGACAACCAATGCAAATTTGATACAGTTCAATGTAACCACATACAATCCAATTATGTATAAATGTACAATAAAAATATAAACTACATGACCATGTAAATAAATAATACATCATATAACAAACTATGCAACTCTTTGAAAATGAAACACTGATGCAAAACATAACAATGCATAACACAACATAATGCTAAACTGCTGCATAATCATAGAATGTTTTCTAATAAAATACTATGAAAATAAACTTGAAAGCTTGTCTATGTCTCGGCTCTGACTTAAAAGCCAATTAAGCTTGCCTTATCGGCATAGTGCAGTAACAAATTAGCATTGAAAAGCACATTTTAACGATATTATTCAAAGAGAATCAACACTATGTGTTTCAATTGCTAAACACATAAATCATGTTATAGACAACCCTACTCTAAAAGTCTTTCCAAGAAAATCTGGAGCAGATCATGTATTTTAGTACAAGGCTGTCAATTTTTTGTGAGTTTGATCTTACAATTTAGATAATTAATCAACTACTAGCTATGTTAACGCCATAGTTCTCTAACTGAAAATCAACTTAAATCAATATCAACAACTACAAAAGTCAACAAAATTTAATACATTCCTTTTTTTCCCTTAATAATCAACATAGTTATTTTACCATAAATCTAAGCAATCTAAACACTTACTCATAACATATATTAAACCATGAAAATCTGCTGTGTTTGTAGGTCTGACGTGCAATAATTTACATGGACAAACAGGTACTGACATGCAGTAGAAATTAGGTTTAGAGGCATCTAAAAAAAATCAAAATATGTTTTTAAAAGAGGTAATTAGCGAAGGTGACAAACTTTGGAAAAAAAAATACCAAATATAAAAACGAAATTTCTCATTAAATCTAATTTTTTCCCCCAAAATTATCCGACTTGATCTACTATGTTTCGATTATTGGCAATGCACCGTCTTAACTTATTTTTGATTATCTCTACATGCATTATAATACGTTCTTAAGTTAACAAATGAATAAATAGATTTGATCACCTTTTAATTTGTAGAAAATCATAGTATTTACACATTTAATGAGATGTAGTTGCAAGTTATTTGCTACCTGTGCTAACTCATCGCGTTCTTTACGCATCTTCTCCTCTTTCTTTCTCCGGCTAGAATCTTGCGCTAAGATTCTCCTTATTGCCTCAGCCTGTATAAATTTGCATAATGCATTAACTATATAAATTAAAGAAGAGGATAGGGGAAAATCAATTTTTTCTTTTTTTAGAAAAGGGAAACCTCAAATTACCCGTTCACTTTCTCAACATGCATCCATGCCTTTGGGCAGCCTCCACTTTCCTTGCCTGATGCTCTTTCTCACTAAGCTTCTCCTTCTGCTATAGAGAGTAATTAGTACAATTCACAAGGTCATAATCAATACAACATTGGAGTTTCCTCAGTAATATGAATGCACCAACATAAAGTTTATGGCAAGTTCACTGAAATCTCTTGTGGTATTGGTACATATATATATATATATATATATATATATATATATATATATATATATATAGAGAGAGAGAGAGAGAGAGAGAGAGAGAGAAACACACACACACACATATATATATATATACACATATATACATACATACATATATATGAGATAGGATCAAGAGAACCCCAAATAGTGTTTTACCCTTATAGCCCCTTGATTTCCACCACACATTTTCGTTTCTCTCTCTTCCCACTAACTCTCTCTCTCTCCACTAAATTATTTAAATATAAATGACTGTATTAGATTGAGGGGCAAAACGGGTGCCCTAGAACCCTCCTCTTATATATATATATATATATATATATATATATATATATATATATATTGAAATCAACTTATTTCCTAAGCAATCAATACTTACTTCTTAGAGGAGCCGGCGGTAGCCCATATGGGAATTCAATCAAACTGTCTTCGACTCAGTTTGCGCAATTCAGTTTGGCAAACTGAGTTTGCTCAACTCAGTCTGGCAAGCTAAGTTTGCATAACCTAGTTAGCCCAACTGAGTTTGCGCAACTCGTTTTGCGCAAACTCAGTTTGCGCAACTCAGTTTGCCAGACTGAGTTGCGCAAACTCAGTTTATGCAACTGAGTTGCGCAAACTAAGTTTGCGCAACTGAACTCTGTTTGCCGAACATAACTCAGTTTGCGCAACTAAGATGTGCAAACTGAGTTTGCCTGAAGAAGATGTTTTTTTGAAATAAAATATTATATAATATGAAAAACAGTGGTATAAATAAAATCTTTATAAATGTAAAACGAGAAAAGTTGACCAAAAAGGAAGCTTTCAAAAAAAAAATGAATGAAATAATAAAATACTAAGGGGACTCACAAGTTTCTTTTCTTGCAGCTGAGGAAGGAATCCATGTTGATTTAATGACCAAAACACCAAAAACTCTGCTTTATCAACATACTGGATAAACAAAGTAGATACAAAAATTCATTATTTAAATAAGAAGCGTTTTACAAATTTAAATATGAACAACCCTTTTGTGTAGCGGGAGCAACTCATACCTGCATCACCTAAGCCAAGGAACACACGGTGCCAACGTTGTCTGCAGAGAATCTGTCCAATGAAGCTGTGGAGGAAATCGAGAAAAGCCTGCCTGGTGTTTCCATGGTTGACTTCACAACTATCATGAAGAGGCTGGCTTCATTGGAAGGTAAAGTGAGCGCTATTTTCTTAAAGAGTGTTGATATTCCAATGGAGAAGGAGCACATGTTGAATGCCACCTTGAATCGAATTGATGCATTGGAAGAAGAGATCAAGGCTACAAAAAGGCTCTTGAGGATTCCCTTGAACACATTACACCATAAGGCCTAACGGAACGGAAAAAAAAATGTTGGCACAGGCCCAAAAATGTTGGCATAGGTCTTTGGCAATATTTTTAGGGTGATGTCATTTTCACAGTTGTTGCAGACCTCAAAGGCAATATTTTGACTATTTTAGGCAACATAACAAATATTGTTGTAATATAACCCTATTTGGGTCTATAGCAACATCCTTAGGTGTCTGTAGTAACATTCCAGAAATGTTGCTATAGATATTTATATTAATTTTTAAAAAAAATTGTATAATTTAACAAATATGAGAATTAAATGCTACTACACAGAATTAAATATTCAAACGGTATTTTTATTCAAATAAATATTTTATTTCAACATTTAAATTAGTACATATTTGTAACTCCACCATTTACAATTCACTGTTAACAACATAGTCAATCACATATACGGATATTCCTCACTACATCATTCAATTCATTCATTACATATGCAGTTTCAATTTATACAGACACTAACACAGGTAAATACATGCCGAGCCGAAGGCAAGCCGAGTGTCGAGCCGTAGGTAAGCCATCAGCGGGTCCGAGCGTAGCGCCGGTAGGGGTTCGGGGGACCGCAGTCCCGGTGGTGGTCGACCAAGTGGGCACCGCCCGATTCATCCGATTTCGGAGGACCAATCCTTCTTTGAGACGCTACACACTAAGTCCATCATCACCCAAAGCCGTAAACAATAACAACGAACATTAGACTTCAAAACTTCCACTTCCTTAACAAACTTACATCCTCTTCGGCCACAAACACCTTGTGTCCCCTTGCCTGCACTTATCCTCCTTCAGCACCTGTAATATCCCGGAAATCCGAGCCAATTTAAAAAAAAAATATTTTGGCAATTTTAGCGAATTTTGATTATTTAAAATGAATTATTTTAAATAATAACGACGAAAAATTTATTTTGAATAGAATTTGAATGTATATATTTATTTGAATTGGCGTTAGAATATAAATAATTATTTATAATTATAAAAGGAATTGAAAATGGCGCGGTAGTTCGAAAATTCGATTTCAAATTTCGAATGAATGTACAGGATTCCAAATAAACCGGATTTTAGCAAAACCAAAAATATTAGAATCTATTTGAGAATATCTTTCCAATGAATTCGAAAAATTGAAATTTCATAGCGGGAATCAAAAGTTATGGCCAGATGAAAATTCAGAATAGTCGCTATGGAATTTTGGCCCTTAAAAATAGCCATTTTGCAAACGACCTCGGTTTTCGACGAAACCACTTTTGTTGGATCCGTGATGTTATGTTATTGCTAGGTTTCAAAATTCATAATTTTCTGAATCAATATGTGAGCGTGGAAAAGGAAAACGCGTTTGACCAGCTTTAGTTGATCTTAATCGACTGGAAAATGCCATTTTTCAAACGGTCTCAAAATTCGACGAAATTAGTTTCTTTAGGACCGTATCGTCAATACGAAGCTAGAAATAATTTTTGGGAAATTTTTAGAGTTAGTATGTGGCCCCGGTAAATTGAAATGTGCGTTCAAATTCAATATTCATTGATTTATATTTTAATTTGAACGGTAATTGATCGTAACAGTCGAATTGGCTAATGTGACATATCACATTGCGTTCGGAATGTGGGTAATTAGCTACGGGCAACGGTCGTTGGGTTCAGATTGGAGTTCGTTGTGTTAAACAAATACTTTACGGATTAAATAATAAAATAATAAAATATATTATACATAAATAGTCCCACCCCTTTGCCCAGAAACCCTAACCGCCTCTAAATCGAACGACGGTCCATTTCGTTCAAGAATTCAAACCAAAAATTCTTTTAATCCGCCTAACGATTCAAGAGATTAATAAAAGGGAAATTGTACTGCTTTATGAGATCTTCAAATCAAGCCTAAGTTGATCGATCCTCATTCGCCGGTTGGGGAGTTTTCCACGCTCAATACAGCGTCGTTCGAAGTGGATTTTGAAGCGCTTGGGCCCACCGAACTGGCGGCGGTGGCCAGCGCTGGTAGGCGACGCCAAGCCGCATCGGGGGCTCACCTCTGATCCTCGTCCGATCACAGGATGGAGCAACGGCGATCGACCTTCTTCTTGGTGCAATGGGTCACGAGTTTAGAGGGTTATGGGGCATCGACCGTTTTCCTGGAGCAAGAAGACATGTAATTTTTTATAAATTAGCATTATTCTTAAATTTAGTTTTGAAAATATATTTACAAAGTTTAAAATTTAGTTTTGAAAATATATTTACAAAGTTTGAAATCAGTTTTAAAAATATAAATCATTGTTTTTAAAATATATGTTCACGTTGTTTTAAAATAAAAATACCATTATTTTTAAAATAGAAAATACCATGGTTTTTTGAAATAAAAATGGAACTGATTTTGAAAATATAAACATACAGGATTTTGAAAATATAAACATGCAGGATTTTGAAAAATAAACATACATTGTTTTTGAAGAGTAAATATACATTGTTTTTGAAAAATAAATATATATAGTGTTTTTAAAACTGAAAAGATTAGATTTTTAAAACTGAAAAGATAGGATTTTTATGAAGTAAAGTATGATTTTTATATATATTTTAGTGAAATAAAAATATGATTTTTATTATGAAGATAACGAAATAAAATTGTGATTTTTACTATGAACAGCGTGAATCAGATTGCGATGGAACCACTAGAAACAAATCCAAGATGTTCCGAAGTTCAGAAATATAAAATGGCGGAGTGGATCCCGAAAGGTGAGAACTCCTCACTTTTAATTTATTTTCTAGTTGAAATATGTACTAGGATGCAGACGGTGCTTAGTAGCACCCGACACCCGTCGTCCACAGACCATGGATGACTTGTTTGTTTGATTGATGTGTTGTGAAATTTTATTGTCTGAAGTGCAATGGAATAAAATATTTTATAGTGGAAAATATTTTATAGTTAAAAATTAAATTTTTAACGTGTATATAAAATAAATATATATAAACAAATCGGACGATTTGTTTATGTACACCCATTTGACTGATATTGATTGGGACGATAAATTTTACACATCGCCCAACTGCACAAATAAATATCTGTGTTTGTTGATTTGAAACCCCACACAGGTATTGGGATGATATTTGACGTACACTATTCCCAATTGTTTAGTAGTATGTCTACCATTTGGTTGATAGACTGTGTAAGTGTTAATTATTTATATTTAATGCTTATGCAGTTGTGTGGTGCACTCTGGATGATGGTTGATGATTTATCGTTGCTATTATGCACATGTGTTGTAGGGAATCCATATAATTAACATTATATGGTAATTAATTGGGCCTCATTCCAATTTGGAAAATAAGGAATATTATAAAATAAAATTCATATGTTGAATAGAATAAATATTCATGTGTTGAATAAAACTATATATTCATGTGTTGAATAAAAATATATTCATGTGTTGAATAAAATTATATATTCATGTGTTGAATAAAAATATATATTCATGTGTTGAATAAAATATATATTCATGTGTTGAATAAAAATATAGATTCATGTGTTGAGTAAAATATATATTCATGTGTTGAACAAAAATATATATATTCATGTGTTGAAGAAAATATTCATTTGTTGAATAGAATAATGAAGCTATTGAAATATATAAAGCCGTGTTGGTTAGATATGCGCCATTTTGACACAAACGATATTTATATCGATTATATTAGTTTTTATAATGATTATAGAAAAGGAAGTGATTTCAAAATATAACGTTTTCAAAATATTATCATTTGTATATCGATGATGCAGAATATTCAATTTTGATTAGAAATTGAATATGAAGTTGAAATCGTTTCGAAAACGAATTTAAAACGATTTATAAAATACATTTTAGAAGGAAATCGACGAAATATAATATATATATATATATATATATATATATAATGGCCTGAATAGAACGCGCCGCACTACGGCAGTTCGCGAATTTCGACCATTGACTTCGAATGGATATTACGGGAGATCCGACCATCGGATTCTCCTAAAACCGGAACCGTTGGGTTCGTATCGAAAAGAGCTTTATAAAGAATATTAGAGATTTGATATCTAACACTTGGATTTGGAATTATGTCCAAATCAAATTTGGGAAAGGTCGTTGTAAGTGCAGGTCGATGCCCGTTGATGGAAATTGACTGTACGAGCCTTGATAAAATTATTAAAAATAGTAACAATTCGTTAAACTCATAAGAAATGATTTGTGAAGAATTGGGATGAAAACTACCAAATTGGAAAAGATAAAAATTGATTTTTATCGAAATGAACTAGTTTTGAACTAGAATTATAATCCATTTATTTGTGAAGTAAATAAAGTGGATTTGAAATGGTTTTGAAAATAACCAGAATTTCCAATAATTGAATTGGAATGGATTTGAATCGAAATTATCTTTAGAATATTTTGATGTTGGATTTCGTGATTATACAAATATTTTTGTGGAAATTTAAAAGATATATTTATATCGTCATTTCCAATAAGAAAGTTGTTGGTCGTAGAATTTGATATTGAATATAAGCCGATATATTTTCTATTCAGAGCCTTGTATTTAATATCAAATGTGATTTGGGTTTGTCGTGAATGGTGTCTTCATTAACACTGTTCTTAAACCCAGTTGAGAAAAAGATTAAATCTTTTTATTTAGATTTAATGAAGTGTACCAAATAAATGGTATTTAATTGGAATTGATTTTTGGGTTTACCGTGAGTGGTGTTTTAAATAACACTTGTTCTTTAACCTGATGATTAATGGAATGTGATTTTGGGTTTATAGTGAACCGTTTTTTAAATGACATTGGTTCTTTAACCCAGTTAAAGACAGGATGTGATTTCCCAAGTTAAATAATCATTGATA
This sequence comes from Allium sativum, assembly GCA_030737875.1. NCBI lineage: Eukaryota > Viridiplantae > Streptophyta > Magnoliopsida > Asparagales > Amaryllidaceae > Allium > Allium sativum. Next base: position 515,664,580 of record CM060912.1, read on the forward strand.
GTGATTATTGAGAAGATTAAAACCAAGTGGAGTTTTAAAGAATCTTTAATTAGATTGAAATAATCGAGAATGGAGTATCACCAGTTTTGCTCTAGGCGATAGTTAAATCTTTAATTAGATTTGAACGTGAAATGGTAATTGAATTTACTGATAACACCGTGGTGTTAGATATGAAGTATGACCAGTTTTACTTCATGGGATGAATAGGTTGGGATTGGGAGATTAAAACAAATGATTACTTCAGTAAGTTTCGTTAATCCCGACTTGTTTGGATAAACCATAATTTGGTTTGAATTGATATTCAAAGAAAGATTAAAGAATAAATTTAAAGAATTTATCTTTGATAAAATTAATGGGAACCTTTCCCAAAGTAAAAGAATATTTGAGTAAAAGAATATTCTGAATTGGAATGAGGCGTATGTTGTGTTTGTGTAACACTAATTTATTATATACGCGAGTTACTCAGAAAGACCGGGTTTATCACATTCTGAATAACTGATTCGATGATGTGTCGAGGATGAAGACGATGGTCGAAGAACGGAGTCTTCACATCGTTTGGATAATTATTGATGATCTTGATTGGGTTGTACACCCAAGATGAGGGAATCAGTTGGTGATCATCCAGACGTACTTGGAGATCGATGGATATGCGAGATACAAGGTGCCTCCGGTTTCGTTCAGACCCAGAACGAACTTGTAAATGGATTGTGTGTCTGACATTGGATTTTATTCTGTGTGATTGATTTCTATTAAATATATATTTGTTTGGTAGCGGAGAATTTATTCTTTTGCTTAACGCCCTTCTTTGAGATGTACGAGCTCAGAGGTTATATATTGATGGATATCAATCGCATTGAGTGAATTACCTGTGTGGCATGCCTAAGTGGCAAATGATCAAGGCTTTTGTTGAAAAGCAGAGTCTTATGGTTGATGATCAAAGCACCGCCTGTGTGGCATATCTTTGTGTAGCGTTGATTCGCGAGCCTCACACCCCTGTTGTGAACCAAAAACGGGAGAGGACATCAGGGAGGGCATTCGTTTCTTTCTAGCTAGTGTGGTCTCAGTGACCTACCAGCCCCGACATTTATATTTTTTTCACCTATGTGGTTGTTGCTGTTGTGAGGCGCCTCGGATATATTGGTGACTATGTGGAGCCGATGGAGTCATCTCATTCACGCCCCCAAAGGGTGGGGAAACGCAGTGTTCAGGCATTTTAATCCACATCGGTGGACCGGCCCTGACGATCCAAGGGTCGATGCGCTCTGACCCTGAGGCTCGGGCTAGAGAGTCTCGAAGCCGGTGAGGACGATCCCTTGCCTCGGTTCACAGATGGAAACCCAACTTCCAATACGTGACTTTGCGGTTTTGATTGTAGAGCCTAGTATGGCGACATGATATATGGTACCCATGCCATCTATGATCGATATTTATGATTGAAATTGTTTTGACACTATACACTTATAATAGTATCAAATGATTTGTTTTTAACGTACCAAGCATGTTTGGCTATTATAAGGGAAAACTCTATCCTTCGGCTTGTGTTGCATTGTGTGATGGGACCTGGGTCTTATAATAGCTTCATTTTTCCAAAAAGCATTGCGTTGTTTTGTTATATGCATCGGTATTCTTGGGAGGAAACTCGTTCTGTGTTATACGGCGTGGTCCCTTGGTATATCTGATTTAAAGTAAAGTTTTAAATAACTTTTTTAGTTCTTACACCAGTCACATGACTGACCTGGAGTTTATTGTTTTAACCTAAACTCTGAGTGCCCTTATTTTGACAGGGGCAGCTAGTAGTTTTGGTTTTGCAGATTTATATTCACAGGAACCTGGTTTATAGCTGGAACGATATCCGGAAAGCTCTGTATCTGTATATTTCTTTCAGTTGTGTATTGTATTAATTTTCCGCTGCGATGTATTTAAATGTAATTTAAATCTCTGATATTTTCTGTGTAATATTTATTCATACTCTTGTATTCTGATGAAATTGTTGTAATAAGCAATGAAATGTTCTTCTGCTTGCGTTCTGATTCGTCTTGTCCTCAACTCAATCCGTGGTTTCCCGTAAGGGGGATTTCGGGTCATTTCATTATGGTATCAGAGCTTTGGTTTACGGAGCTCGGAGAACAAGACACATTAGAACCATACGAAAGAATTCATCAGAGATTGGATTAGTAATATCCAATGGGAATGACTCGTTAGAGATGGGATCAGTAGTATCCTAGAACAAGTGTGAAGAGTATATTTTTAAAAATGGAAACAAATTTTGTTTTGAAAATTTAAATCAATTATTCATATTTGATTATTTATTTTGTATTGAATTTGGACAGTCTAGTATATAAAGATTTTACGTATACGTCTGATCCACGTGTATTCGAAGTTTTAATATACTGGATAGATATAGAATCACACTCTAGTCGCTCGGACATGATTCTTATGATTGACGCGTCATCATCAGAATTTATTTCGTGTTTCGAAAGTAGGATTTCTATATAATTCCAATTGACTGGTGTGAGAACCAAAGCTAGATAGGGCTTATTGTTGTGATTTAACATCAAAAACCTGATTTTTTTTTGGATATGTATTAAAATTTTGTGATTGAAAAGATAATCAACTAATTGATTGCTGGTTGTGTTGTTTGATTATTGGTTGATTAATTAGATGTTGAACCTTTAGCCAAATTGAACCAGATAGTGGATTGTATTGTAAATTTATCGCATTTGCATGCTTGTACATGTACTTACATTGAACAGGTCGTAGCAAGGAGGCTAGAGAAGAGGAATAAAATTGTTTACCCGACAAATAGGTACATGTTTATTGTATTTCTTGGGTTTTTGATGATTTTATGAGCCGATTGGCTAGCCGCTTGGCTGTTTCTTTTCCTTTTTGGATTGGTGAGGGCCATGGGAGGCTATTTGAAATATCCCGAAGCTCCCGGTGCAGGGGAGGTTATGGCGAAATTTTTCGAAAATTTTGGGTGTTAGCCAAATTTTTGAAAAATTTGAAAAGTTCTTAGAAACTGAAAAGTTGAAGAACTTAAGCCGTAATGAAAACAATGGAAATTGAGTTGATTTGTAAAACAACTTTCTGCTTTGTTCCTTTTCGGGAACGAAAAGTTTTAAGTGGGGGAGATTGAAACAACCCGGAAATCCGAGCCAATTTAAAAAAAATTATTTTGGCAATTTTAGCGAATTTTGATTATTTAACATGAATTATTTTAAATAATAACGACGAGAAATTTATTTTGAATAGAATTTGAATGTATAGAATTATTTGAATCGGCGTTAGAATATAAATAATTATTTATAATTTTAAAAGGAATTGAAAATGGCGCGGTAGTTCGAAAATTCGATTTCAAATTTCGAATGAATGTACAGGATTCAAAATAAACCGGATTGTAGAGAAATAAAAAATATTAGAATCTATTTGAGAATATCTTTCCAACGAATTCGAAAAATTGAAATTCATAGCGGGAATCAAAAGTTATGGCCAGATGAAAATTCAGAATAGTCGCTATGGAATTTTGGCCCTTAAAAATAGCCATTTTGCAAGCGACCTCAGTTTTCGACGAAACCACTTTTGTTGGATCTGTGATGTCAAGTTATTTCTAGGTTTCAAAATTTATAATTTTCTGAATCAATATGTGAGCGTGGCAAAGAAAAACGCGTTTGACTAGTTCCAGTTGATTTTAATCGACTGGAAAATGCCATTTTTCAAACGGTCTAAGAATTCGACGAAATTAGTTTCATTAGGACCGTATCGTCAATACGAAGCTAGAAATAATTTTTTAGGAATTTTTAGAGTTAGTATGTGGCCCCGGTAAACTGAAATGTGCATTCAAATTCAATATACATTGATTTATATTTTAGTTTGAACGGAAACCAATCGTAACAGTCGAATTGGCTAACAAGACATATCCCATTGCGTTCGGAATGTGGGTAATTAGCTAGGGGTAACGGTCGTTGGGTTCAGATTGGAGTTCATTGTGTTAAACAAATATTTTATGGATTAAATAATAAAATATATCATATATAAATAGCCGCCGGCCCCACCCCTTTGCCCAGAAACCCTAGCCGCCTCTAAATCGAACGACGGTCCATTTCGTTCAAGAATTCAAACCAAAAATTCTTTAAATCCACCTAACGATTCAAGAGATTAATAAAAGGGAAATTGTACTGCTTTATGAGATCTTCAAATCAAGCCTAAGTTGATCGATCCTCGTTCGCCGGTTGGGGAGTTTTCCGCCCTTAATACAGTGCCGTTAGAAGTGGATTTTGAAGCGCTTGGGCCCACCGAACTGGTGGCGGTGGCCAGCGCTGGTAGGTGACGCCAAGCCGCGTCGGGGGCTCACCTCTGATCCTCGTCCGATCATAGGATGGAGCAACGACGATCGACCTTCTTCTTGGAGCAATGGATCACGAGTTCAGAGGGTTATAGGGCATCGGTCGTTTTCCTGGAGCAAGAAGACAGTGTAAATTTTTATAAATTAGCATTATTCTTAAATTTAGTTTTGAAAATATATTTACAAAGTTTAAAATTTAGTTTTGAAAATATATTTACGAAGTTTGAAATCAGTTTTAAAAATATAAAGCATTGTTTTTAAATTATATGTTCACATTGTTTTAAAATAAAAATACCATTATTTTTAAAATAGAAAATAACATGGTTTTTAGAAATAAAAATGGAACTGATTTTTAAAATATAAACATACAGGATTTTGAAAATATAAACATGCAGGATTTTGAAAAATAAACATACATTGTTTTTGAAGAGTAAACATACATTGTTTTTGAAAAATAAATATACTGTGTTTTTAAAACTGAAAAGATTAGATTTTTAAAACTGAAAAGATAGGATTTTTATGAAGTAAAAATATGATTTTTATATATATTTTAGTGAAATAAAAATATGATTTTTATTATGAAGATAACGAAATAAAAATGTGATTTTTTTACTATGAACAGCATGAATCAGATTGCGGTGGAACCACTAGAAACAAATCCAAGATGTTCCGAAGTTCAGAAATACAAAATGGCGGAGTGAATCCCCAAAGGTGAGAACTCCTCACTTTTAATTTATTTTCTAGTTGAAATATATACTAAGATGCAGACGGTGCTTAGTAGCACCCGACACCCGTCATCCACAGACCACGGATGGCTTATTTGTTTGATTTATGTGTTGTGAAATTTTATTGTGTGATGTGGAATGGAATAAAATATTTTATAGTGGAAAATATTTTATAGTTAAAAATATAATTTTTAATGTGTATATAAAATAAATATATGTAAACAAATCGGACGATTTGTTTATGTACATCCATTTGACTAATATTGATTGGAACGATAAATTTTACACATCGCCTAACTGCACAAACAAAAATCTGTGTTTGTTGATTTGAAACCCCACATGGGTATTGAGATGATATTTGACGTACACTAATCCCAATTGTTTAGTAGTATGTCGACCGATTGGTTGACAGACTGTATAAGCGTTAATTATTTATATTTAATGCTTATGCAGTTGTGTGGTGCACTCTGGATGATGTTTGATGATTTATCATTGCTATTATACACATGTGTTGTAGGGAATCCATATAATTAACATTATATGGTAATTGATTGGGCCTCATTCCAATTTGGAAAATAAGGAATATTATAAAAGAAAATTCATATGTTGAATAGAATAAATATTCATGTGTTGAATAAAATTGTATGTTCATGTGTTGAATAAAAATATATTCATGTGTTGAATAAAACTATACATTCATGTGTTGAATAAAAATATATATTCATGTGTTGAATAAAATATATATTCATGTGTTGAATAAAAATATAGATTCATGTGTTGACTAAAATATATATTCATGTGTAGAACAAAAATATATATATTCATGTGTTGAAGAAAATATTCATTTGTTGAATAGAATAACGAAGCTATTGAAATATATAAAGCCGTGTTGGTTAGATATGCGCCATTTTGACGCGAACGATATTTATATCGATTATATTCGTTTTTATAATGATTATAGAAAAGGAAGTGATTTCAAAATATAACGTTTTGAAAATATTATCATTTGTATATCGATGATGTGGAATATTCAATTTTGATTAGAAATTGAATATAAAGTTGAAATCGTTTTGAAAACGAATTTAAAACGATTTATAAAATACGTTTTAAAAGAAAATCGATGAAATATATATAATATATATATATATTATATATATATATAATGGCCTGAATAGAACACGCCGCGCTGCGGTAGTTCGCGAATTTCGACCATTGACTTCAAATGGATATTACGGGAGATCCGACCATCGGATTCTCCTAAAACCAGAACCATTGGGTTCGTATCGAAAAGAGTTTTCTAACGAATATTAGAGATTTGAAATCTAACGGTTGGATTTGGAATTATGTCCAAATCAAATTTGAAAAAGGCTGATGTATGTGCAGTTCGATGGTCGTTGATGGAAATCGACTGTACGAGCCTTGATAAAATTATTAAAACTAGTAACAATTTGTGTAAAATCATAAGAAATGATTTGAGAAGAATCGGGATGAAAACTTCCAAATTTGAACAAATAAAAATTGATTTTTATCGAAACGAACTAGTTTTGAACTAGAATTATAATCCACTCATTTGTGAAGTAAATAAAGTGGATTTGAAATGGTTTTGAAAATAATCAGAATTTCCAATAATTGAATTGGAATGGATTTGAATCGAAATTATCTTTGGAATATTTCGATGTTGGATTTCGTGACAGATATTGTTATGGAAATTTGAAAGATATATTTATATCGTTATTTCCAATACGATATTTGTTGGTCGTAGAATTTGATATTGAATATAAGCCTATATATTTTCTATTCAGAGCCTTGTATTTAATATCAAATGTGATTTGGGTTTGTTGTTAATGGTTTCTTCATTAACACTGTTCTTAAACCAAGTTGAGAAAAAGATTAAATCTTTTTATTTAGATTTAATGAAGTGTACCAATTAAATGGTATTTAATTGGAATTGAATTTGAATTGATTTTTGGGTTTATCGTGAACGGTGTTTTAAATAACACTTGTTCTTTAACCCAATGATTAATGGAATGTGATTTTGGGTTTATGGTGAACCGTGTTTTAAATGACATTGGCTCTTTAACCTAGTTAAAGATAGGATGTGATTTCCCAAGTTAAATAATCATTGATAGTGATTATTAGGTAGATTAAAACCAAGTGGAGTTTTAATGAATCTTTAATTAGATTGAAATAATCGAGAATGGAGTATCACCAGTTTTGCTCCGGACGATAGTTAAATCTTTAATTAGATTTGAACGTGAAATGGTAATTGAATTTACCGATAACACCGTGGTGTTAGATATGAAGTATGACCAGTTTTACTTCATGGGATGAATAGGTTGGGATCGGGAGATTAAAACAAATGATTACTTCGGTAAGTTTCGTTAATCCCGACTAGTTTGGATAAACCATAATTTGGTTTGAATTGATATTCAAAGAAAGATTAAAGAATAAATTTAAAGAATTTATCTTTGATAAAATTAATGGGAACCTTTCCCAAAGTATAAGAATATTTGAATAAAAGAATATTCTGAATTGGAATGAGGCGTATGTTGTGTTTATGTAACATTTGTTTATTATATATGCGAGTTACTCAGAAAGACCGGGTTTATCTCATTCTGAATAACTGATTCGACGATGTGTCGAGGATGAAGACGATGGTCGAAGAACGGAGTCTTCACATCGTTTGGATAATTATTGATGATCTTGATTGGGTTGTACACCCAAGATGAGGGAATCAGTTGGTGATCATCCAGACGTACTTGGAGATCGATGGATATGCGAGGTACAAGGTGCCTCTGGTTTCGTTCAGACCAAGAACGAACTTGTAAATGGACTGTGTGTCTGACATTGGATTTTATTTTGTGTGATTGATTTATATTAAATATATATCTGTTTGGCGGCGTAGAATTTATTCTCTTGCTTAACGCCCTTCTCTGAGACGTACGAGCTCAGAGGTTATATATTGATGGATATCAATCGCATTGAGTGAATTGCATGTGTGGCATGCCTAAATGGCAAATGATCAAGGCTTTTGTTGAAAAACAGAGTCTTGTGGTTGATGATCAAAGCACCGCCTATGTGGCATAGCTTTGTGTAGCGTTGATTCGCGAGCCTCACACCCTGGTTGTGAACCAGAAACGGGAGATGACATCAGGGAGGGCATGCGTTTCTTTCTAGCTAGGGTGGTGTTAGTAACCTACCAGCCTTGACATTTATATTATTTTCACCTGTGTGGTTGTTGCTGTTGTGAGGTGCCTCAGATATATCGGTGACTATGTGGAGCCGATGGAGTCATTTGGCTCATTCACGCCCCAAAGGGCGGGGAAACGCAGTGTTCAGGCATTTTAATCCACATCGGTGGACCGGCCCTGACGATCCAAGGGTCGATGCTCTCTGACCTTGAGGCTCGGACTAGAGAGTCTCGAAGCCGGTGAGGACGAGCCCTTGCCTCGGTTCACAGATGGAAACCCAACTTCCAATACGTGACTTTGCGGTTTTGATTGTAGAGCCTAGTATGGCGACATGATGTATGGTACCCATGTCGTCTATGATTGATATTTATGATTGAAATTGTTTTGACACTATACACTTATAATAGTATCAAATGATTTGTTTTTAACGTACCAAGCATGTTTGGCTATTATAAGGGAAAACCCTATCCTCCGGCTTGTGCTGCATTGTGTGACGGGACCTAGGTCTTATAATAGCTTCATTTTTTCAAAAAGCATTGCGCTGTTTTGTTATATGCACCGGTATTCTTGGGAGGAAACCCGTTCCGTGTTGTACGACGTGGTCCCTTGGTATATCTGATTTAAAGTAAAGTTTTAAATAACTGTTTTAGTTCTTACACCAGTCATATGACTGATCTGGAGTTTATTGTTTTAACCTAAACTCTAGGTTCCCTTATTTTGACACGGGTAGCTATAGTTTTGGTTTTGCATATGTATATTCACAGGAACCTGGTTTACAGTTGGAACAATATCCGGAAAGCTCTGTATCCGTATATCTCTTTCAGTTGTGTATTGTATTAATTTTCCGCTGCGATGTATTTAAATGTAATTTAAATCTCTGATATTTTCTATGTAATATTTATTCATACTCTGTAATATTCTTGTATTCTGATGAAATTGTTATAATAAGCAATGAAATGTTCTTCTGCTTGTGTTCTAATTCGTCTTGTCCTCAACTCAATCCGTGGTTTCCCGTAAGGGGGATTTCGGGTCGTTTCAGCACTACCTTAAAACAGCATTAGTTGACCATCCACCTCAAAACTACTTGCCACTGACTATCCACTAAAAAAGAAATATGGTTGACAATCATAAATACTTTGATTATTTGGCAACAATGGTTTGATAATTATTACATTGTGAACTGCACCCAGACTACAGCAGAAACTAAAAGACAACATGATTCAGATAGTGCAAATGTTCGCTTACCCTGAGAAGGTGCATTAAGATAATCAAATTATCCTTCGAGCTGATATATTTCATCACCACTGCTGCATTTAATATTTTCAACAATTTATCCCCAAATAGATGAAAAAAGTAGCATAAACTCCAAATGAATTTGAATAGCAAAAACAAAAGACTTTGATTGGTTTTGAAGCATGGAACAAGTGCTAGAGGTTTTAAAGCAGCATTAGTGCAAACATTTGGAGGGCGTGTTTCACAATCATAATTTATCGATCCTAAAACACAAACAGATGAATGAAAACTGAAAAAATAAAAATACCAAAGAAGGTAAAGATGCAATTGGCATACACATTACCCAAACTCCATCACATGATCAGCCCCATCCAACGCCTTGCCGACATAGACCTTGCTCTAAGAACCCACGGCAGCACCACCGCGCCTTCCTCTACCTCCGGTTGTCACCAAAACTCAACCATGCAACTCCACTTCCGAGCCCATCCATCAACGTCTGAAGCAACCTAACCCTATTCAAACACTGCAGTGATGATGAGATGACATATACTAGATTTTTTTTAGCCTAAAGATCTGAGCTTTTGTATTTTTGTAGATCTGATTCCTTTTTTAAAAGCGGCTTTGGGATGAGTAGATTTGAGAAGTTGAAGATGATGAGAAGTCGAGAACGAACAGATCTGAGAAGTTGAGAAAAGAGGAATAGAATAGCTTAGGGAAGTTAATTTCCTATTGATGGTGTGGGATTTTAACGGATTAGTAAGGTGTCAACTGTAGATGTTGTTTTTAAAGGGTAAATCAACGGATAGGTATACATGTTTGTATAGGTGTAGATTGAATATTGAGGACTAAAATACTATAACTATCATCACATTTTGGCTAGCAACACCTTGCAGATTCGTTGCATTATGTCGTTTATGGCATAGTGACGACAAAAGGACGTTCTTGCTTATGTTGAACAGAAAAAAAATAAAAGAGCAAATTTGGAGAAAAAAAAGAAAAAAAGAAATTTATTTCTTACCAGATTCAACCATTTAGAATGGCTATGTCTTCCACCAATGAAGTAAAAATTAGTCAAACTTTCATTTATAACTATTCCAATTTATGATCCAGTGGTACATATGCTACTTGTTTTTGTATTTGCAAAGACTGTGCTTGTAGAGATTGTAAATGACTACAAAACCTGCAGCGTGTCGATTAGGAGCTGTGAATTTATGGAAGTTATATATATTTATACATGTGTAAATCTAAGGATCCAGGGTTTTGGATTAACGCAGATCTATGCATTAACTAAAAAAATCTAACTCATACCTCAATTTAAGCTACGTAAAATAATAAAGGCACTCCTACTTATTTTATAATGTTTTGGCTATTTACATCCTTCATGTGCATTAAAATCTTTCATTTGGTATTTTCGGAGAACCTTATAATTGCTTCAATGCTGCAGTTAGTATTTACACGATCGCATTGCATTTCATTAACTTTCCTAATATGAAATCAATGAATTATACAATAGCATACTTTATAGCTCTCTACAAATGCATAATGTTTCCTAATATGAAATCAATGTATGAGCAAACTTATCTCAAGTTTACAAATTAAAACAGGTTGTCCTTGCCACTATCCAGATAAAGCTCCCTATGTAGAAATATAAATCAGCCCTGGAAACCTAGCAGTTCATAAGAACAGTACAAAATGCATAAAATTGTGTAAAACGAAGTATAAACATGAACAACGATGAAATAGTCGAGGTTGGTACCGAATATTAGTACATAGCATATGCAAAATTTCATACGACCCAACCATACATTATGTTCTCATCAATCTTTAGTAGTAGCAATTTATTCAACCTAACTATACATCATGAGACATGATAATAAATTGTAACTAAGCTTTAATAATATCAGAACTCGTATATTGATTGACAAGGTGTTGGTGCTAATTCTTCTATTCATGAATTGTCCAATCACTCAAGATTGAAAGAGTGTTTGTGCTAATTCTTCTATTCACAACAAAATTGATAGAATGTTTACCAATAAATTTTACGAAGACAAATTCAAGGAATTTGGTACCCATTTTGATGCTCACATATTGGTTGATCACTTTACTATCTTAATCAAGTTCTCAAGCAACACTCCCAGTCCCCCTAATTTCAAAAACATAATATTTCCAAAATAATCCTAACAGTTTAGTATGTTGTTATTCCATCTCCAGCGAATTAAATGCCCTAATATCAAAGTACGAAACTATAAGTTCTAATTAGCAAAAGAAGAAGATCATCAGAAATGACCCTCTTTAACTAGAACTCTGTCTTATCACAAGTTAAAAAAAGAAGCAGATAACAAATTTCTAACATTAATTATAACTTCTGATAAGACATATAATACCGAACCTGTATGTGTAGAAATGTCTCAAACGGTAGGACTCCTGCCATCTTCGTTTTGTTGCGATGCTAGAAATGACCTATTTTTTAAATAAAATGTTAACCATTATCTCAACGTTCTTATAAATATAAGACATCTTGTCGAAAATAGAAGAGTGCCAATATCTTAGATAACTTGAGCAATATAGTTATTCACTTATCCAAAAAAATTGAATCATAAACCTTTAACGGTATTAGAACTAGCTTAGCCAATACTTAATTGTTGATTGGTATCCAAAAAAATAAATGAACCATAAACCTTTAACAGTGTCAAAACTTGCTTAGCCCAATACTTAATTGTTGATTGTTGAATAGTAGCAAGTACAATATTACCTCCTCAACTAAATAAGAACCGACTCATTTGCAGGAGGAGAAAGTTCCTTGTATCTTCTACCTTAAACTAAAATACAGCCGAAAAAAACATACCTTTAGTGCAAATCTACCCCACCTATAGGACTACCCACTACCAAATCAATGCATCTAACTTTCATTCCCCTTAGAGTATGCATCGTTTTCACTTCTTTAATCAATCTCTAAATTATGATAGAATATTCCTAGCACAACGCAAAAGAAAACATAGTTTCAGTGTAAATCTGAAGGTATGCCCCAAATGAACATGAAAAAAAAAAGCAGCGCAAATTTTCCCCCACTCTAACATATTCATTCAGCGTAACAAAAAGATACCTTCAGTGTAAATCTTCTCACATGTAGGCTGTAAAAAAGATACCATCCACTGTTCATTTAAAATATGCATCATTTTCACTTGTTTAATCAATCTTCAACATAAAGGACAAGGAAAAATTGAAAGGATAAAAAAAATCATATGTGAACTCAAATTGCTTACAACATTATCATCATACCTTTATATCTACACAAGACAACCACCTTCAAGATCCCCTGTGTTCCTTGAACTATCTCCAGTAGTCCGACCAGCAGAACTAGCACCGATGTAGCACCCAACCGACTGTGAATGGACTATCCAACCTACATCCTCTCTTGATTCAGTGTTGCCATTGTGTCTTTCATCCTTTGTGTTGAACTACTCGACATTGCCTCTTTTAGTTCGCTTTGCATCGTTCTTTGTGTCACCCAGCTCCATTCTTTATGTCACCCAGCTTTGTTCTATGTATCAAACCACATGACATTGCATCATCCATCTCTTTCATCTATTTCTCCATTTGGTATATTACCAAATCACTTGGTTCTTTATGTTTATCGCTTCTCTTCTCTCTTTGTCCTCCTTTGCACTTGTCCAAACTGACCAACAAAAGATCATGCATCTGAAACTGAAAATTACATTTAAATACAAGTTTATATGATTTTAAACAAAATGATAATTGTAATAAAAGACATGTAAAACGTAAAAAATGTCTAATAAGATGATGACTGGAAACAAATAACGATGATGACGTGTGTGTACAATGAGTTCACTTTTAATAGGATACCCAGAAAAGCTATTCTAAACTATGTGTGAGTACAATGAGTGTGCTTGCGTACAAGAGTGTGTATGTACAATGGTTTATGCCCTTGTCCATATCAGTTCGCTTAGTTCGAAACATCAACATTCGAAACTGTGCGTGTGTATTTGCCATATTCATTAATATAATTGCCTATGTTAGGTATGCATCTATAACTTAGCTTAGTTCACTTGCAGCTCAATTACAGAGCTAAGCCGGAAAGATGTATGCAAACACATAAGATATTACGGCCATTTAAATAACTACGGTCGCACAAAATAAAGAAATCACATATCTTAGAGTATCGAACTTTTCAGCTGTAGCCAAAAAAGAATGGCCACTAAGGATGAAATATAGCTATTTCCTTATTATTGGAATAAAATTAGCTATAAGAAAACGAGAAGAAAGAAAAAAAATTAAAACCTGAAGCAATAAGAATAGAATGTCAAGGCGATAAGGGCATAAACCATTGTACAGATGCACCAATATATGACGAAATACAAGCCCAAATGAAACAAAATCGATCAAGACACAAAGGAAACATAGCCGATCAATTCAACAAACTGCCAAAAATATACACACGCTATCAAAAAATATGGAAAATTTGAGAAAGTTGCATAAAAAAAAGAAAAGGAAATGCAAGTAATCACATGTTGAATGATAAGAACTATCCAATAGCAGAGAAGAAGAAAACTCTTGTCCAGCTTTTCCAATTAACTGAAATACGTGACTACTGTATGAGGTTTTTCATAAGCATGTACGTAACTCGTTGCACTATTCTACTTCATTACCTGTTAAAATAATCACATGCATCAGCATATATGAATGAATAGAAGCAAAATCAAGTACATATAAAGATAGACATTGCCCATGTATTGACTTCATAACAATAGCAAAAAAGGTAAAATAAAAATGAAATATAAGGTAAAAACCTGCACAAAGCATGTGAAAATAAGGTCAGAGTAAATAAGCCAGAACTTGTAAACTTAAGTGAAAACAAGATCATTATATTTAAACCAAAACCAACATGCAGGAAAGAACAAGCTAGTTGCCAATAACATATTCATAGAAGGACAGAGAACTAAAACAACAACATCACTGAAGTGAGAAGTACCAAGTGCTTAGAGTGAAGAAATTAGATATTCAGATAGCACAACAAGTAGCTCAAAGCGCAATGAAAAACATAGCAAACCAAATAAACAATATTTCAAAGCATGGAATATATTAGAGATGAAACAATACATACTCAGGCCAAAACATAGACTGGAAAGACATAGGCACATAGCACAACAATATAACTTAGATCAACACGGATAATATAGGAAACATACTAAAAAAGCTCAAACGTGAAACCATCATAGCAGACTAATCATTGGGTAGTTCAACAAGCAGCAAGAAAAAAGAAAATAAAATTAATATGGAGAAGGAGCATCAACATGAAATCAAGAAATACACAAGCACTTCACACAGGGGCGGATCTAGCTTTCTTATTTAAGTATGGCAAATTTTTTCAGGTTTAGTCTCACGCCATCTAATAACTTTGTATTCTATTATATATATACTAAAATTTATTCTTGTACTTCAAATCAACTAGAATCAGCATAGTTTGCGGCAGTATTGGCTGGACGCAAGCCCAGATAGGGCATTCTCCTAAGTTTCACATAGGGCGGTCAACCAAAACGCTCAGAATTTTGGCAGCTCTCTTCTTTCCAGGTGGGGCACTGGCCCTAGCTGGCCAGTGCCTAGATCCGCCCCTGACTTCACATGAAATCTTGTTAACTTACAACTTTTTATTGAAATATATCTTAATATGATACCTTGTTAGCTTATTTGATTACTGAATATTCATATTATGGGAGTGTAAAAAAAACAAAGGCAAAAACTATTGGCTAATAAATGAAAAAGTAAAAAACTGAACACCAAGATTAAGAGTGATAAATTAAGGATGATGGAAAAAAACATATAGTAAGGATGAAAATTTTCTATTATCTTATTATTATAATTTACTTTGTCCACCAAGGCATCAATATGAACTCTATTTCTTTTAAGAAGCCCTTTAGAACTCTCATTTCTTTGAAGCTTATAACTCAACTTCAAAATCCATATACACCCAGCCTGTCCTTATATAAAGCTTTTACGCTTGCAAGGCTGATACTATGACTAGATTTTTGGGTACTTTTTTTATGTTATGTTTATTGGGAGGGTTCATTGTTGATGCTTATCTAGGTCGATACCTTATCGTTGCTATCTTCACTGCCATTCAAGCTATTGTTAAGTTTCTTATATACATTTTGATTTTATGTGGACATCCGTTATTTAGCTTATTATATTTAAAAAGCTTCTGAGGTATGATGTTGATGAAAATTATATGGCATTTATCAAAATTTTGGGTTGAAAGTTTACTTTTGGTTCTTAAAAGATATAAAATGTAATTTTGATGATAATTCTTAATCCATAATTTTGGAGGCATTTTGAGTAATTCTTTTTTCTTCTACTCCTGGTAAATATATAATAAAATTTAACCTCAGCACTCGAACAAACACTAGATGTGTATTAATACTAATTTCATAATGGAAACCGATTAAGATCCCATCATCTAGTCTGGCATACTTCCATAATAAAAAGTCACTAACACTTAATCTAACCATCTACTTTGTTATATTAAAATTTACAGGGAATGACGATTTTGGCGATGTCAACATAAATACGGGGACAACATCCACCAAAGCTACACAAACAATTCCAACGAGGATAGCTATAGGAACAACAAAACTAACCTTCACTTTGCACCAATGGATTCCAATCTTTAGGATTGAAGAAAGCCAAAGAGGAAAATTGGTGAAGGAACGGGAAGAAAGCCAGGGAGGAATTTCAAATCGCTTGATGTAGAAGCCAATTCACTTGAAGAAGAATCAATTAAAGGAGAGGCCGATTCCGTCCCCTGAAGGAGTCGAGATTTCTAGTTCGATTGAAGGAGAAAGCGATTTTTTTGTTTTTTTAGAGCCGTGTAATTTGATTTGTATGCGATCGAAGAATGGAAAGAGTGTTCAAAAGTGTTGAGGAGCTGAGAATTAGGGTTACACATGGTCTTTTACATTTTTCGCCCGAAGAATGAAATTTACCAACCGAAATATGTGTTGGCAAAAAATTATGGATACGTATTTTCTGTAACACTTTTTTAATTTAGCAACGTTTATTTTGGTGATTAACCTATAACGTGAATAAGTGTTGGCATCTAGACAAAATAAGTGTTACCAAATGGTTGTTTGGTGTAGTGAACAGGAGTATAATTGGGGGTATCCTTAATTTTAAGAAAGGCAAAAGGCAGTGAAAACAAAATAATTGTGTTAGTCACGGCCCATAGAACCACTATACAACATACTGAAGCTCCGTATTTTTCGAGATTGGATGGTCCAGGTTTAAAAGAGCCCCATGATAGGGTTACTATAAAGAATATTGGTAGAACGTAAGTGATGTAGAGCTCTATAGTAGTTATTGAGACCATGTCTTGAAATGCTACAAGGCAACTGGGAGACTGCAAAATTTACATATTACGCGAATGATTATTGAATGCGTGCATACTCTAGTTTTATTTTAGGAATCAAATAAGACACAAGTCTCACAAGAATTCTTATACATATAATATGCATATTTAAATGCACCGATGAATATATATATATATATATATATATATATATATGTCGAAATATTGTGTTACACATATTGAATTCCCTTATTTCATTGCTTGGAAAGGCATGTTGATGCAAGGATTGTTAATACTTGCATATCATGATGTTTTCATTTGAAAATGGTACTTATAATAAGAAAACAACAATAGCTCTTAGGTATAAGGATTAAAATAGCTGATAGGAGGGTTACAACAAAAATAAACAGGTTAAATAATGCAATCTAAGCTTGCCACTCAGTCTTTGGAGTTGAGAAAACGATATATTTTTAATCTAAGGGATATCAAGATATAGATTAAAAATATAGATTAAAAAAAGTTAAATAATGATATCCAATCATAACCAACCTGCCGCTTGCCACTCAGTCTGCTCATCAGCATTGTCGATGAGCACCTGTGGTAATAAGAGAAAACATAAAACCTTAAGTCAAACAACAGTCTGGTTGAGTGATAAATAACTATGAATAAACACACATGATAATACGAGAATGGACACTTTAGTTATCACTTGATCATCCCTACAAAAATAGAGTTAGCACATAATAATCACATTATAATATGTTACTCAAATGTAACTGCCCGAGTTTTCGGTAATTACCTGCTATAATGAATAACCATTAAAATATAAATAATTAGGAAAAAAATTAAGTTAAATATATCATTAACATAAATATTTGGCTTAATTATTCATGTTAATAATTAATTGTAGTTTTTAGTTTAATTGTGGAATTTAATCACGTTTAAGAGATTAAGTTTAAGGACTGGGTTAGTTAAATGTGGAATTTGAAATAAATGGTGAAATGCTGGTTTTGGGTGAAAATTTGATAAATTGTCAACTGAAAATATTAACAAGTACTGATACATGTCATAATATAAAAATAAAAGGTTAAAATATTTTATTATGGGAAATTAATAGTGTTAAACCCCTAGAAAGTTTTAATGTTAATAATCTGACTTTTGGGATTAAAAATTTAAATGTTAAATATTCGATTAATAATGAAGTTTTGTCAAAGCCAACCGGTTTTTATAGTGTTCCGTAACACTTTTTATTGTAACAAATAATAAATAAATTATTATAGGAGTAGACTATTCATCTATCTGCTAATGTTCAGTTTTTAAGGTCGACCGTCCATCGTAGACGGATTTTATAGTGGTCTGTCCACTAAACCATACAAGCTTATAGCTCAGGAGCTAGTCCCAATTATCTAGACTACAAAATCATATACTCTACGCAGGGAGTGATACATATTACATGGTTTATTTTATAAGAATTACAATTACTTAACTAGCAACAAAAAGCCCAATAAAATAGTTGACTAGTAAAATACCATTCACCATACAAAAGTATAGCCTTACTACAGTAATCCATAGCTAGTGTGCCGTATAGAGTAGCACAGGCTCAGGTTGCAAAGGGAAATAACAAGGTAATTTTGACCTGAATAAGGCATCATGCCAATCACATCCACCAAAAACAACAAGGAAATTCCTGTAGCGTCACATTTCCTCGGGTCCTTACGCCTCACGCGTTCCAACGTTGCCTCCCAGTGCATACCATGGCACACCACATCAGAGCTGACAAATTGACTGGAGTCCAAGCGAAGACTGCATGCTGCCTCAGACCATGTTATCGATCAGCATTGAAATGGATGAAAATTCATCAAAAAATGATGTAAATAAATGCATTTGAGCCAAAGATGGTAGGTACAATCTAGGAAGGAAATAAAAACCGTGTTCAACACAACATATTCAAGAGTGTTTCTTCACCAGTAATGCTGGGTGAAGGTAGTGAAAAATATTCCAGCATGTCGAAGCACATCACCAACCAAACTTGACCCAAAGGAAACGACAAATAGGTACTTCCATAGCAAATGGCATCAAAATATTCAGACAGCCAAGAGAGGACCCATAGAACTCACTCAGCTAATATTTCCTATAACAAAAACATTGCCACAAGCCATCAGACTTCTCCTACAAGTCGAGGTCCTCAACCACATTGAATATCAACCCCATATGACGAACCGACGCAGCCAATATAACAAGCCAAATTGCCAAGCCATTTCTCCAAAGGCTCACTAAGTTAGCGACAGAGCACCACAACCCCAAACCCACGTTTGCTGAAAACTTAGTCAAATGTGATGGCTCAGTTGCTGTAACAGCCCGCATTTTACGTATCGGAAGATCGTAAAGTATTTTTATTTTATTCCTTGAGGGTTGGATCATTCTCATCTTTTAATATGTTGCTTATGGGGATGTGAGACATGTCCATAATTTTTACTGATTTTGTTTGTGATCATTTTACCCCTGTCAGCCTTGTACAGGGCATAACTTTTGACTCATGTTGAATTAGAGGGTGAGACCTGTGCCATTGGAAAGAAATTGATGATTGTCTTTCCGTAGAGTGGTTACATTAAAGATTTGGTTCAACGGTTTTGGAGATATCACTGTTTTAAGGTTTTTTTAGTTGGTTGTCTAGCTTTGGTAAGCCATAATGGGTTGAATTGGAGAGGCTCATTAGTGGGCAGATGGGAGTGTATAAATAGAGGGTGAGGGGTATGGAAAATAGTTTAGTTTTTCATTTCCTCATTTGGTGGCCTTGTGCTCCTTCTTGCTCTAACACCTTTCCACTATTAAAAATCCAAATCTAAGGAGGGGAATTATAGATCTACACCATTGGAGGCTAGATCTACATCATTTCAAAGGTGAATTCATCAGATCGTGGAGTTTGGTTCGAATTGCTCGCTGTCAGGATTCATAATTCTATAATTTTAGCTTGTATTAGAGAACCGGTGGGTGGGTTACATCTCTCCCATGGATTCAATAAAGTGTATGGGTAGTAAATCATGTTTTTCATCAAATTCAAGTGCTTTTCCTTAGATCCATGCATTGGTAAGTTCATTTTCATATAGATCACCCTAGGATCTGATTTAGCAAGTTTAGATAGGTAATTTCTATGATATTTCATACGAAAGTGCAAGTTAGATCCAGGTTTTTTGTTCATATGCATATTTTTGGTGATTTTGGTGAATTTGACATTATCATGGATAGAATTGTCATATTGATGACATTGTTGATTTCTTAACATGCTTGTGATCCTTTAGGATGAATTGGATATGTTAGTTTCGTCGAATTTATCGTTTGCGAAGTTTTGGTCGAAATCGGAGTTGAATTGCAATATGTAGGTTTTGGATCACACCAAAGTTGGATCGGACCAAAGTTGGGTCGCACTGGAGTTGGGTCGGACTGAGGTTGGGTCGGACTGAAGTTGGGTCATACCAAAGTTGGGTCGGACATAAGTTAGGTCGGACTAAAGTGGGTCGGCCTATTCTGGTCAGCCATTTTTGTCATTTCTGGTCAGCCATTTTTTCCATTTCTGGTCGGACACTTCCGGTGATGATGCGACTTCAAAGTGAATTCAATTGGGAAGTTTGGAAGTGTTGAAAAGTGTTTGTTGTTCATTGTATGCAACAAATGGGGAGACAACTCAAGGATGTACTGAGTTCGTGTGAAGTGACAGATCTAAGGTGTTCTGAGCTAAGTAATAGTCGTACTTGATAACGACTAGAGAGGAGAAGGCCGAGGAATTATCGTTGTCGTAAGTTCTAGCGAACTCAAATAAGAGGTACAATTGAAGACCAATTTTAGGTCAGGTGCCTTGTGCGTCGTGTATGGCCTAGACACGTGTTAAGTATAGTGTGTAGCATGTGTTGAGTATAGCATGTGAAGTTTTGCTAGAACCAGGGCATCGTGTGTGGTCCTTGACAAATTTACGGCAAATTGTTAGCCAATCATACGATAAAGAAGTTTCCAAAGCAAGGTTGGCGGTGATAGCCAGAGTTAGTCATGAACATTTGAATGCATGTTGTGATCATGATTGAGTTGCTTTGCCATATATGAATGGATGCTTTAATTGCCGTGACTGAATTATTATTCCTTTGGGTGTATGGATTGTAAAGGCTATCACTGTCATGCAATGGGGAAGGAAATTGAGAGTTCTTCTCTAAAACTGGGTAGCTTAGTTGATTATTTACCCATTCTCATGTACTTTATTGATGAAGTTTGTTTGCTGTTTTATCGCTCACTAAGACTGTTGTCTGACTCATGGTTTTATGTTTCCTCTTATTACCTTGGGCTGTTCATCCGATTGTGGATGGGCAGACTGAGTAACAGGTAGCAGGTATTGCTTTAGTAAGGAAGACAATGCTGATCGATGGATAGCAGGAGGCTCACGTACCAGTTTTATTACTATCTAATATTTGTTTCCGCTAATTGCTATTTCTTTGAGTGTTGTAGTAAGGCAAATTGTACAAACACCATTATTGTTATCCACGTGTATAGGAAATACTTTCTAGTTTTCATGAAAGTTTAGTGTTTTCTGCTTCATTATCACTACCTGTTGTATATGTTTTATTATATTTTATCCTTGGGCTGCGATTTTACGATAGGTTTCGTTTATCTACCATACCTTGATGATCGTCCATAGCTGTCTGGTACATCTTCCAGCGCATTATTTCTCTTGTATAGTGCGGGGGTTGTAGGTGGTCGTCACATTTGGTATCAGAGCTCTTGTTATCGATTTTAGCCAAAGTTCTAAGGCATAATCACGTATGAGAGGCATACTTGTAGATTTTAGTTGAATGCTTACTACATATATTAACATATATAGTAGTAGCGGTCGTATTCTTTAGCAGTTTTTCTTGGAAGTGGCTAATTATTCTAAATTGCATATTTAGAATGAGTAAATGATCATCAAGACACATTGCTAGGGAAGCTAATACTGGAGGGGGTAATGGCGGGGCATAAAACCCGGCCATCTTTGAAGCTATGATTGAAGCATGCCTTCGAAGGAACCTCGCTCCAGTGGAAGCTACGGTTGATGTTGGAGTCCAAGTGCCTAGAGTTGTAGAATTTGCAAAGTTATGCAAAGACTTTTCTTCATTGCTTGGAAAACTGTTCAAAGGCACTGAGCCAGTTGCATAAGTCCATAGGTGGATGGATACTTGTGTTAGGATTTTCAAAGACTTGGGCATTGATGATGCAACATAGAGGAAGCTTGCATCAAGGCAGTTAGTGGGCAGAGAAATGGACTGGTGGAACTCTGTCACACTTGAGACCCTTGTAGAGGATATTTCATGGGAGTTGTTCCAAGCAAAGTTTGAAGAAAAATTTATCTCCACCATGCAGATGTATGTTCTGTTTAAGAGATTTGTGGAGCTTAAGCAGAATGGTCGCCCAGTTCTTGACTATATTTCTGACTTCGAGGCTTTGTCGAAGTATGCTTGTTCATATGTGGATACTCCTTATCAAAAGAATGAGAAGTTTGTCTTGAGATTGGATGAATATCTTGGGGATCAGCTTGTGGATCACCTCAATGATAGCTATGAGAAGATCGTCGAGAAGGCTTTGAGGCATAAAAGTCTATTCCCTAAGAACATGTCTATTGTTGCACCTAATGAGGAACAAAAGCCACAACAGGGTGGTAACAATAAGAAAAGGAAGCAACAACAACAGAAAAGAAAGGATGGCCAAAAGAAGCAGAAGGGAGAAGTGACTCGCTTCAATTGTTGGCAGATGGGTCATTTTGCTAGTGAATGCAAGAATCCTAAAGCTGAAAAGAAGTGCTTCAAGTGTGGATAGCCTGGACATGAGAAGAAAGATTGTCCAGAGTCAGCTAAGGGCAAGTAGGTTGTGAAAGCATATTCTTTGGAAGCCATGCCAACTTCTTCGAGAGCTCCAACTGCAGGGAAAAGGGAAAGAGTGTCGTGGTGCAAGGTACTCTTTCTGTTAATGGTGTTTCAGTTCGTGTATTTTTCGATACTAGAGCATCGCATTCGTTCATTTGCAATGAGCTTGTTTGTCGCTTGGGTTTGGAACCCGAGATTTGTGATAGACCCTTCGTGGTGACTAATCCAATTCGGGGTTCGTCAAATCTTGCATGATTTGCCGAGGTCTAGTGTTGTCGAGTCATGGTTGCTTTTTTGTGTGCGATTGCTTTATTCTTAACTTCGCTGGTTTGGGATTATCTTGGGCATGGATTGGCTCAAGAGGTATGCGGCAAGAGCTAATTGCTTGAAGCTAGAGGTGAGAGTCGGGGATGTGAAAGGGAGAAAGGTGTTGACAAAGTAAAGAGGATGTCTTCGTCATCTATCTATATTCGCTTGCGATTCCACAAGAAGACTTGTTATCTATGCTGATCGCTAATGAGTATGAGGATGTCTTTGACGAGGTCAAAGTGTTGCCGCCGCATCATGAGATCGAGTTTTGGATTGATTTGGTTGAGGGTGCTAGACCAATCGTCATGCTTCTTCGGTGGATGGCGCCTAAGGAACAGCGAGAATTGGAGGTGCAAGTTCGAGACCCTCTAAGGAAGGGAATCATTCGGAGAAGTGTTTCCAATTGGGGTGCGCCGGTCGTGTTTGCAATCAAGGCAGATGGCTCGTTAAGATTGTGTGTGGACTATAGTGAGCTGAACAAGGTGACTAAGAAGAAAAAGTATCCGTTGCCAAGGATTGATGATTTGTTCGATCAATTTCACGAAGCCAAATTGTTTTCTCAGATGGATTTGGCAACGGGATTTCACCAATTGAGGGTGGCCAAGGATAGTGTACTAAATACTGCTTTTAGGACACCATCTGGTTTCTTCGAGTGGTTGGTGATGCCATTCGGGTTGACTAACACACCAGCGTATTTCGTGGATCTTATGAATAGGGTAGTCAGAGATCAGTTGAATAAGTTTGTGCTTGTGTTCGTGGATGATATTCTGGTTTACTCCAGGAATGAGGAAGAACACAAGACACACTTGAGAGTTGTGTTAGAGATCTTGCGAAAGAAACAGTTAAAAGCTAAGTTCTCGAAGTGTCACTTCTGGAAGGATGAGGCGAGATTCTTAGGCCATGTAGTTTCTGAAAAAGGGATAGCGGTTGACCCCGCTAAAGTTGCAGCAATCCAGGACTGGGATCTACCTAAGCATATGATGGATGTGCAGAGTTTCCTTGGGTTGGCAGGATATTACCGACAGTTTATCTAGGATTTCTCCAGGATAGCTGCACTGTTGACAGGATTAATGAAGAAGAGCCAAGTGTTCACGTGGGATGCCAAGTGTGAACAAGCGTTCGAAATCCTGAAGGAGAGATTGACAAGTGCTCCTGTGTTGACCATTCCAAGTGGGAATGAAGAGATGATGGTATACACCGATGCAAGTGGTACTAGGCTTGGAGCTGTGCTATAGCAAAAGGATAAGGTCCTGGCCTACGCGAGTCGACAGCTAAAGCCGCATGAGAAGAATTACCCAACTTATGATTTGGAGTTGGCAGCGATTGTGTTTGCTCTGAAGATGTGGAGACATTACCTGTTGGGAGTCCGATTCGAGTTGTTTACAGATCAAAAGTCGTTGAAGTATCTTTTCTCCCAAAAGGATTTGAATCTTCGGCAGCAACGATGGTTAGAGTTTCTGGCATCGTATGATTTTGATATAGCCTATACTCCTGGTAAAGGTAATGCAGTTGCATATGCGTTAAGTCGAAGACATGCAAGTTTAGGAGTGATGTTTTTGAAATGGAAGAGCCTTGAGTATTTGGCAAGGTTTGATTTCAGGCCAAAGTGTGAGTTGGAACCAGAAATGTTGGCAAGCTTATCGATAAGACCTACTCTCATCAAAAGGGTTGGCGAGAGCCAAAAGCGAGATGCAAAGCTTGTCGAGTTTATCCAGAAGCTAGAACCAGAAGATAAAGAGTTCGAAGTCGATCGATAAGCGTCATACGGACTTGGAATTTGACGTAGGCGATATGGTTTTCGTGAAGGTTTCGTCGTTGAAGCATATGGTGAGATTCGAAAATAAAGGAAAGTTGGCTTCTAGGTTCATTGGACCATTTTTGATAGTCGAGCAAATTGGAAAGCTCGCATATAGATTGGAGTTACCCGAGAAGATGTCGACTGTGCATAATGTTTTCCATCTGTTGTTTCTACAGAAGTTCGTGCATGATTCGAATGTGGTAGTATCTCCAGAATAGTACGAGGACCTAGAAGTGGAAATCACAGTTGTTAAACCTCGTAAATCGCTTCGTGTTGTGGAGAATGACACAAAACAGCTTAGGAGGAAGACAGTTAAGCTAGTCAAGACACAATGGAGCGAAGATGGTGACGATTGTACATGGGAGACAGAAGAGAGCATGAAGGCGACTCATCCAAAACTCTTCGCCAGTAGGACCCTTTGATATCGTACTATCGTTATATCGATGTATCTTATTGTCGTTTGATAGAATTTTGCGTGCTAGGATAAGGCCATGGATGCATGGCTTGATGGTTGCTAGTTTGGATGATAGAATTGGCTTCTCATGGATGATAGTTATGCGAAATTGTTGTGATTGCTTTTGTTTGCTTGGAATTTCGGGGACGAAATTCTAAAAGGGGGAAGAATGTAATAGCCCGCATTTCACATATAGGAAGATCGTAAAATATTTTTATTTTATTCCCTGAGGGTTGGATCATTCTCATCTTTTAATATGTTGCTTACAGGGATGTGAGACATGTCCATAGTTTTTACTGATTTTGTTTGTGACCATTTTGCCCCTGTCAGCCTCGTACATGGCATAACTTTTGACTCAGGTCGAATCAGAGGGCGAGACCTGTGTCGTTGGAAAAAAATTGATGATTGCCTTTCTGTACATTAAAGATTTGGTTCAGCGGTTTGGTAGAAATCGTTTTTTTAAGGTTTTTCAGTTGGCTGTCCAAGTTCGGTAAGCCATAATGGGCTGAATTGGAGAGGCCCATTAGTGGGCTGGTAGGAGGGTATAAATATGGGGTGGGGTACGGAAAATAGTTTAGTTTTTCATTTCCTCATTTGGTGGCCTTGTGCTCCTTCTTCCTCTAACACATTTCCACCATTAAAATCCAAATCTAAGGAGGGAAATCATAAATCTACACCATTGAAGGCTAGATCTGCATCATTTCAAAGGTGAATTCATCGGATCGAGGCGTTTGGTTCGAATTGCTCATTGTCTGGAGTCATAATTCTATAATTTTAGCTTACATTGGAGAATTGGTGAGTAGATTACATCTCTTACATGGATTCAATAAAGTGTATGGGTAGTAGATCATATTTTTCATCAAATTCAAGTGTTTTTCCTTAGATCCATGCATTAGTAAGTTCATTTTCATATAGATTAACCTAGGATCAGATTTAGCAAGTTTAGATAGCTAATTTCTATGGTATTTCATATGAATGTGCAAGTTAGAGCCATTGTTTTTGTTCGTATGCATATTTGTGGTGATTTTGGTGAATTTGACATTATCATGGATAGAATTGTCATATTGATGATATTTTTGATTTCTTAACATGCTTGTAATCCTTTTGGATGAATTGGATAAGTTAGTTTCGTCGGATTTATCATTTTGCGAAGTTTTGGTCAAAATCGGAGTTGAATTGCAATATACAAGTTTTGGATCGGACCAAAGTTGTATCAGACTAAAGTTGGGTCGGACCAAAGTTGGGTCAGACTGAAGTTGGGTCGGACAAAAGTTGGGTCGAACTGAAGTTGGGTCGGACTGACATTGGGTCGGACTGAGGTTGGATCGGACTGAATTTTGGTCGGACTAAAGTTGGGTCGGACTGAAGTTGGGTCGGACTCAAGTTGGGTCGGACCAAAGTTGGGTCGGACATAAGTTGGGTCGGACCAAAGAGGGTCGGCTTATTCTGGTCAGCCATTTTTGCCATTTCTGATCGGCTATTTCTGGTCGGACACTTCTGGTGATGATGTGACTTTAAAGTGAATTCAATTGGGAAGTTTGGAAGTGTTGAAAAGTGTTTGTTGTTCATTGTATGCAACAAATGGGGAGACAACTCAAGGATATACTGAGTTCGCCTGAAGTGACAGTTCTAAGGTGTTCTGAGCTAATTAACAATCGTAATTGATAATGACTAGAGAGGAGAAGGCCGAGGAATTATTATTGTCGTAGGTTCTAGTGGTCTCAAAGCAGAGGTACAATTGAAGACCAATTGTAGGTCGAGTGCCTTGGGCGTCGTGTATGGCGTAGGCACGTGTTGAGTACAGCGTGTAACATGTATTGAATATAGCATGTGAAGTTTTGCTAGTACCGGGGCGTTGGGTGTGGTCCTTGACAAATTTACGGCAAATTGTTAGCCAGTCATACGATAACGAAATTTCCGAAGCAAGGTTGGCGGTGATAGCCAGAGTTAGTCAAGGACGTTTGAATGCATGTTGTGATCATGATTGAGTTGCTTTGCCATATATGAATGGATGCTTTAATTGCCGTGACTGAATTATTATTCCTTTGGGTGTATGGATTGTGAAGTCTATCACTGTCATGTAATGGGGAAGGAAATTGAGAGTTCTTCTCTGGAGCTGGGTAGACTAGTTGATTATATACCCATTCTCATATACTTTATTGATAAAGTTTGTTTACTGTTTTATCGCTCACTAAGACTGTTGTCTGACTCAAGGTTTTATCTTTCCTCTTATTACCATGGGCTATTCATCCGGCTGTGGATGGGCAAACTGAGTAACAGGTGGCAGGTATTGCTTTAGTGAGGAGGACGATGTTGATCAGTGGCGAGCAGGAGACTCACGTACCAGTTTTATTACTATCTAGTATTTGTTTCTGCTGTTTGCTATTTCTCTGAGTGTTGTAGTGAGGAAAATTGTACAAACACCATTATTGTTATCCACGTGTATAGGAAATACTTTCTAGTTGTCATGAAAGTTTAGTGTTTTCTGCTTCACTATCACTACCTGTTGTATATGTTCTATTATATTTTATCCTTGCGCTATGAGTTTACAGCAGATTTCGTTTATCTACCATACCTTTATGATCGTCCATAGCTGCCTGACACACCCTTCAGGACATTATTCCTCTTGTATAGTGCGAGGCCTGTGGGCGGTCGTCACAGTTGCAACTCAATAAATAACAGAAACTTATACTTAGAAAAAAAGACCAGAGATGGAAGTGAATTGCGAATACCAACACAAAGGAGTTGAAGTTGTTGCGACTGAGGATACACCACATAGAACTAGACAATCCAAGTCCTCACTACTCGAAACCAAATCTGGAAACTAGGTTTGGCCACCATACCAAGACATGGAAGGGACACTAGATGCATGATCGGTAAGGAATGAAGCTAAGGAGAAGATCAATTGGTAAGGGGTAGATGGAGGAGCAATAATAAGAGGTTTTAGATCTGAAAATAAAATTGGGGTTTGGTAAAGCTCCAACGCACGACGAACGCAAGGAAACAGAGGAGAAGAAGACATGATGAAAAGATTCAAAAAAGTTGGTAGGGGAGATAAGGAGAGATTAGTGAAAGAACACGAAGGTACAGAAGAAGATTCCATGTCCCCATTTACTAGAGCTTCACCAGACTGAAACACAAGTTTCTTTTAATAATGAAGTTTGAATAAGAATGTAAAGTAATAAACTTAAAAACACATGTAAAATTTGTTGAATTGATTATAAATGTGAAAATAAATGTTTTACCAAGTTTTGATAATTTATTATGTAAAAAATAAGTCATTTAATTTGATTGTGTTGTAAACGTTACACTAATATAAGTGAGATGTTCATATTTGTATAATTTATGCAAGTCTGTGGTAAAATTAATAATTTCACTTTAAAAAAACTTTAAAAATGTTTTATAAACATTATCACAATTTTACTTCTTTAGTTTGTGTTAAGGATTTGAGAAATTGGTTGAAAATGTTGTAAAAATAGATTTTTAGGCTAAATTAGCTTAAATACTCAATTAGTGGTTTAATTTTGTGGTTTTGAGCTTAATTAACTTAATTTGGGCCTAATTAACCACATAACCAAAGAAATATTGGAAGAAAGGTAAAGAGTACGTCGTGTATTTTTCTTCCCTAGTAAACAAAACAAAGAAATTTAGAAAAATTATTACACTACAAGAAATGTAGATGTTATTTGCACTATATGCGACGTTTGTCACTGAATTGCAACAATTGACATTTCTACGATTTTCTTCTGTACAATAAAGGCAACTACAAATGAACTTAGCAAACTAGCGCTTTATTTTTTTAGTTCCCACGCATTATTCATTTCTGTAGTATTTGCTTTTCACTTCTCTCCTCTCGCTTCTTCCTCGTAACCCTAATTCTCTTCTTCATAACCTTAATTCTCACATGAATCCAACTCCACCTCTACCTCTTTCTCATCTCACTCTTCAATCTAATATGGGTTCAAATCATCGATAATCCCAGAAATTGAAATCGAAAAATCGAGTATTTTAGTGTTTTAACATCGGAGAGAGTGAAAGTGGTTGCGATGTTAGGTCTGGTATTGGTGTTGTGTAATGCTGATAGAGTTATCATGTCCATAGCTATGGTTCCTTTTTCTAAGGCTCATGGTTGGTCCAAATCATTTGAGGCATTGTTTAGGTATTTCATCTTTTGTCCGGTAGGATTTGTTGTTTTGGATCGTGCATTTAACGTTTTTGTTAAGTTACAATGTAAGTTGTTTAGTGGATTGATTGGATTTTTGATGATGGAAGATCGCTTTAATTATTTTTGAGTAATATGTACAGAAATATTATCATGATTTGTTTTTATAGTCATAAAATTACAATGAATTCACCTATTTTCTTGCACTTGAATTTAGTGAACTTTTATGTTCTACATGGAGCTGGTTATTTATTGAAAGTTCGTATGTTTATGATGTGTTATCCTATTCGCCAATCATACTTCCTGTTTAAACTGTACTAGCTAGTCAAATGCTCATAATTTAGGATCCATAGTTTCTCTATTTCAACTCCTATGCAAACTTGTCAAGTTGGTCATTTGAATTTCATAAATTGGTGGATGGATTTGATGTGAATAGCCAATACTCTCTCCCATACTTTATTCATTTCTAACATTATCTTCTAATATATCCACTATTTTATGAACACAATAACTAATGTGAAAGGCTACAAAAGGGATAAAAATAAGTGGGCTACGGATCCATCCATTACACCCCTTCTTATGTTACCTTATTAAGGAGTAAATTTTGTTGATCGCATGTCCACAGATTACTGTATCATAATAGAAGTTAATTCTTGAATTAGATGTGTTAATAACGCTAAGCTACTAACTCTAACTTTAATAAATTTAGGGGATAACATGCTTAGACCTGTATTATTATTTAAGCATTCATATCTGCATAGGAAAATAAATTAAAAAGATGTTCCTGATTTAATGTTAGCAACTTAACACAATCAGCTTTCTTATAGGGATATTTTGTATCTCCTGTAGTTGGAGGAGCACTCCTGGATAACTATGGAGGTAAAGTGGTTATGGGATGGGGTGTCATTCTTTGGTCAATGTCCACATTTAACTCCTTGGGCGGCTAAAGCTTCTCTTCTCTCTTTACTTTTTATGAAGGGGAAATTTTATATACATCCACATATTTTGTTAGTTAATCCACCCTAGATTTTATAGGGTGCATACCTATTTTCATGGTGTTTAGAATTAATTAAACTTGGTTAGTTCATCCACCATATTTTTATCTTCTTCTCAGGTATGGTTTCTACTTGTTTCGCTGCTACCCACTTTTACGAGGTGTCGATAATTGCATCAATTTCAAGTTTTATGAATTGTTGATAGGTAGGAACTTTTTATTTTCATGTAGCATACAATTCAGTTCACTCACCCTTATTTCAAGCATGACTAAAAATATGAAGAAAAGAAAAAAGAAAAGAAAAAAAGAGAACAGTTTAACATGAAACTGTGCAAATGAGAACAGAAAAAAAATGTATTACTTCCTTTTGCTTATGTTGTAGCCTTGTATGCGTGAAACTAGAAACTCTGCATTTTAATACGGTTGAAATCTTAATTGGCTCGTAGCCCCATTGAAAACAGTAGTACAACTTCCATTTTTTATGCTTCAGTAGTGTATTTCACCGTCATTATCACATGAACATATGCGATCTTACATGCTGGGATGAAGATCTAGGGGCCGAACAAATGCAGAATGTCCAATAAAATTTCGTAGTTAAACCCTGGATTTTTTACATACCAGACCCTAACATGTTTGTTAAAAGAAGATGTAGCCAACCTTGCCATGCTTGGGCTCAATCGAATGTCCGTAAAACATAGTATGTTCGTTTAATGAAAATATTTGGTTTAAAGAATCTATATTCCACAACACGGCTTTTTAATAATGCCCTCCAGTAACCAAGTGTTTTCCATTTGCTGAAAAGTGGCAACAAACAACTTTATCAGTGTTGGATCCCGTAGATGCAATCTCCCCAAAAAGAACTCTTTAGCGGTCTCTCTTATATTTGTTTTCATCAATGGATAAAAAAGAGTCTATATCATTTAGAGCACGTTCTTCCCTAAATCGATCTATGTCAGCCGGTTGTATTTCTAGCAAAGAAATAACATCTCCTGGAGCATGAGTAGATGAAGTTGAGGGTGCTGAACTTGGAACAGGTGCGACAGTGTTGGCTGTTCCAGAACCGTTGGCAGGTCAGAAAGAGGAGCCATGTTGCTTTCTTTAATGATCATTTTGAGTCAATGGGCTTTGGCCCTGATCATCTGGGAATCACTTTTGTTGCTGAGTGTTGATTTGATTTTGTTGTTGTTGCAATTGAACTTTCTTAATCAACTCAGGATCTACGTGCCCTATAGCTGAGTTTTGTCCAAGAGATCCAATATTTAGAATCCTATTTCCTGTTCTTTTATTGTTTTCAATAAGCATTCTCAATCTATGGTCATCTATATTTCCATTATTTTGAAAAAGCAACTGTTGCTGTGGATTTATGCAGTCAAATATCTAACATACTCACGAGACTAGAAAATCTGCATCAGCTTGATAACTTGAAGATTTAGGACATTAATCAATGGGTGACAGAGAAACAAGCAGAAACCATATGTGAGAAGAAGATAAAAATATGGTGGATGAACTAATCAATTTTAACTAATTCTAAACACCATAAAAATAGGTATTCACCCTAAAATCTATGGTGGATTAACTAATAGAATATGTGGATGTATATAAAATTTTCCTTTATGAAAATGATCTCTTGATTCAAAGTTGCATGTACTTATTAATTCTAGTTTATATTTTTACTTTGTGATGTGCTGGAGCTAGTGATCCATGTCAATTTTTTCTTATGAAGATAGAACCAGAGATTTTCTTGATTTATTGACCTTTATAAAAATTTCTTTGTGCACCCAACGCTAAGTTAAGGTGCTATATATGCTTCTAGTAGAAGACTTATACAAATAATCTAATGGTTCAAAACTTAAAACATTAGTTTATTAGCTAATCAGCAACAAACATTAGTACATAAAGTAAAATGAGATGGTGTAAAAACATATAATTAAGGAATCATGTTGTGCTCACTTATTCGACTTTATTAATTAGAAGTAAACATATAAATAACGAATCACATTATGCTCATTTAGTCATTTATCACATAGTGCAAAAACATATAAATAGGAAATCACATGTAATCAGAAGTAAATATTATTGTTAGGCTCTTATCTGACTTTATTATAGTCGGATAAGAGCAATAACAATAACTATTTTTTTAACATTATGCTCATTTACACGACCTTATTAACGTTGGATAAATGATTGACTATCATTGTGTATTCGGTGTTTCACTGATATATCTGCTACCTATTAGTACCTTTTCTCGTCAATGTCTTAACCTATCCAACACAGGTAACTGTCTAACTCTATTTTATTTTCTTGATTTTGGGACATATAGCTGAACTGCGACTATATGGTAGTTGTCCTCTTATTCTATACTTTGTTTCAACTGGATGGTTTGGATAAGCAAATGACATTTGAATCAGTGCCTTTGATGGAAGTATGATAGCATCGTTTTTGTGCTAAAGTGTGAGATCTTATCCTAGTTCGGTTCCTTCAGTCATAAGTAGCTATCCAGAATTGACGTGAATGCATGTACAGGCATTGAAGTGTAGCTTAGCTTAATTGAGATGCTCAGAAGATACCATCTTCGAAGATGCTAGTTTAGATGTTCATATAGCATTGAACTACTAGTTGATGAGCTGATGAGGGACTGGCCTGAGCATAAGATAACATGCAGTGGTATATTAATGGAGAGAGGCTAAGCTACTTGTTACTACAACTAATTTGCTAATGATGCTAAATGAGTGCCGTGATGATGTTGCTTACTAGCTAGTGGGAAGGGAATGTTGAGTGTAAAAGGGGTTTCAAGCAATTGTAAGTTTCTCTTTTTCATTATTTTTATATTGTTTTTTCTTCATTTTCTATGTATTTTTCTATAACGTGTTTGTTAAATGATTACAGTAACCGATTGGTTAGAAGCAAAGCAGAAAAATGAAGCATAAATTTCTATTCTTCCTCAAATATTGTTATGTTTCAAATGACGGTGAAATGCAACAATATAAATCAATTTGTGTTGACTATCCTTCGCTTATCCAACGAAAACCGAATACTGATCGCATTATTATAAATAGGAAAACGACTGAGCTAGATCGATATTTGAATGACTAGGCATTTATTAATTTTGTTTTAACATCAGTCAAACATGACCTTTAATTGTTTAAAAGTGATCGAGTTTTCTTAAAATAAACAAGATTAATGGCAAGCCCAAATCTTGATGGATTTAAATTCATGGCGCTTATTTAAGATATGACATCCTTTTGGTAGACGCTTATTTGGAAAGAAAAGAGTTGGACAATTAGTTGGGATGCTAGAGAACATTTTAGAGGTTCCCTTTCGCTACTTATAAATTTGCACTCAAGCATTTTGTTGTTAATATGGCATGACCATTTGATGAAATATTAGAAAAAACTTGTTTTAATACAACATCCATTTTCCAAAGAGGGATGTAGGAAATGTTAAAAGGAAAAAGCGTTATAGCAACCTTGTTCTTGATTTAATGTACTTGTTTTGGTTGGGTTGATGAGCGTGTCATCTTTTTTTCCTTATTATGCAGAAATCAAATGGATCGGTAGATGTTAGAAATGATGTGATGCTATATTCACTATCTAAAGAGGAGCTTTTGGATGTAATTTTTTCATTGGGCACTCAGCTTTTTCCATATGGAATTCTGTTCTAAAATTTCACAGGTTCAGAATTTATAGTCCCGGCTTACTTCTTACTGTATTGTCCCCTTTTAAACATGGCTTTGTGCATTTTAATATAGTTAATCTTATGAACTTTTAATAAGTGTAGAGATTTGTGTAGTCACAGCTGTATAGCATTTAAGCGCACCCATTGTTTTAAATTTAAAATATAGCTTGCTTCGAGTACCAAGAGTAGTGCTTGAGATTGCTGGGAGTGGTGAGAACTAGATGGATATTTCGTAAGAATAGCTTGTCATAATAATTTGTCTAAGTTTGCTAACTACAGTGAACTTGCAAAGTACATATGTTTGTTAGTTGTAAACTTTCTACAAGTAAACTGTGCAGTATGTCTAATGTTTGTTACTGTTTTTCAACAAAAAACATTGGAAAACTTTAAGAATATCCTTCTATTATCCTCGCCTCAGGTAATATTTCCTACTGTATTTTTGTTTATAACTTTATTTTCCCCTCCAATTTTGATATAATATACATTGTTAAGTTAATGGGGATTCAAGTGTTAAAGAGCTTGCATCAGTATCTAAAGTCAAGGGGCATTCATGCTCATTACCCTCGAGAAGCTGCTTCTGACCTGTGAAAGTCAACAGGACAGTGAGATTATTTAATGAATATCAGAATCTTTGTCTTGAACTAACCAACAAGCATCATAGAAGAGTTAAAAAAAGCTTCTGGAGTCGAGAAGGAGGACATGAAGTAGGTATTTTATATAGCTTTATTCCCTATTCGACATCAGTATTATGGTTGTTTGTTATTTTCTTGATTCATGGATTATATCTAGTTGTTCAACAATTTTGAGGTACGATCCTTTACTCCGACGGCATCTAGGGTTCCTCGAATAATGTGATATCTTACACCGGGTAAATCCTTAACCCTTCCTCCTCTTACTAATACTACAGAATGTTCTTGTAAATTGTGGCCAATACCAGGTATATAAGTAGTGATTTCAAATCCAGAGGTT
Source organism: Allium sativum (assembly GCA_030737875.1). Classification (NCBI taxonomy): domain Eukaryota; kingdom Viridiplantae; phylum Streptophyta; class Magnoliopsida; order Asparagales; family Amaryllidaceae; genus Allium; species Allium sativum. The sequence goes on from CM060912.1 coordinate 515,699,674, forward strand.
AATCGTACTCTGGCAACTTTACGTAAGGTAGAGTTTGGTTTTTTGGATGTGATAGTGGAAAAGTTGATAGACAAGTCACTATACTGTGTAAGTTTAAGGATATAGTCTATATATAAGACGTACTCTATAGTTTATGAAAGGTAATTTTATTCTAATCCATGACTTTGATAAGTTAATCCATCATTTTATTTTAATAAGTTAATCCACAACTATTTTGTAAGTTAATCCACAAGTGGATTAACTTAAAGATTTCACCCTATCATATAGTTTACAATTGATTTTTGTGCTCCTTGTTTTACCATGACTTTCCAATTTATACTGCAAGAAATTAAACCATTGAATTGAAAACCATTATTCTTTGAATGATTAAAATTTGGTTTATTATTTCACTTGAAATTTTTTGAACTATCTTCTAACTTCTTTACGGGTTTCATCATTTTAACATAGTTTTTGTTGTATTTATTCATAACCTGGCTGTTTGCAAAGCACCACGAACCATAATCATTTAAATGCATATAAAACAAACTCTAGTTTAGTATCCACAGCTAATCCTAATTCATACAAAGTTAGACAGAAGCAGAACAATGCATGGGAAAATTTGCTATTATGATTTGTTAAGGAAGTTGTAATCGTGTATATAGAACAAAATTGTGACAGTACATTAAGGTATCTAGTAACAGAAAAAGATTAAAACTGGTTTATTAAAAATTTGACATTACAAAGTGGAAACTTTGTTAAGTTTGCATGTTGATGAAATGTATTACATACAGTAGACGCCGCAACACAAAACGGTTTCTCTTCTCAGACATGTTTCTATCAATTTTTCAAGGTTTCGGAAAATGGCTAACAACAATTATATGTGATATTAAAAAAAAAATACATTTTTGTATACAAATAATCAATTTCAAACAAAAAATAAACAAACTACTTATTGTTATTACGTTGAATTACTCCACTTAAACTTGGATTTAGATGGTAAGATTTCAGAAATAAGAATACAAGGAAAAACACAAAGAAGAAGACTGAGAAGAAAAAAGAACATACGTATGTTTTTTTAAGTGGATACACAGATTAAAATTTGGATTTTAGTGAAAGTCAACGATCCTATAAAATAAGGTGGATTAACTTACTAAAATTGTGGATTAGAATAAAAATTACCTTTATGAAATTGTGCATTTGGAATGCACCAATTCATGTATCAGCGAGGATAACAGATATTTAAAAATAATTTCCAGTTGTCATTTGTTTGAATGGCAAAATGACACACAAGAGCTTTCTATCAAAATCTTATAACACTAAAGTATGCAGTTGATTGCATGCAAAGACTACAACAACTCCGAGGATGTGCTAGTTCACGATCTTAGCCCTTTTCACGTTTAATTGTACATGTCATTCTCGTTTTTACTTGCCTATAAACTAAAATTAACACCTATAAACCACAATTTTTTCTTCTTCTTTACTTTGAATGCTTATTTCATGATAGAAGAATGTAATTTCCTTTAGTGGATAATTCGGATTGATTTCTATTACCATTTCTTTACTTTGGGTTACTGTTAATTCGCCCAATGGAAGTAAACAAATTGGTGGAATGTTTTCTTTGTAGCATAGGCTTGGTTTGATCTAATGAAAACATAAAGTCATTTAACTGATGTTGTCAAGTGAGTTAAGATGCTTTTTTATTCATGTAGGAGAAGCACGTGGTAAGACAATTCGGTCATGTAGATCATAGAAGTTATACAGATATTTGATGGTTTTGAAGGATTAATGTAAAACATCTGTTCGGTTATCTTTCCTACTCTTATCATTTGGTAGCACCCATGGGACTCAGGATATTAATTTATTCCCAGGAAACACAAATATTGAATAATGATAGAGACATACCTATACCATGGATTTAAACGCACATATACATCTGAACACATATACTAAATCCCATAACTGCACACACAGAGAACGCAGATGAAAATAAAAGTTGCACAACATAGTAGTACCCACAGTGCATAATTATTGCAAAATCCAAAACATATATTGTGCTGGCTTCATCTTCATTATGAGGTTTCATCCCTTATTTGCTCCCTACTGTGGTCATAGGAGGACTAAAGAGATCGGTGGTAAGTGAAAATAGTACACGACGATCAACAAGGCAGTTAGTAACTGGAGCAGCAACAGGCAGTTGTGAACTATCAGTTGGTATGGGCACACTTAGTGGGGAAACGAAAGTAACTTGTCTATATGGAATAGCAGCCTTATGGTACTTTATAATATAGATTTAAATACAGTTAGTGCCAATAGGTCTTTCTACTTCACACTCATATCACACCTTTGATTTGGAATATTTGGTTATTATTATGTATATTTCATTCTACATACACACTCATTTGAATTTGCACTATTAAAGACGAAATATTTAGAGAGTAGGAACAAAGTATATAAAAATTCAGGAGAATAAATTGGAAAGAGTTTCGGTGGGACAAATGACTTTTTACGTGTGGAAGATTAAAACTCAAAATGCTTGTTTCATGATAAAAGAATGTAAATTCCTTTAGTGAATCGTTTGTTTTTCATATCCATTTCGAATGATCTTTCGTTGTTTATCCATTTGAAGGTGATGGGAGGGAAGCAACTTGTCCAATTGTGCAGGATGTTTATAGCTTTTAATGAGCTTTAATAAAAAAAATACAAATATTTATGGATTTTTAAGAGGTAATTTATAGAGTTCAGTTAGGGTAGATTCAAATGAACGGACTTGAAAATCGACTTAAATAATCTTATCGAATTATACAAATCCCATTGTTAACTGTGCCTCAGATCCAACCCAATAGTAGTTCATCGCACTTAAAAAACGGAGTAGCCTTGTTTTATACATTGGCACCCTACGTTTGAATATGATTAAATCGAAAATGGGAAATAAAGAAAAGCGATTCATTTATTCATGTCTTTTTTCTTTTTTGAAAGCAGGGCCAACAGTATAGAACTTCATATATGAACGAATACATAACTCAATTTAATTATATATTCACAAGAGTTGCAATGATAAAGAACAATATCTGTTGGCTTTCGAGTCGGGCTCCATAATTTATTAGATCTAATGCTCTGGACAAATTATGCCAATGGGCTCGGGTCAGTCTTCGTTTTATATCTAATGGGGGTTATTCTCTTGTTTCCATTTAAATAGAATTTATGTTAATTTCAAATCATTTTTTATTCTAAAATGTCAGGGCTTGAAATGTGAAAATGTGGATGTAATCGAGAGCAAGCATATGCTTATTGTTTCAACTTCTATGTAGGGTACATAGAAATAAAATCGTTGTTATAAATGGAATTTTGTATTAATTCCCAATGCCTGTTTTTTACAATATTAAAATTAAAATGTTACTTTAGTTAGTAAGCACATCATCTATGTGTATTTGCTTATAAAACGACATTAGCATGCATTTAAAGGCAATTTTAGCATCTAAACTTTATAACATGATTGTTATAGAAAATATTGCACCTTTTGATGAATCTGTGCCTATGTTTGGTAGTCGTGTCCATGGGTTTTGTTTATGATCCTCATCTCAAAATTTGGATAGATGATAATATATATGTGGGTTTAACATTTATTAAATCTTATCGGATTTGGATTAGTGTAGCTCACAATAGGATATGGGTGTTAAAGGAGTGCTGCAAAACAGTGATGTCTCGTAACGCTCCTCTGTGTGTGTGTGTGTGTATGTATATGTTAGAAGCTATGCATTCTCTAATGGTGCAAAGGCAGATCAAATTGTGGTGTTATAAACAAAAAGTTAAAGTCTCTTGGTTACAAGAAGGGGATACCAATTCAAAAAAAATTATCTGAAACTGTCATCCTGGAGGTATAGTGACAACCTGAAAGCTCTAATTAACACTGATGGGGATCTTATGTATAAATCAGAGGAAGTTGCAGTAAAGGCTATTGATTATTTCCAGTCATTTTTTAACGGTACATGTGGTAATAAGCTCCCTTCTTTCCAATTTGGATTTATTATTAATAATCAGGGTCATCAGGTACTTCTTAGCCCTATTTCGTTAGAAGAAGTTAAGACTACAATTAACTCTGTGCATGATGATTCTAGTCCTGGTCCAGATGGCCTTAATGCTAAGTTTTATAAGCTCCATTGGGAAGACACTAAAATTTATTTACTAAATGCTCTTTAGGATATTTTTAATTCTACAAAACTTCCTAAGGGTAGCACTCATACATTCAGAACATTGATTCCAAAAATTGATAGGCCTACAGAAATTTCTCATCTTTGTCCCATATCATGTTGCAACATGTATTATAATTTTTTTAGCAAGATTATGTAATAGAATTAAATGGTTTCTTCACATCTTATCTCCCCAAATCAATGTGCTTTTAGTCCTACTCGTTATATTGGGGATAATATTTTACTTGCACATGAGTTATTAAGAGATTTTAAGAAGCTCGGGGTCAATAAATTTTGTGTGAAAGTTGATTTACATAAGGCCTATGATATGATAACTAGAGAGTTTATATGTCACATTATGATGAAAATGGGCTTCCTTATACATTTTATTAATATGATATATGAGTTCTCAACTCTTACGTTTTCTATATTGATCCAAGGAGTTCCTGAAGGGTTCATCTCTTATAATAGGGGAATTTGTCAAGATGACCCATTCCCCCCTTACCTTTTTCTATTGCAATGGATTTCTTTTACAAATAGTATGAATGAGGTGTTGTTGCAGAAGTTGTTTGTTCCTATTCATAATTTTGAGCCAACATTGACAAATTTATTATATGCGTGTGATTTATTGGTGTTACACTATCTTTTGGCAAAGATCGTCTCAACACGAATTTCTATCATCTGGAACGACTCAGGACTTGGGTGTAGACTGGCAATCACTTGGATGAAGTGGCGGAACGTTGCTAGCATGGAGTTTGTGTCATTTCTCACCCTTCTGGATCGGTTCGCCCCCTAGGAGTCGCCCCCCTAGGTCGCAATCAGATCCTAGGAGTCGCACCCCTAGGTCGCGATCCGATCCTAGGAGTCGCACCCCTAGGTCGCGGTCTGATCCTAGGAGTCACACTCCTAGGTCACGACCCGTTCCTAGGGGTCGCCCCCCTAGGTCGCGATCCGTTCCTAGGGTTCGCACTCCTAGGTCACGATCCGTTCCTAGGGGTCGCACTCCTAGGTCACGATCCGTTCCTAGGGGTCGCACTCCTAGGTCACGATCTGATCGTGGAGCGCACGGGGACCACGAAGCACCTGCAGTTCTGCACTGTTTTGACCTATTCTAAAGGCTATTTTCACTCCAACTTGCATGGATCTGATTACACATGTCATTTGACGATTTGGAGAGGGTTTCTGGACGTTTTCCACCTCATTTCAAGATTTTTGGGATGCGTGTCCCGCGATCCGCCTGCTGTAAACAGCTATAAATACACCATTCGAAGGCATTTTCAAGGATCTTTTGGCCATTCTTCTTCACTGCTTCCACCATTACTGAAGTGCAAGGATTTTGCACCCTTCTTCACATAAATTCTCCTCTTCTAATCTCAATTAACACACGAATTGTGTGTTTGCATGTAACTGATTCTTGTAATCTGTCAGTATAACAATAAGATTATAAAGTGGACGTAGGCTACATCTACAGCCGAACCACTATAAAAATCTCGTGTGTCTCCTCTTAATTTACTGTTTTTTGCATTTTTGTGATCTGTGATCTGTATTTGGGTGTTAGGCTCAGATTTCGGTCTAACATTTTGGCGCGCCAGGAAGGGGGGCACACAAAAACTTCAACTTCTAGCTTGAAAGGAAACTCAATGACGAACAAAAGGAAGAAGACTGGAACTTCTTCTCATGCCGATGATGCTGACGTTGAAGGCGCAAGGAATGAGGCAAGCCTGGAGGCTTCGTCCCATGAAGACCCATCAGCATACCTGACTAGAGATGAGATGGATGGAGTTCTCGCTGAATTGAGGACCCAGATGGCAAGGCAGGACGATCTCCTCCAGAAACAACAGGAAATGATCAACCAATTCTTCGCTCGGATGGATGGAAGGCCGAGCAACGCTCAAGTCACTGGAAACGAAGCCATTGACGCGGCTCGAGTATCACCTGGACTCGGGGGCAACCCCCCCCCATTCAACAGCAGAACTCGTCTCGTGATACACCTCTGGACCGCGACCCAGATCGTGGAACACTACTGGGCTCACGAGCCGATCCCAACAACTCGCTCCTGCCTGCTCAACAACAAACAGTTCGTGACCTACCTCCTGGACCCAGTCGGATCGCCCCCCCTGCTTCACGAGCTGGACTTCACGAACCTACCTCACGTACCGTCCCCCTCGAACCGGGTCGGGTCGCTCCCCTGATCCACGATCCGCGAGCCGCGATCCTCAGGCGATAGCTCACCAACTTCCATCTTCTCCTGCATTCAACGCTGGGGGCACCAGCTCTGATTTTGGTAGTTTACAACAGCTTTTCGAAGGCAATCGACTAGCCGATATGATTCAAGGCCTCTTTAGAGGCCGCACTTACCAGAACGATGTGGATGACGTCAATCACAACTCGTTCACTCAGGAAATAAGGAATTCCCGCGATCCCCCAGATTTCAAACTTCCGCAACTGGAGCCCTACAACGGCGGGACATATCCTACCTTGCATCTCATGCGCTACAAACGACATATGGAAGTTCAATCGGCGTCGAAAAACGTCATGGCTAAATGTTTTCCCCTCTTTCTGACTGATATAGCAGCCATGTGGATTCGGCAGCTGGAAACAGAATCGATCAACAGTTGGAAAATGTTGGTCGCACGCTTCCTTAAACAGTTTCGGGTCCACATCGCTCGACCCAAGAATGTCATGTCACTCACTACAATCAAGCAGAGGCCCAGAGAAACTCTGTGTTCATTCCTGGAAAGATTCAACGTTGCAGCAGCATCAGTTGATCGCCCTGAACCATCGATGGTACTAATGGCAGCAGTATCCGGCATTCTAGATAACTCGGAGTTCAAAAAGTCTTTGTACAGTGATCCACCGCGAAACCTTAGCGAATTCTACCTTGAAGCAGATAGGTTCCTGCGGGAAGAAGATGCAACTTCTGAGAAACGCACTCTCGACGTCAACATGCTCGGAGATACAGAACCGCCCAATCCTGGAAAAGGCAATGACAAGGGTAAAGGAAAGACCCCTGCTACAAATGATCGTAATGCTCCACCCCGGAGAGGGTCCAGATACGATAAATACACTGAACTGAATGACACTCTGAGCAACATATACATGGATAAAGGAGGTGCTGCCTCCTATCCGAGACCTCCCAAGAGGGAGCCGACACTAGCACAACGCAATTCTGGCAGACACTGCATATTTCATGACATTGATGGTCATAACACTGATGACTGCAGACATTTGCGAGACCTTATTGAGGACCAGGTCAGGCGAGGAGAACTACCCGAGTATATCATTCAACCAGCTACGCCAGCACCTGCGCTGCTACCACCGACTCCCCAGAGAGGGAATGATCCTGGAACGAGCAATCGCGGGATCATTATCAAATGATCCCACTCAGCGGATCCCTTCAGTTTGCCGGACTCCAGTTCGTAGTTCATGTTTTTAGGCTTTTAGGCGACTCCTCGCCCCTCTTTGTTTTCCCTGCATGTAATAAAAGCAATCACATCAGCCCACACGCACGGAACAGGCTTGTGGTCCCCAGCCGTGTCCGGCAAACGACTGCTGCATTTTCATGAATTAGCAATAAGCATTCAGCTCCGGCTCCCAACTGGATCCGTCCAGTATAAACATTAAGCTCCGGCTCCTAACTGGATCCGTCCAGTACAAACATGAGCTCCGGCTCCTAACTGGATCCGTCCAGTACAAACATGAGCTCCGGCTCCTAACTGGATCCGTCCAGTATAAACAAATTTTCATGTGCTTTTACTTGGTCGTATTACTCCGGTAAGGCCATCTTGGAACCTTCATGTGCATTTCCTTGGTCGTCTTACTCCGGTAAGGCCGTCTTAGAACCTTCATGTGCATTTTCTTGGTCGTCTTACTCCGGTAAGGCCGTCTTGGAACTTTCATGGCATTTCCTTGGTGGTTTTACTCCGGTAAGGCCGTCTTGGAACCTTCTAACATCTCCTCGGATGGTTTACTTCGGTAAGGCCATCTAGGAAATATTCTTGCATTGTTTGTTTTATCTTCTTTTAGGTACAAAATCTTGGTCTTCTTGGATTTCTCTGGCCTTAATACGATCCCGTGTGATCGTCGATTTTCTGGCCTTAATATCATCCGGCGTGGTCATCGCATTATGGACTTCTATGGATTTGGATTTCACAGATTATCCAGAACGCATCTTCCTCCAACCAGCAAGATATGTTCTGGGGGGCAACTTGTTACACTATCTTTTGGAAAAGATCGTCTCAACACGAATTTCTATCATATGGAACGACTTAGGACTTGGGTGTAGACTGACAATCACTTGGATGAAGTGGCGGAACGTTGCTAGCATGGAGTTTGTGTCATTTCTCACCCTTCTGGATCGGTTCGCCCCCTAGGAGACGTCCCCCTAGGTCGCGATCCGATCCTAGGAGTCGCACCCCTAGGTCGCGATCCGATCTTAGGAGTCGCACCCCTAGGTCGCGGTCCGATCCTAGGAGTCACACTCCTAGGTCACGATCCATTCCTAGGGGTCGCCCACTAGGTCACGATCCGTTCCTAGGGGTCGCATTCCTAGGTCGCGATCCATTCCTAGGGGTCGCACTCTTAGGTCACGATCCGTTCCTAGGAATCGCACTCCTAGGTCACGATCCGATCGTGGAGCGCATGGGGACCACGAACCGCTTGCAGTTCTGCACTACTTTGACCTATTCTAAAGGCTATTTTCACTCCAACTTGCATGGATCTGATTACACATGTCATTTGACGATTTGGAGAGGGTTTCTGGACGTTTTCCACCTCATTTCGAGATTTTTGGGATGCGTGCCACGTGTCCCGCGATCCACCTGCTGTAAACAGCTATAAATACACCATTCGAAGGCATTTTCAAGGATCTTTTGGCCATTCTTCTTCACTGCTTCCACCATTACTGAAGTGCAATAATTTTGCATCCTTCTTCACATAAATTCTCCTCTTCTAATCTCAATTAACACACGAATTGTGTGTCTTCATGTAACTGATTCTTGTAATCTGTCAGTGTAACAATAAGATTATAAAGTGGACGTAGGCTACATCTACAGCCGAACCACTATAAAAATCTCGTGTGTCTCCTCTTAATTTACTATTTTCTGCATTTTTGTGATATGTGATCTGCATTTGGGTGTTAGGCCCAGATTTCGGTCTAACAATTGGCGTTTGGCAAATGTTTATCTTTATGAGCAGCTGCTCTGAAAGATGTATTTGACAGATTAAGATTTTTTAGTGGATTAACTGTAAGTGTTCTTCAGACTAAAATTTATTTTAGTTCTTTTGCACTTCGATCAAATGAAATATCATATATTCTTGAATTTCAAACTAGGCAGTTTCCTGTTTGAGTATCTAGGAGTTCCTTATCATTTAACTATATTCATTATAATGATTGCTAATCCTTGTTGCATAAGATTCAAGCTTGGGATGCAAAAATTTTGAGTTTTGTTGGAAGAGCCGAGTTGATCCAGTCAGGGATAACACCTATAGTTCTGTATTGACTGTTTGTTTACCAATTACCTGAGCATACAATTGATAAACTACTTATACTATGCTCTGAGTTCTTTTGGGGTGGTGATACACATAAAGTTAGATGGGATAAACTATGTTCTCCTAAATATGAAGGTGGCATTGGACTGAAGTTGTTTAGTGATCTTAAGAAAGCTACATGTGTGAAGTTAATGTGGAAATTTCTCTCAAATTATTCATTATGGAGCAACTAGTTGAATTCAAAAATTCTATAGGGAAACAATTTTGAAACATGAGCATTGACAATAATTCTTCATGCACTTGGGAAGTTATTTTAAGGCTTCGAACATCCGGTAATTAGCTTTCCAACAAAGTGATTTCTTCACGTAATTCAACTTTATTATGGATTATATCTTGGACCAATAGTAAATGCCTTGTTGTTTTAATTGGTATTTCGAGATTTCATTCTATTGGTAGGAAAAATGAGTTGGTTTCTTCTATTATACAAACTGGCGGTTTAAATTGTAGTTTACACCCAGCTACAAGGGAAATTCAGCCGCACATCAATGATGTTGTATTGAACCGAAGTCATCCAACAGACTTTTATGAGTGGGGTGAAGGAGGTGAATTTTCTTTTAAGAAAGCTTAGGAGAAAATTCGTGATAAGCAGCCTATTACGAGTTACTCTAGGGTAGTTTGGCTGGCTAAGAATTTAAAGAGGATGTCATTTGTTACTTATTTGGCTATCATTGATAGATTAAGTACAAAAGTGAGGTTGAGAAGATTTGGTATTGTTTCTAAAAGTAGTTATTTGCTACGTGGAAGCTAGGACGAAGCAGTTCATCACTTATTCTTTTCATGCGAGTATTCAAAGTTTATATGGTGTTCATTAGTTGTTAAATTGGGTTTAGATTCAAATGTGATTGGTTCCTTGGAGAATGAGGTAGTAATGATTTTAAATGGATTTAAGATGAAGGACCAGTGTTTGATGTGGCATGTGCAGCATTGACAGTATCAGTATATCATATATGGATGCTAGGGTTTTTAATAATAGGCAGATTTCGAAGGAAATAAGGCTTCAACTTATTGAGAAGGATATTTGTTATTTGGTGAAGGGTAATGGAAGTAAGTTTGTTCAAAAAAAAAATTAATGTGCAGTTTTGAGGCATTGGGGAATTGATCTGGTGGACATTGGTTAGCGTGATGAAGTGGTAGATATTGGGTTGTTTGAAGTGGGCTACAGTGGAGTTTATTTTTGTAGTTGGTTTATATAGTGTTTTCTTCTTCTTATGTTTGTATTGTTAATATATGGAGTTTATACGTACTCTTTTTCTTTGTGTCACACCCATTTAGGTTAGAGGGCCCAAGGTTTTGATGAGGCATATAAACGAAGTCTATGATTGGTAATTGGTAATTCGTAATAAACTGTACCAATTTTCATATATATATATATATATATATATATATATATATAATGAAAGTCCAACTGAAGACAATGGCGGACCGTTCATCTTAGGGAGGTGTAGGGCAACCCAGTCCGCACTACTCAAAGTCCCCTTGGACCTCCACTACACCGGGTTAATTTTCCTTGGGGGATAGTTGCTCCAGATAGGACTCGAACCTGCAACCTATTACCAGGTAGGGGAACTCCTTTCCACTCGGCCACTACCGCGGACAACAAATTTTCATGTATATATATACACATATACACATATATGAGCGGCTATAAGAACACAAAATTGAACACAAAGTTAGAGATACAAACTCTTGACCATTAGATATGTTTGTTTTTTCTAACTGATCAATTTAAAACTGTTTGGCATACACAGGTTAGCTGTTAGGTATACTTTGTTCAAGAAAACAACAATTTATGTATTTTACCTTAACTATGATTTGTTTTAAACTTAGGCTGTGTTCGTCCCGTATCATGTTGCAACATGTATTATAATTTTTTTTGGCAAGATTATGTAACATAATTAAATGGTTTCTTCCACAACTTATCTCCCCAAATCAATGTGCCTTTATTCCTACTCGTTATATTGGGGATAATATTCTACTTGCACATGAGTTATTAAGAGATATTAAGAAGCCCGGGGTCAATAAATTTTGTGTGAAAGTTGATTTACATAAGGCCTATGATATGATAAATAGAGAGTTTATGTGTCACATTATATTGAAAATGGGATTCCTTATACATTTTATTAATGTGATATATGAGTTCTCAACTCTTACGTTTTCCATATTGATCCAAGGTGTTCCTGAAGGTTTCATCTCTTATAATAGGGGAATTCGTCAAGGTGACCCATTCTCCCCTTATCTTTTTTCTATTGCAATGGATTTTTTTACAAATAGTATGAATAAGGTGTTGTTGCAGAAGTTATTTGTTCCTGTTCATAATTTTGTGCCAATAGTGACAAATTTATTGTATATGGGTGATTTAATGATGCTTGGCAAATGTTCATCTTCATGTGCAACTGCTTTGAAAGATGTATTTGACAGATTAAGATTTTTTAGTGGATTAATTGTAAGTGTTCTTAAGATCAAAATTTATTTTAGTTCTTTTGCACTTCGATTGAATGAAATATCATATATTCTTGGATTTCAAACTAGGCAGTTTCCTGTTTAAGTATCTAGGAGTTCCTTATCGTCTAACTATATTCATTATAATGATTGCTAATCCTTGTTGCATAAGATTCAAGCTTGGGATGCAAAAAATTTGATTTTTGTTGGACGAGTCGAGTTGACCCAGTCAGTGATAACACCTACAGTTCTGTATTGGCTGTTTGTTTACCAATTACCTGAGCATACAATTGATAAACTACATATACTATGCTCTGATTTCTTTTGGGGTGGTGATACACATAAAGTTAGATGGGATAAACTATGTTCTACTAAATATGAAGGTGGTACTGGATTGAAGTTGTTCACTGATCTTAAGAAAGATACATGTGTGAAGTTGATGTGGAAATTTCTCTCAAATTCTTCATTATGGAGCAACTAGTTGAATTCAAAATATTGTAAAGGGAAACAATTTTGAAACATGAGCATTGACAATAATTCTTCATGCACTTGGGAAGCTTATTTAAGGCTTCGAACATCAGGTAATCATCTTTCCAACAAAGTGATTTCTTCAGGTAATTCAACTTTATTATGGTTTATACCTTGGACCAATAGTAAATGCCTTGTTGTTTTAATTGGTATTTCGAGATTTCATTCTATTGGTAGGAAAAATGAGTTGGTTTCTTCTATTATACAAAATGGCAGTTTAAATTGTAGTTTACACCCATCTATAAGGGAAATTCAGCAACACATCAATGATATTGTATTGAACCGAAGTCATCCAACAGATTTCTATGAGTGGGGTGAAGGAGGGGAATTTTCTTTTAAGAAAGCTTAGGAGAAAATTCGTGATAAGCAGCCTATTATGAGTTACTCTAGGGTAGTTTGGCATGCGAAGAATTCAAAGAGGATGTCATTTGTTACTTATTTGGCTATCATTGATAGATTAAGTACAAAAGTGAGGTTGAGAAGATTTGGTTTTGTTTCTGAAAGTAGCTATTTGCTATGTGGAAGCTATGATGAAGTTGTTCATCATTTATTCTTTTCATCCGAGTATTCAAAATTTATATGGTGTTCAGTAGTTGTTAAACTGGGTTTAGATTCAAATGTGATTGGTTCTTTGGAGAATGAGGTAGTAATGATTTTAAATGGTTTTAAGATGAAGGACCAGTGTTTTGATGTGGCATGTGCAGCATTGACAGTATCAGTATATCATATATGGATGCTAGGGTTTTTAATAATAGGCGGATTTCGAAGGAAATAAGGCTTTAACTTATTGAGAAGGATATTTGTTATTTGGTGAAGGGTAATGGATGTAAGTTTATTCAAACAAATTTTAATATGCGGTTTTGAGGCGTTAGGGAATTGATCTGGTGGACATTGGTTAGCGTGATGAAGTGGTCAATATTGGGTTGTTTGAAGTGGGCTACAGTGGAGTTTATTTTTGTAGTTGGTTTGTTACAATGTTTTCTTCTTCTTATGTTTGTATTGTGAATATATGGAGTTTACATGTACTCTTTTTCTTTGTGTCGCACCCTTTTAGGTTAGGGGTCCAAGGTTTTGATGAGGCATATAAACAAAGTCTATAATTGGTAATTCGTAATAAACTGTACCAATTTTCATATATATAAAAAATGAAAGGTCAACCGAAGACAACGGCGGACCGTTCATCTTTGGGAGGTGTGGGCAACCCAGTCTGCACTACTCAAAGTTCCCTTGGACCTCCACTACACCGAGTTAATTTTCCTTGGGGGTAGTTGCTCCATGTAGAACTCGAACCCGCAACCTATTACTAGGTAGGGGAACTCCTTTCCACTCGGCCACTACCACGGACAACAAATTATCATATATATATATATATATATATATATATACATATACATACATACATACATACATATATACACATATATGAGTGGTTATAGGATTGAACACAAAGTTAGAGATACAAACTCTTGACCGTTAGATACGTTTGTTTTTTCTAACTGATCAATTTAAAACTATTTGGTATACACAGGTTAACTGTTAGGTATACTTTGTTCAAGAAATCAACAATTTATTTATTTTATCTAAACTATGATTTGTTTTAAACTTAGGTTATTTCCCCCCTCAAATGTAGGTAAGTTAAAATCAGTATTTTATATTGGTTGTGAGGAACACATAAGAGATCAAAGATGATTGCGCAAAAAGTGTAAGACTGATGAAGTTCCATGGATATCTTAAGCACAATATGCTTAGAGTAAAGGGAAAAATGTCTACACATTTGTCCAAGTGTCGTAGTTTTGTAATGTTATTATTAACAAGACAAGGCGATAAACATGCTAGACATCAATGGTCAAGTTTAGAATTTATATCCAAATTGGAAATTCAAACTGCAGTTGGTTAATCAAAACATATAATGACTAGATCATGACTCAATTTGAACCATGCTAATGCACATGTTCTTATCACATAGATGAATACCATATGTTTTCTTCGGTTACCCTCCTGATCATATATATGTCACATTACATCTTATATACATCATTTGATAACTCAAAATTCTGATCAAACAATATATATTGTTTTGCCTATAAACAACGTAAATAGGGGCTTTATTAAGGTAATCTAGGTATGGCATAATGTTATTGTGGAGGACCCCAATTCTTTAATCAAAGCGACAACATTTTCAAGTATTTTGGCTGACTAAAAGCTAAACTAAGTAGTAATATTATATAAGTAGCAGCAAACAAATCTCACTAGTGTTTGATCTAACTAAACTAAATATATGTTTTTATATACTTTAATTACCAACAACGATAATTGAAAACACTTTAGACCAGCATGCCACATGTTTATCAGTTTAAGAACCCAAACTACATGAGTTTGCAGTGCAACTAATCACAAAATATCACCATTCATAATCAAAATATGTTGTGACTACAATCTTCCGGTAGCATGCAACCTTCAATAAAAAGACAAGCATATATCTTATCGTTTCCTTTGACATAAACTATTGTTTGAATGTTACTCGATAATTCATGGCAAATTCTTATTGTTGATTATCAACCTTGTCTAAAGGTAATTAGCTTTTCTGGAGTGAAGACCATCAGCAACAATGGACATGACTTTAATTGTTGTATGTATTATGATATTTGTTAATACTTATTGTGTGAACATGTTTTTGAATACTTGTATGTGAATTTGCTAATTTTGGAAAATAACTATTATCTAAATGGTTATGGAAAATGCTTATTTGACCAATGTGCTCTTATTTGTTTGAGTATGATGATTATATGATTAATTGATTGTTGACTTTTTAAATCAAACTTTTATATGCTTATTGCTAATTTATGACTACTATATGACTAGTTGCTAGAAATAACATAAGCCATTAATAGTACATATTAGTGTTTAAAGTATGCTACAAAAAAATTAACACGTTTTAGTAGTGTTTAAGAAACGCTATAGAAACAAATGTAACATACCACCTAAATTTTTAGTAGCATAAAACAAATGCAACAAAACGTTTTTAGTTGCACAAATTAAACGCCGCAGAAAATAAAAAATGACCCACGTGTAAACCTTCAGTATCGTTTGAAAAACGCAATTGCATAGAAGAATTGGTAGCAATTATCAAAACGCAACAAAAAAAACAAGACTTTTAGTTGAGGGACCTGTGTTAACGTTCTTTAAAACGCTACCAAAAGGTTTTGGTAGCGTTTTTTAAATGCTGCTAAAGGTCATTTCTGGTGTAATGTTAGCAAACCCTTTACTGTAAATTCCAGTTTCCCCAAATCCACATCATGACTCAAGATTTCAATAGTTTAGATCTATTAACAACAAGTAATTTACCCAAAACTTAAATTTAACCTAAGTTTCCTAGTGATTTGTTGAGATTTCATGTTTACAATCAACATTCTTCTTGCATGTTTCAGAAATTCCTTCTATAGGTAAAAAGAGCAGTTCTTATCAATAATAAAGCCTTCAGTTGCTTAAACTTTTCTCTAAATTTGCTTTAATTGTTTTAACGTGAGTGTTTACTCAAAAATTTCTAGTTTCTGTGAGATTATGATGTTTAGCTTGAGTAAAATTCGTACAAATACTATAGCTTTTGTTGTTGATTTCCTTTGTGTGCAATCATAACCAACACTCTACTCTGAGCTGTTATATCTTGGTTTTGCGGCAATGAAATTGATCCTTTTAAGTTTCTATTCATAGTTAAACATGTTGCTAGTGTGCCTGGAAATTTACAAGCCAATCTGAGCTATAAAAATTCATCAAACTGGTCCTCGAAGTTTCACTTAGAGGCTGATTTCAGCCTGAGTAAATCCCCTAGGAGATGTCGACTTACGCCACGAAGAGGACGACTGGGAGATCGACCTCCATGTAGCATGCGGTCAACCTAGGGATTGTTCTCCGGACATAGAATTTATGCAGGCAGTTGCCTGCCTGTTGTGCTTTGTTTTCTTGTTTTGTGTTGTGTTATGAGGTGTTTCCTAATACAAATTCACTTGATTTTGCTGTCTTATATAAGCTTAGCAAACTAAGCTATTTTATATCCAAATCCAAACTCTGAATTTCGGTGATGATTAATGATTTTTTTCATTTAATTTTAATGTGTCTTGGTGATAATAAACACACATGTACGTTGTTTAAATAGCTTTTTTTTTATTGAAAATTGGTACACTTTTATTATCTGAAATAAACATTACATATAACAAGGTTAGCATACTTGATAACCTGCACTAACATTCGAAAACTAAAATATGTAAACCGTAAATACAACAATAAATAACTAAGCAATAACACAAAAGCAGACCCAAGTTCTTCCCAAGCCTGCAAGTCTGCATAATCCCCAAAGTTCAGGAGTTCTTCTGCTAAACTTCCACCACATTACAACCCACTTTCTTAAGAACTGGAACATTTTAGTTAACATCCTTTATTCTTCTGCACCATGATGTTCACATTCTCCAAATAACCGAATTATCATTACGAAATATGCTTGTCAGCAACCTATTCAGCGTCTGCATATGCTGCACAGTAGCAACACTTAATTTTTCGAATGAAACCCAGATGAGAATCCAAAACCACCACCAGTGAAACAATTTCTGAAACTTGCTTATCAAATCATAAACTAGTACACATGATAAAGGTAGAAATTGCTAATACAGTTGGATGAATTCTATTAACAATGATATATGTTCGTTGATATCCAACAAGATGTAAATCATTTTCTCCAATCACTAGTTATATCGACCATAAGAACCAAACCGCCATTAAAATTCATCAAGCCTACAAATAAAATCGATTGTAATTCGATGGGCAACAAAAAGAATGAAAGTAAAATATGTTATTGAAACTGCCAGTTCAAAATTAAACTTGAAACACCATGGCTATCGAAAAACAATTTTTACCCAAATATTTGTCTTGCAGAACCAAGTTCAGGATTCTTACAGTATGTAGATCGCTCCTACTATGTGACGTATGAGTTTCTGGTATGTCGAAAGGATTGGTTAATGGGATATCGAGTTTCAGCAATTGAATATAGCTGTTGAATTCAACTAACACCGGAAACCACAAATCCCTAATGGCTTGATCCATGTAGAACGAAGAGAAAATCGACTTTTCAGATCTGGTCAATTGCAAAACAGAAGAAACTCCTAGATTGATTTTAACTTGCGGATAATGCTGGGACTTTTAGGCTTATCAACGATTATAGGAATTGGGAAATCCCGATGTACGTTGAACTATGAAGATTTTGGCTTTTCAGCAATTTAGGGATAATCGTTGAATTTTATTTTATGGCTTCAAATCGCAGTTTTGTTTTGTTTGGGAATCGCATTTTCCTCTCTCCATTAGAATGAGAGAGAAAATAGCTTGCCTTGTGTGTATGTCTATATATATTGCCTTTTCCTCTCCCCATTGGAGGGAGAGAGAAAATAGTTTGTCTTGTGATTTTAAGGCTAAATGAATTTACAATTTTGATATGAAAATAAATGGCCTTAAAATAATCGTGTAAAAATCTATTTTAAAATGTATAAAGGTTTATGAAAGAAAAGAAATCGGTTTTCGAAAATTGTTTCAGAAAAATCAAGCATATTTTCCTATATACAAATCACCCTTTTATACACCCATCGAGATTACGTAATGGATGTTAAACTATATCATAAACCCGGAGGTATAGGACGCGTCGGTATATGAAATAGGTTAATTCCAGTTCCGTATGATTGTAGTTGTTGATTTGTTGACTGTGTTTTTTGATTTCTGTGTTTTCCATCGTGAAGTTGACAAGCGGCTAGTAAACCAAATAATGAGAACTTGTGGTATGGACATAGTCATCATGTTTGTGTTATTGACTGTGATCTAGTGACACATATTGAGTTTGTGATAAACCAGTAGTCGCTACGGGAGCAAGCTAGACTTAGGTGGAGTCATATATACATATTTGCTTGACCGAGGGTGGGGGGTCAAGATACACTCGGTCGGGAGGGGGGTTCGCAATGTCGGGTGCCATATTTGGGTATGTATAAGTACTTAAATAAGCTCGGAGGGAGCTATATTATAGCTCAGGAGGAGCTATATTATTTTGTGATATCACGTTCATATCTTATATGGTGGATCCATATTGTGATTGTGTTTGTGGATGAGATTTGATCTTAAGGATCATACATTGTGACGAATATTTGGATTTCAAATCCACTTATAGTATGTGGTTTTCGGTTTTCGATGTTCGGAGTGTGATGCTACTTTTGGTGATATTTTAACTCTCTTGAATTATATATGATGATTTTGATGATTTTAGTATTGTGACTACATTGTGGCTTGTGTATGGTGACGTACTTTGCCTCGAGCTAGTACAAGAAAGTGGCTATTTACCCCCATTTTGTATCTTGAGAAGTTAACCTGATTTAATCCCTTATTACTACCATCTTCCAACGTTTTGAATAAAGAGTTGCATATCGTGTTATTGGGTGACACCCCACGTCCGCTAATGTCACTTTTTATCAGAATGCATTAAGTTTCGTTAAGCGTTATAGGTAAACAGAAACATCACAAGACAGATATAAAATAACAACGGAATTAAAACTTTATTAAATAGAAAAGCTTCATGGTTCAAATCCAATTACATAATAAGTATGGGATACTGAAAATATACAACTTCTGCCTTGTACAAAAATCACCATCAAAGTAAAATAATGCATAAAAGAGCATAATCCCCAAAATATAGCCATAGTAGAGCAGATACGAAATCGAGCAATACATCTAAGTAGCTCCAAGCAGAAGGAAAGAAGAATTCTGATCAAGCTTGAGGATTCCCACCCTGAGAATCTGGGAGGGAAACAGAAGAGAAAGAAGAGGAAACAAAATGGGTTAGACATAAAGTCTGGCAAGTCCAGTTACTTTTAGCATATAAATAAGTAAAAGCATCATGGCAGACATATAAGTTGGAGAGAGATAGCAGTGTCATAAGGCAAGTATAACAAGGTAAACAGGATAAACAGAACATAACATGCATTGCGCTTCTCTAATGCTTTTCTCTGCACCAATACTACTATCACAGAACAAGATTATCCCAACAAGTATAAGATGGTAGATGTAGGTGTACTTCTAGTGAGAGGTTTTTCCCCATACAACAACAGGTAGCCTAGCAGAACTGACGGGTGTTACCCCCAACGATAATAACAGGTTCCTAAACAAGCAAGACTAGATGTACCCTAATCACTACCCCCAATCGATCGGCTTCCTCACTCGTAGATACCCTGTGCTGGCCCATAATAGGATGTATCACTTCCTAAAGTGGCAACCCTTTGTTTACAAGATGTGCACAACCATATCTACTGAAGTCACAGCGTCTTATCTTCCCTAGCAAGCAGACCCATGCACGCACATGACTCCGTTGGAACATGCCGTCAACACCCTCACTCAAGTGACCTCTTATAATCAGCTCAGTAAGCGTGCCCAGATCCCGACCTAGTTTGTGGTTCCCCGTTTGATGCCAAGAGGTGTTACCGACTAAAACGGGTCCCACACGATAGATGATACAAGCTTCCTCCTAGGGTTGCATCCCCACTACTAGGATTTAAACAGTTATGCCTACTAATTTAACAAGATTTCATAACCCCAACAAGTTAAGTTTCGGGTTCATATGTATAACCCGTCCCCACATATTTAATAAGATTAACTTAATCCTCCCACTGATTCAAGCAAGTTTACTTAACCCCTACTCGAGTTAACAGGTTCATGTAATCCTTATGGATTCAAACAGGTTAAGTATTACAAGTTCATCACCATTCATTCATTTATGGTTATAATGCGCTAGACCTCCCACACTAAGTCTACCACTTGTGGATGTTGGATATGCCATTTGGGTCCGGGCAGACTTCTTCCACAAGTCGGACTTAACCTCGTATCTTAGAACTGTTACGTGTTTATGCACTTATACCCCTCACATTAGATTTACCGCTTGTGGACGCTGGATATGTCGGGCGGTTCCTGGCGAACTTCTACCATAAGTGTAATCTAACCTCATGTCTAAGCATGATTACAGTTTCTAATTACTGTAAGTCTAGGCATTTTCATTACTAACCGATTACCATGTTCATTATGCCCTAAATCCCCATCCGGTCTACGATACAAGTTATGCCCTAGATTAAGGTTTAAATCAAGATATAGATTATGCCCCCCGAACCCCAAGTTTTGGCTCAAGGTACAAATTATGCCCAAAATTCCCAATCATGTTTTACAATATGAATTATGCCCCAAATTACTCATTCCCAATCGTTCCAATTTCGTGCGTTCGCGTATTTCAGCGATAGACCTAGGCCCGAAGATAGACTGGCTATAAAACAAAAAGGGAAAGAGGGATAGAAGAGAACAAGAATAGGCATAGTAAATAAAACTGGTATATGGTGACAAAATTAGGCAAACTAATATAATAAGCATAAGGTGACATGATTAGGCAAACTAACAAAATAGGCATAAGGTGACATGATTAGGCAAACTAACATAATAGGGATACAATGAATAGGCATATGATATCTAAGCAGTAAATTGGGCATACAAGTAATGGCAGATCTGTTGTGATTCAGACTTTTAACAGGCATAGGCTTAGATCCAAACTTATAAACATGTCAAGATTATATTTTAGGTGTTTATATCTAAAAGAAACACAAACTCACTGTGATTGGATCTAAAGAACAAAGAATTAATCGCAGATGATGTAGCACAAATCTCTAAATTCATATAACTTGTTATTGAAGAAGAATAGGCTAGATCAAACTGAGTAGAGACAGCACCTCATTGTATCCATTGTTTTTGGTGAATAAAAACAATGAGAATGAGGTCCTCTATATATCATAAGGTCAGCGAATCATGCTCAGAACAGTGTCCAAGTTCAGAAACTAAATTCTGTCCAGATCTCGGGGAGGGGGGTCGACATAGGTGGGTCGACACCGTTAGGGTGGGGTTGACCCCTAACGGGCCGAACTCCCGCTCTCCCCCATGTTTCTGATTCTGAATTATTTTGAATTGTTTTCATATATATAATTCTCTTGTGCGTATAAAAACTTCTAGGCTTAATAACTTCTTCATACGATATCCATTTTACTAAATTCTGAGTCTATCCTAAGTAGAATTCTGAGACAAACGCGATGGTGCAGTCCATTTTACTTAATTCCAAATATTTAATTAAGTGTTCCTTAGTTTACCATTATAGAGTTTTTAGAATTATGGGGTGTTACATATTACTTATCATTACACTTATTATTACTCATTGTTGACTAGACTTATTCATGTGTGTTAATGCTCGGGTTCAACTGAGCTTTTTTAGGTTCCCCTACCAATTGTAGATATCTTTTGCTTTCGCCATGGATCAATCAATTATTGGCTATCCAGATAGCTATTTTATGTAGATATTCATCTATGATCCATGTACTTTGATGTTGTATTGTATTCTTTTGAGACTAGTTGTGTATGTATTATGGTTGTATACCACTTTCATGACACTACATGTTGTATATTATATGTATATGTATCTTATGTTCGGTGATCTGTTATGTGATGTTTATTGTATTACTTAATTGTGTTTGTTTTGAATTACCTTCTAGCCACCATTATATTATACTGAACAAAGATTAAAAGTGTCGATCCACCAATAAAAATAGTACATTTTATCGATAGTATTAATGTTTATTTAATACAAGACTATGGATAATCACTTATAACAAGCCATATTCTCTACATTAGTAGACAACATTCCTCGTAATGACCTTTACTAATGTGGCTACCGGGTTCGGGGCATCACAACATGCTATCAGAGCCGAGATCAGAATAAAATGCAACTATTATATAATAGAATACGAGCAGATACAATACATTGAAATTTAATATAATTGTTGTCACATGGACCTTATGTGTCCTTCTCTTGAATCGAGTCATGCTTTTGGTGTATACCCACTTAACTTTGTCCTTTCATGGGGGTAGATATAGAAGTAGGAATACGTCTAGGGATGTAAAATTTAATTTACGTAGTATTCTTTATAATTGAATGAATCAATATATCTTACCCATGCATTTTAATCCTATCGTACCTTATCTTTCAGCTGATGGTTGGTCGTGGGAAGAGGCAGCAATCGTTTTCTAGACCGATTAGAGTCCAGGTCTCGCTGTATAGATTAGGCCGTTAAGTGGCCCACAACCCAATAAGGATGTCAGACCAGTTAGTGATTCCCATCCTAAGTCAGTTATCTTGTCCATTGATCAGTTGTTAGAGCTTTTTAGGAGCACTCAGCCTCCTGCTCCACCGTGTTCTCCTCCTCCTCGCAAATCAAATTTTACCCGCATATGCAGATTCTCCCATCTTGGTGGGAAACCATTCTTAGATTCGAATTCTGTGCTAGATGTCCAAGCCTGGATCCGTACATGTGAGCGCATATTCACGCGTACTTGAGATTTCTAATCACCATAAGTCCTTGTCGCATCTAGTATGTTGTAAAGGCGAGCACTTGGTTGGTACGAGTTGTTGATCGCTGAGGTTGATGAGACTTCCTTGGAATGTAAGAAGTTTCGTGAGTAGTTCGAGCTTAAGTTTGTTCCTGAGTCAGAGAAGGAGGTATTGGCTCGTAGCTTCCTTGATCTCAAACAAGGAAAGTGGACAGTTTTAGAGTATGTTTCATCTTTTGTGTCTCTTTCCAAGTATTATTTTGAGAATATCACCGCATCTTACAAAAGAACCTCAAGTTTGTCTCTGGTTTGAAGAAGTATCTGAAGAAATCATTGATGTTGAAGTTGAAATTGTCGTTTAAGGAGTTAGTCGATTCATCCCTTCATCTCGAGGCAATTGAGAATGAAAGGGATAATGGTGATGAGGGTGAGGTTCATAAGAACCATGGTAAAAAGAAACTTCTGTCTTGAAAATCCAAAGCTTTCCCTATAAGAAGAAAAAGACATTAGGTCAGAATTCTTAATCTAGTGGAGCACTGTGTGCTAAGCAAAGTTGCTTCAATTGTGGAAGCAGTGGTCATCTTGTTTGTGACTGTCCTAAGCCACATACTGCCGTTATTGCAAAATGAAAGGGCATTGGTCTTCCTTTTGTCCTTATGCTCCTAGGTCCAGCAAGTCAGGCAAGCTTACTGTGATCGAGTCAGGTGATAGTTATTCTCAGTGGGGAGGTTCACCTTCTATTCTCGAGTGTTCTCCTTCATTTCATGGTCGTAAAATTCGTGTTTTATTTGATACGGGTGCTTCACATTTATTCGTATTGAAGGAGCTTTTATATATTCTTTCCTAGGATATTTCTTGCATTATTACTTCTTTAAGGATAGTGGATCCTATTAGGGGATCAACCACTATTAGTTTGTTGTGTGATTATGTAGAGGTGATTGTTTTGTGGGGGAATCTGCACGTTATCCCTTTGCTATGATATTTGATATGGATTGCCTCATGCGATACAAGGCCAGGATTCTATATGCCGAGAGAGTTTTATATCTTCGATATCTTGATTGACTTACGTAGTTCCCTCTCGTTCTTCATGATGTTGATTGTGATTCGATGGCATCCTTTTTTTCTCTCTCAAGATCACGACGATGATGATGTGTTTCACATTCCTGTTGTTTGTGATTATGCTGATGTTTTCGAGCCTATTTCGGGGTTTTTACCCAAATTGTTTATTAAGTTCCATATAGATTTGGTTCCTAGTGCTCATCGTGTTAATGGTCACCTACATAAATGTCGACTAAGGAAAATGAGGAATTCAAGAAGCAGCTTCTCGATCTTGAGTCCAAGCAGTTCATTCAATCTAGCTCTTCAACGTGGGGTGTCGCGGTAGTCTTTGTTAGGAAGCCCGATGGATCTCTTACGGTTTGCGTCGACTAGCGCAAGCTTAATGAGCTTACCATCAAGAACCGTTATCCATTAGCCAGAATATATGATGTGTTCAATCGTTGAGTAGAGCAAAGGTCTTTACTTAGTTGGACTTTGGCATTGGTTTTCATCGGTTCGAGTTGTGAAGGATAACATTCCTCTCACCGCTTTCCGTACTCATTATGGTTCTTTTGAGTGGGGTGTCATGCCGATTGGTTTGATAAATGCTACAACATTCTTTATTGATCTTATGAATCGGGTATTCAGAGAATATCTTGATAAATTTGTTCTGGTATTCACTGATGATATTCTTATCTATTCGAAATATGAAGTCGAGCATTCCTACCATTTGTGGATTGTTTTGAGTACACTCCTCCATCATCAGCTCAACCAAGCTCTCTAAATGCCACTTTTGGGAAAGGCGAGTTCGCTTTCTTAGCCACGTCGTTTCAGCCGAGGGCATTTCTCTTAATCCATCTAAGATCTAGGCCATCAAGGGCTGGAAGAGGCTAGAGAATGCTTTGGAGGTCCATAGTTTCTTGGGCTTGGCTGGTATTACCATCGATTTATTTGGGATTTCTCTCGCATTGTGCTCCTGCTTACTTGTCTTAATCGTAAGGGTGTTCCCTTCATTTGGTCCGATCAATGTAAAGCTTCATTTTAGGGATTGAAGGAACTTCTAACTAATGCTCCTGTTTTAGTGGTTCCTAAAGGGAACCAAGACCTTGTTATTTATACCGATGTTAACCCTTGTGGTTTGGGCACTGTGTTGATGAAGCGTTTGAGTTATTACTTATGCTTCTCAGCAGTTGCGACAGAATGAGATTCAGAACGCAGCCCATGATATTGAGCTTGCGGCTGTCGTGTTTGCTTTGAAAATTTGGCGTCATTATCTTCTTATCGAGCATTTCACTCTTTTCACCATCCATAAATCTCTTGAGTATCTGTTATTAGTTCGGAAGATCGACCATCTATTACTGATCATAGCACTGATGCATTGAGGCATGATCCTCAGATGATGCACTTTATCTAGTTTGGTGAGGAAAAATCCGAAGATAGGGAATTGCCAGATTATAGTGTTGATTCTTGCTATTGTCTTCGTATGATGAACCATATTGTGATGCCTTCTGATCTAGCACTTAGACGTGACATTCTGGACGATTGTCATCGTACTAAGTATACCATCCATCCCGACAGTTGTAGTTGTATGCTGATATGCATCGTTCCTTTATTATTTGAAAGGCATGAAGTGTGACATTGCAAGTTATGTGGCTTCTTGCATGACTTGTTATCTTGTTAAGTTCGAGCACCAGTGGCCATCTGGTCTCTTTACCTTTAGAGATTCCATTGTGGAAATGGGATTAGATTTTGATGGATTTCGTTGGCGGCCTACCTCGTTCGAGTTTGGATCATTTGAGCATTTGGGTTACTGTTGATTGCCTTACCAAGTCAGCTTATTTCATTCATATTAAGTCTAATAGGAGTGCGCCCCTTTTTGCTAAGCTTTATATTAAGGAGATTGATCGCCTTCATGGTATTCCTTCATCATTGTTTGTGACCATGACTCTTTATTCACTAATCATATCTAGAGTAGCCTTTAGCGAGATTTGGGAATAAAGCTAAATTTATCTATAGCTTACCCCCTTAGTTTGACGAATAGACTAAACGTGTTAATCATATTCTTGAGGATCTTCTTCGTGCGTGTGCTCTTGATTTTGGTGGTTCATGGGAGGATCACTTTTATGACACATTGAAGCTTTTTCCGACCTTGATATGACCTCTAGAAGCTTCCAATATTCAAGCAATTGTTTTAATTGTACCTCTAGTATATACGGTGGCCGCCCTCTTTTGTCATTTTCTCTTTTCTTTATGTCATACACAATACTTGCATATCGACTCATGGCTTTTCTATTCCATGCCTCCCTCGTCATAGCTATAGTGACATCCTCTAGCTCTACGTAGTAGACTTGTGCCTAGAAATAAAGTGGGTTAGAAGTAGTAAAGATTCATGACTTCTAGACTATCATGATGTGTGACCAAGGAACCTGACTTATATGCCATATTAAAGAAATATATGCTATTGATGATAAATTAAAAAAATTACCATGTAGTCAGAAAATAAGGCTTTCTTCATGCCAACATCTACATCCTTCCATTTAGCATCCCAAAAGTCACTCATCCGTTATTTTATCGACTCAGTAATCTTTGCAACATGACCTGAAGATGGATTAAGCTCAAGATGTCTATATCTATGTATGAGAAACGTGAGAATACTGATTATGCATTATAATTTAAAAAACAAATAAATTTAAAGTGGCATACCCCTCTTTATTTTGTATGACTTTGACACACAATCTCCTTACACTGGGTGTGGTAACTAGTGGAGGATCATCATTCTCCACATCTGCAATTACATTTACATGACATGGGAGTGGTGCGGATAGAGGTGGAGGTGAGGATGGTGGGACTAGTATAGGAGGTGGTGAGGGAATGGAGGCAGATGTAACATGAGTGGGAATGGTGGTGGGGGTAGATGTAACTTGTGTGGACTCAGTAGGGGATAAGGGAATGGAGATGATGGTAGTGTAATAGGGTCTCCTCACCCTTACCCTCGTCCTCGTCCTTTCCCTCAACATACACCATATATATATACATGTGTATATGTATATATGTATATATATAACTTATGATGATGCCTAAAAATATTGTTGCACCATAATAAAAATTTATAACGCATATTTTTTAGTTGGTATTTCCATATGTATAGCAGCAGTGCAGGTATTTAAAGAAAAAAGAATGCAGACAAAAAATTATAGAAAAGCATTGCATTTAACCACAATCAATGGTTTGGATTAAACATGATTTTCTCTTTGCATTATTAACACAATTATATAACACGCTTCTACTCATCCTCCTCCTCCTCATCTTCCTCTTCATGCTCTATATTCACATCCTCGTCCTCATCCTCATCAAACACTTCTACTTGTAAATTTTCATAATTTAGTAGTCTAAGATCTCCATATTGTGATGAATTAAATGAATCAGTAGATTCAAAATCAACTTTATACGCTTGGTCGATAGGGATAGAAGCATCAAAAGTATTTCTTGCTTTCGTCTTAAAAACCACCAACCAATCTTTTTAAGATCTATTTTCAGATGGGTATGGTACATAATAAACTTGTATTCCTTTTTTCGCCAAGACAAATGGATCGTAACATCCATACTTGAATGTATGTTTCACTTCTATGAGATTGTAATACGGATGCACCTTTTTGAAACCAATGTTTGCTCTAATATTAAACCAATGACACTTAAACAAAAATGTTTTTTGTAGCGGGTCAAGTGAATAGGTCATATCGTAAATATCCTGTAAAATCCCGTAAAAGTCATTCATATGTTCTTCAGGATCATCACTACCTTTTACACATACACCACTATTATAAGTTGACTTATTTGCACCATATGCATCAGTGTGAAAATTATATCCATTGGCGAAAAACTTTTTATATTTCTTGACCTTTCTATGGGGTCCAAGTGAAAGGAACCTTAGTCGTTGATATATCACATTATTTTCAGAAGATTGTACCTATATGATAAACGTTTTATTTCGTTAATACATATTTTATTAATTTCACATCATTATTTGTAAATTATCTTACATATGTGCGGAACTAATCTACAAAATGAATGAGATTTCATTTGATGGGGAGCTTTCCTTAAAATTTCTGCACATGATATATTGAAGTGTTATATATATATACACACAATGGTACATAATAAATTTACAAAATGATAAACTAAATTTACCTAAAATATGGTTCTTGTTGAGGGAAAAAAATGTCGTAAACACCCAAGATTCCAATTACTTAGGAATTATCATTTTGGTCGTGAAAGTAAGTGCGAAAAGCAATAAATAACACGAGAGATTTATAGTGGTTCGACCTCGCGAGAGACCTACGTCCACTTTGGAAGATTCATTGGAATATTATTAATAACAAGGGTTACAAGGTAGAGAACATCTCATGACATCTCTTTGCATGCATTTCTAAGAAATATGATGTCATAATTATCATATATTAAAATATTAAAAAAAAGACAATTTTGCCCTTCTTCTTCCTCAAAGTGGAGATGTCGTTAATGAGGCCACTTGGAGCTTTTAAGAGATGTCAAGTCACCAAATTCCAACCTCTTTGAAGTGTGAGGTCAAGGGGTATTTATAGTGGAGTGGTTAGGTGAGAGTAGGTAGGAGTAGGTGGAAGTAGGGGACCACACCAGGAACTTCATATCCCCTGTAACTGGCCTCCGAAATTTCGTACCGCATAGCATGCACATGCAAAAACTTTGTACCCCTCCCTAGGTTACGAATTTCGTACCCGTTTGGTACCAATTTCGTACCCCTTAGGGGTACGAAATTCATATCCCGAGAGGTACGAATTTTGTACCCCATCATGTACGAATTTCATATCCCTTACGGGTACGAAATTCATACCCTGAAGGATACTAATTTCGTACCCCGAGGGGTACGAATATTATATATAAAAGTGGCTAGTGGATTCGGGACTCGGACTCATGACTCTTTGGGGTTCGAGGTCTTGGTTTGGCAGTATTTAAGGAAGCGGTGAGGTTTTTGCCAGTGCAATCCCTTCTCTACCCATTTCCTTTGCTCCTTGGCGACACTTTCGGCTTTGGCTTCACACGAGGCGTTGAGTCGAGCGTGTCCTATGTACTTTCGAGAACCGGACCAAAAAGCCGGTTAACGTTTGCCCCCAAAGTACGTCTTGTCTTGACATGATGTGCTTTACATTGGTTGATGTAGTAGTCGAGTAGTCGACTTTTCCTGTAAACAATGCTAGTTACCGGGCTCATTCGCCGTGGAATTATGAACGAGTTGTTGTTGGTGCGACATGCGTGTATGTTGCTAGGTATGCGCGTTGCATAGCCTTCGAGTGCTTGTGGCAATTTGTATGCGCATGTGTGGAACATGTATATGTGAGCGCATTGTCTTCATTTTTTTTTCATTTTTTTAGTACCTCGGCATGGGCACGAGACTTCGTACCCTGGATCGAGTACAAAATTTCATACCCCTGGTGGATACAAATTTCATACCCCATAGATACAAAATTTCATACCTGGGGGTACGAGATTTCATATCCCACCGAGGGTCGAAACGGCGGGAATATCAGGGGACTCTCCCCTTTTCTTTATATATAGGCCTCTGCCCTACTTCACTTCCTTTCCTTCTTCTTCTCTAATCTACTCTAGTCACCACTGTTTTGGAACTCCGAAACCTACCACCTTTTTTCACTTCGCATCGGACTTAGGTAAGGCTTGGTGTCTGGAAAAGAGGAGGAGGGAGGTCGAAGTGCTTAGACAAGGGTCGGATGGAGAGGCACTGCGCGAAGGAAAGGGGAGATGGTTGGAGCCTCGCCATTGATGGTGGCCTCGTACCCCATACTGGGTACGGGATCTTCGAACCCCGAATTGGGTTTGAATTTTCGAACCACAAAAGGGCTTCGAAACTACGAACCACAAAGGGGTTCAAATCTTCGAACCCTGAGTGGGGTTCAAACTTTCGAACCTTGAAAGGGGTTCGAAATTTTGGACTCTGAGCGGGGTTCGAATTTTCGAACCCCTAGAGGGATTCGAATTTTCGGACCCCGAAAGAGGTTTGAATTTTTCGAACTCTTTATAGGGTTCGGGTTTGTTGTTGGCCTGACCGCTTCGCGTAGCACCCTTATGTGGTATTGTTTCCTTTGTCCAGGACTTTTATCTCCAGATTAACCGCTTTTAAATTCCCATGTCACTCGTACACTTGAGTGATTGCCTTAACGTGCATGCAAATGATAATGCATGCAGTGATTCAAATTTTCACATAGGATAGCACATATACTTTGACTGTGACTGAACTGTTTGACTGTTTGAATCTCTTTTGTATATCCTGGTTCTACATGACACTGCACGCATATGTTAGCTTACACCGACACGAGGGGTACAAGTTATTAAACTGTGACGTCTAACACTGATGTGTTAAAGTATAGCTAAGATGCAGACAAGATCAATGACCGAAAAAACTCTAGAAGCCGAGTCTTCCTCTCCATTGTCGCACACTTCTGATTCTACTAGAAATGCTAGCTCGACGGGCAGCGAGCCT
Source organism: Allium sativum (assembly GCA_030737875.1). NCBI lineage: Eukaryota > Viridiplantae > Streptophyta > Magnoliopsida > Asparagales > Amaryllidaceae > Allium > Allium sativum. The sequence goes on from CM060912.1 coordinate 515,730,361, forward strand.
CAGACTACTGAAGGATCCACCCCTTCTCAAACGAAAAGTCTTCCTAAAGCGTCCGAGTGTGGAGAACAAACTGAAAGGCAACATTCTCCAGTAGTATATGACGAGGCTGAGAATATGGCATTATTGAGGGGGATGCACCGGTGGCTCCGGTGGCCCGAGTATGCTGCCCGATGCAGTTATTCTCGAAAATTCGATAGATTCGGTGCCATCGAACCTGGATTCAACGGCAGTTAGAAAATGGCACTACGATTCAACATCCTGGTAGATGATGCCCATGCACGGGAGACGGTGGTAGGGATCACGCGCCGTCCAAGGGTTTTACTGCTTGGAACAGATAAGCCAGCATTGCTGGGTGTGTGCCCCCGATCAATAACTTTCGAGACATGTTATGTTATTTCCGTCTTGCACCGTCACAACTGCATCCGAATGCTTATTCCTCGCTTCTAGGCACCTATGTTCTTTATCGAGAGTATCTGCATTTTGAACCTATAGGAGAGGATATTCGGTACTTCTTTCAACTCAAGAGAAGGGTCAAGTTATCGCCCTCCCAATAGTTCCTGGAAGCATCGCCTGCCACTAAATTCTTTGTCAGGACGTGGCCTAAGTCGTCCGTATTCAAACATGAATGGTTCTCCATACGATGCCCTCTTGGATTTGCTAGGAGATGGGTAGAAGGAAGTAAGCACTTCTGGACTTTGCTCCTTACTGTAAAGATTTTTGGATTCTTTGTCTCATATTCGGTAATGTTTTAACTATGATAGGGAATCCTGAGGCGCCTACCGATGTTGAGTATCAGCAACACCTTGAAGCTTTGCGAGCGGTCCCAGTGGATTTCCACAAAACAGACACAGTGACAAGTCAGGAAAGACTTTGTCGCGCAGGGCTGCTCCCTGATGACTGGGCTATATCAGGCCTGCGGCCACGAGCAGCGGGCCGAGAGGGAAAATGGTGAAAGACCAGGCGACTCTTGGTCGGAAGAGAAGGTGCCCCTTGCTAGGACAGAACCACAAAAGGCTGCCAATTCCCAAAGGGACATCGGTGATGACGAGGTTCGTGGTTAGGAGATGGTCACTGGAGGCGAGGGTCTATTGAGTGCTCCAGTCCCGCCTTCGACAGGAGAGGCGGGGATAGGGGCGTCGGACAGACCATAGTCTCCGCGACTCCTTTCAAAACTGCTGCTTCACTCGAAAAAGAGGGCCAGTTGGATGGTCTCAAAAAACTTGACCTATAATTGTCTCCGTGGCTGGGCATGACAAGCATGGAGGAGTTATCTCTTGCTGCGGAGGGGTTGACTCCTTCGTGCGAACCACAATCCGGTCTGTTGAGAGAACACTTAGGGCACACACTCATGAACATTGCATAGCATAAAGGTTTGTCCGAGTGTGCGAATTATCTGACTTTGAATTGCTTCCTTGACAGGTGTTATGGGAAGAGGGCGCGGAGGACGAGGCTATGGGAATGGAAGTCGTTGATACCCATGGAACACTTTTCTTGACGGCTTTAGAAGAGGGGCTAGCTTGTATAGTAACTCTCCACCTCCATAATATCGCAGTAGCAAGAGCCGTCATCGGGATAGGCCTTGACAATCTTCGACTCCTTCCCCTCCAATCCGAGTGCCTGTGGGAGACTCTCGGCATGACTTAGGGGGGTCAAGGCGTTTGCCATCGTCAATTCCTTCCCATACAGCACCTTTAGCTCCCGCCCAGACTACTAAGGGGAAGGAGTCATCGCTTAGCAAACAAGGGCCAGAGGGGGCGATAACAATGGGGGACGCATGACCTGGGGGAGTCTGAGATACAAGAGCTTTCTATGGATGAACGGAGGGCATTTTTAAAATAGAATTTCCCTCGGCATTACTTTGATGAGTTGAAGTTCCTCCTTGACCTCCATCCACTTCTTGCTAGGGAGTCTGGGGATATATGGAAGCACGTGGAGGCCGGGTATCATTAGGCTAACGAGCTTACTAGGTATTCCTAGTACCTCTCGAAGTTGATCAAGAGGAAAATTTTGGAGCTTGTTAATCAAAGGCTGACAATCGTTGGTGTGAAGACCACCATTGGTAACCTGGAAAAGGAGATAGGTAGGTCTTCCCATGTGTTGCAGTAATTTCATCGTATGCTTTTACCTTTTTGAGCTTTAATCTTTAATATTATTGTTGCATCAGAGATGAAGCACGCATACGAGATTCTAAAGAAGGAGGCCGAGCATGCAAGCTCAACTTCTAAGGACATCGTAGCTAATTTAACTACTGATAATACGGCCCTGAAAAAGGATAAGGCCGAGTTGGTTTATGGGTGTGCCAACCTAGAAAAGGATAACGCGAGAATAACACAGCTCCAAAATGATAATGACGCCTTAAGAGCGGAGAATGATAGCGTAAAGAGGCATCTTGAGGAGATAAGGAAGGCAAAGGAATATGCCGAGACCAGCAATAGAGATGTGTTGAGCACGGTTGACGGACTGGAAGTCGAGCACCTAATAGAGGTGGAGCAGTTAAGAGGGGAGCTTGAGGCTACAGAGTATCGGGTTTAGGAGACTTTGGTAGAGCATATCTTGGATATATTTGTCAAAGTTTTGAAGTTCAGCAGGCTTTCGTGGCTCGAGGACTATTCCCAAGAGTTAGTTCGGACCTGGGAGAGGCCGGTGCCTTATGAAGCTTACTTGCACCAAGTGGATGTCGGGTCTTTGGATGGATGCTAACTTATGATTGATCTCCTGATTGTTGAGGATCTTGAAAAGCTATAGGAGGGGAATAAGTTGTTGCAAGAGAATGCTGAGAGAGAGAGAGAGGCTAGCGAGGCTTACTGCTAAGAATGGGAAGTCTGCCATGACTGAGAGTGTGGTGGTAGCTGTGAAATTCACAGAAGGAAGTTCTTACCAGCCCTTGGCCCCTGAATCTGCCATGGCAAGTGATCCTGCCACCTTAGCTCGAGCATCGACCGAGTACGAACCTGAGTACCTGGAGCTAGGAGAGACTGGGTTCACTCTATCTGCTACGACGAGCATACTTCCCGTCCTTCCTACACCATCCCTGACCGGAGGTAAATTCATGTTACTGTGTATTCCCGAAGATGGTGTGATTACCTAATTTGAGGACTAAAAGGTTGTTTTTTATTGTGCAGTCCTTCCTGAATCTACCATGACACCGGGTTTTTCCCCATGATTCCAGAGACAACGGAATCCGAACCGGGACCGCAAGGACTTCAGTTCGGAGAGGGTGGTGGTTAGCTGGATACTTTTCAGACATCAGGCTAGGGTCCAGCGTTTATGAGTGTTTCATAGAGGAAGGAGAGGTTGTAGATGGCCAGAGCGCTCATGTGATGGGCCCGGTGGATGCCGACGTGCCCTTGATGCAAGCTATGGTGGATAGCCTAAAAGGTCGGATGGTGGCTAAATGCGAGGAGAAGCATAGGCAAGATAAGGCTGCTAGGAAGGAGGCCCTAATGAAGGCGAAACAGGATGCTGAGAAGAGAGCCACCGAGATGGTTGAACGGAGAAGGGCCGATGAAGAGGCGGAACAAAATAGGGCTGTTGATGAGGCTCAGAAGAAGAAGGACGATGAAGAATCTTAAGGACGATGAAGAATCTTAGCAGAGGGCTACCGAAACCCTTAAGAAGCTTAGAGCTGATGATGCCTTGAAGCTTAAGTCCCAGAACCTGGCTGACCGACAGGCTGCCAAAGATGCGAAGGAGAAGGCAATGCGAGAAGCCAAAGAGGCACCAGGAAAGGGGAACGTTGTGGTGTCCCTTGCCGCAAAAAATGCTCCCTAGATATCGCCGCAAAAAATGCTCCCTAGATATCGCCGCAAAAAATGCTCCCTAGATATTGCCGCATACTGTTGGCATCATAGAGATTTCAAGTGGCGATGATTAAAACGAGAGGCACCTCTTGGTTTCTCACAAGTCAGCAACTCCTCAGAAGGGTCTAGGAGGAAAGAGCGAGTCAGGAAAGAAAAGGCCTGACATGGGTGAAGAGCTGTCGAGTGCGGACTCTACAAAGAAAAAGCACAAGCACAAGAGGATAAAGCATGATTAGTGTTAGTGACAATAGTAGATGTTACCGTCATTTTGCTTACGTAGGTCGATAGTTTACGCGAGTACAACCCTCACTTTTGGTTTTTCAAGACATAGTGTGGTTTTAATGTATACCTTATTATTAGAAAAGTAATACGTTACACATGTAGCCTGTTTAGAGTGTGTGTGTGTGTGTGTGTGTGTGAAAACGAAATATGAATTAGTAAAAATCTCTATTTATGCCGAGTGTTCGGATGTTCTTCTTATGTTTTTCAGTGTCCTATATTTGCACAAGCGTACTTGTCATTACACTTAACAGAAATGCGATGAAAGGTCAAGCTTTGGGTTGTTTCCAGAGGGACGAGAGAGTGCACTAGTTTCAGTGAGTTTTCCTCAGCTCAGGAAACCCGTAATTGCGAAACCAGGCTAGTAACCTTCGTCTTGGGCTGCCCAGAGTAACACCCAAGTAGAGCGAAGGCGTAGGACGTCGATTCGTCTAGTGGGGGCTCTCTCGTCGTTCATTCGGGTTATGAGTGCAGGCGTCGTTCATTCACCGGAGTAAGCCTGGATGATCAGCCCATAGGGTCCGATCGTGGCCATTGGTTGCACCTAAGCCTTAAGAGCTTTAGGGAGAAAATGATTTAAGGTAGTTCTCGGTGCTACGCTGAGATTTAACCGGCACCCGTAGCCAGGTGAGAAGTTTGCGTCGCACTAGGTTTACTGTTGGGTGGTCCTAAGTCCTGGAACTTGAGCATGGAATGATTTATCCTCGGTCTCGGTGCTGGGCCGAGATTCGAGTTAGTGGTTGTTTATACTCCGTCGCGTCGCGGGCCAGGGACTCGAGTAGCATTGCCGGCTCCCATGCTCGGGGCGCCGATCCTAGCCAATTTTGTCTACCCTTGATGTTGGCTCAAGGTTTGGACAGCGGCACCGGCTCCTATTCTCGGGGTACCGGTGCGGCAATCGTGAACTTGTATGCAAGCTGGTTGTTAGTGTTAATCAAACATGTCATGCATGGAGTAAACGAGGAAGGGAGACAGGAAAGTGAACATCATTTCTACTGATAACTTTGGCAGTAATATCCTTTACAATGCCTTGAATTTCTGAAAAACAAAACATCATTGGAAAGCATAAATAACTGTATACTAAGTTATGTAAAATAACGGTGGAGATGTTCGTTGTTCCATGCCCTTGGGAGTTCGGCTCCGTCCATGGTTGAGATTTTGAAGGTTCCATCACCGAGCTTCTGTTCTATGGAGTATGGGCCTTCCCAATGGGGAGCGAGGCTTCTGGCAGAGGAAAAACCCGTTTTAAGACGAGGTCGCCAATGTTGAGGTCCTTGTGGCGGTCTTTGGAGTTGAAGTATCGGATTACTCGTTGTCGTTGGGCGGCAGCTCTAAGGTCAGCTTCGTTCCTCTTTTCCTCTAGGAAATCGAGTGACTCCAAAAGTAAGTCTTGGTTCATCTTCGAATCGTGGTAAGAAACTCGATGAGACTGAAGATTTTGCTTGATGGGAGTGACGACTTTAGATACATAAGCAAGGGCGAAGGGAGTATGTCCGGTTGCCGACTTATGAGTGGTTCGGTTGGCCTATAGGGCTAGAGGGATTTCGTCCACCCACATGCCTCTGGCTTTTTCTAGATGCTTATTGGTGATGGATTTAATCACTTTGTTGACAGCCTCGCTTGCCCATTGGCTTGAGGATGAGCCACTGTTGAGAATCTCTATTCGATTTTGTGCCGTTGACAGAAGGCCATGAACTCAGCACTCTCGAACTGGGTGCCGTTGTCGAAAATGATAGCTTGAGGGACTCCATATCCAGTGATAATATTACGGACGACGAAGTTGATCATTTTCTTGGTGGTTATAGTGGTGAGAGCTTCAGCCTCTACCCATTTGGTGAAGTAATCAACTGCGCTGCCGGCATAGCGTGCCCTACCTCTGGCCATTGGAAGAGTTCCAATGATGTCGATTCCCCACATGGCAAATGACCAAGGACTGACCATTTGCGTCAACCCTACAAGTAGGGATCTTGGAATTTTTGAGAAGCACAAGGACTTATCGCACTTGCGATCATAGTCTGCGGTGTCTTGATCGAGCGTGGGCCAGAAGTAGCCATGTCTAATGATCTTTGTAACACCCCGCCTCCGCTAGGGTCACTCGCAAAGGAATGCACTAGCTTTAGAGGGGCATTATTGGTAAACATGCACAGAAATATCACAAGACAGAACATATAAAATAGCGGAAGTAAAATCGAACTTTCATAAACATGAATACATAAGGTCTAAAGCCTTTTACATCAGAGTACATCAAAACCTGTCTTGCAATAGTAAAGAAGCATAAAGACTTTTTCATAAATTATTCCCCAAATAAAAACAGTAAAGTAGCCATAGCCAGGAAAAGTCCAAGCCATCCATGATGACCTTCAAGCAGAAGAAGTCCGAACTAAACAGCAGTGTTTCCTCCCTGTAACCTGGGGGGGGGAACGGAAGAAAAGAGGCGAAACAAAACGGGTCAGTCAAAAAGACTTAGCAAGCCCTATCTACTATTAGTATAAAAACTAGTAAAGTTAACTGACATGAGAAACTGAGATGAACATAAGCATGATAACAAGATAGGTAAGCTAAATCAAAATAACAGGATGAACTACTGAACTCGGATAAACTAAGATGTCATGATAAATTACGATGTCAAGACAAAACAAGGTATCACATCGTCAGGTTCCTATCAAGTATAATATTCCAAGATATCTATCACATATAACGTCCCATGGTATCTATCCTGTATATCTGCTCTGCACCTACCGTACTAGTATCCCAACTGTATTACGTGTTATCCGTGAGTGACCCTTACTCAGAAGTCGTGTAATGGTCCCTGTCAACCTAATATGCCGCATATATAGGTTACTCAACTCATATGTTTCTTTCCATGTATAAGTTCAGTTCTTTGTCGTAGGCTGTACGGGCTTTTCCATGTAAACGGTTTATCCTTGAAGTTGTTTTGGACTGCAACCCTTGATCTAGTTGTGTTTCCTTACCATGAACTATCGCGCGTCCACTTAGGATTTATGCCACCTAGGACCGCTAGGGATTATGCTACCTAATGAATGTTTCCGTGTCTCGGTTTGGGTTTTGGCCACCTAGGACCACTAGGGATTACGCCACCCGTCAACCGCGCCCTTGATCCCACGTATGTATCGTGAATCGTTTTCCATGTCTAGATGCACATGTTCCCCAATGTGCCATCCGAGTTCCGTGCCAGGGCAAATCAAGAAATACGGAACTCGGTCGGGAGCTTTAAATCGTCTGCCGATGCAGATATCAAGGTCTGTTTTTGTACCCGTGGCTATGGTCCCACGTGACCCCTCCTTCAACTACTGAAAGGCAATCCAAGAAAAATCATGTATAAGAACCACTCCTCGGCCCCACTATAGCCCACTTTCCTACGGGCCAACCTCACCCATGACTCGATAGCAAGCACATGGTCTGTTGGGGGTTCCCTGCCTTTCCGCACGTACACGATTGACTAAAGATGGTAGGTAGTCGGCGATGCGCTATCCAGGGCAAAAACAAGAATCGTCGACTCCACGCTAATCCATCCCAGTCTTTAGGTTGCTCGCATAGCAACCAAGGCATACTCTTGGTCCTTCTAACGCAGACCTTAACCTCTCATGGGCCTAGTATAATTACCTGGCAGACCACAGAGGGATCCCAAGAATATCCTCACGTCCCCCGAAGCTTCCACTTCGGCACCCAGTGCGCTGGAGCTTTTATCCAAGTCAGATAACTTGCTCCCCCTCGTATACTAAGCGATGACCTACCGTATCAGGTTACTCATCGTTTTGAGAATTAGTTCTATGTCCTTAGCTAAGAATTATTACTTAGTTACCCTTAACTAAGGTTTACCACTTAGCTTCCTTTCCCGTTATCCTTGATTAACCACGGTTTTCTACCTAGTTCTTCTAGCTAGGGTTTGTCTATTTGGTTAAGTGTTATCATTCAAGTCCATGACTTAACCCGCCCACGAATCACGTCAAAGATTGGCTAAGTATTTAAGTTCAAGACTTAGTCCCACAAGTTGGTTAAGTGTACCAAGAGGCTCATGACTTAACCCTATCAAGTCAAATTGGTCAAGTACTAGCTTACCTTAATCCTATCGGATTATCTTGCTATATCGATTAAGCATAGATTATCTTAATCCCATCAAATTATCGAGTCGGATTGGTTAAGTATAGGTTGGCTTAACCCCATCCTCTAATCGTACTACAATGTTTAAGTATATTCTAAAAAGGTCTTGTGACTTAACCTTATCAGGTCCGCGTATTAGATTGGTTAAGTGTAAGTTACTTAACCCCATCAAATCATCATGTATAATTGGTTAAGTATAAGTTGCTTAACCCCATTAAATTATCACGTTAAGTTGGTTAAGTATTGGTTACTTAACCTCATTGAATTACCGAGTTTAAATTGGTTAAGTGTTTAACTTAACCCCATCGAATTACCGTGTTTAGATTAGTTAAGTGTGGATTACTTAACCCCATCTAATTACCGTGTCGGATTAGTTAGGTGCAAATTACTTAACCCCATCCCCTAATCATCTTGTATGGTTAAGTGTCATTAAGAAAACTTACTTAACCTTGCCAAATTATCATGTTGGATTGATTAAGTGTTGGTTAACTTAATCCCCGTCCACTAGTCGTATAAAAATGGTTAAGCGTCATTAGGCAAATCAAATCACTTAACCTACCCAACCTTGTCATGTTTTGTTAAGTATCATTAGCCTAACCAATTTACTTAACCCATTTACCCATGTCATATTTGGTTAAGAGTCATTAATCAAATTAACTTAACCCTATCATGTGGCATTAATTACTTAGTGCACCCCAACCTCTCACATTAGACTTTGTTGTGGTTACTAGTTAAGCCGGTAGGTTCCGAGTAGCTTTACACCACAACTTGGTCTAACCTCGGGTTCAAGCACAACATGACCAACTTCTCACATTGGGTCCTATTGTTTGCAACTACTAGTTAGGCCGGTCGGTTCCGGGTAGTTTTACGTTGCAAACTCAACCCAACCTCGAGTTGGCCACTTTCATGTTTAGTCTAGTGTCATGTTCATAGTCAAGTTTTCAAGCAATTGGGTAGACCTAACTTAATAGGTAAATTCCCAATGGGTAGACCTAACTTAATAGGTAAATTCCCAAGCTTATGTTTTTATGCATACTTACATGTCAACTTCCGTGTTATACTTCAAGTCATGTTTTCAAGTATAAACACATGTCATATTTAACGTTACATGTTGTCATGTTTATACCCATTTACCCAAGTCATATTCATGTCATTATGTTTCCCCATAATGTGACCCCAACGCTTTTTAAACTAGCATATACGTTCGCAACAACGTGATAGATTAAAAGAAGAGACTTGGCAAAGGAATGACAAAAATGGGTATTAAGCCACAAGTTAATCATGGTGGCAAATGAGGCACAAATGTGTTCATTAGCTTGCATGTTACATTCTTAAGCCTCAAAAACATGCATCAACCCAAACTTGGTACATAAGCGAATCATGGTGACAAAAGACATGGAATGATGGCTAGAAACTCGCATATATCATCATATAAGGATTATGACTTCATATGCAAGTTGACATAATGATTATGAAGATTCTCATGTTGCATAATGCAACATTTCAACATAAAGGTTGTGGCTTTTAGCTCATAAGATCAAGATAATGACTTCATAAACTTGCATAACATGATAGCATGCATCATTCTAATTAATCAAACCCAAACTTTCAACATGAACATTTAACTTCATAGTTAATATCTAAGAGTAGGGAAGGGCTTACATTGCTATGAAGGCACAAATCGATTTAAATTAAAGATTGTGATGAAGCCTATGCATGCCATCACCCAAAAACCCAAAGATGAACACTCCGAATCAATCAAAACCCCATCTTTATGAACAAAGATCAAAGCTTTAGCCTTGAAATCAACTTGAGAGGCTCTCATACTAACATAGAAACTCTCTAACACTCTCATGATCATGAAACCTCTCATAGGAATTTACTTAGGAATTTTAGAATGAGGGTGGAGGCCATGAGAGTGAATTTTTTTCCATAGTTTAGTTGCAAGAATGAATAATGAGGGTTTAGGGTAGGCTTAGGGGTGTTTTTATAGAGATTAGGGTAGTTTTAGGCCCTTAGATTAACCCTAGGATAGATGCCAGCCCCTAGAACTGATCTGCCACGTGTGCCCTAGGGGGGTCGACCCTTCTTATGGGGTCGACCCATGGGTCGACACCCCCCAAAGGGGTCGATTCCCCTAGGCGGGATTTTTCCCGCTCACTCGAATTTCTGCGATTTTGAAATTTCTGAAGCTGATTTTGAATTTCTGGACCTTATATAAATATATATAATTAACTTGCGTGTATACAAACTTCAAACTTTCATAACTTCTTTATGCGGTGTCCGTTTTACGCAAACCAAATGTCTATCTTGACCAGAATTTCGAGATGGACGCAATGGTGCAGTCCGTTTCCTTTAATTATTAATATTAAATTAATTATTATTTAATTTATCCTCTTTAATGTCGTTAAAAATTACGGGGCGTTCCAGGTTCGATGATGATGATGGCTTCGACGAGAATCTAGAAGGGGATGTCTGAAATGATGTGTTCGTTGATCGGTGAAAAGCAACAAATAGGCAAAAAAACTCAAAGTTGTTGGGTTGTGGATAATGGTTACTCGAGTGGGACTTGAGTTTATGATTAGTCGCTGGTGATGACGACTAGAGATGCGAACGCCGACAGATTATCGTTATCATAAGTTCCAGCAGACTTAAAGAAGGGGGTACTTTGGCCAGTCATCAAGGGCCTCGTACCTTGGGCAGTCGTGAAGGGCCTAGCTGTCGAGATTTGAGAAGACAAACATACGAGTCATGATGGCGTATGGAGTTGTGCTAGGTCTGGGATTACCGTTAGCCCTTGACATATGGCAGTCATGATGGGCCACCATACGATTAACGATGGTTTCAAAGCAGGATTGGCGGTGATAGCCAGAGTCTATCATGGATGATTTGAATGTATGGATGTTTTGTTTGTACCATCTCACGTGGATTATCCAATGTCAAGGGAGATGTTCCTTAAGTGCTTGACTGATATTGGTTTAGGCATCCAAGGATAGTGCTTGAGGGATGTTAAACTCGATCAGGATTGTCTACGTGAGACCTATGTAATCTGGATGATATGAATGTTATCAATGGTTGTTCTTATTGCCATAGATGAATTGTTGTTACCTTGAATGTTATGGATTGTAAAGGATAACACTGCCGGATGAGGGAAAGATAAGTGTGAGGTCTTCTCCGGTATTCGGTAGGGGTTGGTAAATCTACCTATTCTCATATACTTTATTAATGAAGTTTGTTAGCTGTTTTATCGCTCACTAAGACCGTTGTCTAACTCAAGGTTTTATGTTTCTCTCTTATTACCTTGGGTTGTTCATCCAATTTTGGGTAAGCAGACTAGGTGGCAGGTGACAGGTGATTGCTTAGTGAGGACGATGTAGCTGTTCGGAGGCGAGCAGGAGGCTGGTGTATTATCTTTACTACTATATAATACTTGTTTCCACTGTTTGAAGTTTGAATCTGAGTGCTGTAGTGAGGCATCAATGTACAAATATTATGTTGATATACTTTCTAGTTATTAAGGAAGTTTGGAGTTTCATGTTCATATATGCTTCACTATTCCTATCTGTTGTATATGTTCTATTATATTTTATCTGTGCGCTGTGAGTAGTACGACAGGTTCCGATTATGTTATCATACTTGATGATCGTCCATAGCTACCCGGAACACCCATCAGTGCAGTATTCCTCTTGTTTAGTGCGGGGGCTGTGGGCGGTCATCACACTTTTAAAACAAGATAGTTAGACAATACAAACAACAACAAATATTGTATGAAACTAACAAAAGAAACAACTACAAAAGATTAAAATGCAAAAGTATACACGAAATAAGTACAATTACAAATAATTTTTCCATAGCTAAAATGCAATCTTTACAAAATACAAGTACGAGATAGGATTCTAAACAACTACTTGAAGAGAATGAGATCATATTTAAACAAAAAAATGTAATCTGAAATCAAGAATTGATGCGAGGAAAATCTTTGCTAGCTACATAAGAATACACTTAAAAAAATAAGGCTAGAGCCTGAGTCAATCTATACCTCAATGGCAGGAAGAAAACGATGGCGCACGGTTCATGCGAATGCAATGGGACACTGACCGAGAAGTAGGGAAATTAATGTTCCAGAAATCTTCATTCTCTACTCGCTGAAGTGAGAGCAGCGATTTAGGTTTGGGGATATTATGAAGTGAGAGCGATGATTTAGGTTTAGGGATATCATGAAAGGGTGGCAAATAAAAGTTAACGGGGGAAGAGGAAAGAAAGGACAGGAAAATATGGTGGGAGCTGGGAAAATATTAAAGGAGGGTATACTGGTACGTGGAGTTGGGAAAATAAAAGGGAAAATTAATTGGTTACTAATATAAGTTTTAATTTTTCAGTTTTTTTTGTTTATTTTAAAATAAAAGAAAAATAAGATAAACCATGATGGCGCGTTGCTCCCTAGACTGCCATCCGGGAAGTCCTGCCATTTAAGTCGACTACCGTTTAAGCCTATTATTGTAATAAATTTTCATATATAATTTTGTAACATTTTATTGTTAGATTTATCCATGGTATTAAGTTCTGTCACAAACCCTTAGGTAATTTGTGATGGATTAGCCACAACTCCAATTACTCCTATTTTCCTCTATATTTTATAGCCAAATTTAGCCACTGTCCAATATTCCATTGCAAATCCACGGCTAATTTGCGATAGATTAGCCACAGAATTGTTCCCTCCAACTAATCATATTTCCCTCCATATTTTATAGCAAAATATAGCTACAGTTTTAAAATTCCATTGCAAATCCATCAGAAACTTTCCATGGATTAGAAATGAAAATCTTATGCTACTTTTTTACTGAATTTGATGCCAAACTCTGCTACGGTTTAGCAGTCCAAAGCAAATCCGTAGTAATTTAGTGATGGATTTGCCGTGGAATGATTTCCGTCACCGTTACTTGTTACTTTCAGGCTTTTATTCTACAAATAAAAGTCATGGCTTATCCATAGGAAATCCGTTGCAATTCAGTGATGGAAAATTCCATCGCAAAAAATAGCATTACTAAATTTAGTTTTTCTGGTAGTGCCACCGTATCGCACCGACTCGTTCTACATCGCTCCATCAACAAGTCCATCGCCTCCCTTTATGTCGTATCCCTTGGGATGCGATGTTATCGCAACCCTTGGATGCGATATTATTGCATCCCTCAGGGTGCGGTTCCATCGCACCCATCGGATGCGATGTCATCGCATCCCCCTGGGATGTGATTCCATCGCACCTACCGGATGCGATGCATCCATCCTCCCCCTCCCTAAATACTACAAAATGCATCCTTATGCGAATTTTTGCAACCCTCACAATGCAAAAATTCACATCCCACAAGAGGGATACGATTTTTAGCCTTGCAGTGGGGAGTGATGTAATTTTCTGATTCATGCACTCCTAGGATGCAATTTTCTGATGTGTTGTCCCCAAATCTCACCTACTTCCAGCTAACCCACTGCCTATAAATATCCCCTTACTCATTCTTCACAAGGGTTGGATTTTGGTTGGTTTGATAGCTCTACAAGCTCCTAGGACTCCATTAATGGTAGCGTAGATCTTAAGGAAGAAGAAGCATACATCGCTTTTTCCCAAGACTTAGCATATGACCAATATGACTCCAAAATACATAGAATCACTTGTCAATGAATGTTATGATGAGGTTTAATGCTTGTAACTCGTATTCATGTACAAAAGATCAACAAACTCCTTCAAAGTGGACGTAGGCCCCTTGCGGACCGAACCACTATAAAACTTTATGTTATTTACTGCTTTCTGCACTTTATTTTCCATACAAGAAACACTCTTCTCTAGTAATAGAGAATCTTTGGGTGTTACGACATTTTTTGCCAACTAACATTCTAGTGCTTTCACTGAGAGCTTAGACTAACTTCTTTTCGCGCATTTCCCTCTCGACTTCGATTCGCTACTCGGGTTTCTCCCTAAACTAACGCTCGAGTCCGCTTACGATGGTTAGGCGATCAAAGAACCTAATTATCGGAATCTCCGCAGTTGCTGACACTGTTGCTTCTCAACAAATCCTATCTACGGGAAATCCGACCAAAATGGAAATCATTCCTCCTATAGACCCGGATGCTCCTGCAACTCAAGCGCAACTTTATGCGCTTAACAAAAAGTTGGAAAATTGATCTATAAGCTCAATGATACGTTGAAAACCAACATCGACCTTATGCGTCAATTTCAGGAAAGTCAATGTCTCGTTGCTCAACTCCAACTTGCTCAGAATAATGCTCGGCCGCAGCACAACACCTTGAAAAGTTCTTCTTCCGATACTCGGGGCCTAAGCCTAAGGGGGGGGGGTTTCACTCTTAATGCCATGTTGTCATCCACACTAATGCTAATGTCGACTACAATGACAACGGAAACGGTAATATGACTACCATAACTTTCAGCAAGGGAACGCGTCAACGTGAATGTTCCCGGTTGGTTATCAATGATGAAGTAGGTCCGAGTAACTGACCTCCTCCTCGATAGAACCTAACTGTCGCTGCTATGAACTTGGGGACTATGCTTCTAGCAACTCAACAGGCCCAAGTTTCGCCTAATCAGAATCTACATCAACCCGTTAAGCCTCATCAACCATACCAGAATCAGGTGAACAATGCTGATGACATGGACGAGGATGAGCCAGATGTCCATCCCAGAAGTTGTCCACGGCCTAGGACCCCTGAGGTGAACCACGACCGCCAGATTCCCCCATCGATTGTTCAACCTGCATATCTCCCTGACATGGTCTGAAGGATCATGAGAGATATGCGAGGGAACATCAACGACATGTGGGAAATCAACATGAGACGTAATCCCTTCACTCAGGCCATGCACGAAGCCGAGTGGCCACGTCGCTACAACATGCCATAGCTTGGACTCTACGGGAGAAAGACTGACTCCTATGATTTTCTAAACCGCTATAAGTGGCATGCGGATTCCAGCCGAGACACCAACATAGTCAACAGCAAATGCTTCCAATTTTTCTTTGAATGCATGACTTTACTTTGATTTCCCCGCCTCCCGGCTAATTCTCTGTCCACCTATGAACAACTAGCCACGGAAATGGTTAAACAATCCAAGATGTATGTTTCTACGCTGAAGAATACTCTTACTCTCTCTAACCCCTATCAGGGACCAACAGATAGCCTCAAAAGATATCACTACCGTTTCAACACTACCCTCGGCTGCCCTCGCCGAGGTTGACGGGCTGGAACCTCGCATAGTCCTTATAGCCTGCAAAGGCATCCTTGCTAGCTCCGAATTTGGGGCATGGATAGACAGGAAGTAATCCAAGACTTTGGAAGCTTTCTACGAGAAGGCCGGACAATTCCTTTGTCAAGAGGAAGCTCGGCGCAGCAGGGCTACCCATGGAAGTCACCCCCAACAACCCACACATAGGCATAGTCGAAGACAGTGTTAAAAGAAAGCAAGTCGGAGAATCTTCCAACAAGGGTAAGGGGTCGGTCCCGTACATGCCCAAGCTAAACAACAGGAAACTTGGTGGCCGTAATAACAATCAAGCTCCTAGAGACCCCAAGAAGCACGATCGCTAAACTAATTATGGGAACTACACTCCGTTCAACTGAGAGTTGGAGGCCATATAATTAGAGACCTATAACACTCTAAAGTACAAGAGCGCAACACGAGGGAATCTACCGACCACGAGAAGAACTCCTGCAAGCACTGAAGATACCACGATATGCAATACCAACGACTTTCGCCACCTCAAGGATGCAATCGAAAAGCTAATCAGCAAGAAGCATCTGGAACAGTACGCGCAGAATCCTACTCCTCTTGAAGCAGCCGTAGGCCCTTCAACGCCCGCTCTTCCTCCACCCATTGCGCCTTCAGGGCCTCCCAATTAGAGACTATGTGGCATCGTGATTAACACTATTTGCAGTGGAACTCATCCCTCTCATGACAAATTTCGCAAGATGGAGGAGTATGCCAACTCCATAAAGCATGCCAACTTCGAAGTGAGCTCTTCCTTGGACGAATCCGTCCCCCCAAGCTCCAGAAGACAAGGCTTGTGACACCTCACATTAAGTTTCATGAAGTGTTATAGGTAAAAGAAATAGAACATCACAAGACTAATATAAATAACAACGGAATTTAAACTTTATTTCCCAATAGAAAACATCATGGTCCAAATTCAGTTACAACATAAGTCTGAAATATAGAAAACCCATTACATCAATTTGAAACATCTGCCTAAAATCATCAGAGT
This sequence comes from Allium sativum, assembly GCA_030737875.1. Classification (NCBI taxonomy): domain Eukaryota; kingdom Viridiplantae; phylum Streptophyta; class Magnoliopsida; order Asparagales; family Amaryllidaceae; genus Allium; species Allium sativum. The sequence continues at coordinate 515,746,823 of CM060912.1, forward strand.
ACAATAATATAAAAGCAAAGTCCCCAAAATTATATCCATATCAGAGAAGGCAAGAAATCAAAGTGGTACATCTAAGCAGCTCCAAGCAGAACGAAAGAGAGAATCCAAATCAAACCTGAGTATTCCCACCCTAAGAACCTAGGGGGAACAGAAGAGAGAGAAGAGGAAACAAAAAAGGGGTCAGACATAAAGCCTTGCAAGTCCAGATACTTTTATCATATAAATAAGTAAAAGCATCATGATAGACATATAAAATGGATGGGAGAGATAACAATATCATAAGGCAGGTATAACAGACTGAGCAGGATAAATAGAATAAACATGATAGAATATATTGCGCTTCTCAAGTACTTTTCTCTGCACCAATACTAGTATAACAAGAACAAGATGATCCCAACAAGAACAAGATGGTAGACTTAGGTGTACTTCTAGTGACGGGTTCTACCCCCAATAATAATAACAAGTATCCCAACGGGAATGACAAATGTTACTCCCAATAATAATATCAAGCTCCCAAACAAGCAAGACAAGCAAGACTAGATGTACCCTAATTACTATCCCCAATCGATCGGCTCCATACCTTGTAGATACCCTGTGTTGGCCCCATAGTAGGATGTATCACTTCCTAAAGTGGCAACCCTGTTATTTTCAAGATGCATAACCATATCTAGTGATGTCACAACATCTTAATTTCCCAAAAAAACTGAACCCAAGCATGCACATGACCCCGTCGAAATGCGCCATCGACACCCTCACACAAGTACCTCTTATAATCATCTCAGTAAGCGTGCCCCGACCTGAACCTAGTTTGGGGTTCCCCGTTTGATATGAAGATAGGTTATTGATTGAAACAGGTCCCACACAACAGATGATATAAGCTTCGCTTAGGCTTGCGTCCCCACTAGAAGGAGTTTGACAGGTTTTGCCCTACAATTTAACAAGGTTGCTTAACCCCTACATGTAAAACAGGTTAAGTTTGTCGAGTTTATATATATAACCCACCCCCACATATTTAACAAGATTAACTTAACCCCCACTTATTCAAGCAAGTTTACTTAACCCTTACTCAATTTGACAGGTTCATGTAACCCCCACAGATTTAAATAGGTTAAGTATTACAAATTAACAAGTTATCCATTTATGGCTGTTAATGGATTAGACCTCTCACATTAAGTATATTACTTGTGGATGCTGGACATGTCGGGCGGTTCCGGGCAGACTTCTACCACAAGTCGGACTTAACCTCGTGTCTTAGCACCGTTACATGTATATTTAAGCACTCGACCCCTCACATTAGATTAACAACTTGTGGACGCTAGATTTGTCGGGCGGTTTCGGGCAGAGTTCTACCATAAGTGTAATCTAACCTCGTGTCTATGTGTGTTTACAGTTTCTAATTACTGTAAATATAGGCATGTTCATTATTAACCAATTTTTCATGTTTATCCAAGATTATTCCCTAAATCCCAATCATGTTTCATAATATGAGTTATGCCCCAAATTAAAGTTTTAGATCAAGGTATAAATTATGCCCAAATCATAATCATGTTTTAATATAAGTTATGCCCCAAATATATCATTCCCAACAGTTCCCAATTTCGCACGCTCGCATATTTCAGCGATAGGACTTGGCTCGAAGGTAGCCTGACTATAAAAATAAAAAGGAAAACAGGGAGAGAAGAGAACAAGAACTGGTATAATAAGAAGACAGACATATGATGACAGAAATAAGCATACTAACAGGATATGCATATGGTGAAATGATTAGGCATGTTAACAGAATAAGCATAATAAAGATAGGCATGCAATAACTAAATAGAGGATCAGGTGTACAAGTAATGGAAGATCTGTTTAGTTATGATTCAGGTTATTAACAGGCACAGGTTTAGATCCAACTTATAAACTTGTCAAGATTACTATTAATTGTTTATATCTAAAAACAACATGAGCTCACAGTGACTAGATCAAAAGAACAGAGAATCGACTATTGATATTGTTGCAGAGATCCTTGAATACGTATAAATTGTTGTTGCAGAAGAATAGGCTAGTTTAATCTGAGTTGTGGCAGCACCTCGTTGTCTCCATTGTTTTTAGTGAATAAAACAATAGAAATGAGGTCCTATTTATGGCCTAATTCCCTCCTTTTTCCCCGCTCTCTGATTTTGATTTCTAGACTAGTTTATATATATATATATATATATATATATATATATATTATGCTTGAATGTATACAAACTTCAAACCTTAATATCTTCTTCATACGATATCCGTTTTACACAAACTTGGGGTATATCTTAAGAAGAATTTCGAGACGAATGCAATGGTGCATTCTTTTTACTTAATTCCCAATATTTAACTAAGTATTTTTTAGTTTATTATTATAGTGTTCTTTAAAATTACAGGGTGTTACATTCTCCCCTACTTAAAGGATTTCGTCCTCGAAATCTCCAAGTTAAGAAGAATGTATATCCTAACATCCATCATCCATCTACTCATCCACCAATTATAGGCATCCAATTTCCTTAAAAAAATAATGCTTTTATGAACATATGCAAAGGTGTGTGTGTATGTCCCTATACTAATGCAAACGATCAGACGGTCCACTGATTCATGTAAACTCTATATGTGTGTACAATCATCCATCCAAATGCAATCATTCATATGATGAAACACCCATTTCCATCCATAAAAGAAGAAAAATGCATACACATCCATATGCAGTATGAGAGTGATTGAGCCGATCTAGTGCCTAATGTGTGTATATGCATCCACGAGCAACCACTAGTAAACACTTGCATCCACCAAACATAACATGCTCCAAACATATGTTTACATCCATTGGATTTCTACCTAAAGGTGGAAGATTCAATCGATAGGATATACCTAAATGACAGAAGCAAGTACGAATAAAAGCTATGGATGTTAAGAACATAACCTTGAAAAGAAAAGGGTACGAAGCGTAAATCTTGTCTTCAGTCTCCCACGTTGCATTTTGAGGTCTTCCCCCCCCCCCATTGAAATTTTGTCAACTTGACCTCTCAGTTGCTTAGCTTCTTAACCTCTAATCCAAGAATACGACTAGTAACTCATCTAACTGTCGCCTCCCGTTCCACCTCTACTTCCTTAAGCATACTCGACTCAACTACTTATGGATATCATGCAACCACTTCTGTAAATGAGAAAAATGGAAAACATCATAAACACCGGCCAATCTCTTTGAGTAATTTGACCAATCCTTTCTATTAAGGGAAATGGCCCGACAAATCTTGGTGCCAATTTCCCTATAGATCCAAAATGAACCACATTCCACAAAGGTGATACCTTGACGAAAACCATGTCTCCTACTTCAAACTCAATATCGGTCCTTCTCTTATCTGTGTAGGACTTTTGCCTGTCCTGAGCTATCTTCATGCGCCTTCGAATAAGATCAATCTTTTCTGAAGTCTCTCTAACCATTTCAGGTCCAAGTAGAAGCCTTTATGTAGACTACCACCAACAAGTCAGTGATCTATAGGGTCGTCCGTACAATGATTCGAAGGGTGCCATGCCGATACTAGCTTAATAGTTGTTACTGTAGGCAAACTCTACTAAAGGAAGATGCTCTTCCCAAGTCCCTCTGAAGTCTAGGATACACAATCTTAAAACATCCTCAAGAACTCTGTTCACCCTCTCCGTCTGTCCATCGGTCTTAGGGTGATAAGCAGTGCTCAAACACAACTGTGTTCCTAATGCCTCTTGCAAGATCCTCCAAAACTCACTAGTGAAAATGAGGTCATGATCACTCACAATCCTAGAAGGTACTCTATGTAGATGGACTGTCTCACGAAGATAAATTGCTGCCAACCATGTTATCGTCCTCTTACTCTTAACAGGAATGAAATGAGCGCTTTTAGTAAGCCTGTCAACTATGACCCAAATACCGGTGTTGCCTTTCCTCGATCTAGGAAAACCATCAATGAAATCCGTAGAGACACTTTCCCACTTCCATTGTGGAACCTAAAAAGGATGAAGTATCACTAGGCTTCCTTTGCTCAGCCTTGACTTGCTGGCAGATCAAACATTGAGAAACAAACTTCGCTACATCTTTCTCCATCCCGGCCCAAAAGAAAACTCTCTTCATATCTCTATACATCTTATCACCGCCTGGATGAATAGTCATCCTAGAATGATGGGCTTCCTCGAGGACTGTCTTAAACAAACTCTCATATTAGGGAACACAAAGCCTTTCATCTTGTCGCAACCACCCTCTATCATCCGTGGAATATCTGCTGAGGTGACTGGAAGTCTCCCCACTATTGAGCCTATCCAAGATATCTGCTATTTGTGGGTCTTCTTGCTGTGAAATTCCTATCTGATCCAACAGAGTAGGTCGCACTTTTAATGATGCCAACAAACTAGGTGTGAACTCAGTGGAGGGTCTAAAATCAAAAGTCGATATAAAATCGAAGCTCCGCCAGTGCGTCTGCCGCCACATTACCCTTGCCTGGGGTATAAGCAATCTTAAAGTCATAGGACGCTAGGAACTCCACCCATCTTTGTTGCCGCAAATTGAGATCCTTCTGCGAGAACAAGCACTTGAGAGATTTATGATCGGCGTACAACTCAAACTTATCTCCAAGTAGATAATGGCACCATGTCTTAAGCGCGAATACTATGACAACTAACTCTAAGTCATGGGTAGGGTAGTTCTTCTCATGAACTCTTAATTGCCTACCTCCATAACATACTACCTTTCCCTCTTGCATCAGAACCGCACCAAGTCCTGTACCACATGCATCAGTGTATACTATGAACACCTTGTTCCCATCAGGTAAAGTCAAGATTGGGGCTGTGGTCGGAGTCCTCTTCAATCGCTGAAAAGCATCCTCACAGTTTATACCCCAAGAAAATGTCAGATTCTTCTTCATTAGTCTGGTGAGTGGAGCTGATATCTTTGTGAAGTCCTTAATGAACTTCCTATAATGGCTCGCTAAACCAAGAAAAATCCTCACCTTTGTAGCATTCTTTGGGATCTGCCAATCTTGAACTACAACTACTTTCGTGGGATCTACTTCTATCACATCCTCAGAGACTACATGCCCTAGAAATCTCACTTCCATTCTCCAAAAATGACATTTGGAGAATTTTTCCTTAAGCTGGTGATCACGGAGAGCTTTCAAAACCTCTCTTAAATGTCAGGCATGCTCTTCCTCGCTCTTCAAGAAAATCAGGATGTCAACAACAAAGACCACAATGAACTTATTTAGAACTCCTGAAACATGCTACTCATCAGATCCACAAAATAGGCGGGTGCATTAGTCAACCCAAAAGTCATGATGAAGAAAGCATTCGGAGTTCTAAAGGCAGTCTTGTCTATACTGTCCTCGGCTACCCTCAACTGATGAAACCCCGTGGCTAAGTCTAACTGAAAGAAAACAAATGCACCAACAAGCTGGTCAAACAAATCATATATCCTCGGAAGTGGGTGTCTGTTTTTCTTAGTGAGCTTATTCAACTCCCTGTAATCCATGCATAAGTGAAGCGACCCATCTGCCTAGTGGAAAATACTACTGGAGCACCTCATTCAGATACGCTTCTCCTAATAAATCCTTTCTCGAGTAGCTCCCCTACTTGTTTGCTGAGCTCCCTCCTTTCTCTCGGAGCCATATGGCGCACAAGCAATGCAACTGGCTTTGCATTGTTCATCAAGTATATACGGAAATAAATCTATCGCCTCGGAGGTAAGCCCTGATTCTCCTCAAAAACATCAGGATACTCACAAACTACTGGTACAGATCGTAAGTCATCGATAAATGCATCAAACGACTCTAGGAAACTAAGAATGACAGACCCTTTAAGGTCACAAGAAATCTCAAGGGTCCTCCCATGGTAAGTCAAAAGTCTAACGACCCTCTTCTCACAAGCCAGAATGGCACCATACATGGCTAGCCAATCCATCCCTAGAATCAAACCATAGCCCATGAAACCAAGCACAGATGCATCGCATTCAAACTCGACACCCAACACAGATGTTCTCAAATCCCGACAAATCATAGACAAATGAGCCGTAACCCTAATGGGGTTTGAGACAACAACAGGATCCAAAACCATACTAATACTAAGGTGCGGAGACTCAGCCACAGAATCAGATATAAGATAATGCGAAGCGCCATAATCAAAAAGAGTTCTAACGGGATGCTTGGAAAGATAAATCAAACCTACAACAGAAACTTTCCTACCTCTATCCAGCACACCATCCACGTGAGCATGGACTTGCCCCCATAAGTTCTTGCCCTTTGGCCTTGTCCTTGCTTCTTCAGGAAATCCTTAATAAGGTGTCCGACCTCTCTGCAATGGAAACAAACATTCTTCTTTCTTTTGCAGTCTTTGACCAAATTACCCTCGCATCCACAATTATGACATTTCCTCTTATCTCGGGCTTTGTCATTCTTTCCACCCTTCTTTTTCTGTTGTTGTTGTTCTTTCTTGGGCCGCACTTTCTTGTTTTGTGTTTCATCAATCTTGGCCTCTTTCTTTCCACCTTTATCTTCTTCGTGCATCAATGTCGTATCAATGAGTTTCTCAAAAGTTGCTCCCATCTGAATATGAGATATAGACAACCATGAAGGGGTTCATTCAATCCTCTAGCAAACCTCAAAGCTTTTTTATGCCGGGTATTCACTAGCTCCAAACCAAATCTCGCCAATTGATTGAATTTATTAACATACTCTTTGACAGACTTGCCTCCTTGCTTAAGTGCCAAAAACCTTTCCATTTGCATACTCTGCTCGACTTGAGAAAGAAACTTCATTTCGAATCTCTATCGGAAATCATCCCAAGTCTCAAATGGACGCTCTGCGTGCATCACTTCCCATCAGAATGAAGCCTCATCTTTCAGCTGCCAACGGCCAACTGAATCTTCCTACGGTCGTCAACCTCAAAAATCCCAAATAAATCCTCCGTCTCTTTAAGCCAATTCCTTGCCTCAACAAAAGTCTCAGTTCCTTGGAATGGCTTCCCTCCCATAGCACAGAAATCTTTGCATATCTTGGAGAAATTATCCGCTCGTGGAGGAGTAGGAACATCGGCTACAACAGGGGGAGGGGAGTCAGTTTGGCCTCCAGCAGGCGTCGTAGCCTCAAGATACCTACGGAACCAAGTCGGTATCGTAATTCCCTCAGGATGAATCAGTTCCCTAGACATGATGAAAAAGAAAAGGAAAGGGATTCAAATAGAGAATCAAAAGATATTCCATATGGCTTTGGGGAATATGTTTTTTAAAACCAGAATTTTCTTTTGAAAATGTTTTCTTTTAAAACCTTTTTGAAAACAATTTTCAAAATCTTTTATCCGTTCTGGTAACCTTCAGCTCTGATACCAAATGTGACACCCCACGTCCATTAATTTCACTTATTATCAAAATGCATTAAGTTTCGTGTAGTGTTATAGGTAAACAGAAACATCACAAGACATATATAAAATAACAGTGGAATTTAAAACTTTATTTTCCAAATAGAAAACATCGTTGTCCAAATTCAGTTACAACATAAGTTTGAAATACAGAAAACCCATTACATCAATTTGAAACATCTGCCTTGTACTAAAATCACCAGAGTACATTAATATGAAAGCATAGTCCCCAAAAATATAGTCATATCAGAGAAGGCAAGAAATCAAAGTGGTACATCTAAGCAGCTCCAAGCAAAACGAAAGAGAGAATCCAAATCAAGCCTGAGTATTCCCACCCTGAAAACCTAGTGGGAACAGAAGAGAGAGAAGAGGAAACAAAAAAGGGGTCAGACATAAAGCCTGGTAAGTCCGGATACTTTTTGCATATAAATAAGTAAAAGCATCATGACAGACATATAAACTGGATGAGAGAGATAACAATATCATAAGACAGGTATAACAGACTGAGCAGGATAGATAGAATAAACATGATAGAATATATTGCGCTTCTCAAGTACTTTTCTCTGCACCAATACTAGTATAACAAGAACAAGACGATCCTAATAAGAACAAGATGATAGACTTAGGTGCACTTCTAATGACGGGTTTTACCCCCAATAATAATAATAGGTATCCCAAAAGGAATAACAGGTGTTATCCCCAATAATAATATCAGGCTCCCAAACAAGCAAGACAAGCAAGACTAGATGTACCCTAATTACTATCCCCAGTCGATCGGCTCCATACCCTATAGATACCCTGTGTTGGCCCCACAGTAGGATGTATCACTTCCTAAAGTGGCAACCTCATTATTTTCAAGATGAACAACCATATCTACTAATGTCACATCGTCTTAATTTTCCTAAGAAAACCGGAACCATGCGCGCACATGACCCCGTTGGAATGCGCCATCAACACCCTTAGACAAGTGACCTCTTATAATCATCTCAGTAAGCGTGACCCAACCCCGACCTAGTTTGGGGTTCCTCGTTTGATACCAAGATGGGTTACTGAGTGAAACGGGTCCCACACAACAGATGATACAAGCTTCCCCCTAGGCTTGCATCCCCACTACTAGGATTTTGACAGGTTATGCCTTATAGTTTTAACAAGGTTGTATAACCCCTACATGTAAAACAGTTTAAGTTTGTCAGGTTTGTATATATAACCAGCCCCCATAGATTTAACAAGATTAACTTTACTCCCACTTATTCAAGCAGGTTTACTTAACCCCTACTCAATTTGACAGGTTCATGTAACCCCCACAGATTCAAATAGGTTAAGTATTACAAGCTAACAAGTTATCCATTTATGGCTGTTAATGGACTAGACCTCTCACATTAAATCTACTTGTGGATGTTGGAAATGTCGGGCGGTTCTAGGCAGACTTCTACCACAAGTCAGACTTAACCTCATGTCTTAGCACCGTTACATGTACATTTAAGCACTTGACCCCTCACATTAGATTAACCACTTGTGGACGCTGAATTTGTCGGGTGGTTTCGGGCTGACTTCTATCACGAGTGTAATCTAACCTCGTGTTTAAGTGCGGTTACAGTTTCTAATTACTGTAAATCTAGGCATGTTCGTTATTAACCATTTTTTCCTGTTTATCCAGGATTATGCCCCAAATCCCAATCATGTTTCATAATACAAGTTATGCCCCAAATTAAAGTTTTAGATCAAGGTATAAATTATGCCCAAATCCCAATCATGTTTTAATATAAGTTATGCCCCAAATTTATCATTCTCAATCATCCCAATTTCGTGCACTTGCATATTTCAGCGATAGGCCTAGGCTCGAAGGTAACCTGGCTATAAAAATAATTAAGGAGAGAGGGATAGAAGAGAACAAGAATAGGCATATTAACAAGACATGCATATGATGATAGAAATAAGCATACTAACAAGATAGGCATATGGTGAAATGATTAGGCATGTTAACAAAATAAGCATAATAAAGATAAGCATGCAAGAACTAAACAGAGGATCAGATATACAAGTAATGTCAGATCTGTTTAGTTATGATTCTGGTTATTAACAAGTACAGGTTTAGATTCAACTTATAAACATGTCAAGATTACTATTAATTGTTAATGTAACACCCCGAATTTCACTTAATATTAATGTTTAGTAATTAAAGAATAATTAATCTCAGACGTGAGAATTAAGGGAAACGGGTTGTGCCATTGTGTTCATCTCGGAATTCTGGTTGAGATAGAGTCCGAGTTTGCGTGATTTGGACTTCGTATGAAGAAGTTATGGCCATCCGAAGTTTCAGAAAATTCAAAACAGATTTAAAATATTCAAATTTCAAATTTCAGAAGAGGCGGGAAAATTCCCGCCAAACAGAGGGTGTCGACCCCCCCCAAGGGGTCGACCCATGTGTCGACCCAGGGGTCGACCCCCCCTGTCGGTCAGTTTGGCCTGGGTGCACTGATTTGAGCTTTGGGCTGTGTTTTGGTGGCTTGTGACGAAATCTGACGGCTCTAAACTAAATTAGGGTTAATCTAAGGGCCTAAACTACATCCTAATTCTATAAATACACCCTAAGACTACCCTAATTCATACTAAAAATAGATACAACGTCGTTATGCCGTCAAAATGCAACTTGAAGGAGCCTCCATCAAATTGTAGAAGAAGATAGCTTCTCAAATCAACTTCTAATCAACTCTAGCAACTTAATCTTCTTCATAGGAGTGCTAATCAACAAGTTGTGAGTTTCTATGCCTTTAGCAAGCAATTGCTGAACTAATTATGATAGGATATAATGAGGTTATGGTTATGTATGTGGATCAATGCAAGTTATGTTATCATATGCTATGTGTTTATGATGTTATGCAAGTTATGCAAGTCATATGCTATGTGTTTATGACGTTATGCAAATTATGCAAGTCATATGCTATGCGTTCATGATGTTATGCAAGTTATGCAAGTCATATGCTATGAGTTCATGATGCTGGTTGTGCAAGTTTTATGCTATATGTTCATGATGCTAGTTATGCAAGTTTTATGCTATGTGCTCATGATGCTAGTTATGCAAATCACTATGATAAACATTGATCCATTATGATACCATGTTATGCAAGTTTGATGTTTGATTATATGCAAGTTCATATATGACATGTTATGCAAGTTTGGTGTTTGATTATATGCAAGTAACATGTGCAAGTTTACACCTTTGTATGATATGCATACATATGCAAGTTAACCCCTTTATATGTCACACATATATATGCAAGTTTACCCCTTTGTATGACATAAGTAACTTATGCAAGTTACCCTCTTTATGACATATGTGATTCATGCAAGTTGGGTTGATTATTTATGCTAGTTGGGTTTGATGCTATGGTCATATATGCAAGTTGACACCTTTAAAACCCATGTTGATGCTAATGTTATGCCAAGTTGAACCCATGGTATTTGTGATGAATCTTCCCTTTTAAGTATGTCATGTTAGCGTATTACGTGGGAAACGATGGGGTTAATATTCATGTTAACAAATTTGTGATGAAATTGGTATGATGTTGCATACCATAAGTGGATGGACATAATTGAGTCAATTATGTACATCATTAAATTGGAATTAATTAGGGAAAATTAATTCAAAATATAGGGGTGATTAATTAGGTGTAATTAATCGACTAAGACACGAGGTTGGACCCTTTTGTAGCATAAGACTGCCCGGGCCCGACCGGCAAATCCAGCGGCTACAAATGATTGGCCCAATGTGAGAGGTCTTAGGCATAAACTAAATACGTGAAAAGTGTAAAGACACGAGGTTAGACTCTGTTATGGCGTAAGGCTGCCCAGAACCGACCGGCAAATCCAGCTGCCATAAAAGACAGTCTAATGTGAGAGGTCTTTACAAAGGTTACGTTCTTAATCAATTAAGAAACACTTAACCAGATAAGCATGTAGTGGGGCATGAGGGGTTAAGTGGGTGCCTTGGGTGGCATGTGGAAATCAAGTAAGTGCCTTGGGTGGCATGTGGAAATCTAGTGGGTTGCCTTGGGTGGCAATAGAAAATACGATTAGAATACTTAACCAAGGGGAAACATGTAATTAAACATGATTAAAGGGTTAAGTGGGATGCACTAGAAAAAGGGACAAGCTTAGGTGGGTAGCTTGTGGGGGCCCATTTCAACCAGTAACCCATATGTATCTTATTGGGCTCGACCATTGTCGAGGACGGGACACGCGTACTGGGCTTGACTATAAGAGGCCAAAACGGGTTAGCAGTGGCAACGCAAGTCCAACGGGTTTCATATGCGTGTGTGGACCCGGGCTGGTAGGTAAGACGTTGTTGCATCGTGTAGGTATAAGCCGTGCACCGTTGGTTGTATTGGGTTGCCACTTAGGGGAGTGATACACCCCACTGTGGGGCCAGCACGGGTATCTACGGTAGGGAGCCGATCGCTTGGGGAGTAGTGGGTACACCTAGTGGAGATAGGGGCAGACGGCACCTATGTAGTCAGCTAGGGGTACACGAAACTACTAGTTAAATTTTCTAAGTCCTTGGGTGGGATCAACCTTTAAATAGGGATGACTGGTGTGGTGCAGTGTAGTAATTACCCTTGGGTGGGTAGATGCGTCTTTACCGTTATCTTAGTTCATCCTATGTCTAGTTGGCTGCTTAGTGTAGTCATTTATCCCCAGTCATCACCGTACCAAGTTTATATCATACCCTAATTACTTTAATGATTGTATTGTTAAAGTTATAGGGCTCACTCAGACTTATGTCTGACCCCATTGTTTTTATCTTTTTCCCAACCCTCAGGTTCTCAGAGTGGGCCTAGCACTAGTGGGCTTTGATCAAAATGCTTTATCTATCTTTTGGAGCTTGGACCGTGATGTAAAGCCCAGCTTATCTTTTCTATTATGGCTATTAGTTATGTAGTGGGATTATGTACTTATGTTTTATCAGGAAGGATATTTAGTACTTGACTCTTGTTTTAGTTGGTTTTGATATGTAACCAAACATGTTTATCTTCTGCTGCAATGAAATGATGTTTTAGATTTCAAGTATTATTTATATCTGTCTTGTTGTAATTTTTCTGTTCTATATTCACTTAAAATACTCCACCGAAGTTAAGGCATTCCCTTAGTGAGTGACCTTAGCGGGTGTGGGGTGTTACACGTGGTATCAGAGCTGAAGGTTACCGGAACAGATAAAATTTTTAGAAAACTATTTTTCTAAAAACATTTTTGGAAGAAGTATTTTCAAAAACATGTCTTTTAAGAGAAAAGTTTTTGAAAGAAAAGCATAATCCCCAGTAGCCATATCTTTATCTTTCGAATTCTCCGTTTTGAATCTTTCCTTTTTCGTTTCAGCATGGCTGAGGATCTTAACTTTCCGGAGGGTGTGACGATACCAGTATGGTATAGGAGATTGATGGAGGCTAGGGCCACCGCTGCGGGTCCAGCAAATGTTCCTCCACCAACAGTTGCACCCGATCTTCCTCCTCCTCCTCCTCCTCGCACGGATACTTTTGCTAAGACTTGCAAGGAATTTAAGGCTATGGGAGGGAAACCTTTTCAAGGATCAGAAACTTTTGTGGAAGCTAGATATTGGCTTAAGGAGGTAGAAGAGTTGATAGATATCTTTGAGATGGAAGAAGGAAAGAAAGTCAAGTTAGCTGCTTGGTTAATGAAGGGAGAGGCCTCGTTTTGGTGGGAGGTCACTAATGGAGAGCGCCCTGTTGACTCTTGGGCGGATTTCAGGCAAAGGTTTGTGGCAAAGTTTCTTTCAAGGGCGTAAGAAAATCTGTATATGGAAAGGTTCTTGACTATAAAGCAAGGAAACCTATCAGTAAAGGAATATGTCAACAAGTTTAATCAGCTAGCAAGATTTGGCATAGACATGGTGAACACACCGGAGAAGAAGGCTTTGAGGTTCGTTAAGGGCTTGAATGAACCAATGCATGGATTGGCTATGACTCATATCCCTATGGGGGCCACCTTTGAGAAGCTAGTAGACATGGCACTCATGCATGAGGAAGAGAAGGGTCCCAATGCTAATAAGACACCCGAGAAGAAAGGAGATCAGAAGAGACCTCAACAGCAACAGCAAAACAAGGGTGGGAAAGGCAACGGTGGCAAGGGAAAGAAGAAGTGCTTCAATTGCGGGACACCAGGCCACCTAAGCAAAGATTGTCGGAAGAAGAAGAAGAAGAAGACAGGCTGCTTCCACTGTGGCGAAGCAGGGCATCTAGTGAAGGACTGCCCTAAGAAGGGGCAGAGGACGGGATCTACCTCTGGGGGACAGGTGCAAGCTCTTATGGCACCAGGTCAGGCAAGGGGGCAAGTTCAGGCTCTCGCGGTTCCACCGATTCAGGAAAGAGGTAAAACTATTTCCGTTGAAAGTCTGGTTTTTCTGTTTGATCATCCTGTCCGTACTTTGTTTGACTCTGGCGCATCGCATTCGTTTATCTCATCATCATTAGTTGAGTCACTACACTTAGACAACAGTCTAGTAGATGATCCCTTGGTTGTATCAAACCCAATTGAGGGCTCCACTTATTTGTCCGTGATATGTTTGGGTTTGAAGATTTCCATACTTAGCGTTGAGTTTAGATGTGATGCTTTTGTTTTGGGCTTCACGGGCTACGGGTTGATTTTGGGCATGGACTGGTTATCCAGTAATGGTGCCGTTCTTGATTGTGAAAGGAGAGTTGTTAGGCTCATGACCCGCTTGGGTAACACTCTCGAGATCTCTTGTAATCCCATGGATTATGTTATGCTAAGTTATCTTGAATTGCTTGATGCTTCGGTCGAGAGTTTGCGATCTGTTAGAGTGGTCCGGGAATACTCGGATGTGTTTGAGGAGGTGAAGGGCTTACCTCCGAAGCGGGAGATAGACTTCCGAATATATCTGGTGGACAATGCTAAACCAGTATCTTTGCCAGTGCGCCACATGGCTCCTCGTGAGAGGAGGGAACTCCATAAGCAAGTAGGGGAGTTGCTTGAGAAGGGGTTCATAAGACGAAGTATATCGGAGTGGGGTGCTCCAGTAGTTTTTGCCATGAAGGCGGATGGGTCCCTCAGACTTTGTGTAGACTATAGAGAACTCAACAAGCTCACAAAGAAGAATAGACACCCATTGCCAAGGATTGATGATCTCTTTGATCATTTGGTTGGCGCCTCAGTGTTTTCGCAGTTGGACTTGGCCATGGGGTTTCATTAGTTGAGAGTGGCTGAGGATAGCATAGACAAGACTGCCTTTAGGACTCCGGATGGTTTCTATGAGTGGCTTGTGATGCCATTTGGTTTGACGAACGCCCCTGCATACTTTGTTGATTTGATGAGTAGGGTGTTCAGGGAGTACCTTAATAAGTTCGTGGTGGTCTTTGTGGATGACATCTTAGTCTTTTCTAAGAGTGAAGAAGAGCATGCCCTACATCTTAGGGAAGTGTTAGAGACTCTTCGAGCGCATAGCCTTAAGGCTAAATTCTCTAAATGTCACTTTTGGAGGAAGAAAGTGCGGTTCTTAGGGCACGTGGTCTCTAAGGAAGGGATAGCTGTGGATCCCGCGAAGGTAGTATCCATCCAAGATTGGAAGGTTCCAAAGAGTGCTACCGAGGTGAGGAGTTTCTTGGGGTTGGCTGGCTACTATAGGAAGTTTATCAAGGACTCCGCGAAGATATCAGCCCCATTAACTCGCTTGACAAAGAAGAATCTAGTCTTCGCATGGGACGTAGATTGTGATGATGCGTTCCAACGGTTAAAGAGAGCTTTAACCACAGCTCCAGTCTTAGTGTTGCCAGATGGGAGTAAGCCATTTGTTGTTTATACCGATGCATGTGGGATAGGACTAGGCGCAGTCTTAATGCAAGAGGGAAGGGTAATAGCCTATGGGGGAAGGCAGTTGAGAAAGCATGAGAAAAATTACCCTACCCATGATTTAGAGTTGGCCGCTATTGTTTTTGCGCTTAAGACTTGGCGCCATTATCTTCTTAGAGAAGTTTGAATTGTTCATTGACCACAAATCATTGAAGTACTTGTTTTCTCAGAAGGATTTGAACTTGAGACAGCAAAGGTGGATGGAGTTCTTAGCATCCTATGATTTCGAATAGCGTATACCCTCGGCAAGGGTAACGTGGTGGCAGATGCCTTAAGCAGAAAAAGGTTGTCCTTGAGTCCATTGTTCGTGGAACGACGAAGCTTGGAATTTATCTCGATGTTTGATTTCAGACCTTCCGTTGACTTTATACCATGGTTTCTAGCATCCTTAGAGATCAGACCTACTCTTTTGGGACGGATTGGCGAGGCACAGCGGGATGACCCACAGTTGGTTGAGTTAGTAGAGAAGCTCATAAGGGGGGAGTCGTCCAGCCATTTGAGTAGGTACAGCCTAGACGATAGGGGGTGGTTGCGTAGAGACGGTAGACTTTGTGTACCGCAAGACGAGGGTTTGAGGAAGGCTATACTAGATGATGCGCATCGTTCGAAGATGACCATTCATCCCGGTGGGGACAAGATGTACCAGGACATGAAGCGAGTTTTCTTTTGGGTCGGTATGAAGAAAGATGTGGCCGAATATGTCGCTAGATGCTTGGTGTGCCAACAAGTGAAAGCGGAGGAAAAGAAACCTGGTGGGTTGCTTCACCCATTGGAAGTTCTGCAATGGAAGTGGGATAGTGTCTCGATGGATTTTATTGATGGGTACCTTCTAGCATAGTGAGTGATCGAGATCCTATCTTCACTAGCGATTTTTGGAAGAGTTTGCAAGAGGCAGTAGGGACTCAGTTGTGTTTGAGCACCGCATATCATCCTCAGATGGACGGCCAGACCGAGAGGGTGAATCGTGTTCTAGAAGACCTTTTGAGGCTATGTATCTTAGATTTTGGAGGTACATGGGAAGAGCATCTTCCATTGGTGGAGTTCGCGTATAATAACAGCTTTCAGTTTAGTATTGGTATGGCTCCTTTCGAAGCTCTTTATGGAAGGCCTTGTCGATCACCTACATGCTGGTGGGAATCTACGGATAAGATCTTGCTTGGGCCTGATATGGTTAGAGAGACTTCGGAAAAAATTGATTTGATTCGAAGAAGGATGAAAGCAGCGCAAGATAGGCAGAAATCTTACGCGGATAAGAGGAGGACGGATCTGGAGTTTGATGTTGGGGACATGGTCTTTGTCAAAGTATCTCCATTACGGAATGTTGTTCGCTTTGGGTCCGTTGGGAAGTTAGCACCAAGATTTGTAGGACCATTTCCTATTAAGGAAAGGATTGGACGGATGGCATATAGAGTGGATTTACCCGAGAGAATTAGTGGGGTACATGACGTATTCCATGTGTCACATTTGAGGAAGTGCCTACATGAGACCGCAGAGGTGGTAGAGCCGAGCTTGCTTAGAGAAGTGGAGGTAGAGCGTGATGCGACTATTCGACGAGCTCCTACCCGCATCCTTGGGTCAGAGATTAGGAAGCTGAGAAACAGAGAGGTTCGACTAGTCAAAGTGCAATGAGGAGAGGATGAGAGCAATGCTACTTGGGAGACAAAAGCGAAGACGCGTTCATTGTACCCATTCCTTTTTGAGGGTATGTCTTTTAACTTCTCCTTTATCGTTTGTCTAGTACTTATCTTATCTTTAGTATGTCCTCTCATTAGTACCTTTGACCTTTAGATAGGGTAAACCTATGGTTGAAACATGTGTTTGAGACATGTTATGATTGATGGATGCGTGTGGATGCAAGTGTTTGCTAGTGGTTGCTCGTGGATGCATACACACACGCACTTTAGACACTAGATCGGCTCAGTCACTTCATATTGCATATTGCATATAATTGTGTGTAGGTAGCTACATTAAGGGATGTATAATGGTTGTGTTGTCATATGGATGATGCATTTTGGTGTATGGTTGTGCACACATGTAGTAATAGTATGTGTCGATAGGATTCTTTTGCATACATATTGGATGCATGGCACTATCATGGTTTGCATTAAGGAGGTCAACTGAATCAGTAGACCGCCTGATTTTGCATTAGACAGGAAACATATACACACATTTTTTGCATATGTTCATACAGCATTAGAAACTTTAAGGACAATGGATGCCAATGTTTGATGGTTTGAGTGGATGGTTGTTTGGTTGGTAGGATACGTTCTTCTTGACTTGGAGATTTCGGGGACGAATCCTTTAAGTAGGGGAGAATGTAACACCCCGAATTTCACTTAATATTAATGTTTAGTAATTAAAGAATAATTAATCTTAAACGTGAGAATTAAGGGAAATGGGTTGCGCCATTGTGTTCGTCTCGGAATTCTGGTTGAGATAGAGTCCGAGTTTGCATGATTTGGACTTCGTATGAAGAAGTTATGGCCATCCGAAGTTTCAGAAAATTCAAAACAGATTTAAAATATTCAAATTTCAGAAGAGGCGGGAAAATTCTCGCCAGACAGAGGGTGTCGACACTAGGGTCGACATGGGTGTCGACCCCCCCCCAAGGGGTCGACCCATGTGTCGACCCAGGGGTCGACCCATGTTTCGACCCAGGGGTCGACCCCCCCTGTCGGTCAGTTTGGCCTGGGTGCACTGATTTGAGCTTTGGGCTGTGTTTTGGTGGCTTGTGACGAAATCTGACGGCTCTAAACTAAATTAGGGTTAATCTAAGGGCCTACACTACATCCTAATTCTATAAATACACCCTAAGACTACCCTAATTCATACTAAAAATAGATACAACGTTGTTATGCCGTCAAAATGCAACTTGAAGGAGCCTCTATCAAATTGTAGATGAAGATAGCTTCTCAAATCAATTTCTAATCAACTCTAGCAACTTAATCTTCTTTATAGGAGTGCTAATCAACAAGTTGTGAGTTTCTATGCCTTTAGCAAGCAATTGCTAAACTAATTATGATAGGATATAATGAGGTTATGGTTATGTATGTGGACCAATGCAAGTTATGTTATCATATGCTATGTGTTTATGATGTTATGCAAGTTATGCAAGTCATATGCTATGTGTTTATGATGTTATGCAAATTATGCAAGTCATATGCTATGCGTTCATGATGTTATGCAAGTTATGCAAGTCATATGCTATGAGTTCATGATGCTAGTTGTGCAAGTTTTATGCTATATGTTCATGATGCTAGTTATGCAAGTTTTATGCTATGTGCTCATGATGCTAGTTATGCAAATCACTATGATAAACATTGATCCATTATGACACCATGTTATGCAAGTTTGGTGTTTGATTATATGCAAGTTCATATATGACATGTTATGCAAGTTTGGTGTTTGATTATATGCAAGTAACATGTGCAAGTTTACACCTTTGTATGATATGCATACATATGTAAGTTAACCCCTTTATATGTCACACATATATATGCAAGTTTACCCCTTTGTATGACATAAGTAACTTATTCAAGTTACCCTCTTTATGACATATGTGATTCATGCAAGTTGGGTTGATTATTTATGCTAGTTGGGTTTGATGCTATGGTCATATATGCAAGTTGACACCTTTAAAACCCATGTTGATGCTAATGTTATTCCAAGTTGAACCCATGGTATTTGTGATGAATCTTCCCTTTTAAGTATGTCATGTTAGCGTATTACGTGGGAAACGATGGGGTTAATATTCATGTTAACAAAATTGTGATGAAATTGGTATGATGTTGCATACCATAAGTGGATGGACATAATTGAGTCAATTATGTACATCATTAAATTGGAATTAATTAGGGAAAATTAATTCAAAATATGGGGGTGATTAATTAGGTGTAATTAATCGACTAAGACACGAGGTTGGACCCTTTTGTAGCATAAGACTGCCCGGACCCGACCGGCAAATCCAGCGGCTACAAATTATTGGCTCAATGTGAGAGGTCTTAGGCATAAACTAAATACGTGACAAGTGTAAAGACACGAGGTTAGACTCTGTTATGGCGTAAGGCTGCCCAGAACCGACCGGCAAATCCAGCTGCCATAAAAGACAGTCTAATGTGAGAGGTCTTTACAAAGGTTACGTTCTTAATTAATTAAGAAACCCTTAACCAGATAAGCATGTAGTGGGGCATGAGGGGTTAAGTGGGTGCCTTGGGTGGCATGTGGAAATCAAGTAAGTGCCTTAGGTGGCATGTGGAAATCTAGTGGGTTGCCTTGGGTGGCAATAGAAAATACGATTAGAATACTTAACCAAGGGGAAACATGTAATTAAACATGATTAAAGGGTTAAGTGGGATGCACTAGAAAAAGGGACAAGCTTAGGTGGGTAGCTTGTGGGGGCCCATTTCAACCAGTAACCCATATGTATCTTATTGGGCTCGACCCATGTCGAGGACGGGACACGCGTACTGGGCTTGACTATAAGAGGCCAAAACGGGTTAGCGGTGGCAACGCAAGTCCAACGGGTTTCATATGCGTGTGTGGACCCGGGCTGGTAGGTAAGACGTTGTTGCATCGTGTAGGTATAAGCCGTGCACCGTTGGTTGTATCGGGTTGCCACTTTGGGGAGTGATACACCCCACTGTGGGGCCAACACGGGTATCTACGGTAGGGAGCCGATCACTTGGGGAGTAGTGGGTACACCTAGTGGAGATAGGGGCAGACGACACCTATGTAGTCAGCTAAGGGTACACGAAACTACTAGTTAAATTTTCTAAGTCCTTGGGTGGGATCAACCTTTAAATAGGGATGACTGGTGTGGTGCAGTGTAGTAATTACCCTTGGGTGGGTAGATGCGTCTTTACCGTTATCTTAGTTCATCCTATGTCTAGTTGGCTGCTTAGTGTAGTCATTTATCCCCAGTCATCACCGTACCAAGTTTATATCATACCCTAATTACTTTAATGATTGTATTGTTAAAGTTATAGGGCTCACTCAGACTTATGTCTGACCCCGTTGTTTTTATCTTTTTCCCAATCCTCAGGTTCTCAGAGTGGGCCTAGCACTAGTGGGCTTTGATCAGATTGCTTTATCTATCTTTTGGAGCTTGGACCGTGATGTAAAGCCCAGCTTATCTTTTCTATTATGGCTATTAGTTATGTTGTGGGATTATGTACTTATGTTTTATCAGGAAGGATATTTAGTACTTGACTCTTGTTTTAGTTGGTTTTGATATGTAACCAAACATGTTTATCTTCTGCTGCAATGAAATGATGTTTTAGATTTCAAGTATTATTTATATCTGTCTTGTTGTAATTTTTCTGTTCTATATTCACTTAAAATACTCCACCGAAGTTAAGGCATTCCCTTAGTGAGTGACCTTAGCGGGTGTGGGGTGTTACAGTTAATATATAAAAATAACATGAACTCACATTGACTGGATCTAAAGAACAGAGAATTGACTGTTGATATTGTAGAGAGATCCTTGAATATGTATAAATTGTTCTTGCAGAAGAATATGCTAGTTTAATCTGAGATGGAGAAGCATCTCATTGTCTCCATTGTTTTTGGTGAATAAAACAGTAGAAATGAGGTCCTATTTATAGCCTAATGTCAACGAATTTGGTCAAGAAACGAGTCCTTATTCACAGACCGGATCTTCCCCAGATATGACTGGGGTCGACCCGGGGGTCGACCCCTCCAGTGTAGGGGTCGACCCATGGGGTACGAGGTCGACTCGTAACGGGCCGAATTCCCCCCTTTATTTCTCCGCTCTCTGATTTTGATTTCTGGACTAGTTTATATATATATATATATATATATATATATATATTATGCTTATATGTATACAAACTTCAAACCTTAATATCTTCTTCATACAATGTCCGTTTTACGCAAACTTAGGGTCTACCTTAAGAAGAAATCTGAGACGAACGCAATGGTGCAGTCCATTTTACTTAATTCCTAATATTTAATTAAGTATTCTTTAATTTATCATTATAGTGTTCTTTAACATTACGGGGTGTTACAATATGGGATGATATCGTCTTCTGTGAGAGAGAGTCTATAGGAATTGTGATCCCAACCATAGACCCTCTTGCTGTCTCTGCTCTGATTAGCTCTGCTTTTTTTCGAAGAATCCTCATCGACTCAGGAAGCTTAGTCAACATAATCTTCAAGCCTACCTACGATCAAATGAAACTAGAGGCCAAAGACTTGAAGCCCTGCCATGCCACGATCCACAGTGGTTCTTCCAACACACCCGTGGGCATGGTCGACCTACCGGTTGAACTAGGAGATAGAGACCGGAACCAGGTCTGAATCCCCACCTTCATGGTCATTGGCATCATCTCTCCATACATAGTCTTCTTTGGGCATCCCATCCTTGCAGAATTCTGAGTTTGCATATCGCCATGGTCCCTTCTGATAAAATATCCGATGGAGAATGGAATCGTTACCGTCAAAAGAGACCAAGCAATAGCGAGATCCCGCTATCTCACCGAGTGGAAAGATGTCATCAATAAGGTGAAAGGCAAGAAAGTGTTTCCACCTTCCAGCGCCAAGACCGCCTTCGCATAGAAATCAAAGTGTCTGAGTCCTGGCTCAGGCGCTACTCCTGTCTTTCCGACAATCTTGATCCAAGAAAGGATGAAGAGCCCTACTTCGAAAAGGCTATCTCAGTAGAACTAACAGTGGATGTTCCGATCAACCCCGCCGACCCTACAAAGGCCTTAAAAATTGGATCGCAACTCCACCCCGAAAAAAAGGAAGAGCTTGTGGATTTCTTAAGAGCCAACCTCGACGTATTTATGTGGTCCCACTCAGACATGTGTGTTATCGACTAGGAATCGCTTGCCATAGGTTCAAAATCGATCTAAAGCATCTTCCAGTCAAACAGAAGCATCGAATCTTGGGAACTGAAAGATCGACTGCACCTAAGGAGGAGGTGGATATGCTACTTAATAATGGATCCATCGTGATGCCCTCTACCCCGAAAGGTCTCTAACCCAGTTTTGGTCAGGAAAGCAAATGGCAAGTGGTGAACATCCATAGACTATTCAGAATTGAATAAGCCTGCCCAAAGGACAGCTTCCCACTTCCGAAGATGACCAGCTTGTTGATTTAACTACAGGCTACTAACTTCTCTCCTTCATGGATGTGTACTCAAGATACAATCGGATTCCAATGTACCTTCTAGATCAGGATCATACCTCATTTGTAATCGATCTTGGGCTCTACTTTTATGTCGTCATGCCCTTCGGTCTCAAGAATGCTAGAGCTACCTATCAACGACTGCTCAACCGCATGTTCAAAGACCAGATCGAGAGATCCATGGAGGTTTACGTGGATGATATGCTCGTGAAAATGAGGGAATTAGACGACCACGTCAACGACCTCGCCGAAATGTTCGGTGTCCTAGCAAATATAGCATGAAACTAAATCACTTAAAATGCACTTTTGGCTTTGCGTTTCGAAAATTCCTCGGTTTTATTGTCAATTCATGGGGCATCAAAAACAGTCTAGAAAAGATTCAGGCTATCCGGGATATCCGAGCCCCTTGAGGTATCAAGGATGTTCAAAGTCTAAATGGGAAAGTGGTCGCCCTAAGATGATTCATCTCTAAAGCTATCGACAAATGCATTCCCTTTTTCGACTTGTTCAAAAAAGAGAAGCGCAACTTCACATGGACAACAGAGTGCGTTGACATTCCAAGACCTCTTAAATCAGTTAGAGCGACCACATATCTTGTCAAAACCATTGGATCACGAAGACTTATATCTCTATTTGGTTGTTTCTGTGCAGGCAATTATCCAAATATCCAATGGAAATTGTTTGTGGATGGATCATCTAACAGCCAGTGTTCTGGCCCTGGAGTCATACTCGTTACATCTGAGGAAAGCTCGATTTATTATGCTCTAAAGCTCGACTTCCCTGTCACTAACAACGATGCAGAATAAGAAGCCTTGATTGCTGGACTCAGGATTGCAATCGAACTTAACACCAAGGCTATCCATATCTATTCCGACTAACACCTCATCGTACACTAGGTGCAGGGCGAATAACAAGCCAACGGGCACGGCTCGCTCCCTTCCTTGATCGGGTCCGTGAACTACCCACCAACTTTGATCACTACATCATCACGCACATCCCTCGAGAACAAATGGATAAAGCCAATTCTTTAGCCAAGCTAGCAAGCTCTGGGGATTCTCAACTCTTGAGGTTGGCCCCATGTGACGCCCCACCCCGAGACCTTCATTAGTAAAGAGAATCACTAAGTAATCCTGTCTACTAATGCAGAGAATAGGGTTGGTTAAGGGCGACCATCATAGTAATACATTAGTTAAGATCTAAGCATGTCAATTATGTCTCTCTCTTTTTTTTTTTTTTTTTTTTTTAACCTCATAAGTGGTAGACATGCTTAGTCCTTGACTAATGCACTCTATGGTGGTTTTGGATCATTTCAGTAATAATGTAATATACATGCAGATAGAAATCATCAGTCACAGAACAGCAAAACCAGATCAGAGTATATATACATAAGTACATACATCACCATACATCTCTATAATAATACATCATACATAAGTAGTAAGAACCACTGACTCACATATACGCCTATCCCATAAAATATACATCTTGATAACATAAGAGTCAACTACTCATATGGTACGATATCCAAGTCAAAATGATAAAGCACAACGAAAGATAGTAAAAATATCCAAGGGAAGCTGCAATCCATACATAACCTGCAACTCGGTCTGACTCGAGTGAAAAGCACACGGGTCAGGCAAACTAGTCTTATCAGTAGTAAAGGAAAATAACTATAAGTGATAAGTGAAACATTCCATTGTTACCAACGGAACGAAATAGTTCTTCCACTCAACTCTAAACAATATGCCTCATAAGGTTTATCATGGATTCATAAGGGGTTCCGTAGACATATAAGATATAGTGCAAAGATCATACTTTATTTGTCTATGAATAATTAAGAATATCAAACAAAGACATACATAATCTTTAAATAAAAGATAAACACCTTTATATATGCCTCATCTCATCGGCATATACTAAATCCCAACATAATTCAATATATCATGAAACTCATTTAATAGAAACTTCTTAATAATTATACCTCATCTCATCGGTATAAATAATAATACATCTCAATCCATTACTAAAACTCATCATAAAAGAATTACCATAATCTATACCTCATTTCATTGATATAATCATAAGAAGGTCACAAATTTATTTGGATAGCACCCAAGAAGGGTTCAAAACTTCATATTCGAAATCATCATAAAACATAATATGAACTTGGCCTTTTTCATACTCAAGGCCTTATTCAATATTGTCATCAAAAGGTGAATTCGAAAATCAAAACATTATAGAAAACTTCACGTGCTTAACGTCTTGACTAGTACTGCATATTGGTACCATCCATCGTGATGACTATGGCCATAAACATCATGAACATCTTAATGACTATCGCCGAAACAACATGATGCCCTTGGTCATAAAATCCGAGAAATAACATCGTGGTGATTGGAGTCACAAACATCGTGATCATCATGATGGCTATAGTCAAAACATTGTGATGACTCCAATCGTCTACTCGGTAATAGTACTAGTAACATCTTGAATGTGCCTCAACTTCTCGAACAGGAACCCAATAGGTGTTAACATACGTCCCATACCATATGTTCGCACCTATTGGTTTACTAATCGTTAGTCGATACCACATTAGAAAAACCATCATAAAACATCATCAATTATACACTGCCTCATCTCATTGGCGAGTTTAAAGATGCCTAACTCATCTCATCTCTCTCTCTCGACGAGTACTAAATTACATCGTGACTTGTCTCATCTCGTCGACAAGTAAAATCCATCATGAATGTCAAAATACTATCAATCATCATAAATAATTTGCCTCTTCTCCTTGGCAAGTATAAGAAGCATCGCGGAGGTTATTTCCAACCATAACCTCAAATTAGAGTTTAACATCAAAATTGCCTCATTTCATCGGCTATCATAAAAATACATCTAAATTGATTTATCATCGAGCACATTGAAAAAGAGAAGTTATAAAACCAATATTCATCGCTAAAACTTATCAACTTCTAAAACATCTCAAAATATCACTTCAAATTGGTTTCATTCGTACACAAATGAACTATGCTAAAAATCATGTTTTTGGCCAACTTTGAAGATATGTTTTGCATATCAAAAACCACTCAGAAATTAATGAAATTTTGCAGTAACAAACAATAATATATGTACAAGAATGTATCAAAATTTGAAAGTATTTCGCTGCAAAACAAAGGAGATACAATTTTTCAAACATAACACTTTTCAGCCATAAAATGAACTCAGCTGAAAGTCAAATTTTGCCCAATTTCGGACACTGATTTCTCATATCTAATCAACTCGGATTCAAACCAAAATTTTCAGCATCAAAGACTGATATAAGGACTAGAACATATTGAAATATGGATGAATTTCTCTGCAAAATGATGGAGATAAAATTTTCCAATGATAACACTTTTCAGCCATAAAATAAACACAGCTGAAAATCAATTTTTGTCCAACTTCGGACACTAATTTCTCACCTCTAAACAACTCAGAATCAAACAAAAATTTGCAGGATTGAAGATTGATATAAATAATAGAACATACAAAATTTTGGAGGAATTTCGCTGCAAAATGAGGGAGATATGATTTTTCAAACATAATACTTTTCAGCCATAAAATAAACACAGCTGAAAAATCAATTTTTGTCCAACTTCGGACACTAATTTCTCACCTCTAAACAACTCAGAATCAAACAAAAATTTGCAGGATTGAAGATTGATATAAAGAATAGAACATATGAAATTTTGGAGGAATTTCGCTGCAAAATGAGGGAGATATGATTTTTCAAACATAATACTTTTCAGCTATAAAATAAACACAGCTGAAAATAAAATTTTGTCCAACTTCGGACACTAATTTCTCACCTCTAAACAACTCAGAATCAAACAAAATTTTGCAGCATCAAAGATTGGTATAAATAATAGAACATATGAAATTTTGGATGAATTTAGCTGCAAAATGAGGGAGATATGATTTTTCAAACATAATACTTTTCAGCCGTAAAATAAACACAGCTGAAAATAAAATTTTGTCCAACTTCGGACACTAATTTCTCACCTCAAAACAACTCAGAATCAAACAAAATTTTGCAGCATCAAATATTGATATAAAGACTAGAACATATGAAATTTTGGAGGAATTTCGCTGCAAAATGAGGGAGATATGATTTTTCAAACATAATACTTTTCAGCTATAAAATAAACACAACTGAAAATAAAATTTTGTCCAACTTCGGACACTAATTTCTCACCTCTAAACAACTCAGAATCAAACAAAATTTGCAGCATCAAAGATTGATATAAAGAATAGAATATATTAAATTTTGGACGAATTCCACAGCAAATTGAGGGAGATACTATATTTCCAAAGATGGCACATTTTGAATACAAAATGAACTCAGCTGAAAATCATATTTTTGATCAATTTCGGCAAGTGATTTTCAGCAACTAAACATTTCAGAATGGAATGAAAATTTGCAGCATCAAACTATAAGATAATATCTGAAACATACTAAAATTTGGCAATATTTCGCTGCAAAACGAAGGAGATATGATTTTCCAAAGATGACTCAATTTCAGCAATAAAATGACATAAATACCGTAGTTTTGAGCAACAAAACATACGGATTTTCATTGAACTTGCAAATACAACTAAAATTTGCTGTAAGCTAAACGCTTACCTTTCTAACCAGAGATGTAGCCAAATTTAAGCAGCAAAAGATGAGCTTTGATAGGATATATGCCTCTAGAAACCTGAAAGAAGTGATAAAACGGCATGCAAACGATAAAATAGCAAAATTAGGGATTATAAAAATCAAATTCGGATTTTTGATGGAATCAAGGGATTTTATAGGAAAGAGATTACCTCTTGCTGTTGATTTACCTAGGAATTAAGTTGATTTGGGGAGAGATTGCTAAGAAATTGATTTTGAGGGAGGTGGCCATTACAGGGTACGTAGTTTTTTTTTTTTTTGGAGAAGTTTCTCTTTCTGCGTTTTGGGGAAGAAGGCTACAATGGATTGCCGTACATAGCATGCTATAGCTTCTATAGATGTCTAATGGGTTAAAGGGTATGTATTTATTTTCCTTAAAGCCCATTAGTGTGCTTAAAGCTATTTTAGCTAAGTCTATTTCATACTTTACACCAAATTATACATAACTTTCTTATAAAGAGTCCACTTTACATGAAATGGATTGCATTCTTCATGTTTTAACAAATGAAATCTATTAATAAAGAAAAATAATTAATTTTTTTTTTCAAGTAAAAATATTATTTACACAATTTAACATGAATTGTTTATCAGTATTCACATTTTATGGTGAAAATCACCATTTCCATCATTTTCCACCAACAAAAATTATTTATTTTTTTCATCAGAAAAAGTGCATAAAAATGTTTTTAACATTTTTATAACATTAAAACATTGTTCCAAACTTAATCATACCAGAAAAAAAAAAATCCTTGATTCCCCCTTATTACAACACTATTTATCAATATTGCTATTTAAGGTCATACATTTCAAATTTCACATATTTCACCAAACTAACAATTATTTCTCACTCCTAACAATTATACAAAAGTGTATTCACACTTTTAACGTATTAAAACAACATTTCCAACAATTTTTCATATATAGAAATTTATTTTCGTCATGTTTATCCTTTTATTTTAGGACAAAAAGGCTAATATAGGGATAAAATCCCAAATTTAAATAAATTTGAATCCAATAATTTATTTCCTTTTTTTTCCACTCTATAACCCATAAAATCTCACACTTCATTCCAATTGTTCACATCAAACCCAAATTCTTATCCAATATACATTGTTTTCTTTTAAATAAACCATATTATCATCAATTTATTCCATAAATAAATCTTTAATCCCATATTTAATCATAATTTATATTATAATTTAAAATTTTGGCAATCTCTAAAATTTCGGGTTGTTACACCCCAGTAGAAGTACTCGATTATCTAAGCATCGATCAGATGCAAACTGATTCGGTCCAAACAACAGAGATCGTGCCTGAGCCCGAGTCATGGATGATATTGATCAAGAACTATGTACAACATGGAATCCTCCCTAAATGCTACAAGGAAAGATGAGCACTCACCCCTAAATCATCTCGCTACATCATACAGGATGGAGTGCTCTACCGAAGGGGATTCTCTGTTCCATTACTCTGGTGTGTATCCCACAACGATGTCGATTGTGTGCTACTGGACGTGCACGAAGGCGAGTGCGGTGACCACAGTGGGGGAGAAAACTCTGGAAAGAAAGATTCTCAAATATGTTTACTTCTGGCCCACAGTCGACCAAGATGTCATGGACGATGCCCACAAATGCTAGAGGATTTCCAAGATTCCAAGATCCCCGCCAACCGAGCTAACGCAGATGGTCAGTCCTTGGCTATTCGCTATGTGGGGAATGAATATCATTGGAACTCTTCCAATGGCCAGAGACGGCACACGTTATGCTATCCTCACAGTTGATTTCTTCATCAAGTGGGTAGAAGCCGAATACCTCACTAAAATCAATACCAAGCAGGTGATCAACTTCGTCGTCTTCAACATCATCACCCGATATAGAGTCCCCCAGGCTATCATTTCCGACAATACAACCCAATTAGAGAGCACTGAGTTCAAGACCTTCTGACAATGACATAATACAGAAAAGAGATTCTCGATAGTAGCTCATCTTTAAGCCAATGAGTAGAGTGAGGCTTTTAACAAAGTGATTAAGCCCATCGTCAAGAAGCGTTTGGATAAAGCCAGAGACTTGTGGGTGGATGAGCTCCCTTTGGCCCTATGGGCCTACCGTACCAGCCATAAGTCAACTTTCGGCCATACTCCTTTCGCTCTCGACAATGGATCCGAAGCCATCATTCCCATTGAGCTCAAACTGCAATCTCATCGAGTCACTTATTACGATTCAAAGACCAACCAAGATCTCCTCTTGGAGTCACTCGACCTACTCGAAGAGAAAAGAGACGAAGCTGGACTCAGAGCCACCGATCAATGCCAATGAGTCGGCCGATACTTCAACTTCAAAGACCATCCCAAAAACTTCAACATCGGTGACCTCGTCCTGCACTGGATCTTTCCCACACCTACTGGTTTCAGTCCTCGCTGGGAAGGTTCGTACGTCATTCAACGGAGGCTTGGAGATGGAACTTTCAAGCTAACGACCTTTGATGGCGCCGAACTCCCAAGAGAGTGGAAAAACGAGTATTTCTGTTGTTACTTCATCTAGCTTAGCGTGCAGATTTACAGCTTTCCAACAATTTTTCGTTTTCTTCAAATTCAAGGCATTGTAAAGTAAAGGCCATTACTGCCAAAGTTATCTATAAAGATAGTTTCAGTTTTCTACATTCTCAATGTGTTTACTTTCTGCAAAGTATGTTTGAGCAACTGTTACAATCGACTTGCATACACAAGCGCACAACACTGGATCGGCACCTTGAAGCCAGGAACCGGTCCCTTGACTCGAGTCTCGAACCAAAGACAAGGCTGAGTATAAATAACTCGACTTGAGTCTCAAACCAACGATGAGGCCATGTATAAATAACTCGACTTGAGTCTCGAACCAACGACGAGGCCAAGTATAAACAACTCGACCCGAGTCTTGAACCAACGACCAGAACAAGTATAAAAAACTCAGGACGCTCATTCACTTGAGTGCCCAACCTAGTTCATAAGTATACAGACTTGGGGGCAGCCCACCAACTGAACGAGTGTGACATCGACCACTCATTTGGTCCCATTTGACTTGAAGGGTCTAGATCCGGGCAACAACTGGCGAATCAATGATGCACTTGAATTCTAACTCAAAGGAACCAACGACCCCAGAGAGGTCCCGAGAAAGGAGACACCAAACTCGAACTTCGTACGACTCGGAAATCCCAACCAAGGAAAATCCCAAGAGCGAAGTCGATACATAAAATCTTCACAGGACTTGGGAATCTCAAGGGCGAATCCTCAGATCATGTTTGCTTAAGTGTAACGACAAGTATGTTTTCGTAAGTACAGGAAACTACAAAGCTAGACGAACATTTGAACAATCAGTACAAGATGTGATATAAGAAAAGTCAACCAACACTTTCATTCGCAACCAAAAGCAAACTACATCTAGTTAATTATTTTTCTAATGATGTGATGTACATGAAAAACCACACCATTCCTCCAAAAGCGAGGGTCGTACTCGCGAATCCTATATGCCTACATGATAAAAAATCATTTATAACAGTCACTTGGGCAGTTAGCCCCCTTCCACGTCCTCCTTCATCTCCTTCTCTTTCTCCTTCTTCTTCTTCTTCTTTCCCCAATCACCGTTTGAGGGATCGTCGCCCTTACTCTGTGACTTCCTCGCCTTGGGGCACGATCATTTTGAATGGCCTGGGAGTGACCTCGCTGAAAGCGCGAGTACTGCAGGTATTCCCTCTCTTATCTTCTGTCTAGCCTCCTTAATTGCCTTCTGCTATGACGCCTTGCCATCCTTAAGCTTTTTGGCTTGATCCTCCTGCAGCTTCCTGCATATGTCGTCATCCCTCCTCTTGGCAGCCCCGGCATCAGCCCTTTTCTTTATTTCTTTCTACACCCCGGCTACGGCATCCTTCTCCTCCTAAACCTTAGTCACGACCTCCTGCTCGGTCTTCTTCTTGGCCTCTATCAATGTTATTTTCTAGGCCAACTCGTCCGCCACCCTCTTCTCCTCTACCACCTCGGACTTGGCGTTCAATCGAACACTTTGTTCTTTGACAAGCTAACACATCGTGTGCTCACTCGTCTCAATCTACCTGACCACTTCTACCTTTACTTTCTTTTCCCATTATTTCCTTGAAGAATGCAATGTCAACCTCGGTCAATGTAACACCCCGTAAAATTCATAAGTATTAATAATAATTAAATAATTAAAAATAAACAATTAAATGGTAAGGCTGGAAAATGAGATTTTGCAGCTTAGTAATTTGGCTACGAAATTCTTTTATTTGAATTCGTGGCGAAACTCTGAATCGTTTTCATATATAACATGTTGAAAACGGTCAATGTATGAAAAAGTTATGAACAAATGAATTTGGACAATGAACGCAGAATATATATATAACTAAATGGATAATATATATATATATATGTCTAAAATATATTCAAAATGAAGAGGGAGAATTTGAATTTTGAAATGAAGACAAGATCATGCGGACAAAGGGTATTATATATAAGGAATAAGACAGAGATATTAAGGAACATATTAATTAAAATAAACAACTCAGCAACGCACCTTTATTGGGCGTTCCAGCCCCCAAGGGGTCGACCGCTCTGGTCGACCGCCTAGCGGCTGGACAGACGAATAAATCTATGTGGTTAGGTTTTTTTAGAGGGGTATATATTAATAAAAGGCCTGGATTTATTCTAAGAAATCCAACGATATATGCTCACACGGGCAACTATATATAGTCCCTCATATCATACATTAGAGCCCTAGCTATTTTCTTATCCATGCCTCTCTACCATTACTAATTTCCAGAAAAAAATAAGTTTAGGAATTTCTTCTATTCCTCCAACCTTTATCTTATCTCTTTCTATTCTAATTCATATAGGTTTAGTATTCTGGAATTTGGCATAAATCTACACTATACTATTAAAGTTGAGTTGATTTTAGTTGGCTCAGAAGGCCTCCCCAAATTATTATTACAGCTAGTGTGTAACCCGTGCGTTGCACACGATAATATTATAAAATACAATTTTTAAAATTTTAATGTTAAAACGAACATTATCATCCAACATACGATAAATCAAGCAAACAAATATAATATAAATTATCGTCGTTGTTATTGTTTATATATGGTATCAGTTATGTAACTTATATTTCTTTGATGTAAAATAACAATGTTATGTTCTTACTACTATAAGCAAGTATCTATGTTGAAATTAACATGTTTTGATTATTTTAGATGAATTAATAAATATAATTTAAATTATTTCTTTTATATGTGTTAAATTTGAAATTATGTAATTGGTTAAAATAAATCAACTTAAAAGTAAATAATAAGAATAAAATGAAAAGGATCTTATAAAAAATTACAGAAAATTTAATACGGAGTTGTTTGAAGTTAAAAATGGAAATGTTTGAAATTGTGTATGATAAATTTATTGTTTATGTACATAAAATGATTATAATTATGATAAATTTATTGTTTATGTACATAAAATGATTATAGTTTATTTACAAATGAACTTTGTTATTATTGTTTATGTACATTATTTTATGTGTGCGATCTATATATCTATATAATTAGACACATATTTTATTGTTATTTTTATTAGTATATGTGTGCATACATAAACGACTAATATGGAGATTATATTAAAATACTTTAGATTTGAGATTTCATAAGTAATTTAAATACATGTATCTAAACATGAAAGATTAGGAAACAATCGGGGAAGTTGTACTTAACCATATAAATGTTAGAGTATAGACATTTGAAGTTAAAAATAGAATTCTACAATATAGATAAACTTATTGACATAAATGAATAATAAATTAGTTTTGGTAATTTTATTCATATATATATTATTTATAATATTTAAATTATGTATCTTTATATTAAGATGAAAAATATATTAAGATAAATGTATAACATATTAAATTTACTATTATTGTTTACATATATTATTTAAATTGTCTGACTTTTTTAACTTTACATTTGAAAGAAAATTGAATTCGCCTTCTTTCTTTATACGAATATGATATACATTTTAAAACATCATGTTTGATGTTAATTAGATGAATTAACAACATTTACTAATTGAATTTATTTGGTAAATTCAAAACCATATAATTAGTTTAAACATATTGGCTTAAATTTACAATGTTGGAGTATTTTGTAAATTACTAAATAAATTTTGAAATATGAGTGCTTTATGTTAACATTCCAATGTTACACAAGATAAATACACCAATGTAAATGAGTTAAACTTTGAACTTGTGATTGTTATTATGTGTATAATTTATGTAATGCGATTGATGTGGTTAAATATTCGAATCACTATTTTTTTAATGTGAATATAGTTAACCTTGATGTGAATTATTAGGTGAATTAATGAACAATAGCTTGCTAAAGTTACTTAATTAGTTCTAATACTATGTAATTAATTATAAATTATGGTATTAAATGTATAACATCAAAAAAGAATTGTGAAAGACTTAAATTATTACAGAAAATTTGAAGTGTAGGCATTTTAAGCCAAAAAAAAGTATATATTTTTGGCATTTTTTAGTGTTTGAAAGAAATATTGGTTAACTAAACTTACTTAATTTTGATTTTTGTAATTAATTAAAATGTGTGAACTTAAATATAAAATTTTAGGAGCTAATAACTAAATTATACGGCAACAATCATGTTGACTTTAGAATATCCGTATCAAAATGTAAAACAACGATAGAGTAGGAAGATGGATGTGGAAATTCAGATGATGCATGAAAGATGGACGTGCAAATAGCATTGAAAGCATATCCATCGAATGAGCAACATGACATGTATTTCTTCTTATGAAAACTAAGTTATAACTCATGTTTTTTCATGAATAAAATAATTAATGTTTACTTGTTTGAATCTACGAATATTTGGAGGGTCTACCATCAACTCAGTCTTCCTGATAATTGTTATTATTTATTTATTTAAAAAGGACTGAGTTAAAATTTTATTTATGGTGTAATTTCCCGATAATTAATCAATATAATATTTTACTATAGTAATTCCAAAGAAACTTAAAAATGGCCACATCAAATGATAATAACTATTGTATTTCACATAGATAATGCAACCACGTATGCATTGTTTAATTTCATATCTTACTTCAATCTTTTTGTGGTATTTTTGGAAAACTACAGGCCAAAGTACAACATTGAATGTTGGGCATCATGTCATCAAAAAATCATGCGGAAAATAACTAAAATAAATTATAAATATATTTCTCATCCTAATCAACACCAGTGTGAGTGAAGAACGAAAGCAGTTATGAAGCAATTATTTAGTTTATGTTCACTGCCAATTGAAGGCAATTTGATTATGTACAGCATAAATATGGATTGCAAGCAACATCATATTGCAAAACAGAACTTGCGTTTCTAACTGACATGAATGAAAAGTCATTTCTATGATCTACCACTGCCCTTTTTTATCCCAGGCATTTTAATATACATAACAATCTAGTAATACCGTATTCATTGCTACCATTTTTGTCCTAGGCACTTAAATACAAAAAACAATACATGATGCCATCTTCATGTGCTCCTTGTGGATGCCAAGCTGGTCATAGGAACTTCTCTCTGGCTGTGAACATGTCCGGCTTGCACCTAACCTAACAAACATATATAGGAATATAATTTAGTAATCAATTCAACAATAATATGTTGCATACTAATTATGCAGACTCTTTGTATTCAAGCATGATTTTATGATTATTATGTAACTATTTTGTATCAATTTCCAGTTAACCGCAGCAATGTGATCAATATGATAATTGTAGGCAGACCATGAAAGGAGGAGGCGGGTGGCATGGGTTCACCACTGAGATTAGATTGCATTAACTGTCCTTAAAGAATTAAGTCGGTAAAACCTATGGGTCAAAGGAGCTTAGGATATTTTGAATACGTTAAAGAAAATAATTAACTACTGAAGTAAATAATAATCTGGTAGTTCTTATTTTCGTATGATGCTAACAAAATTCAAAGCATTTAGAAACCAAAACTTAAAAAATCATAAACAGGGGAAATGTTTTGAATGTTAAAAACCAAAAAAAATTAGAAGTAGCAATTTTGTTAATAATACCATCTGGAGCAAATAACTGTTGATATAATCATTCCAAAAAAAAACCGAAAAAAAAATAAAGAAGTAAAAAAACATAAAGTTTTGCATTGATTTCGTAAAATGTACATAAAAAAATGCAGAGAATCTTACCACTAATTTCAAAGTTAGCTAAGATTTTAGCCAACTAATTTAATTAGAATTCAAGGTTGATTAATGTTAAAATTAATTTTCAATCTACCTGTAGTAAACTTTAGCTTGAATTAAAAATTTAGGTAACTTATTTTTAGTTTTAATTTAAAGTTTAATAAATTGTAATGTAATTTCAATTTGAAGTTTAGTAAATGACAAATTTTAGTGTATTCAACTTGATATTGAAAAATAATATAAAGTAGGAGAAGTTTAGTTAGTTGTTATAATATCGAAAAATCTTCAAGATAGCGACTACAAAAATTGAAACATAAGTGAAAATTATTGTTTTAAGTAAGTTAAGTTTATGGTATTGAAAATAACTTTAACTAGTCTAGTTTTAAATTTAATCTAAGTTTAGCAAATTTATTCAGTTCAGAGTTCCAAAGAAGTATGGGGATGGGGGTATCACAAATAATTTTGTAGAATAAATTATGATATAAATGTCAGTACTAACTTCTTTTCTTTTGAAAATCCAGTTCACCATATGATATTAGGGGTTTTAAAAACAATATGCTCAAATACCAAAATGTTAGACGATTGACTTCCATGTATGCTAAATATAGACAATAACTACCCTAGTTGATAAGAAACTCTTTAACTTACATAGTAATGTGAAATATCTAAATATATTAGCTAGGTTCAAGTACAAAAATAATTAATTATTTATTCCACCACCATATTTGGATGCTGTCATTGCATAAATGAATGAACTATGCTCATCAAAAGTTTACATATGTTGATGCATAAGTGAAAATCGAGTACACTGTAAACGATCAGCACTTGAAACGTTCCAGAACGTTTTGTTGGATCATTCCGTAAATGAAGACATAATATTTTCGTGTCAGTACAAAGAAATGTGATCAAACATGACAATATAGAGAAAAAATGTACTTACCATAACTTAATTTTCATGTTCACCCACCAACTGTCAATATCTAGGGACTATGATCAGCAGCCTGCCTTGTAGCTACAAGAAACACAAGTTAGTTTTGCACACTTAGAAAACAACGAAAGGAAAAAAAAACATAATGTACATTGCACGCGATATTACATGCTGACCATAAAAAATACTGTGCATTGATTTTGGATGAAATATACTTCCATGATGGCCATCATATAATGAAGTTAGCAGGTATCATAATGTTACATCAACTCAACATCATTTTGTTTTCATTTTACTGAATCAGCCAAGGGTAAATATTATGTTGATAAAAGAGTAAATGCCGATTATTATATGTAGTAAAATGAACATAACATAAACGCTTATTTCTATATAGTATATCATATGGAAAATTTTCGTTCCTGATACCGTCTTAACCATAATGATATATTTTCTCATATTTTATACGAATATAAAAACAACAATCTAAAAAGAATTGGAAATGAAATAGCAAAACAACATCGTCAAAACATATATAAGAATCAACGATTTATATATCGCGCGAATATCAATACATATAGGAAGCAGGCATATGGTTCGCAAAATAAAACTGAACATTGTTTATCAAAACATATAAGGTGATTGATAAATAAAAAATTTCAAGATAGTTTATGTAGAAGGACGACACAGGACAACTTATGAAAGGTGAGAAGAAAAATCTTAAATGATATATGATTATCTTACCTTTATGCAGATAGTGGATCCACGCTATTTGATAAGGAATCTAAATATCAACTCAATAGTGAAGCGGAACAACCATTCATCAGTCCATGCCTCTACAAATATAATAAAAACAGAAACTCAAAATTATTAAAACAAAACATAGTTTTAGCCAACTATGTTTCGACCAAAAAAATATAAATTTTGTATCAGTTAGACAACAAAAAAAGTATATCCTAGCTATTTTTATATCGCTTCTACCTAATTTATATATAAGTGATGTGGTCAACCCTCCAAAAATCCATGAAAGTAAGTGAACATCAGTTTAACATGAATGTTAAAATTTGTAACAATTGCTCGGCCAGAGATCGTGTTTCTTGAAAGAAAAATCCTTTTTTAAGAAGAATCGTGTATTGTATGGCTCAATAATAAAAGTGCTTGAGAACAGAATAGAAGAACAGTTAGAATGATAGGAAGAAGCTGAATTATAATCGATCTTCAATTACAATTAATTTTTGACTAAGGCTTCTAAATACCATCTTGGTGCTATGAATCATAAAATATGTAAACTTCCACGAAAGTGAAACCGAATATACGATGTTTGACTGATATAAATCCACTGATGTGGAAGTAGATTTTAGTTAATATCAAATTATGAATATATTGAGTATTTTGCGGTTTAATTAACTGAAATGATGTATGGTTCTAGTTTATATATAAATAGGAAGTTGCATCTTTCATCTAAGCACAAACTTTATAGTGTCATACAAAATAAAGAACGCTTCATGACACATACTTGTGAGCTACACCAATTACGTTTAAGATATAGACTACTAACTCTATTACTTAAATATATCAAAAAATTTAGAAAATAACAAACTAATAATTGCACTGAAAATGAGGGTTGTGGCGTATTTTAATCTTATGGTAACATAAAAAATTGTTCAATTGTGTTTAGGTGCTTGCTTTCTCTTTATAAATTCTAAACACATTCTCAGTTCTATATTTAATGCCTTTGATTTT
This sequence comes from Allium sativum, assembly GCA_030737875.1. NCBI lineage: Eukaryota > Viridiplantae > Streptophyta > Magnoliopsida > Asparagales > Amaryllidaceae > Allium > Allium sativum. Next base: position 515,784,847 of record CM060912.1, read on the forward strand.
CTTATGGCTGATGTTTAATATAAAAGAATCTCCATGCAAAATTTATTCATCTTAGTATAATCCATTAAAAAAAATTCCAACAGAGCAGATTTTGGAATATTTATGCATTTTTTAATCAGTTGAGTTATGGAATGGAAATATGGAAGAGATCTAACAAATTGACGTTAAAAAATGTAAATTCAAATGTATGTTATTTTGGTTTTTATTTTAAAAGTCTAGGAATATATAAATAAATGTAATCGAAATAAAATTTACCGCATACCTTTTAAGTTAAAATGCAACATTAACTTTTATTTGGAATTTTGAATATCAAAAAACCTGCTACAAAGGATGTATGATTCCGTTCAAGTGGCTTTAATTCATAATCCTGAGCACCAATATTAGAAAACTGAGTTTAACATGATTGTATGCAAGTGCAGAAAAATTAACCATATACAGGGGAAATCGTTAATTTAAATAATTCAGGTACATAAAGTGAAAAAAAATCTAGTCCAGTAGGAAATTTAAGTGACTGGTTTTAAAGGGTATTTAGAATTCATCGCTGGCTAAAATAGCCCAGGTAAGGACTGCATTTGAAGTTAAGCAAAAGGGAAGAAAGGTCAGGGAATCTAAAGGAACTTTTTAAGACAAAGGAATTCTTCAAATGCCCAATCTACAATTAACGACCAATCAACATAAATATGTGATAGAAAATTAATCTTGTGTCGGTATGAAGTACAAACCTCTAAGTCCGCTATTACTTTAAAGGAATCCTGAATGATTTTTGCATAATTTAATTCTAAATAAATTTACTCAGAAACAAAATTCAGGTATAAACTAACTACGTTAATTTGATATGTAAGTAAAGCTGCAACAACGATACGAAGGCCCACCAAGTTATCATTAAGTTTCAGCACTATAATATCAGTTTCCCTACCTTAACGCCTAAACACTATCAAAAAATTAGAAAAATCAAAACTTTCTGATCAACAATAAAATTCTTTCTCAGTATTAGAATGTAAGGGGTGATCAATCCCTTTCAGCGGAAAAACCTCAATTGGATCTTGCAATGATGTGATAGAACAAACAGCTTGAAATGAATATAAATCTCAGATCACAGAAAAAATAAAGGCAACATAGAACACATAAATTTATGGTGGTTCCACTATCGAGAGATAGTATACGTCCACTTCAATGGGGAAGAGATTTTATTAATATTCAAGAGATTACAGAGTTTTTTTTAAAGTAGAGCAAAAGAAATAAAGAATACAAATGTTCTCATACATTTCATAGGAATAACATCCTCTATGCCTCTCTTTAAATAGGGAAAGAGTATGAGACAATTGATTATGTAAAATAAATCAATTTATGGAAAAAACTAATATCCCATTAATTAATTGTCATATGATTGATTGATAATTTTCCCTTTTCTCCATCAATCAATCCCTTTTCCAATTTTAATCTCTTTCCATTTCTTTTCTAAATGAAACATGGCAACCAATTAAATGACAAATATTTCCAATATCCCCTATTCATTAATATTCCTTCCATTTCTTTCCATTCATTTCTTGCATAAAACAGGTAATGAAATTACCATGAATATCTCCAAAAAATCTAATTGATATTTGGAAATATTGTATCACCAAATTCCAATAATCTCCACCTTGATACAATATCCCTTGCAACTAAGAGTCTCCAATGTGAATGCTTCCCAATGAGTTCCTGCAAAAGCCACCCCTCATTGCACTTTTGTCAGTGAACTCCAGCAAGGCCACTGCCCACCAATAAAGTGTTGGAAGCATTCAAAAAACAAGGTAGACATTGTGCAACCAACTCCTATCTCTTCATACAAGAAGAATACCACATCTTCTATTGACTTCAAGTCACACTCTTCCTCATTGTGCCACCATGTGGCACCTAACACTTCATCAAGTGAATCAAGTTCGAGTAATGCTCGAACTTAGTAGCAGGTAATGCCTTCGTAAACATGTCTCCTGCATTTTGATTTGTGTGAATCTACTGAAGACGAACTAACTTCTCCTCATTCATAGAGATAAGGAAAAACTCTCTTACCTCTATATGCTTTGTTCTAGAATTGAAAGCCAGATTTTTAGCTAAATGAATTGCACTTTGACTGTCACAATTCACCAAACAAGCATCTTGCATGAAGCCCAAATCACACAACAACTTCTTCGAATAAAGTGCCTCCTTAGCTGCCTCAACTGCAGCTATCAACTCTGCCTATATAGTAGACAAAGCAACTATAGTCTGCAACTTTGCTCTCCAACTAATAGTTGTTCCTCCAAGTGTGAACACATAGCCTGAGGTTGACTTCCTTCTATATCTTTATCTTCGGCATAGTCTGAATCATAGAATCCAACCAAGTTAAAATCCTTATTTCTTCCGCAAAAAACTAGCCTGTAACACCCTGTGTATTCTATAACTGTGAAATTCACAAATTAAAGTATAAATAATTTCAAATCAAAGAATTAAGGGAAACGGGATACGCCATTGCGTTCATCTCGGAATTCTGCTTGAGATAGAGTCCGAGTTTGCGTAAAACGGATAACGTATGAAGAAGATATGGACGAACGAAGTTGGGCGAAAAACCAGAAAACGGGTCAGAATGCACTGGCGCACTTGGGAAGTGCGCCAGAACAAAAATGAACTGGCGCACTTGGGAAGTGCGCCAGTACATTTTTTAGCCTGGCGCACCTGCCAAGTGCGCCCAGGTCAGAATGACCTGCTGGTCAGGTCTTGGCTGGCCAGGTCTGTGTTTGGTCGATTTTCTGAGCCTTGCCTTGCCATTAGGGCTAGGTGTCAGCTCCTAGTTGGTCTCCCCTTCAAACGAACGGCTATTATTGAACCAAGCTCCATCGACTTTCTAAATCAACTCACAAACTCTATAAAAAGGACCTAAGACTAACCCTAATTCACACAAACTAAAATGGAGATGAGACCGTCATGCTGCTGAGGAGAGACTAAGGATAGCCGTCAGAAATAGAGAGACAATTAGGAGATAAATCAAAAGCTTAAAGCAACGTTAATTGAATCAAAGCAACGCCTACAACAAAGGATAGCATCTCCAAATTCAGAACTCAGATTCCTGAATTGAAGATTCATCATACGTTCTAAGTAGAGTGCTATTCCGATGTGAATAATTAATTGCGTTTGATTTGTGTAAGATGCGAAATGGAATTGTGGCGATAATAATATATATTTGTATGTTATTTTGATTCTAAACGATTTGGGAATATTATGGTATACGATTGGATATTTGCAAGTACGTGATTTGCGTTGGAAGTTAACAACGAAATGGAATTGTGGCGACAAAAATCTATATTTGTATGTTGTTTTGATTCTAAACGATTTGGGAATGTTGTGGCATACGATTTGATATTCGCAAGCATATGATTCATATTGAAAACTACATGTTTGTGGTAGTTATTTACAACATCCATTTGATAATTGCAAGTATATGATTCATGTTGAAAGTAATAACTATATGTTGTAACAGTTTATTTGAGATTCATGCAAGTATATGATTTACTGTTATGCCAACATGATGTATAATTTTATGGTCATCTTTAGTGTAAATTGATCCATTTGAGTATTATGATTCATATGAAGTTATGTTGGAATTGGCATTATGGTTCAAGTATAAAAATCATGCTTTTGTGATAGTGACAAAAGCAAGCATCTTTGTGAACTTGTATTAATTTTATGAACATGACTAAACTATGTTTGTTATTATGCCTAATTGAAAAACATGTTTTTAAGCTTATGTTGTTATCATAATCATCTAGAATGATTCATGTTTAAGTATTGTTCATGCCATAATCATATGAATAGAATGATTCATGTTTAAGTATTGTTCATGCCATAATCATATAGAATGATTCATGTTTAAGTATTGTTTATGCCATAGTCATATGAATAGAATGATTCATGTTTAAGTATTGTTTATGCCATAATCATATGAATAGAATGATTCATGTTTAAGTATTGTTTATGCCATGATTATATGAATAGAATGATTCATGTTTAAGTATTGTTATGCCATGATGTTACAATTGCAAGTTCACATGTGCCTACTTTATGTTAATTGAATCGTTCGTTGCAAGTTCATGCGTTCACACTTCCCTTTTTCATGTTACCTTATAAACACCATGTTATAAGCCTCCCCTTTTCATTTGGCTAAATTGGGTTTAAGTATTAAACCCAACACACCTTACATTGGAGCGAACGTATAAAACGGGGCTAATGACGTTTGGGCTAAATTATAGAACATATGTGTTGGCATGTTTGACGCATGCCAACAACCTTGAAAAGAAATTAAGTGGCATAAATAAATTTTAATCAATAAAGATGAATTTGAATAATGGGCCGCAAATATTTACATATAAAAAGAAAAGAGACAAAATATGTAAATGTAGAAAATACGATGTGTTTAACCCGAGGTTGGATTGAGTTGTGATGTAAACCTGCCCGGAACCGCCCGGCTGTCCAGTAGTCACAACAATACCTATCCAATGTGGGTGGTTAAACACGGAGCCCAATAAGGACCCGAGGTTAGACTGAGTTGTGGCGTAAGACTGCCCGGACCCAACCGGCAACAAGCAGCTACAACAATACCTGTCTAATGTGAGAGGTCAAGGCTTTAATAAGACAATTAAGGCTGAGTCAGGATTGATAGGATTAAGTAAATTATATTAATACTTAATCAAAATGGAACATGCTAAACTAAACAGACTGATTTGGGTGTTAGGTTTATTAAACACTTAACCAACTTAGCATGTTGGCTAGAAATAGAAAACCTAGTAGCGGGGGACCCTTTTCAGCAGTAACCCTACAAGTTGTATCATGATACCCTGAACTAGGCAGGGTGGGGCACGATTACTGGGCTGACTGTAAGAGGTCAAATTGACGGCGGTGGTGCAACAGTGTAGGTTCTAACGGGGTGTGGGCGTGCACACACTCCGGCGCAGAAAAATAAGGCACTGGGCACCAGTAGCATACCTGTGCATTCTAGAGTTGTGTCGGGCCGCCACCATGGGACTTGATACACCCCATGGTGGGACCAGCATAGGTAACTACAACATCGGGGGCCGTAAGACACATGTAACTATGCGAGTAGGAGCCGATCATCAGAAATGGATCACTTCACCCTGATTATGGGGTGCCTGTTGGGAACTAGTTTATATGGGCACAGAGATTAATATGGGGTACGATAGTATATTCAACCCTAGACAACTTAACTTAGTTTATGGTGCTTTCCCATTTCCAATTTATACTTATCATACCCAGTTCTTTATTCATAGACTGAATAGTCCTAGACTTACTCAGGCTTTATGTCTGACTCTACTTTTCTTTCGCCTTCTTTTCTTTCGTCCCCCCCCCCCCAGGTCCACAGGGAGGGAATACTGCAGCTTGACCAGATTTCACACCCAGCTTGAAGAGAAAGAATGTATTGCTTGGATCTTTTCCGTTTTGGACTATGGCTTTGGATAGCAATTATGGGACTTTTGCAGTTTATTTATGTTTTCTTTATGCTTCTTTAAATAATGTAATCAAGACAGTTATGATTTTGGAAGTATTGTAAGACAATTATGGCATGGTTTGTGTAACACGTATTTTGATGAAATAAAAGTTGTTGTTTTCCGCTGTTCAAAAATATGTGTTATTATATCTGTCTTGTATATCTGTGACTTATACTTATAAACCTCCACCAAAATTAGGGCATTCCCTTTGAGAGTGACCCTAATGGAGGTGGGGTGTTTCAAAGCCCATAATCCGATGTTCTTGGATTTGCCTTGTATCTACTTACTAATCCAACAGCTTGAGCAATGTCAGGTCTAGTGCACACCATAGCATACATCAAGCTACCTATTGCACTAGCATAAGGCACCTTCTTCATATAGGCCTGTCCTTTTCTGAGATCAGAGAGCCTTGATTAGAAAGCTGTATACGCAAAGGCATGGGTGTACTGATAGCCTTTGCAGAATCCATGCTAAACCGAGCAAGCACCTTTTGAATATATTCCTTTTGAGTAAGTCTCAAAAGTCCAAGCTTTCTATCTCTTTGGATTTCCATCCCCAAAATTTCTTTGCTTCTCCAAGGTCTTTCATATCGAATTCCACTTTTAATTTCAATTTCAACGCATCAAGCTTTATCCTTGGAAGCAATCAACATATCATCCACATATAAAAGTAAATACACCCAATTATTATTCTTTAAATGCTTAAAATAAACACATGCATCTTTAGTACTACGATTAAAACCATGCGAAAGATTAAAAGAATCAAACCTTTTGTACCATTGTCTAGGCGACTGTTTTAGACCATAAAGAGATTTCTTCAACTTGCATACCCAATTTGACTTTCCATCTACAATAAATCCTTCTGGCTGCTTCATGTAAATGGTTTCCTCCAAGTCACCATGCAAGAAAGCGGTCTTCACATTAAGTTGTTCTAACTCCAAATCGTAAGCGGCAACTATTGCAAGTAGGATTCGAATTGAAATTTTTCTAACAACTAGAGCAAATATTTCATCATGCTCTAGCCCCTTTCTTTGTGAAAACCCTATGGCTACTAATCTTGCCTTGTATCTACCATCATATTTTACCTTGAACACCCACTTGCAACCTATGGCTCGACTTCCTTGAGGTAGTGGTACCAAATCCCAAGTCTTGTTCTTTTGCAAAGACTGTATCTCCTCTTCCATAGCGAAATTCCACTTCGAGTTGTCACTTGACTTCATGGCTTATTCAAGACTCAATGGTTCATCATGAATTACATGTAAAGCATACTCAAACTGATCATCAAGGCTGAAATTTGCATATTGCCAATCTCCATATCTAATTGGAGCTCTCTTTGGTCTCTGACTAGCCCGAATGACTATATCGCCTGACTCTCTTTCAGCTCCACCTTGAACCCCACCTTTAGCTCTACCTTGAGATGAATCATCCCTAACTTCATGACCATCACCATCACTACTAGAGGAAATCTATGGATTATCATGTGATGTATCATCAACTGCTACGTCACTATTATCAATAGTGATAGCTCTACTTCGGGTTTGAAAACCGGGAATCTCGATCTTTTCAGGCTTCTCATCAACTGAGTCTGAACCCTCTGATAAACCTTCCAAAGGTTTGAACATTGCTGACTCATCAAAAGTCACATGTGTGGAATGTATAACTTTCTTCGTAATTGGATTACAAATTCTATATCCTTTTATGCTATCTGTATAACCAAGAAAAACACATTTGGAGGCCCTAGGCTCCAACTTGTCATGTCCTGTATTGTGAACATAAACTGGACATCCAAATATGTGAAAATAACTTAATAAAGTGTTTTTAACTCTCCATACCTCCTCTGGAATCTTCCCATCAATGGCTAAGCATGGAATCCGATTAATAATATGTGCTGCAGTCGAAATAGCTTCAGCCCAAAAACTCTAAGACATACCCGCAATCAATATCAAGCAACGGACCTTTTCAAGTAGAGTCCTATTCATTCTCTCAGCAACCCCATTGGATTTTAGATCACAAGGTGTACTAAAATGTCTTCTAATACCACACTATCTGCAGTAGTTGAGGAACTCTTTGGAGACATATTCGCCACCATTGTTGGATCTAAGAATCTTCAATTTCTTTCCTGTTTGGTTTTCAATAAGAGCTAACCAAACCTTAAACTTCTCAAATACTTCCGACATAGCTTTCATTACATACACCCAAACCTTGCATGAGTAGTCATCAATGAAGGAAACAAAATAATATGCTTCACCAATAGAAGTTGTAGAGTATGGCCCCCAAACATCTGAATGCACATAATCAAGTACCCTCTTAGAGGTATGCACACCATCACCAAAAGAAACTCTGGTTTGCTTTGCCAATACACACTCCTTGCAAAAATCCAAATTGTTGAAGATTTCTCCCTTGATCTTTTTCTTCTTACGAAGCAACTCTAAGTTCTTCTCCGAAGTATGACCTAATCTCATATGCCAAATCTTGGTAGCATCCAAACTTTTAGAACTATCGAATCCAATACATAATTCTCCATGGACAATGGTACCCATTAGTAAATACAGATTTCGCACCATAACACCCTTCATCAATACAAGTGCCTCCCTAGAAACTCTCAAACCATCTTTGACAATCGTCATCTTGCACCCCAATGATGCCAATTGGCCTAATGATATCAAAGATTTCCGAAGACCTGGGACATAACGAACATTTGAAAGTGTGCGAACAATCCCATCATACATGCGAATGCGAACTGAACCAACTCCCATAGACTTGCATGTAGCATCGTTCCCCATAAGGATAAAACTTCCTTCTTTGGCATCGAAGGAAGAAAAAAAATCCTTATTAGGAGTCATGTGAAATGATGCTCCAGAATCTAGAATCCAGTGGTCTACAACATCTGATACAACCTCTGTCAACAAATCGCTACCGCGTTTCTCCATCGCAATAGATGAAGAACCATCAGTCTTCTTCTCCAAATCTGGACAGTCTTCTCTCCAATGGCCTGGTTTCTTACAATTATAGAACTTCGCATCGTTACACTTACTCCGCGAATTAGGCTTTCTAGAATTGGAACGCCCCCTATTATTCTTCACTTTCTTCTCTGCTCTTCCTCTCTCAACAAATAAGTCTGAACTACTACTTCCTTCACTGCTATCACTAACACCAAAACCTTTCATCTAATCTCCCAACTCTTCATTGAGCAAACCTGTCTTCACATCATCTAATTTCAATGTGTCTATACCATAGATAAGGCATTAGCCAAACCAGTGTATCGCTCTGGAAGAGAACACAGCAGAACCATTGCCTTTTGTTCTTCATCAATCTTCAATTCAACAGACTTCATCTTCATCAACAGGTCATCAAACACACTTAGGTGCGTATTAATTGAAGAACCATCCTTCATATTATAAGTGAAGAAAGTCTTCAATAGGATCAGACGGTTAATTAGGGATTTCTTCATGCAAAGGTCCTCCAACTTCTTCAAATTGCCTCTAGTTGTTGTCTCCTGACTGATTTCAGAAATTACATTCTTTCCCATAGCAAGCTGAAGAGTAGTAAAGGCCCATTCTTCAATCTCTTCTAATTCCACTGATGAAATATCAGCAGGCAATGTCTTTATATCAAATACTACTCGATGAACGCGATTTCTTCTCAAAACTGCTATCATCCACTGCCACTTTTCAAAATCTACTTCATCATTCCACTTCTCTATCGTCAACTGTGATCCAGACGCCACATAGGAGCCTTTGATGTATGGAGCAACTACTGGCACTGACATATTATTTGTTTTGTTTTCATCTCCTTTTGTCATTCTACCAAACACCTTCTTTGCGAATCTAGCTCTGATACCAGTTATAAGGGGTGATCAATCCCTTTCAGCGGAAAAATCTCAATAGGATCTTACAATGATGTGATAGAACAAACAACTTGTAATGAATATAAATCTCAGATTATAGAAAAAATAAAAGCAACAGAGAACACACAAATTTATAGTGGTTCCACTATCGTGAGATAGTGTACGTCCACTTCAATAAGGAAGAGATTTTATTAATATTCAAGAGATTACAGAGTTTTTTTATAAAGTAGAGCAAAAGAAATGAAGAATACAAATATTCTCATACATTTCATAGGAATAACATCCTCTATGCCTCTCTTTAAATAGGGAAAAGATTACTTGGGCATGAGACAATTTATTTATGTAAAATAAATCAATTTATGGAAAAAAACTAATATCCCATTAATTAATTGTCATATAATTGGTTAATAATTTTCCCTTTTCTCCATCAATCAATCCCTTTTCCAATTTTAATCTCTTTTCGTTTCTTTTCTTCATGAAACATGAAAACTAATTAAATGATGAATATTTCCAATATCCCCTATTCATTAATATTCCCTTCATTTCTTTCCATTCATTTCTTGCACAAAACAGGTAACGAAATCACCATGAATATCTCCAAAAAAATTAATTGATATTTGGAAATATTGTATCACCAAATTCCAATACAGAAAATGAGATAAATCAAAATCTTCTGACCATAATTTAATAGGTTCTTACATGGTAAGTGATGGGTGGACACGTCAACCTATGGTGCTCCTGAATCCTAGCCCTTCCCAACTTGATGTGTTTTGCCTTTCTAATCGATGATCTAGCATGGAAACTAAAGAAAAGACATAATGAATATTATTTAAGTGAGAGAAATGAGCTAAGATATTTCATTCATTTATGTATGCATCCATTTGAAATTTTAAAATTTTATTTCAATGGATACATACATTAAAATACGTAGTGGACAAATATCGAAAATCCACTAACCACCAAAATTAAAAGCTTGATTTGTTTTTTTTTTAGGAAAGGGAAGGGTGAATATAGATTAAGAGATGAAAGAAATTTTATCGACTTTATCTTATTTTCTGTAAATGCAAAGTGTGAATTGTTATTCTTGAACAATTTAAATGTGTTACGAGCATATCTTTGTATTTCTCATTTTCTGGAAAGGACAAAAGAACCGATTTTATCGCCTTCATCAACTTTTTGAGGAATCGACTATGAATGATAAAAGAACCATAACATAAAAGTGTAGTCTTATTAATATAGTAAAATCATTATATAGCTTATTGGATCTCCATATTTATTTAAAAACAACTAGACTTTTGTTTCCTGGCTTAAAATGGAAATCAGTTTTTCGTACTGTAACTATTATCACACTTACCTGTATGTAATAATTAACTATTTAAAATGGAATTTGGTTTACATTTTATTTTAATTCGTGACCTAACATCATTTATAATTTGTTTTTCTTATTGTCACGCTTGCTAATGTTATTGGTACTATTTATCTTTGCAGTACTAAATATAAATAAACCATACTATGAAAGCACTTGAAATATTTTGTGCATTCTTGCCAAAAATGCACTTTTCTTATCTTAAAGAAAAATTAAAAACATTTAAACTATGGTGATTGACAACCATTGGAAACATTTATTTGACTGTAATTTAACTCCTGAAAAATAGAAAACAAAGAAAATATTTCATAGATGTTAATACAGCGTGCATTAGTATTTACTAAAAGATATAGTCACCTATTGTTGATTTCGTGAAGAGCATCCAAACCATAAAGAAGTGACCTGCAAGTAGTTCCTGAGAAAATGTGAAAATTATGCATTAGTATTTACTAAAAGTGGGATGTTTTTTCTACCATCTTCTCAATAATTTTTCATATGTCATGAACTTATTCCTCCTTTTTATGCCCTCATCTAAATTTCAACATCTAGCATATTCATACTAAGTAAGAAACATGCAAATAAAAATGTTTATGCATGTATTTACAAACATAAATTAATTAGGTTTCTGAGCATATCAAATATTAACGGAAAGAGAACAATATAAAGCCATAGACAGTTGACAACGATTAGGAGTAAAGCGACTGGAAAGAAAAAACCAAAAATTGTTGATTCGCTGTGAATTCTTCTAAAGCCCAGATTTATAGATATAGTAAATATAAAACAATATTAAAATGAATTTAAAATTAATGAAAAAATAATTCCTCGATTCTTAGATAATGATGGTTGAATACAAAAGATTAAAAAACCGTACCTAGCGAGATGAAATCGTTGAAATATTCAATTTTGGGAGAGAAGGGTGTCACTTGTTAGGAGAAAGCGATGGAGAAGGTATAATTGCATATGCCGAAGGTTAGAGACGACGGTTCGCTTGGCTTGGAGGAAAAAAAGGGAATTAGGGCGTTAATGGTAGCACAGCTTCTGCTTTGCTATTATTTAAATAGATGAATTTATGTTATTGTATTATTTTGATTTAATAAAAATATCTCTAGAGTTTTAAGGGGAATTGAGAGAATTAAGGAGAGTTGAGATACTTGACAGAATTAAGGAGAGAACTTGAAAAGCTTCTGCTTTACTATTAAATAATAGATACAACATCAGTATGGCACGTGGAATGTATACTCAACCGTCTTCCCCTTCTATGTGTGTGCCTAAGCGCTATTCCATCGTATAGTCTTCCTCGACCTTCTCATCTATCTAAACCCTCCCTTTTTTTGCTGATTACGTTCTGCTTTCCTATTGCCTAATTACCTCCCCGCCGTTCTCCCAAAACATGCCTTCCGTGTTCGCTCTCCCCTTCCTCTCTCATGCCCCACAAGCTCCGCTCTCTAAACCCTAAATTAATTTGGTCCTACTCGGTGTTCGCCTTCGCCCCTTTGACCAGCAAGCATCCCGTGGTCATGGCAATATCTCCCTTCGCTTTCCATCCACGTATACACCTGATCTAGCAATTGAAACGTTGTAAGGTACTGTCCTCTTTTTTCCCCTCTCATCCAGTCTTTGGTTCTTTTTGTCCATTCTTTGTTACAGGCATCGAATATTTGCATTATTTGGTGACGATATTTTACCTATTTTAGTTGTTAGTTATTTTTGCTATGGTAAAGTATGTTGAGGTTTGATAGTTATTAATAGACTTAAAACTGAGTTGTAAATAGGGATATATTAATATCGTGTTTCTTATTTTTCATTGATGTTTGTATAATGTGATGATGGAACCATCTTTTTTTGGTTTGTACCATCAACGATGACTCAATGATGTTGGTGGTATTTATATTTATAGTTTTTACAATTTAGCGTCTTACAGAAACATTTATGTGTAATATTCATACTACTATATGTTATGCTATTTGTATCATTTTTTTTAATTAAATGTTCTGATCATGCTAGGATAACATTGATGAGTGAATGTGAAATTATTAGTATATTGTTGACATTTCCTATCATTGAACTTAGTTACATATGACCGTTTATCAATTAGAATCAACTGCCTTTCTTAGCCTTTGCTAAAACATAATGATGTGCTGTATATGGGTTTATGAACAATATTTGCTTGCATGCATTATCAGTAACACAGAATTTGCTGTCTTTCTCGATTCCAATTCTTAAGGTTAACATTTGTTTGACGGTGTCTTTCCCATCTTATTTTTTCATCTTGAATTGAAAATTTCTAATTTATTAAACTACATCAAAACGAAAAGCAATTTTGACTTCTATATTACTACAATTTTTCAAAAAGGAAAAAGAAACAAAACAGAACGATCTAACTGTGTTTTTTTCTCTACATGCTTTAACTTTTTTTTTCTTCAGTTTACGATGTTATTCGAGGACCAATGCACCAATATGCTTTTTGGATGAACCATAATGTATACATTTATGAAGATGCTATAATTAACTATAATGAAAATAAATCACATTTATTTATTTTAACTGTCCGTGTGCGAACTGTATCACGAACTCTCCGTCTTAGGGTAATCTATACTTCTTTGTCACATAAGTGTCAACGATCAAGGTTTTCAAAATAAGATTCAAATTGTAAATCGTAAAAATCAAACTATGAATCGAAATGGGATTTAAATCGTAAATCGTAGATTCGAAAAACACACATTTTAAAGTTTGCACACACATTGAAATTAATTTAATGTTTAAACTTCTTCATCTAAATCTAAAACATCATTTTCTCTCTTGTTTCAATTTTAATTTGTTTTTAAATGATTAAAGTTATAATTGTAGACCCAAATAAGTATATTAAATATATTAAGTTGAACTGAATGATATTTCTAAAGTGTGACATTAGCTTGGTTTGAATCGAAATACAAATCGAATCGTAAAGGGAGAGATTCGATTTAAAACGGGATTCAAATCGTAGGATTTTAAGATTTTTGATAATAATGTCAACGATTACCATCCTTTTCTGCATTGTTGATGAGTTGATGCGATTACATTCTCTCCTGGATTGCATGTAGGCACTCATTGTTCCCACCACTATCTGTGCATTGGATGATTTCGTTTTTGACTGGGATTTGTGTTCTTGCTATATCGTAGTGGTTAATTTATGGTAAGCTGTAATTCACCAGTTGTTTCCATATCATTTTTCAATTTTTTATCTCATTAAATTTTTTATTTTGCAACCATGAATTTCTAAATTTGTGGTTTGACTTGATTGGGATAACATTAATAATGTTCTGTTGTTTAATTGCAAAGTAATTAGTATCTCACTAACTATTTTCCATATATTAACTAACCATATATGTAATAAAATTTTCCATGAAATATATGTTCTATTCTTCGTGAACACAATTTTTCCCATATTTCCAGTAGTAAGAATTAATTGGGTTTCTTTCTTTTCTTAAGAAGTTACCTTACATTTTGGAAGTGATGCCTTTTCATTTTCTTAGTAAACCAAGATGCTATATGCTTACTGTCTCCGTTTTAAGAATTCACAAGTTCCTTAAAATAACATCAAATATTTTGTACTATCGGTCAATAAAAAGGATTTGCATTGATGTAAAAGAAGACTTAAATAGAATGAAAAAACATGTGCATTGTATGGCTTCTAGAATACAACAAGATTAAGACATGCCAACATTAACATAGATAAGATTACCAAAGCAAATATGATATTATTTTAAACTGATAGTACATCAGTTGACTGTAACGAACTGGGATTTTCGACTCCGAAATTAAACATAAAACCCATGTCAATTATTCAGGTATCGAACATTCCAGATCATTAATAGAAAGAAGTTAGAGGGTGAGAATAGATAAGATAGAAAATTAGAGTAGAAGAAGAAGAAGAAGAACACAATCAGAGTAAACACGAATCTCACAGCGGAACGACTAAAATATATTATAACATAACTTTGAAATAAAACAGTATATGTATACAATAACATTAAATGAGTACAACACTTACACACAGCGGAAATAACAATAGCTATATAGTCCTGAAGTCTCCTTCTTCAAGCTTCTCCAAGTATATCTGTAAAGACCTGAACTACTTGACTGCCCATACAAATTTGGGCACCCAAGACTTTAGGGGAAAAACAAAACAAAATAAACTCTGGGTCAGTCATCGGACTGGTGTGAGTAAACTCAAATCATTTGGTTTAACTTTTCAAAATCCTTTTCCAAAAGAAAAGATAATCATAAGACTGATCCACACTTAAACACGGATGGTTTTTACCTTACGATAACCCAAAACAGTTTTTGGAAACCAATACTTCTCTGATATTATAATAATGTCTAATCACAAGTAATTAATAATCTAGCAGAACGCTTGCATCTCACGTTCCACATATATAGTATACAAACAAAACCGTGGGCGCTTATTAGAGACTGGATTCCAACTATGACAAGATATGGGACCACCTGCCGAAAGTGTATCTCTAGAGACGAATGCACTGAGTTCAACAAGAACGTCTTGCAACCCAGACCACACATGACCGACCACTCATTTTGCTTGAGTGTATCGAATGTATATCACCAACGGTTGGGAGCTACCTACCGTCTTCCCGAAAAGGGACAACATCGATAATAGATAAAAGAATGAATTGTATTTTCTCTAGATAGGTGATATACACCCTAATGGGAGCGACCACTTAGTCATGCCGCCTGCCCGATTTTCTGTCATTTCCCGGTTGATGAGGCTTGAGGTCATTACGTATCTTTGACAGATCATACATTTATTTACCTTGAATGCCACATCGTTATACCCATCAAATCACAAATTGATTTCCTCAAAAATACCATGGGTATAAAGCTAAGAGAAACGAATTCCTCCGCCACCAAACGTAAGTACGTTTGAAAAGATCAACTTACGCGATCCGTTAGATATACTCTGTCAGACATTCATCCATTCACGTTTGTCCTGGGACTGGACAAACCTAAGGCACTATTCTGTAAATAGGATAGCCCTTGCATAACTCCGTTTTCAATATTTGATCGCAACGCTAACGTCCATACAGAGTGGTGCTAACGTCCATACAGAGTGGTTTTCAGATAATATATATGATCCTGGTCTCTCTATATTGATGACGATAAAATTGTCAAAAACTTCGATAGTCGGTGATTTAACTATCAAAGAAAAACAGGTGTGCAAACAATGATAGTATTTCCAGATGGAAACTCTATCGATCAATCATCAATCCACATTTATCTATTTCTATAAAATTATCTTTAATTTATCCATTTCCCCATTTCTATATATTTGAAAATTCTTATTTTCTAAATTTAGAAAATATACATCATCAATCATTGGAAAACATTTCCATCTCTGTTTCACGTATTACCGACATTCCAGTATTCTTTCTCATCAACATTTCATTTTCTATGATTAGAAAACATCTTTGATTATGTTTGGAAAATAATACCAAAATTTATACATTTGATTTCAACAGATGTTTAAAATAAACATCACTAAGGCAATTTAAACCATCACGGTTATTAACTCAACTTCTTAACCAACTTTCACTATCGAACCTTAACCACTTCTTCATTAAAACTGAAGTCAATCAAGTTGGTATAATTACCTCTCAGACCTTAACTGAATGACATTTCTAACCTCGAAATAGACAAATCTCACCTTTCAAATTCTTTAACACACTTCGAATAACTTATATTCGATTACTTTTCTCAAATCAACTATATTCGATAACTCCATTTCAAATAAGTGCTATTCGATTAATGTCTTTTTACTAACTCTATTCAATTTATTACTACTCGACTAATTCAACTTGATTAACTCCAGTTGTATAACTCTAATTTGATTTACCTCCAATCGATTAACTCTAATTGATTAACCATAACTGGTAAATTCTAACTGATTAACTCTAACTAGTTGACTCTTATCGATTTAACTCTACTGATTTACTATGATCGATTAACTCAAACTCGACTTATTTAACTCTTATTGATTAACTAATATTCTATTTAACTTCATTCGCTTGACTCTAGATCGCAGCGATCACAATGGTTACGCCTGATTCCCTCAGGAAACATCCGACCGCCGTAGGCTATCTGCAGCCTTACGAATTACGCTAGCAGTCATACGAAATGGAAACACATCCTAAATAACTATGTTTGACTATCTCTATCTCAAATAACTATATTCAATTAACTCTAATTGAATACCAGTGTTCAATTAATTCTAATTTGATTAACTCTATCTAATTAACTCTATGTTTATTAAGTTTTCAAATATCGATGTTGAAATCGACCTTTACTTCTCTGTATAAGTCTGGACTTATATATCCTATTTACACAATGATAAACATCTCATTTATAAAATATTATTTATAAATTTATTTTCTCAATCTATCGGTCAGAATAGATTCTATTTTAAAACTTTACTTTAAATTCATAACACGTTATACTCGTGTGCGAAGCACGTGTCTAAGTCCTTCAAATGTAAAATTCTCCTTTTCTACAATACTAATCACTTTTCCAGTATTCCTTTTAAAATCAATTTATTTACAAATATTTCCTCTTTCCATTCTGTCTATTTGATTTACAAATAAATATTCCTTTTTAATCTATTTATTTCCTAAATAAATAGTTTTCTTTTTATAAAATCTTTTGATTTTATAAATATTTATTTTTCAATATAACATTGAAAATTCCCTTTTTAACATTGCAGTATTCTTTCTGGTATTTACCATACCATAAAACAATGATCAGGGTCATTCAATTATATAAAATCAACAACAGATTTCATATCACATCATATAACACAATATATGAAAAAAAGTAAAATAAATGTTGAGGAACCCAGTTGGGTCCCTCCGACCTGTTTTCCTTGCATCCACAGATTTTAAACAATAAAATTAACATCAATTTCATTTCACTATGAAATATTCTGCTAAACAGAATCAATATTTGAATAACGACTTATATTTATCATTATCTATATTTTCAATCAACTGATTAGCAGTTTAACCAAACGGCCAACACACATCAAACAACCATTATTTATGGATTCTAAAAATATTTTATAAAATATAAATTTAGTAGAGTTAGTGAAATTTACTCACCTTGGATGGTTATCGTTAAATAACGATAAATGTTGGTAGATTAAATCCGACGCTTTATTTTGCCATATAGTCAAACAATCCCTGAATCACCTTAACCCAGCATCATTACGTGGTCTGTGATCAATTGATTTCAATGTGACAAACCGTTCTTAAATCCAATAACATGTGCATGAAAGATATTAGTAACTAGTTTTAGGTTATTTAATAAAATTAATTTAACAACAAATATTGGGCTCACCACTAAAGAAATAATTCCAGCCCAGTACCCCTTGAAACCCAATGCTTCTGGTTCTTCCCCTTTCACGAGTTTGGAGCCGCTCCTGTACGTCTATTTCTTCTTTTCTTTATATATATATATTTTTTTTTAAAACACAGTCCAAACCCAAAGTTTATCACCCACGTGACCGCAACTACAATGCCATCTTCTCCTCCGTTCAAAGTTTTACACGCTGTCCCTTGTTTCAACCATTCCACACCAGTGTATGTATATCCTTCATCATGACCACGTCCTACATGTTTTCTCAAAACGAACTACCATCAACCTTATCACTTCCTTAAGCACCTTACACTTGTTTGTCCCATATTCTCCAAATAAGATGGGGACTTTGCAATGAAGGATTAGGGAAAATCATAGGTATATAGGTCGGCATGTACGATTTTATGTTGTGAATATTTGTGGTGATATTTCGTTTCCATGTAGTCATGCAATATAATGTGGGTACAGTAACTACTGAAGAGAAAAAACATAGCTGGAAGGGTTACGATTCTTTACTTAAAAGTAATTGAGATATTATAAATATATGTTTTCGGCAAATTGACAGAAGTTGTTGGCTCGTGTGATTTTGTATATGAATTGATTTCTCTTTTTTTTCAGAGCAAAGTTTTACAATCTCCGTTACACCAAATTTCATTGTTTTATGGACTGCTACAGACAGAAATGAAAATATTGTCATGTCAATCAATGCGTCACGATCCCAAAAATATAATAACATCGGTAGTTTAACTTATATTATGAAACCCCAAAATATTGATATAGGGTGCAAAATACTCCAAATAAAAAGTTGCGTACTTAATTAATTAAAATTTTCAGTAAAATTCCAAAAATTAAATTATCGCTACATCTCAAAAGAACTTTGTCTAAATTCGAATCCAATATGCAGTTATTCAAATAAACTGTTACGGTCGATGAACGATTCTATAGCGACTATTTGAAAATTTGATTTGGTCATATCTAAAAATCTACACGACGAAATCTCGATTTTTCTCTTCCATTAGAAAAATATAATTCACCAGCTCCTAACGTTTCTTGTTTCACAGAAATCCGATTTAAAACGAATCCTGCACATTCAGTTGAAGTTCAAATAGCTAAATAACGAACTATCGCGCCATTTCGAGCTCGATTATAATTACATTATAATTATACGTTCGAACTGTCGTTCAAATAATATATTCGTTATTTTGATTCAATTTTAAACTGAATTAAATATCACAAATGATCCAATTCACATTATTTTGTGAATTCCATTATTTCTAACTATTTTAGAAATCAAATATATTATTATATTATTATATTAACTAAATATTCAATATTATTTAATTCTGGTCGTTTTAAATAACCAAACCATTATTTAAATAATTAAATAAATTATATCACTGAAAAATGTGGGTCGTTACATTCTTTCCCCCTTAAAATAATTTCGTCCTCGAAATTGCTAAGGTAGAAGGCAGACCCTATTAACTGGGTTAAAATTACAAGTTTACTTCTTTAACTTCAGTTTCAATTGAACCGATTAATTCCAATTAAAATATTAATTTATTCTTACTAACGAAAATTTTCAAAAATCCCGAAAATTTTCTAACACCCGAAATTTTTGAAAAATTTCGCCAGCACCTCCTTTGTACCGGTCAATAACTCAAAGCCCAACTCGCCTCTCTAGGCCTTTTCCTTTCAAAAAGAAAATCAAAAAGCCAAGCGGCTTGCCAAATTGGCCCATAAATCACCAAATCCATAAAAATAAACGTGTACCTTTTTGTCAGGAATATCATTAAATCCTTACATTCTGCTACCAATTTGTAACGACCCGGATTTTGAGCGACTTTGGTTATCGACATAAACACGATGTCAATAACCAAAACATCGAAAAATCCCGGTAATTAATGAAAGAAATTAGAGGGTGAGAATAGATAAGATAGAAACTTAGAATAGAAGAAGAAGAACACAACATCAGAGTAACACAAACCTCACAGCGGATCGAATAACATATAATAGATAACATAACTTTGAAATATAACAGTTATGTATACAACAGCACTTATCAGAGTACAGCACTTACAACACAGCGGAAATAAACTATAGCTATATGATCTTGAAGCCTCTTGCTCCGAGCTCTCCAAGTATATCTGTAAATTCCTGACTACTTGACTGCCCGTACAAAATTAGGCACCCAAAAGTTTAGGGAAAACAACAAAGTAAACTACGGGTCAGTCATGGGACTTGTGTGAGTAAAACAGTTTAAACAAGTATATGAACAAGTAAACGATATCACATAAGACCACGCCGCAGAACGGAACGGGTTTTTCCTTTATAAGAATCCAAAATATCTTTATATCAAAAACCTTTTGATATTATAATAATGTCTATCAACCACAATAAAATAATCATCTAGCAGAAACGCTTTCATCTCACGTTCTACATATATGGTATACAATCAAAACCGCAAACACGTATTGGGTAATGGATTTCCAACTATGACAAGGTATGGAACCACCTTCCGATCAGTGTACTCTAGGAACGATACACTGGAGTTCAACAAGAACATCTTGTAACTCAGCCACACATGACTGACCACTCATTTTGCTTGAGTGTATCGAATGTATATCACCAACGGTTGGGATCAGCAACCGTTCCCGTATATATATGGGACAGCATTGATAGATTAATGAAGCAAATGAATATTCTCTAGATAGGTGATTATACACCCTACTTCGGTGCAACCAACTTAGCCATGCTGCATGCCCGATTTCTGTCATTTACCGGATGATGAGGCTAGAAGCTACGCTTTATCATCACATCAGATTCACTTCGAATGCCACATTGTCAGGTCCATCGAAATCACTAATTTGACGTCTACAACCATACATTACGTGTTAGCTAAAGAAGTCTCCTTCTCCGCTTCCATTCTTGTTACGATTGAAGAAATCAAAGTACGTGACCTTTCTGGAAATACTCTGTCAGACATTCATCCACACAAGTCATCCTCATTCACTTAAAATGTCACATCGTCATACCCGCCAAATCACAAATTGATTTATCCAAAAATAACACGGGTATACAGCTTAGAGAAACGAATTCCTCCACCACCAAACGTGAATACGTTTGAACAGATCAACTTACGCGATCCATTGGATATACTCTGTCAGACCTTCGTCCATACAAGTTGTCCTGGGACTAGACAAACCGAAGGCACTATTCGGTATATCCATCTTAGTCACTGTTATCTAAGACTTATACAACAGCCCTTGCATTTTACTCCGTCTTCAATTATCTTTGGCATATATGATTCGCAATACTTATGCCAATACAGAGTGGTTCTTCGGATAATAATCCAACCGGTCTCTCCATGTTAACAACGTTAAAATGGTCAAAACTTCGATAGTCTGTGATTTAACCATCAAAGATAAACAAGTGTGCAAACAACGATATTATTTCCAGATGGAAATTATATCGGTAAATCATCAACATATATTTATATATATATTCACATTGCCTTATTTTCTATGTTTAGAAAATATATGTTATTAACACTGGAAAATGTTTTCCATTTGCTTATTTACAAATCACTACTCTTCCCCAACTATTAGTCCCTGACTGTGAACTAGTATGAGAACAATTCCCTAAGTATAAATCCCGAAGGCCGAAACCAACATCAGATAGACACTTAGAAAACCATTCAATTTACTAATCTCTAGTCGGTTCTAATTTTACTTAACTCTATTTGATTAACTCTGATTGATTAACTCTAACTGGTCAACCTTAATTAATTAACTCTAACTGGTTTTACTTGGTTTGACTAACTCCATTTATTAACTCAATTGACAAATTCAACTCGATTAACTGAACTAATCACTTTGATTAACTCAACAAATTCACTTTGGTTAACTTAACCAATTCACTTAACTAATTCACTTAGTTTAACTTAACTAATTCACTTTGATTAATCTAACTATTCACTTAACTCCTGTCGAATAAACCATATTCGATAACTTCTCTAACTCTACTCGAATATACTATATTCGATTAACTCCTTTAATCTATTCGATTTGATAACTCCCCTTTTCGAATAACCAATATTCGATTAACTCACTTCGAATAACTAATAATTGATAACTCCTTCGAATAAACTATATTCGATAATCTTCTCTCGAATAACTAGATTCGATTAACTTAACCTATTTAACTTAACTTGATTAACTCCTATCGAATGACTAGATTCGATCAACTTAACTTATTTAACTCATCTTGATTAACTCCTATCGAATAACTAGATTCGATTTAACTCCATTCGCTTGACTCTAGATCGCAACGATCACAATGGTTACGCATGATTCCCTTAAGCAACATCCGACCGCCTTAGGCTATTTACAGCCCTGCGAATTACGCTAGCAGTCGTACGAGATGGCAACTTACCATGAATACTATGTTTGACTGACTCTGTCTCAAATAACTATATTTGATTAACTCTAGTTCGTTTTAACTCTAATCGATTAACTCTAACTGAGTAACTCTAACTCGATCAACTCGACTTGATTAACTCGACTTACTTAACTCAACTGGTATACTCGACTTACTTAACCCAACTGATAAACTCGACTTACTTAATCCAACTGGTTAACTCGACTTACTTAACCCAACTGGTTAACTCGACTTACTTAACCCAACTGGTTAACTCGACTTACTTAACCCAACTGGTAAACTCGACTTACTTAACCCAACTGGTTTACTCGACTTACTTAACCCAACTAGTTAACTTGACTTACTTAACCCAACTGGTTAACTTTAACTGAACTGGTTAACTCTAACTGAACTGGATAACTCTACTAAACTGGTTAACTCTAACTGAACTGGTTAACTCTACTGAACTGGTTAACTCTAACTGAACTGGTTAACTCTACTGAACTGGTTAACTCTACTGAACTGGTTAACTCTAACTGAACTGGTTAACTCTACTGAACTAATTCGACTCGACTAACCCCTTTCGAATAGCATATTCGTTTTACTAACTTTCGAATACCATATTCGATTTACTCCCTTCGAATACCATATTCGATTTAACTCCTTTCGAATACCATATTCGATTTAACTCCTTTCGAATACCATATTCGATTTAACTCCTTTCGAATACCATATTCGATTTAACTCCTTTCGAATACCATATTCGATTTACTTTATTCACTTTATAAAGATTTCCTTTTAACAACGTTTTATTCATTTGAAAAGATTTACTTTTAAATAACGGTTCTACACTTTAAAAATGATTTCCTTTTAATAACGTTTTCCTCTTTATAACGGTTTCTACTTTATAACGTTTTCCATTTCAATTCTATTTGTAAATGGTTTACAAATATTTCCTTTTCAAATTTATTCTTGAAATATTCTAACTCCTTAAATTCCTGGAAAAATTCGCCATAACCTCCTTTGTATCGGGAGCATCGGGAAAATCCCCAAACCCGCCACACAGGCCTTTCCATTCAAAAAGAAAATGGTTTGTAATTATTTCCTTTTTGAATATCTCCTATTTATAAATATTCCAATTTATAAACATTTCTTATTTATAAATATTCCACTTTATAAATATCTCTTATTTATAAATATCCCATTTTATAAATATTCTATTTTCAATATCACTTTGAAAATCCCCTTATCAACATTTCGGTACGTTATGGTATTCAATCATATCAAATCACGATGTTCAATATCGTCCAAGCACATATAATCGCCCACAAATTTTATATCACATCATATAACAATATATGAAAAACAATAAAATAACTGTTGAGGAATCAAGTTGGATTCCTCCAACCTGTCTCCCTGCATCCACAGATGTTACACAATATGATTATCATCACTTTCAGTTCAATATAAATTATTCTGATAGCAGAATCAATATATAAATATTTATCGGTTTATATATATATATATATATATATATATATATATATATTATTTCCACTAACTGACTAGCAGTTCAATCAAACAGTCAACACACAGTCAATCAACCAATATTTAACAGTTCTAAAAATACAACATGAAATTATAAACTGTTCAGAGTTAGTGAGATTTACTCACATTGGCGCGTTAATCGTTAAATAACGGTTTGCGTTATTTGATTGCGATGGACAATTTATTTCGCCAAAAATTGTAACGAGCTCCGATGGACTTGCGATCAGTCCCATTGTGTAGTGTCCGTCCTCACGATCCTGACGCAACTTACGGTTCGTGATTCTGATTTCGTATGTAGAAGATACGAACATTACAAGTTAATACACTTTAACTAGATATTAAATAAAAACTTAGCCTCTTTATTTTGGAAACAGGCCTCACCTTTAACTTAAACTGGCCCACTTCCACTTCACCAAGCCCCAGACCCACGTCCTACTCTCCCCTTCTTCCTGTAATGAAACCCGACTCCAGCTTAAACACCATAGCCGTGATTTCCAGCTCCAACTGCATCTCAACAACTCCATCGTTCTGCTCCAAACAAAAACCATTCACCTCCTCGTCGAACCCTCCGTCTACTCCACCTAAGTAGGTTGAACTCGCACCCCTCATGTCCATTTCCGTCGTCAGGTGCTCATGCTACAACCCACTACAGTAGCGACAACTTTCTCTTCCATTTCCACAAAAACTTTACACCAATGTGCTACTCGACATCACAAGTCCAAAATCACCCACCAAAACCATCATCGATGCTTGAATCTTGAGAATACCCAAACCCTAGGCTACTGTTGGATTTCGATCCCAAACTTTCTAGCATCGCACCCTTCCTATCGGGTATAGGGTAGAAGAGGATTTCACAAGGAATTCAAATATATATTTGAGATGATTTTAGGGATTTTATTCTACTTTCTTTTGAATTTTCATTGAGGATTATTTCACGTTTGGAACTTTCTGAGTGGCGGCTTGAAAATTATCGTGGAAATGAGAAATTAGGTTATAAGGGGTTAAGGGGGTATTTATAAGGAGGATAAATATCTAGATATTTTGTAGAAGGAATATTCCCAGTATATTTCTTTTGTTAATTCGTGTTTAAAAATCCCTGCGATCATAAACTATACCCAAAAATCACGAAACTGGACTTGTAGCTAGAGTTTGACATTACGGTCCCAACGAAACTGGTTTCGTTGAATTCCGACTCCGTATGCCCACACAGCGTATTTTTAATTGTCAAAATACTGACTGTTTTTCACTCTAAAAATCCGTACGGCCACATACTGACTTCAAAAATCAAGAGACTGGAAATCTAACAACTATTCGACACTGCGGATCCAATGAAATTAGTTTCGTCAAATTCCGACTTCGTTTGCAAAGGTTGCTATTTTTAAACCTCTGGATGACCCTTTTAAATATATAAATATATTTAAATATTATTAAATTAAATATAAATAAATTTATATTATCGTGTATATTCGCCGAGGAATATCATACAGCTCCAGTATTATTATATACTCGCTATTCCAAGTCTAGATTGAATCGATATTCAATTTACATTAAAAATCCTTTTATAACGTATATAAACCGTTACGAATTATAAAGGAATTCCACAGCGACTTTTCTGAAATTTGATTTGGGCGTAAATAAAAATCTACACGACGAAATCCCGATTTTTCTCTTCCACTAGAAAGATATACTCCACCAGCTCCACACGTTTCTTGTTTCACAGAAATCCGGCTTAAAACGAATCCTGTACATTCAGTTAAAGTTCAAATCGCCAAATCGCGAACTGCAGCGCCATTTCAAGCTCGATTTTAAATTATAATATAATTATACGTTCAAACTGTCGTCGATTGAATATATTCGTCAATATAATTCAACTCTAAGCTGAATTAAATCCTAGGGATGACCCTGTTCACAGAATATTGTGATTTCCAATATTTATAATTATTTCTGAATTAAATATATATTATTTAATTATTATTTTAATTAAATATTCCCAGTTATTTAATTCCACGACCATTTAATTCACTATATCACTATATATATAATTAAATAAATTAATTAAAATACCTCTGCCAATGCGGGTCATTACATTCTTCCCCACTTAAAATAATTTCGTCCTCGAAATTGCTAAGTTAGAGGACGACCCTATCTATTGGAATTCCTAATATTTGTTTACCTCTCAACTTCAGTTTCAACTTCACCAATTAATATTGACTAAAATATTAATTTATTCCGACTAACTAAAATTTTCAAAAATTCTGAAAATTTTCTAACACTTTAAATTTTCGAAAAATTTCGCCAGCACCTCCTTTGTACTGGTTAATAGCTCAAACTCCAACTCGCCTCTCTGGGCCTTCTTCAACCCAAAAGAAAATCAAAACGCCAAACAGTTTGCCAATTTGGCTCATAAATTCCAAACTCATATAAAATATAAACTTGTACCTTTTTGTTGGGCATATCATTATATCCCTACCATCTGTTATCAACTCGGCATATACAAATGACATCCCAATCAACTCCAACCAAGTTATTCTTAACACAACCATTCGCTTATTCAAGCCAAATTCCATTTTCAATCTCAAGTTTCATTCTTGATTTCCAAATTCTAAGTCCAGCTAAATTTCAAATTCTTGACTTATCCATTCAATTCTATTTAACTTAGTTCAAGTTAAATTTCAATTTATTTTTACCATCTCATTTTATTTAACTTCATAAGTTAAATTTAAATTCCAGAACTTAAATTCCTGGGTAAATTTCAAATCAATTTGAAATCATACTGCCAATTCAAAACCTTTGAATTTTCTAAACAACTTGTTTTCTTAAAACAATTCTAATCAAAATCTTTGGTAGTAATCCACCCCTTAGAACTCGAAAATCACACCGATGATACTGCGCAGTCATCATCGGAATTATTTTCCAACGACCCAAGTGATTTCAATACTATATCATTTCAAAACCCTTACTAAATACATCCATTTTGAAAACATCTCAAAATCTCACAGGAACTTAAAATTTCCTTATTTTAATTCCAAATCTGATTTAAATTCATATTCAATTCATCTTATTTCATATACTTTACTTATATGAATTCTGATTAGTTATTTATAGCCATTTCACTTTTATAATCTTACTCGATTATAATACAACCAATATAACTAATATATATTTTCTCAATATCAGGATATAATTTTTGGGTAAATTTATTCTATTTACCCTCTTTTTAAAACATATCGTGTCGACCCATCGTATTCAAGTGTTTATCAACTCTTACCGACACAGTGGATCAAAATGATCGACCAGAACTCATAAACAACTCGGCCAATGAATCTCCACAATATAAAACCATTTTTATATCAAATACAAATACGCACTCGTATATATACACTCAAACTCAATCTAGGGTATTACTAACTATATCTCTACCGAGTCACGCCACAGTGCCAAGTAATTCTTAACTTAAGCTCTGATACCAACTGTAACGACCCGGACTTTGAGCGACTTTGGTTATCGACATAAACACGATGTCAATAACCAAAACATCGAAAAATCCCGGTAATTAATGAAAGAAATTAGAGGGTGAGAATAGATAAGATAGAAACTTAGAATAGAAGAAGAAGAAGAAGAACACAACATCAGAGTAACACGAACCTCACAGCGGATCGAATAACATATAATAGATAACATAACTTTGAAATATAACAGTTATGTATACAACAGCACTTATCAGAGTGCATCACTTACAACACATCGGAAATAAACTATGGCTATATGATCTTGAAGCCTCCTGCTCCGAGCTCTCCAAGTATATCTGTAAATTCCTGACTACTTGACTGCCCGTACAAAATTGGGCACCCAAAAGTTTAGGGAAAACAACAAAGTAAACTACGGGTCAGACATGGGACTGGTGTGAGTAAAACAGTTTAAACAAGTATATGAACAAGTAAACGATATCTCATAAGACCACGCCGCAGAACGGAACGGGTTTTTCCCTTATGAGAATCCAAAATATCTTTATATCAAAAACCTTTTGATATTTTAATAATGTCTATCAACCACAATATAATAATCATCTAGCAGAAACGCTTTAATCTCACATTCTACATATATGGTATACAATCAAAACCGCAAGCACGTATTGGGTAATGGATTTCCAACTACGAAAAGGTATGGAACCACCTTCCGATCAGTGTACTCTAGGAATGATACACTGGAGTTCAACACGAACATCTTGTAACTCAACCACACATGACCGACCACTCATTTTGCTTGAGTGTATCGAATGTATATCACCAATGGTTGGGATCAGCAACCGTTCCCGTATATATATGAGAGAGCATTGATAGATTAAAGAAGCAAATGAATATTCTCTAGATAGGTGATTATACACCCTACTTCGGTGCGACCGACTTAGCCATGCTGCCTGCCCGATTTCTGTCATTTACCGGATGATGAGGCTAGAAGCTACGCTTTATCATCACATCAGATTCACTTCGAATGCCACATTGTCAGATCCATCGAAATCACTAATTTGACGTCTACAACCATACATTACGTGTTAGCTAAAGAAGTCTCCTTCTCCGCTTCCACTCTTGGTACGGTTGAAGAAATCAAAGTACGTGACCTTTCTGGAAATACTCTGTCAGACATTCATCCACACAAGTCATCCTCATTCACTTAGAATGTCACATCGTCATACCCGCCAAATCACAAATTGATTTATCCAAAAATAACACGGGTATACAGCTTAGAGAAACGAATTCCTCCGCCACCAAACGTGAATACGTTTGAACAGATCAACTTACGCGATCCATTGGATATACTTTGTCAGACCTTCGTCCATACAAGTTGTCCTGGGACTAGACAAACCGAAGGCACTATTCAGTATATCCATCTTAGTCACTGTTATCTAAGACTTATACAACAGCCCTTGCATTTTACTCCGTCTTCAATTATCTTTGGCATATATGATTCGCAACGCTTATGCCTATACAGAGTGGTTCTTCGGATAATAATTCAACCGGTCTCTCCATATTAACAACATTAAAATGGTCAAAACTTCGATCGTCTGTGATTTAACCATCAAAGAAAAACAAGTGTGCAAACAACGATATTATTTCCAGATGGAAATTATATCGGTAAATCATCAACATATATCTATATATATATTCACATTGCCTTATTTTCTATGTTTAGAAAACATATGTTATTAACACTGGAAAACGTTTTCCATTTGCTTATTTACAAATCACTACTCTTCCCCAACTATCAGTCCTTGACTGTGAACTAGTATGAGAACAATTCCTTAAGTATAAATCCCGAAGGCCGAAACCAACATCAGACAGACACTTAGAAAACCATTCAATTTACTAATCTCTAGTCAGTTCTAATTTTACTTAACTCTATTTGATTAACTCTGATTGATTAACTCTAACTGGTCAACCTTAATTAATTAACTCTAAATGGTTTTACTTGGTTTGACTAACTCCATTTATTAACTCGATTGACAAATTCAACTCGATTAACTGAACTAATCACTTTGATTAACTCGACAAATTCACTTTGGTTAACTTAACCAATTCACTTAACTAATTCACTTAGTTTAACTTAACTAATTCACTTTGATTAACCTAACTATTCACTTAACTCCTGTCGAATAAACCATATTCGATAACTCCTCTAACTCTACTCGAATAAACTATATTCGATTAACTCCTTTAATCTATTCGATTTGATAACTCCCCTTTTCGAATAACCAATATTCGATTAACTCACTTCGAATAACTAATAATTGATAACTCCTTCGAATAAACTATATTCGATAATCTCCTCTCGAATAACTAGACTCAATTAACTTAACCTATTTAACTTAAATTGATTAACTCCTATCGAATGACTAGATTCGATCAACTTAACTTATTTAACTCATCTTGATTAACTCCTATCGAATAACTAGATTCGATTTAACTCCATTCGCTTGACTCTAGATCGCAACGATCACAATGGTTACGCCTGATTCCCTTAGGCAACATCCGACCGCCTTAGGCAATTTACAGCCCTGCGAATTACGCTAGCAGTCGTACGAGATGGCAACTTACCCTGAATACTATGTTTGACTAACTCTGTCTCAAATAA
This sequence comes from Allium sativum, assembly GCA_030737875.1. Lineage (NCBI taxonomy): Eukaryota > Viridiplantae > Streptophyta > Magnoliopsida > Asparagales > Amaryllidaceae > Allium > Allium sativum. Next base: position 515,815,072 of record CM060912.1, read on the forward strand.
CTATATTTGATTAACTCTAGTTCATTTTAACTCTAATCGATTAACTCTAACTGAGTAACTCTAACTCGATCAACTCAACATGATTAACTCGACTTACTTAACTCAACTGGTATACTCGACTTACTTAACCCAACTGGTAAACTCGACTTACTTAATCCAACTGGTTAACTCGACTTACTTAACCCAACTGGTTAACTCGACTTACTTAACCCAACTGGTTAACTCGACTTACTAAACCCAACTGGTAAACTCGACTTACTTAACCCATCTGGTTAACTCGACTTACTTAACCCAACTGGTTAACTTGACTTACTTAACCCAACTGGTTTACTCGACTTACTTAACCCAACTGGTTAACTTGACTTACTTAACCCAACTGGTTAACTCTAACTGAACTGGTTAACTCTAACTGAACTGGTTAACTCTACTGAACTGGTTAACTCTAACTGAACTGGTTAACTCTACTGAACTGGTTAACTCTACTGAACTGGTTAACTCTAACTGAACTGGTTAACTCCACTGAACTAATTCGACTCGACTAACCCTTTTCGAATAGCATATTCGTTTTACTAACTTTCGAATACCATATTCGATTTACTCCCTTCGAATACCATATACGAATTAACTCCTTTCGAATACCATATTCGATTTAACTCCTTTCGAATACCATATTCGATTTAACTCCCTTCGAATACCATATTCGATTTAACTCCCTTCGAATACCATATTCGATTTACTTTATTCACTTTATAAAGATTTCCTTTTAACAACGTTTTATTCATTTGAAAAGATTTACTTTTAAATAACGGTTCTACACTTTAAAAATGATTTCCTTTTAATAACGTTTTCCTCTTTATAATGGTTTCTGCTTTATAACGTTTTCCCTTTCAATTCTATTTGTAAATGGTTTACAAATATTTCCTTTTCAAATTTATTCTTGAAATATTCTAACTCCTTAAATTCCTGGAAAAATTCGCCATAACCTCCTTTGTATCGGGAGCATCGAGAAAATCCCCAAACCCGCAACACATGCCTTTCCATTCAAAAAGAAAATGGTTTGTAATTATTTCCTTTTTGAATATCTCCTATTTATAAATATTCCAATTTATAAACATTTCTTATTTATAAATATTCCACTTTATAAATATCTCCTATTTATAAATATCTCATTTTATAAATATTCTATTTTCAATATCACTTTGAAAATCCCCTTATCAACATTTCGGTACGTTATAGTATTCAATCATATCAAATCACGATGTTCAATATCGTCCAAGCACATATAATCGCCCACAGATTTTATATCACATCATATAACAATATATGAAAAACAATAAAATAACTGTTGAGGAATCCAGTCGGATTCCTCCAACCTGTCTCCCTGCATCCACAGATGTTACACAATATGATTATCATCATTTTCAGTTCAATATAAATTATTCTGATAGCAGAATCAATATATAAATATTTAACGGTTTATATATATATATATATATATATATATATATATTATTTCCACTAACTGACTAGCATTTCAATCAAACAATCAACACACAGTCAATCAACCAATATTTAACAGTTATAAAAATACAACATAAAATTATAAACTGTTCAGAATTAGTGAGATTTACTCACATTGGCGCGTTAATCGTTAAATAACGGTTTGCGTTATTTGATTGCGACGGACAATTTATTTCGCCATAAATTGTAACGAGCTCCGATAGACTTGCGGTCAGTCCCATTGTGTAGTGTTCGTCCTCACGATCCCGACGCAACTTACGGTTCGTGATTCTGATTTCGTATGTAGAAGATACGAACATTACAAGTTAATACACTTTAATTGGATATTAAATAAAAACTTAGCCTCTTTATTTTGGAAACGGGCCTCACCTTTAACTTAAACCGACCCACTTCCACTTCATTAAGGCCCAGACCCGCGTCCTACTCTCCCCTTCTTCCTGTAATGAAACCCGACTCCAGCTTAAACACCATAGCCGTGATTTCCAGCTCCAACTGCATCTCAATAACTCCACCGTTCTGCTCCAAACAAAAAACATTCTCCTCCTCGTCCACCTAACCAGGTTGAACTCGCACCCCTCCTGTCCATTTCCGTCGTCAGGTGCTCATGCTATAACCCACTACAATAGCGACAACTTTCTCTTCCATTTCCACAAAAACTTTGCACCAAAGTGCTACTCGACATCACAAGTCCGAAATCACCCACCAAAACCATCATCGATGCTTGAATCTTGAGAATACCCAAACTCTAGGCTACTGTTGGATTTCGATCCCCAAACTTTCTAGCATCGCACCCTTCCAATCGGGTATAGGGTAGAAGAGGATTTCACAAGGAATTCAAATATATATTTGAGATGATTTTAGGGATTTTATTCTACTTTCTTTTGAATTTTCATTGAGGATTATTTCACGTTTGGAACTTTCTAAGTGGCGGCTTGAAAATGATCGTGGAAATGAGAAATTAGGTTTTAAGGGGTTAAGGGGGTATTTATAAGGAGGATAAATATCTAGATATTTTGTAGAAGGAATATTCCCGGTATATTCCTTTTGTTAATTCGTGTTTAAAAATCCCTGCGATCACACACTATACCCAAAAATCACGAAACTGGACTTGTAGCTAGAGTTTGACATTACGGTCCCAACGAAACTGGTTTCGTCGAATTCAGACTCCGTATGCCCACACAGCGTATTTTTAACTGTCAAAATACTGACTATTTTTCACTCTAAAAATCCGTACGGCCACATACTGACTTCAAAAATCACGAAACTGGAAATCTAACAACTATTCGACATTACGGATCCAATGAAATTAGTTTCGTCGAATTCCGACTTTGTTTGCAAAGGTGGCTATTTTTAAAGCTCTGGATGACCCTTTTAAATATATAAATATATTTAAATATTATTAAATTAAATATAAATAAATTTATATTATCGTGTATATTCGCCGAGGAATATCATACAACTCCAGTATAATTATATACTCGCTATTCCGAGTCCAGATTGAATCGATATTCAATTTACATTGAAAATCCATTTATAACGTATATAAAGCGTTACGAATTATAAAGGAATTCCACAGCGACTTTTCTGAAATTTGATTTGGACGTAAATAAAAATCTACATGACGAAATCCCGATTTTTCTCTTCTACTAAAAAGATATACTCCACCAGCTCCACAAGTTTCTTGTTTCACAGAAATCCGGCTTAAAACGAATCCTGTACATTCAGTTGAAGTTCAAATCGCCAAATCGCGAACCGCAGTGCCATTTCAAGCTCGATTTTAAATTATAATATAATTATACGTTCAAACTGTCGCCGATTGAATATATTCATCAATATAATTCAACTCTAAGCTAAATTAAATCCTAAGGATGACTCTGTTCACAGAATATTGTGATTTCCAATATTTATAATTATTTCTGAATTAAATATATATTATTTAATTATTATTTTAATTAAATATTCCCAGTTATTTAATCCATGACCATTTAATTCACTATATCACTATATATATAATTAAATTAATTAATTAAAATACCTCTGCCAATGCAGGTCATTACACAATTCAGCATATATCAAAGTCATCCCAATCAATCTCTGATCAATTTATCCTCAACACAGCTATTCGCTTCAACAAGCCAATTACCATTTCAGATTCTATCTCACAACTCAAAATTTGATTTTACTACATATATTATATTCCAATTAAATTTCCAGTTAATTGGTTTCAATTCAATGCATATTTGCTTTCACGAATTTCTTCAATTTTACTTCATACTATCTGTCTACTGGGAGTTTCCAAACAACTTAGCTTTTTCTAAAATCAATCATTTCCTTTCGGGTTTCAAAACAACTTCCTTTCTCAAAACAATTTCAAAAATAATTTCTTTGGTAGTAATCCGTCACTTAGTAACTCGAAAATGAACACTGATGATGTGGCTAGCATCCTCAGAGTTATTTCCCAGCTATCGAAGTGAGTTCAGTACTATATCACTTTCAAAACCGTATTAAACACATTCATTTTGAATATATTTTTTTCAAAATGTCATTCACGATGCTTGTAAACATATTAAAATTTCCCAGGATCTTAAAATTTTCTTATATTTAACTCAAATCCATTTACCAGCAATTTCCATTTTTTAGGAACTTTAGTTCCCATTTCTGATTTAATTCAGATTTTAATTAATCTGCTTTTATATTATTCGAACTCGAATTGGTTATTTATATAACCATTTCCATTATAATCAACCAACACATCCAACATACTATAATTATTCGAATATAAATATTATCTTTATATCGAAATATACCTTGGGTAAAATTATTTTATCTACCCTCTTTCAAAACATATTGTGTTGTTTTATCGTATTTGAGAGTTTGGTAGCCCCTATCGATACAGTGGATCAAACTGATCGACCAGAATTCACAAAGTAATCAACCAATAAATATCCACAATATAAAATAATTTTTTATTCAATCTACAAATACGTTCACTCGTATATATACACTCAAACTCAATCTAGGGCATTACTAACCCTATCTCTCCTGAGTCACACCACGGAGCCAAGGTAATCACTTAATCTTCAGCTCTGATACCACTGTAACACACTGGGATTTTCGACTCCGAAATTCAACATAAAACCCATGTCAATTATTTAGGTATCGAACATTCCAGATCATTAATAGAAAGAAGTTAGAGGGTGTGAATAGATAAGATAGAAAATTAGAGTAGAAGAAAAAGAAGAACACAATCAGAGTAAACATGAATCTCACAGCGGAACGACTAAAATATATTATAACATAACTTTGAAATAAAACAGTATATGTACACAATAACATTATATCAGTACAACACTTACACACAGCAGAAATAACAATAGCTATATAGTCCTGAAGCCTCCAGCTTCAAGCTTCTCCAAGTATATCTGTAAAGACCTGAACTACTTGACTGCCCATACAAATTTGGGCACCCAAGAGTTTAGGGGAAAAAAACAAAATAAACTTTGGGTCAGTCATCGGACTGGTGTGAGTAAACTCAAATCATTTGGTTTAATTTTTCAAAATCCTTTTCCAAAAGAAAAGATAATCGTAACACCGATCCACACATAAACATGGATGGTTTTTACCTTACGATAACCCAAAACAGTTTTTGGAAACCAATACTTCTCTGATATTATAATAATGTCTAATCACAAGTAATTAATAATCTAGCAGAACGCTTGCATCTCACGTTCCACATATATAGTATACAAACAAAACCACGGGCGCTTTAAGGTATGGGACCACTTGCCGATAGTGTATCTCTAGAGACGAATGCACTGGGTTCAACAAGAACGTCTTGCAACCCGGCCCACGCATGACCGACCACTCATTTCACTTGAGTGTATCGAATGTATATCACCAATGGTTGGGAACTACCCACCGTCTTCCCGAAAAGGGACAACATCGATAATAGATAAAAGAATGAATTGTATTTTCTCAAGATAGGTGATATACACCCTAATGGGAGAGACCCACTTGGCCATGCTGCCTGCCCGATTTTCTGTCATTTTCCGGTTGATGAGGCTTGAAGTCATTACGTATCTTTGACAGATCATACATTTATTTACCTTGAATGCCACATCTTCATACCCGTCAAATCACAAATTGATTTCCTCAAAAATACCATGGGTATAAAGCTAAGAGAAATGAATTCCTCCGCTACCAAACGTAAGTACGTTTGAAGAGATCAACTTACGTGATCCATTAGATATACTCTGTCAGACATTCGTCCATTCACGTTTGTCCTGGGACTAGACAAACCGAAGGCACTATTCTGTAAATGGGATAGCCCTTGCATAACTCCGTTTTCGATATTTGATCGTAACTCTAACGTCCATACAGAGTGGTTTTCAGATAATATATCCGATCCCGGTCTCTCTATATTGACGACGATAAAATGTTCAAAAACTTCGATAGTCGGTGATTTAACTATCAAAGAAAAACAGGTGTGCAAACAATGATAGTATTTCCAGATGGAAACTCTATCGATCAATCATCAATCCACATTTATCTCTTTCTATAAAATTATCTTTAATTTATCCATTTCCCCATTTCTATATATTTGAAAATTCTTATTTTCTAAATTTAGAAAATATACATCATCAATCATTGGAAAACATTTCCATTTCTGTTTCACATATTACTGACATTCTAGTATTCTTTCTCATCAACATTTCATTTTCTATGATTAGAAAACATCTCTGATTATATTTGGAAAATATTCCCAAAATTTATACATTTGATTTCAACAGATGTTTAAAATAAACATCACTAAGCCAATTTAAACCATCATGGTTATTAACTCAACTTCTTAACCAACTTTCACTATCGAACCTTAACCACTTCTTCGTTAAAACTAAAGTCAATCAAGTTGGGGTATAATTACCTCTCAGACCTTAACTGAACAACATTTCTAACCTCGAAACAGACAAAGCTCACCTTTCAAATTCTTTAACACACTTCGAATAACTTATATTCGATTACTTTTCTCAAATCAACTATATTCGATAACTCCATTTCAAATAAGTGCTATTCGATTAATGTCTTTTTACTAACTCTATTCAATTTACTACTACTCGACTAATTCAACTTGATTAACTCCAGTTGTATAACTCTAATTTGATTTACCTCCAATCGATTAACTCTAATTGATTAACCATAACTGGTAAATTCTAACTGATTAACTCTAACTGGTTGACTCTTACCGATTTAACTCTACTGATTTACTATGATTGATTAACTCAAACTCGACTTATTTAACTCCTATCGATTAACTAATACTCAATTTAACTTCATTCGTTTGACTCTAGATCACAGCGATCACAATGGTTACGCCTGATTCCCTCAGGAAACATCCGACCGCCGTAGGCAATCTGCAGCCCTGCGAATTACGCTAGCAGTCATACGAAATGGCAACACATCCTAAATAACTATGTTTGACTATCTCTATCTCAAATAACTATATTCAATTAACTCTAATTGAATACCAGTGTTCAATTAATTCTAATTTGATTAACTCTATGTAATTAACTCAATGTTTATTTAGTTTTCATATATCGATGTTGAAATCGACCTTTACTTCTCTGTATAAGTCTGGACTTATATATCCTATTTACACAATGATAAACATCTCATTTATAAAATATTATTTATAAATTTATTTTCTCAATCTATCGGTCAGAATAGATTCTATTTTAAAACTTTGCTTTAAATTTATAACACGTTATACCCGTGTGCGAAGCACGGGTCTAAGTCCTTCAAATGTATAATTCTCCTTTTCTACAATACTAATCAATTTTCCAGTATTCCTTTTAAAATCAATTTATTTACAAGTATTTCCTCTTTCCATTCTATCTATTTGATTTACAAATAAATATTCCTTTTTAATCTATTTATTTCCTAAATAAATAGTTTTCTTTTTATAAAATCTTTTGATTTTATAAATATTTCCTTTTCAATATAACATTGAAAATTTCCTTTTTAACATTCCAGTATTCTTTCTGGTATTTACCATACCATATAACAATGATCAGGGTCATCCAATTATACAAAATCAACAACAGATTTCATATCACGTCATATAACACAATATATGAAAAACAGTAAAATAAATGTTGAGGAACCCAGTTGGGTCCCTCCGACCTGTTTTCCCTACATCCACAGATGTTAAACAATAAAATTAACATCAATTTCATTTCACTATGAAATATTCTGCTAAATAGAATCAATATTTGATTAACGACTTCTATTTATCGTTATCTATATTTTCAATCAACTGACTAGCAGTTCAACCAAATGGCCAACACAAAGCAAACAACCATTATTTATGAATTCTAAAAATATTTTATAAAATATAAAATTAGTAGAGTTAGTGAGATTTACTCACCTTGGACGGTTATCGTTAAATAACGATAAATGTTGGTAGATTAAATCCGACGCTTTATTTTGCCATATATTCAAACAATCCCTGAATTACCTTATCCCAGCATCATTACGTGGTCTGTAATCATTTGATTTCAATGTGACAAACCGTTCTTAAATCTGTTAACATGTGCATGAAAGATAATAGTAACTAGTTTTAGGTTATTTAATAAAATTAATTTAACAATAAATATTGGGCTCACCACTAAAGAAATAATTCCAGCCCAATACCCCTTGAAACCCAATGCTTCTGGTTCTTCCCGTTTCACGAGTTTGGAGCCGCTCCTGTACGTTTATTTCTTCTTTTCTTTCTATATTTTTTTTCTTTTTTTTTTTAAACGCAGTCCAAACCCAAAGTTTATCACCTACGTGACCGCAACTACAAGGCCATCTTCTCCTCCGTTCAAAGTTTTACACGCTGTCCCTTGTTTCAACCATTCCGCACCAGTGTATGTATATCCTTCATCATGACCACGTCCTACATGTTTTCTCAAAACAAACTACCATCAACCTTATCACTTCCTTAAGCACCTTACACTTGTTTGTCCCATATTCTCCAAATAAGATGGGGACTTTGCAATGATGGATTAGGGAAAATCATAGGTATATAGGTCGGCATGTACAATTTTATGTTGTGAATATTTGCGGTGATATTTCGTTTCCATGTAGTCATGCAATATAACGTGGGTACAGTAACTACTGAAGAGAAAAAACATAGCTGGAAGGGTTACGATTCTTTACTTCAAAGCAATTGAGATATTATATATATACGTTTTCTGCAAATCGACAGAAGTTGTTGGCTCGCGTGATTTTGTATATGATTTGATTTCTCTTTTTTTCCAGAGCAAAGTTTTACAATCTACGTTACACAAAATTTCATTGTTTTATGGACTGCTATAGACAGAAATGAAAATACTGTCATGTCAAGCAATGCGTCACGATCCCAAAAATATAATAACATCGGTATTTTAACTTATATTATGAAACCCCAAAATATTGATATAGGGTGCAAAATACTCCAAATAAAAAGTTGCGTATTTAATTAATTAAAATTTTCAGTAAAATTCTAAAAATTAAATTATCGCTACGTCTCAAAAGAACCTTGTCTAAATTCGAATCCAGTATGCAGTTATTTCAAATAAACTGTTATGGTCGATGAACGATTCTATAGCGACTATTTGAACATTTGATTTAGTCATATCTAAAAAACTACACGACTAAATCTTGATTTTCTCTTCCATTAGAAAAATATAATTCACCAGCTTCTAACGTTTCTTGTTTCACAGAAATCCAATTTAAAATGAATCCTGCACATTCAGTTGAAGTTCAAATAGCCAAATAGCAAACTGCCGCGCCATTTCGAGCTCGATTATAATTACATTATAATTATACGTTTGAACTGTCGTTCAAATAATATATTCTTTATTCTGATTCAATTTTAAACTGAATTAAATACCACAAATGATCCAATTCACATTATTTTGTGAATTCCACTATTTCTAACTATTTTAGAAATCAAATATATTATTATATTATTATATTAATTAAATATTCAATATTATTTAATTCTGGTTGTTTTAAATAACCAAACCATTATTTAAATAATTAAATAAATTATATCACTGAAAAATGCGAGTCGTTACATTGACTAATTATATTTTGCCCATTTTTGCTACAACATCTAACTTTACAGCTCATAGGTAAATTATACGAGTAGATGTTATTGATGCAGATACGTAAGGGAAACGTGTGACAAATATTTAAGTTTTCGAGCTGCATGAGTAAGTGAACTTCAACTTTAACCCAAAAGTTGATGTTCCATTATTTTTTGTTTATCTTTTGTCATATCAAATGGAGTAGTTTGTTATATTTCGGGTATTCTTTTCATCTCTCTACTACAAAAAAAAAAAAATCTACTGAAATCATCCAAGGGATGCATATGTATGAGATCCTTCTACTCAGTTTATTTTATAAAAATAAGTTAACAAATTTATTTAATAAATAAAAACATATCACGTGAATTGACATTTGTGGATTACTTTCAGCTTTGGTAGCAGTAAGGAGGGACTGCCTTGATCCAACATTGCTGAATAATGGGGAAAGGATAAACAACAACCTCGCCTCTCTAGGTTTCAAAAGATTGGCGCCAATTTACCTCTCTAGGTATTAACTTTTATTGGTTCTAAAATTCAGTTCGTGGGCTTCTAACTGACATTTACTTCATTATCTGATTAAATTGTTAAGGGATTTGTATTGGATATTTTTATTTAAATTGAAGTAAAAACAGAATTCCTGATAAGTAAATTGCTTAATTTGAAGGAAATAAAAATTCTGAAAAGGACATGGTAAAAAAATTACGTGGCTTTTTGAGCACTTTAATATGCTTATTTATTGCTACTCTAAGGTAGAATTTACTATATCTTGCAGCTATAGGATTCAAAGTATGGATAATTTGCTCAAAAATTTAGAAGATGGTAGTTTCTGGTCATTTGTGTTTTTCTACACATGCATGTTAGTAAATGACATAATGTATCAATTCACAGTTCATTATTACTTCTGAAGATGCTAAGGTAACTCTTAGTTTGTTGTTTCTAAATGATGTTTGTAACTTGAGGATAAAGATTCATTTTACTTTAGAATTAATATATTGATTAGATTCTATAACATTTGACGAGGTCTCAAATGCTTTATTTTTGTTGTTTAGGTAATTTATTTCATGTGATAGTCATTAACTTTTTGGCTATTTTCTCTGAATTGTATTTTGACTTTTTTTTAAACATGCCAGTGGGTAGATCAACGTATTGAAACAGTAAAGGTCATGTCAGGTTTTAAATTTGTCTTTGTTCCTTTTTTTGCTTAAATACCTTAGACATTCTCCTGTCTCCTTCATTTCAATAAATAATTTTGTTACCTCTTGAGTCCAATTGAAATACATGCGTATAGTTCTTCATAAATTAACAACAATTACGTAATTCAATTTGTTATATAAAGTTTTAGGATTGATTTATTTTCACATTTTTTGTTTGATTCTACCTTATATATACATTTTTTTGTTTTGCTATGAATAAATAAATTTATTAGCTTTCAAATCCACTATAGGGGAAAAAAAATTCAAACTTCAAATACTCAAATTCCGAATCAACTCGAAGTAACACACGATTCAATTTCACATGTTCAAAATACCTGATATAATTAAATTTAATGTGTGAAGCTTTATCTCTGATTTAATTTCACTTTGTATTCTTAATAATATTTGATTTAATTTGTAGGAAACAATTTTTTTAAGAAGGAGATGAAAAAAAAGTACTCGCCTTTTTGAATATTTCAATATACTTATTCGTTGCTACTCTAAGGTCGAATTTACTCTATCCTACAGCTATTTGTACAGATAATGGATAATTTTCTCAATAATTAGAAGAGAATAGTTTCTGATTGTTTGTAATTTTCTACACGTGCATATAAGTAAGTCATAATGTCTCAATTCATAGTTCATTACTACTTTTGGAGATGCCTAGATAACTCTTAATTTGTTGTTTCTAAATGTTGTTTATAACTTGAGAATAAAGATTCATGTCACTTAAGAATTAATATATTTATTATGTTCATACTATTTGAAAGGGTCTCAAATGCTTTATTTCCGTGAGTTAAGTAATTTATTTCATCTAATAGTCATTAATTTCTTGGCTATTTATCTAAATTAAAGGGGTCTCAAATGCTTTATTTCTATGGGTTAAGTAATTTATTTCATCTAATAGTCGTTAATTTCTGGGCTATTTTATCTAAATTGAATTCTGATTTTTTTTTTAAAACGTACCAGTGTGTACACATGGCTAGATCAAGGAATGGAAACAATAAATGTCTTATCTGGTTTTAATTTTGTTTTGTTCCTTTTATTACTTGATTACCTTATATGTTCTGTTGTTTCCTTCATTTCAATAAATGAATTTGTTACCTTTTGAGTCCGTTTGAAATACTTGAGAATTGTTCTTCACAAATTAAAAGCAATTACGTAATTCAATTTGTTATATAAAGATTTAAGGTTGATATGTTTTCACATCTCATGTGTGTGTGTGTGTGTGCACGTGTCTGTGTGTGCGTGTCTGTACACCAGCCTTAGACATGTAACATAATCACACATTCAGATTTGAATAAATAATTTTATTACCTTCCAAATCCACTGTAATGGAGAAAAAAAATCAACCTTCAAATGCTCAAGTTCTGAATCAACTCAAAATAACATCCAGTTCACTTTTCGCATGCTCTAAGCATCTGAAATAATTAAATTTGGTGTGTGAAATTTTATCTTTGATTTAATTTCACTTTGCATTCTTAATGATATTTGATATTGTTATTTTTAATTCTTTAAATTTAATATTAATCCGTGTTCTCAAGGAATTTGAATAATTAAATTTAGCATGTGAAGGCTTAAATTTATTTAGTTTCAGTTAATATGAATAATTAAGTTTTATATACTGTTTGTTTCTTGGTTTGAGTAATAAATTTATTTCCTTCAAAATCCACTTAAGGTATCGTAAGATTTAATGTATTATGTTGGTTTCCAAATTTGAATAAATAAATCTGTTACCTTTGGGATACATTTCATGTGTCAGAAAATTCAACAATACATGCTAAGCCATTTCGATATTTGGTATGTATAGTTTGTATTTAATTTAGTTCCACTTTTTATGTGAAATTATGTTTAATATTTTGTTGGCTTCATTACATAGATAGTTAAATTTGTGAACATTAAAATCCACTTCAAATATCAGAATGAATTCTTTAACTCCATGTGTTCAACGCACTTAAATTATAACTGGCCAACACTTGGTGCTCAAAGTTCTATAAGTTTAGTGTTAATGAAGCTACCATTAGATGTATAAATATGTACCTTTTAGGCTTTTATTCCTGCTCTGATGTGAAATATCAGAAACTTGACACTGCCATAAAGTTGTTTTTTTACAACTAATAAAAAAGTTATGCTCCACTTAGATACTATATATTTTTTATGTACACAGTATAAGATCCTGGTGGGATTTAACATAAGTTTCGAGATCAAGGTCCAAAGAAAATGCATAACCCTGTTCTTGCTTTGTGCAATTTACAAAGTAACTATATCTTATATGTTGTTTAAGCCTTTTAACCCTTTTTTCTCACTTGAAGCTACTTACCTCAAGTAACCACATGTTGTTTATTCTCATAAGACCATTCATTTTCCTTTTTGATCATAAATGCACCATCACTTATTATCTCCACTTTGTGCTCTTCAAATAATAAAATGTTTAGTACATAAACGAGCAATATTTGGCTTTTATGTAATTTTCCAAGATTCAAATGGTATTGAGAGACACATTTTACTTTTCCTATAATATTCTTGCATTTAAACTTTCGTTCTCTAGATATTGTATTTTGGATTGTTCTTTCAAATCGTTTAGGTTTAGAATAATTTTGAAATATTGGCTAACATAGAGTTCTTAACATCATCTTTATTATTAATGTGGTAAGCTCTTTGCTAGGCTAAGTGTAATATTATTCTACTTTCATGTGTATTAATATGCTTATGGCGGTATCTTTACTTCACTGTAATTATTCTAATGAAATGTAGCATTTTAGGTGAAGATCATAATATGTTTATGGTTCTATGCTTTTTTTCTATTATGTTTTGGTCGATGGTCAGAATAGGTTACAGAGTCTATTAGTAAATTTATTTTCTTATAATGTTGATATAAATGTAGAATAGTTCGTAACTAATTGGAGATAACTAACAAATTCTCCAATAGTTCCTACCTATTTAAAATTTCAGAAGCCTTTTTTCCTGAAGCTCTGATCATTTTCTTCTGCTTTTTTCATTTTCTTATATCATTCTTAATGTCAAATGTAGAAAAGACCATAGACTTCTTTAACCCTCCCTAAATCGAATTCACCTCAAATTGCCATTTGTGGTACATTTTCTTTTTTTTTTCTTTATTTAGCATAATCTGTATCCAAATGTTTCTACCAAATGGGGGATGGATCATAGCAGCTAATTCAAATTAGTTATCTTTAACTTTTAAGCTTGAATTGTGTCATGTATCTCACTAATGATCATTAGTAATATTTCATATATTTAACACTAACATTTTGCTGTGGTTTTTTTTCTTTTCTGGAAGAAGTTATTTACTGCATCATCGGTTTTAATTGATCTGTATTCAGTTGCAATTGCAATTAAACTTTCTTTTGCACCACCTTTCTGTTGTGCAAAAAAATTTCTCCCTTTTCTAATACACTGCTGATCTGTATTCTGCATCCTACCTCAGATTAACATACATGGGCAGCCAGACAGCTACCTTTCCCCTCCTTTCTTTGTATTTAATAATCTTCACACCAACATTATCTCATGTTTTCCTCTTTTAATTCAAACATATCACGAATAGGCTGATTATAATATCAAGCTACTACAGACCATTTTAAAGGCTTCAGGGATTCAAGTTGGCATATCCCTTCTTATGGTTATCTCTTCCACCAAATTACATAACAACCCAACGCAGGGTCATGTAATGTGTCAATTCTTTGTGGTTTTTTAAATCTTTTTTCTTATTTCCAGGCATCGCACGAGCTTGCCAAAGAACTAGAGAGATCGAGAATTGAATTAAGATTCTTTTCGACGATTAAAAGAAAGAACATATTCACAAAAGGTACTTTGCAAATAGCTACACACCTCATAAATTCTCTTAACATACATCAATATACACCACAAACTGATCCTGTATCTTTCTCCGTAATATACAGAAATACACATATGCATGTCCAGATTTGGAGAATAGAATTAAAACGCTTGAATGCTATGTTCTTACCATTCCAACCTAACGCACAACATCAACAAGGTAATCTACACCATCAACTATCATACGTTAATAATTATTCCTGTAACTAAATGAATGCTCTTACATTTTTTAAGGTCACTGTCCGTATGAATGCTTCTGTAGGCGATGTATATATTTTCACTGAAGATTTACTCGGTGTGTTGTGGTCACACAACTTTAACTAGGAACAAATCTCCAGTGCATCATGCATCCCGTTATGACCATAGGTACCTTTTTACTCATTTGCTTTTTCTTTCCAACAAAATACTCCTTTCCCGACCCCCCCCCCCCCCCAATACTAACATTAACCATGCACGTATCGTATATATCATCGAAAATGTTGCTTAAAGTTTCCGTTGTTGGCCTCACAATTTATAACTGCTAATATAACAATTTAAATCTTTCAAATTTTCTTCAAGCCTATATACCTACTATAGCTAATTTGCTTGCTACTATAGCCTATTTTTGGAATTCAAATTTCCTTCTTCTATTAGAATTAACAGTAAATGCACTAAATGCACTGTATTTTCATTTTCCTCCCATTTGTGTTTCCTATAACATTTCATAAAAATTGATAAACATCATGTACATTACACATGATGTTTTCATTTGCAAGGCAATTGTACAACAAATGTTGCACTTGACATAAGAAAGGATATTTATATATTAATAACAGTACTAATAATCTATACAAATTTAAACAATCAAGTGAATGTAGAACTTAGTTTGCTGAAATTTAACATATTTTATTGATAATGGCTTTGTGCTCTTCCATTTAATGTTATGCATCTGTTGTACTGCTTCAATAATAAATTCATAGATGCAAATAATGTGAATGAAGTAGAAGATATTGAGAAAATTATTCCACAAGTATTGAATTCAGCAATGATTTTTAGACATATGTAAGTACAGCATGTTAAAACTATTAGGTTTTCCCTCTAATTTTATGCATGTTCTTTCATGAAGCTGACTTTTTTTAACATTTTATCTTGGTAAATTTCATTGTATACTTTGACTGAGATCTATTGGCTGTTGCGGATCATTAAATCAGAATTAAAGTTGGAATGGGTACATTTGACGATATGAATCACTTGAAAAATAAACGTATTCGTTATTATTTAAAAGATTTCAATAGTTAGATCTTACCATCGAATTGGCAATCATTTTATTTTGCATTTGGTGTCACTATTCATGTTAGTCAAGCTACATGATTAGGATTTGTTTGAACGAACTCCATAATTTTCCTTTACCCTAGCATCAGTCCGTGTATTTATAAGATCCTTACTGGAAAGACTTGAATTTTTTTACTTGGCACTTCTCAGCTAATTTTTTGCATCTTAAATTAGCCTAGATACATAATTAAATTTTTAATAACTTGAGGCAGCAAATAGAATTCTACTGAGACAAGTAGGCCTAGACTTTCTTGGTATTTAGACTGAAAAATAGACTTGAGTTCAAGTTGTCATTTAATCTCTGTAATCTTTATTCCTTATAATCTTAATCAATATTGATTTTATAAATCAATAAGCCAGGGCATTTCATCAAAATGTCTGTGTAGATTTATACTAGCAGTTAACAAATTTAATGGAATACTCATATTATTTCAAACATATTTATTTTAGTAATTCATAATTTCAAGGGAAATGACTTTTAGAGGTTGGTCAGAAACGAAATTGAAAAGAAATACCGTGGCTAAAGGTGTTGTTTGTCTGCTTATTAGTATAGGGGACTTGCGCCTAAATTAGAAAATATGCACCAATATTCATGATAAAGCATGACTATAAGTTTATGCATTTATTGATGCTCAATCTCCACATAGGTGATCAGTCATATCGTGTTTATTTGGTACCTGATTTCTGACATACTACTATTTGCAGCTGGAACTGTTTAAGGGTCATCGCTGTATCCAATCAATTATTATTGCCTAAACGAGTAACACTACTACCAAAATATGGACATGGACAGGTGCGAGAAGTCCGCTTATGTCAAAAAGAAATTATTTTGTTGTTGCAACTGAAAGAAGTTATAAAAAATGGGAAGATTCGTATACCTATGTTTAGTACTTTTCCATTGGAATAACATCTGTAAATAAAAATGGAGTCCTGTATTCTGCTCTGTACATGTAAATTTGCAGTTCTATATATGTTTCATTGGTCTTGAATGCGTTGTGTTTTTTCATGTTCTCCATATAACTTGAATATATTTTCATGTGTTTCTTATTTGTTGTGCTGCAACTATGGTGATAATCATGGTTTCTATTGACTTCATATGTTTTGTTATAGATGATTACTTGCAGAGAGTTTATAGGCTAGTTTTATATAAATTATGCAATACTAGCTATTGCAGTAACCAGATCATGTTACAGTAAATCAGTTCTGTTGGTTGGATATGCTCATTAACCTAATTAATTGGATAAGGAATATTTATCCTGTTGTTATTATAATGTTCATGTTGAAGCTATTGTTAGTTTGGCCTTTGCTTCTCAAAATATCAACTGATTTTCTATATTTGTGATAAATTCATGTCAACTTCTTAATTCCCAATGGTTTGTTTCTATAATCATTCACCAAAAATATGGCGTACTTATTTTTGTTAGAGCAGATCTCACTTTATAGTTTCAACTTGCTCACATGCATGCAACTAACCATATACATGTACAACTCACACACGAAAATCATTGTCACACGCTCACCACAGCCAAACCACAAATACATCCATATATGTAACACCCCACCTCCGCCAGGGCCACTCACGAGTGATTACACTAGCTTTGGAGGGGTGTTGTCTAGGTAAACGTGCACAGAGATATCACAAGACAGAACATAGATAAATAAATAAGTAAAACAGCGGTAGAAATTTAAAAAAAACCATAGTTAACCATTTCAAAACCAAAGTCAACTTACATCAAAATACTTAGTCATTATTTTCCAACTACCACAAGTCTAGAAACATAAACTGAAAATAACATAAAGTAAACTATCCCCAAAATAGATGCGGTGAAGCCATAGCAAGCTCAAGTCCAAACCGTACATGAGCTGTCAAGAAAGCGAGCCAAATGTCCAAGCTAAGCACTAGTGTTCCCTCCCTGAGAACCTGGGGGGGGGAATGGAAGAAAAAAGGCGAAAGAAAAAGGGTCAGTCATAAAGACTGGTAAGTCCTACCTACTATTAGTATAAAAACTAATAAAGTTAACTAAACATGAGAAACTGAGATGAAACATAAAGATGGTAACTAACTAGCATGATAAATAGATAACAAGGTAGATCAAGTGTGGCATCGCATATACAAGGTTTAGTTTTGCACCAAAAGTACTAGTATTCCAACCCATGTCAAGTATAAACAAGAAATGATCCCTTGGCCCAATATAATGAGATGACCCAAATCAAGGTCCAACTACACGGTCTAGTCGATCGGCTCCCTATAAGCCTAACTCGTTGAGTGTCGGTGTCATACGGCCCAATCACGGAATGTAGTCAATTGTGCTAGATCCACCCTAGGGTGTATCAAGCCCTAGGGTGCCAACCACTGAGACAAATCAAGCACGCACAATCTAAACCTACTGGTGCCCATGTCTGTTTTTTTTCAACTCTGGACTATGTGCACGTCCATAGCCCGCCTGAACCTACACTGGCGCACCTACTCAGCCGTCTTTCTGGTCGCTTACAATCAGCCCAGTAATCGTGCCCCACCCTAGCCTAGTCCCTAGGGTATCGTGATACATCCAAGAGGGTTACTGCTGAAAAGGACCACGTAACTAGGGTTTCTAATGGGTTAAGTGTGGTTAACGCTATCCAATCATGTTTCAAGTTGGTTAAGTGTATCCAAGTGGTTCATGACTTAACCCTATCATGTGGCATTAATTAACTTAATGCGCCCAACCTCTCACATTAGACTTTGTTGTGGTTACTGGATGTGCCGGGCGGGTCCGGGAAGGTTTACACCACAACGTAGTCTAACCTCAGGTTTTCAAGCGCGATATGACCAACTACTCACATTGGATCCTATTGTTTGTAGCCACTGGATTTGTCGGGCGGTTCCGGGCAGATTTACGCTACAAACTCAACCCAACCTCGAGTTGGCCACTTTATGGTTTTCTACATGTCATGACCACATTCAAGTTTTCAAGCATAAACAATTTTCATGTCACATTTCAAGTCATGTTTTTCATGTCATTTCAAGTTCGCCTAACTACCCATAACATATTCCCACCGCACGTAAATTCGCATCAATACAAATAGATCAAGAAGGGGAACATAACAACATAACAAAGATGGGCATAAGGTGATAAAGTTGGTCATAAGTTAAACATGATGATATCTGAGGCAAAGGTGTTCATCACAACTAGCATATAGGATTATTGGCATCAAAACATGTATGACATCAAACTTAGCAAGTAGGGTGATAACATGACAATAGTTAACATAGAGTGATAAACTTGTGACTAGCATGTAGTTCAACATCATAGGCAAGTTAACATCAAGGTTATGAGGGGTTCTATGTTGCATTATGCATAATCCCCAAATGAAGCTCATAGCTTTCTACCCAAATCAAGATGAACGGTACTAGGTTCATGATAGTTCCACAATCATAGATCAAAAGAGTCATAAATGGATATATGCATACAATGATAGACCAAAGACAAGTATTACACAAGAATCCCATTTCAACTTGCTACATGTTCATATTAATTTCATAGTTTAAATCTAAGAGTAGAGTGGGGCTTACAAATCGTGGCTATGAGAACTAGAACAAAATAGAACAAGATAGAGACGTTGTAGAAGCTCTAGGAATGATGTAGCAACACTAGAAGCCTTGAGAATATAAGTAGCTCCTTTGATTTGATGGAGAAAGATTGCTCCTTTGCCTTAGAAGCTCTCAAGATGCAGATAGAGGCCATGATTAGGGAGCATTTTGGCAGAATTTAGTTGTTAGGATGATTTGTGGTGGTTTAGGCTAGGTCTTAGGGTGTTTTTATAGGTGTAGAGACAAGTTTAGGCCATAGGATTAACCCTAGTTTAGATCTGAACCATCAAATCCCGTCACAGGCCAACTGAACAGACCCAAAGGAGCAAACAGGTGCACCAGGCAAACATGGCCGACCAGGGAAGTCGACCCCCAGGTCGACACCCAAGTCGACTGGGCAGTCGACCTGGGCTGGGGCAGGTCGACTCCCCAGTCGACTCCCCAATCGACCTGGGGCTAGGCGGGAAATTTTCCCGCCCAAACTGTTTGGAGCTGAATTTGAATTTCGGGCTGAAATTCGAATTTTCTGAAATCTTCTATGGGCCATATCTTGGTCATACAGACTCCAATTTATGAAATTTCGGACTCGTTTTCAAGCAGAATTTCGAGATGAACGCAATGGCGTAACCCGTTCCCATTGATTCTTAACTTATAATTTAATTCTGCCCTGATTTCTTGTTTTAACATGTTATAAAAATTCGGGTTGTTACATTCTCCCCACTTTAAAGGATTTCGTCCCCGAAATCTCCAAGTTAGGAAGAACGTATCCTACCATCCATCATCCATCTACTCAAAACATCATCCACAAGTAATCATTGTCCTTAAAAGATTTCTAATGCTGTATGAATATATGCAGAAGTGTGTGTATATGCACCTATCTAATGCGAAAATCAGGCGGTTACTGACTCAGTAAACCTCCTTAATGCAGAATATGTTAGTGAAATGAGTCCAAATGTATGCAATTCCTAACATAATTTATAATCTCTACATGAGTGCACATAACATTCATTCATATGCAACATCCACGTGATAACATAACAAGTTTCATCCATGAATAAGCATAAACACTCATGCATATGCAATATGAAAGTGTGTGAGCCGATCTTAGTGCCTAACGTGTATCATGCATCCACGAGTAACCACTTTCAAACACTTGCAACCATTTGCAACCATCAAGCATAACATGTCTCAAATACATGTTTCATCCAAAGGGTTTCTACCTAAGGTTCTCATGACAAGATTAACAAGATAAACATGGATAGCAAAAGAAAGATATGCTAACTAGGAAAAGAGATTGAGAATGTACCCTAAAAAAGAAATGGATAAAGCCCACGCATCTTCTCCTCGGTTTCCCAAGTTGCATCTTCATCGGCTTCACTCCACTGAACCTTTACTAACTTGACTTCTCGATTCCTCGGCTTCTTGATCTCCGTTCCCAAGATACGAATCGGAGCTCACCTCAGGGTTGCCTCTTTCTCTACTTCCACGTCTTCAAGAATACTAGGCTCAACTACTTCGGCTGATTCATGTAGGCATTTTAGGAGATGCGAGACATGAAAGACATTGTGCACTCCAGCCAGCTTCTCGGGCAATTCCACTCTATAAGCCATTTGCCCAATCCTCTCGATGATAGGGAAGGGTCCTACGAACCTTGGTGCTATCTTTCCAACTGCTCCAAAATGAACCACATTTTGCAAGGGAGAAACCTTCAGAAAGACCATATCTCCAACTTCAAATTCTAAGTTTGTCCTTCGCTTGTCTGCATAGGACTTCTGTCTGTCTCGGGCCGTTTTCATCCGCCTTCGAATCAACTCAACCTTCTCGGATGTGTCCCTTATCATGTCAGGCCCAAGTATAAGCTTATCCGTCGTCTCCCACCAACATGTTGGTGACTTGCACGGCCTCCCATACAAAGCTTCGAATGGTGTCATCCCTATGCTTGCTTGGTAGCTGTTATTATAAGCAAACTCTATGAGAGGAAGGTGGTATTCCCAAGTGCCACCAAAGTCAAGAATGCATAGCCTCAACAGATCTTCTAGTACCCTATTCACCCTTTCGGTCTGACCATCCGTCTGTGGGTGATTGGTTGTACTTAGATTCAATTGCGTACCCATCGCTTCTTGCAAACTATTCCAAAATTGGCTAGTGAAGATTGGGTCACGATCGCTAACTATGCTAGAAGGACCTCCATGCAATCGCACTATCTCTCGAAGATAAACAGATGCTAGCCATGATGCGGTCCTCTTGCTCTTCACTGGAATGAAATGAGCGCTCTTCGTGAGTCTATCCACTATAACCCATATGCTAGTATTCCCCTTCCTTGATCTCGGCAATGCATCCACAAAATCCATAGAGATACTTTCCCACTTCCATTGCGGGACCTCCAATGGGTGCAGTAGCCCACCGGGTTTCTTCGACTCGGCCTTTACTTGTTTGCAAACAATGCATCTAGAAATAAACTCTGCAACATCCTTTTTCATCTCATCCCAAAAGAAAATGCGCTTCATATCCCGGTACATCTTATCCCCTCCGGGATGTATGGTCATCCTCGAGTAATGCGCCTCCTCAAGAACTTTATTTACCAAGTCTCCCACTTGTGGGACACATAGTCTTCCATCCCGCCTTAGCCACCCCTTGTTATCAATAGTATATCTAGCGAGGTGACTTGAAGTCTCACCACGAATCAACTTGTCCATGATCTCGACTATCTGCGGGTCTTCCCTCTGTGAAGTCCCAACTTGATCAAGAAGTGTAGGTCTAAGCTCAAGGGATGCTAACGAACCAGTCATCGACTCAACAGCAGGTGTAAAATCAAAGGTTGCCAAGAAATCTAGGCTCTTCATTTCAACAAACAAGGGACTCAAAGTCAACCTTCTTCTACTTAGCGCATCCGCCACAACATTACCCTTGCCAGGGATATAAGCTATATCGAAGTCATATAATGCCAAGAATTCCATCCACCTCTACTGCCTTAGGTTCAAACTTTCTGCGAGAAGAGGTACTTGAGCGACTTGTGATCAGTATATAACTCAAACCTTTCACCTAGAAGATAATGGCGCCAAGATTTGAGTGCAAAGACGATCGCCGCCAACTCCAAATCATGAGTGGGATAGTTCTTCTCATGAACTTTGAGTTGCCTACCCCTAAAGCATATCACTCTCCCTTCTTGCATCAGGACAGCGCCTAATCCCGTGCCACATGCATCGGTGTACACGGTAAACAACTTCCCTCCATCGGGTAATGCTAGAACTGGAGCTGTGGTGAGGGCTTTCTTGAGCTTTTGAAAAGCAAGCTCACACTCTAAGTCCCATGCGAAGACTAAGTTCTTCTTCATTAACTTAGTGAGAGGGGCTGAAATCTTAGCGAAGTCCTTAATGAATTTCCTATAAAATCCTGCCAGACCGAGAAAGCTTCTCACTTAGTTGCATTCTTCGAAACTTTCCAGTCTTGTAGCGCCACTACTTTAGCGGGATCCACAACTATGCCTTGCTTAGAAACTATATGCCCAAGGAACTGAACTTCCCTTCTCCAAAAATGGTATTTGGAGAACTAGGCTTTTAACTGATGAGCTCTAAGCGTATCCATAACCTCCTTGAGATGTGTAGCATGCTCTTCCTCGTCCTTAGAGAAGATCAGAATATCATCCACGAAGACAACCACAAACTTGTTAAGGAACTCCCTAAACATCCTACTCATCAAATCAACGAAGTATGCGGGTGCATTAGTCAAACCGAACGACATGACGAGCCATTCAAAGAATCCATCTGGAGTCCTAAACGCAGTCTTATCAATACTATCCTCAGCCACTCTGAGCTGATGGAATCCGGTGGCTAGATCGAGCTGAGAGAAAATAGCAGCACCTACAAGCTGGTCAAAGAGATCATCAATCCTCGGTAACGGGTGTCTATTCTTCTTTGTCAGCTTGCTTAACTCACGATAATCAACACATAGACGAAGCGAACCATCCGCCTTAGTAGCGAATACCACAGGAGCACCCCATTCAGAAATGCTTCGCCTAATGAAATTTTTCTCAAGCAACTCCTTGACTTGCTTGCTAAGCTCTCTTCTTTCTCGCGGGGCCATGTGCCTAATAGGCAATGAAACTGGCTTGGCATTATCAACAAGATAAATACGGAATTCTATCTCGCGCTTAGGGGGTAACCCCTTCACCTCATCAAAAACATCAGGATATTCTCGGACCACCCTCACAGATTGAAGATTGTCAATAGACGAGTCGAGGTATTCAAGATAACATAACATGACGGGATCCAAAGGGTTACAAGAAATCTCTAGGGTATTGCCAAGGCGAGTCATAAGCCTCACTACCCTATGCTCACAATCGAGAATGGCTCCATAACTGGACAACCAATCCATGCCCAAAATCAACCCGTATCCCATGAACCCGAGAACATAAGCATTACATGTGAATTCTACGGTCAAGATAGAAATCCTCAAATCCATACAAATCATAGATAGATGGGCGGAACCCCCAATTGGATTTGAAACACTAACAGGATCCTCAACTAGACTAGTACTTAGGTGCAAACTTTCAACAATGTCAGAAGAAATAAAGGTATGCGATGCGCCAGAATCAAATAAAGTTCGAACAGGAAAACCAGAAATGTAAACAAGGCTTTCTACAGAAATACTACCTCGGTCCGGAGCTGGAGTAGTGTTGAGAGCATGCATCTGCCCTCCAGAAGGTCCTGCCCGCTGAGTCTGTCCTTGCCCCTGTCCTTGCTTCTTTGGGCAATCCTTACTGTAGTGTCCAGACTCGCCGCAATGAAAGCATTCTCCCAACTTCCTCTTCTTCTTCCTACAATCTTTGGCTATGTGTCCAGTGATCCCACAGAAGTTGCACTTCCTTGTCTCCCTTGCCTTGTTGTTGTTGGCCTTATTACCCTTGTTGTTCTTGTTGTTCTGATTGCCTCCCCACTTGGAGTCCACCTTCTTAGTTTGAATCTCATTAAGCTTAACTTCTTTCTTGCCATTCTTATCATCTCCTTGAAGCAAGGCCATATCCACAAAGCTCTCAAAAGTGGCCCCCATGGGTATATGAGACATGGCCAATCCTTGCAATGGCTCATTCAATCCTCGAGCAAAGCGTAGAGCCTTCTTATGCGGTGTGTTAACCATGTCTAAACCGAATCGAGCAAGCTGGTTAAACTTATTCACATACTCCCTCACGGTCATGTCCCCTTGCTTCAAAGATATAAACCTCTCCATTTGCAGATTCTCTTCAGCAGATGATAGAAACTTAAGCTCAAACCTCATCCTAAAGTCGGCCCAAGTCTCTATAGGCCTAGTAGCGTTGGTGACTTCCCACCAATAAGCAGCTTCCTCTTTCAATAGCCATATTTCCAACAGAACTTTCCTGCGATCTTCTACATCAAAGATAGCAAAAAGGTCTTCAGTTTCCCTTAACCACTTTCTTGCCTCAACATAAGTCTCTGTCCCAACAAAATTCTTGCCACCCATCGCCTTAAAGTCTTTGCAAATCTTTGCGAAATCCGCTTGTGGACGCTGAGGAGGAGGAGGAGGAGGAGGAACCTCAGGTACGGGAGGAGGAGTGGGAGTGTTTGCTGGGCCGGCTCCATTTGCCCTAGCCTCCATGTACCTCCTAAACCAAAGAGGTACCGGTATTCCCTCCGGGATGATAAAGTTATCGGCCATACTGAAATGAAGTAAAGATAGATTTAGAATGAGGAAACAAAGGATAGTGCTAATGGCTTTTGGGGAATAGCCTTTTAAAATAAACTAGACTTTCCTTGGAAAAATACTTAATTGGCTTTGAAAATAGTTTTTCAAAAGGGTTTTTAAAACTTTTGTCCGGTCTAGTAAACCTCGCTCTGATACCAAATGTAACACCCCACCTTCGCCAGGGCCACTCACGAGTGATTACACTAGCTTTGGAGGGGTGTTGTCTAGGTAAACATGCACAGAGATATCACAAGACAGAACATAGATAAATAAATAAGTAAAGCAGCGGTAGAAATTTAAAAAAAAACCATAGTTAACCATTTCAAAACCAAAGTCAACTTACATCAAAATACTTAGTCATTATTTTCCAACTACCACAAATCTAGAAACATAAACTAAAAATAACATAAAGTAAACTATCCCCAAAATAGATGCGGTGAAGCCATAGCAAGCTCAAGTCCAAACAGTACATGAGCTGTCAAGAAAGCGAGCCAAATGTCCAAGCTAAGCACTAGTGTTCCCTCCCTGAGAACCTAGGGGGGAACGGAAGAAAAGAGGCGAAAGAAAAAGGGTCAGTCATAAAGACTGGTAAGTACTACCTACTATTAGTATAAAAACTAATGAAGTTAACTAAACATGAGAAACTGAGATGAAACATAAAGATGGTAACTAACTGGCATGATAAATAGATAACAAGGTAAATCTAGTGTGGCATCGCATATACAAGGTTTATGTAACACCCCACTCCCGCTATGATCACTCACTAAGGGAATGCCATAGCATCGGTGGAGTATTTTAGTGAATATAGAACAGAAAAATTACAACAAGACAGATATAAATAGTACTTGAAATTTTAAAACATCATCTCATAACAGCGGAAGTAAAACATGTCTGGTTACATCATAAAACCACAATAAAGGTCAAGTACAATATCCATCAAAATAAAGAAGTACATAATCCCACTCTCATACAATAGCCAAACAAAAGAAAAGATAACTGGATAACTGGAGCTTTACATCTATCCAAGCTCCTAAAGACTGGAACAGCAATCCGATCAAGCTCCACTACTGCTAGGATCCACCGTAGGACCTGAGGGTTGGGAAAAAGATAAAAACAACAGGGTCAGACATAAGTCTGAGCGAGTCCTATAACTTTAACAATACAATCGTTAAAGTAACCAGAGAAGACATAAACTGATATACGGTAACATATAGGGATGAATGGCTACCCTAAGCAGTCAACTAAACGAAGATAAAGGATAAAGACGCATCTACCCTCCCTAAGGTAAATTACTAAACTGCACCACACCAGTCGTTCCTAACTTAAAGGTTGATCCCACCCAAGGACTTATAAAATTTACTAATTAGTACCTGCGTACCCCTAGGTGACCAAGTAGGCGCCACGGGGCCCTACAATCCACTAGGTGTACACACTACTTCCCATTCGATCGGCTCCCTAACGTAGATACCCGTGCTGGCCCCACCGTGGGATGTATCATTCCCCAATGTGGCAACCTGATGAAACTAAAGGTGCACGGCTTATATCTACTCGATGCAACAACGGCTTACCTACCAGCCCGGGCCCACTCACGCATATGAAGCCCGTTGGACTTGCGTTGCCACCGCTAACCCGTTTGCCTCTTACAGTCAAGCCCAGTATGCGTGTCCCGTCCTCGACATGGGTCGAGCCCACAAAGATACGTATGGGTTACTGGTTGAAATGGGCCTCCACAAGCTACCCACCTAAGCTTGTCCCTTTTTCTAGTATATCCCACTTAACCCTTTAATCATGTTTTAATTACATGTTCTATTTTGGTTAAGTATTCTAATCGTATTTTCTATTGCCACCCAAGGCAACCACTAGATTTTCTCATGCCACCCGAGGCACCCACTTAACCCCTCATGTCCCTCTACATGCTAATGTGGTTAAGTGTTTCTTAATTAATTAATTAAGAACGTAACCTTTGTAAAGACCTCTCACATTAGACTGTCTTTTATGACCGCTGGTTAAGCCGGTTGGGTCCGGGCAGCCTTATGTCATAACAGAGTCTAACCTCGTGTCTTTACATTAATTACGTATTTAGTTTGTGCCTATGACCTCTCACATTGGGCTAACATTTGTAGCAACTGGTTAAGCCGGTTGGGTCCGGGCAGTTTTACGCTACAACTGAGTCCAACCTCGTGTCTTAGTCAATTAATTACACCTAATTAATCACCCTCATAATTTTATATTAATTATCCCTAATTAATCAAGTTTTCTTAACATGGGTAGACCTAACTTAATAGGTAAATTCCCATGGGGTAGACCTAACTCAATAGGTAAATTCCCAACACATAGTATGGGTACACCTAACCAAATAGGCAAATTCCCATACTATGTTTATTTATTTTGTGTTATGCATAATTATATTAATTTCACACAATCTTATTAACTTATGCATTTAATTACCCCATCGTTCCCACGTAATTTCGTTCATGATATAACACATATAAAAGGTGTCAACTTGCATATGAATGAACATGTTTCAAAGGTGCCATCTTGCATATTAACAAACACATAACTTGCATATGAACTTGCATAACATGTCACATAACTTGCATATAATATGTCACATAACTTACATATTCATTTTGCATAACAAACTTGCATATTAGCTTATAGACTTGCATAATGTGTCATCATGAACTTGCATATTAATAAACATGTAACTTGCATATTTACATACATGTAACTCGCATATTAACAAACATGTAACTTGCATATAAAGAAACATGTAACTTGCATATTTACATACATGTAACTTGCATATTAACAAACATGTAACTTGCATATTAACAAACATGTAACTTGCATATTTACATACATGTAACTTGCATATTAACAAACATGTAACTTGCATATTAACAAACATGTAACTTGCATAGCATATTACCATGAACTTGCATAACATGCATATGATTACATAGCCCACAACTTGCATATTTAGCATCATGCAAACATAACATACATCATATTAAACTTGCATAAGCTTACATACTCAACATGCATAAACATAAGATTAATGCTAACATCATATCATATGATTCAAAGCTCATTAACCCACATACAAAACCATAAATCTCATCACATCTCATCTAATTAGTTTACCAAAAGATCATCAAAGTGATAGAAACTCACAACTAGCAACTTTGAACACCAAATGAAGAAGATTAAGATGCTAAGAAGGGATTAGAAGTTGATTAGAGAGTGATTAGTATGCAACCCTCTTCATAAAATTAGTGGAGGCCATGAGAGCTAGCATTTTGCCATAGTTTAGTCACTAGGTTTAATTATGAATGAATTAGGGTAGGTTAGGGTCTTATTTATAGATTAGGCAAGTGTTTTAGGCCATAGGATTAACCCTAGATTCAATCCAAGCCATCAAAGCATGTCTTGGGGAAGAAGTCAAGTGTAGGAACCATCTAGGGCCTTTAGATTAAAGATGGACCATGAGAACCATTCAAATGCAAAATCTGCACTTGAGCGAATCGGCCCACGGGTTGACAGCCAAACACCCTGGATTAACCCCTAGTCGACCCAGCGGGCTCGGGTCGACTTCAAAAATCGGCCGGTTCGGTTATTCCCCTCTCCCAATTCGCTGTTTTGAGCATTTTTGCATATTTATTTATTAAATTTTCAATTATATATATATATATATATATCAATATATATATATATATATATATATATATCTACACAACCCATTTCACTTAATTAAGTATACTTTAATTTGGGAATTTTCGTGAAACTTCGCGAGGCCATATCTTGGTCATACGGACTCCGATTTTCGAAAACTCGGACTCTATTTCGCGTATTTTTCCGAGACGAACACAATGGCATAGCCCGTTTCCCTTGATTCCCATTTTAGAATTAAATTCTGCCTCGATTTATGTTATTACAGGTTATTGAAAATACGGGTTGTTACATTCTCCCCTCCTTAAAGGATTTCGTCCCCGAAATCTTCAAGTTAGGAAGAACGTATCCTACCATCCAATCATCCATCTACTCAAAGCATCATCCACGAGCAATCATTGTCCTTACAAGATTCTAAATGCTGGATGGATATATGCAAAAGTGTGTGTATATGTACTTACCTAATGCGAAAATCAGGCGGTTACTGATACAGTAAACCTCCTTAATGCAAACCATGATAGTGCCATGCATCCAATATGTATGCGAAACCCTATTGACACATACAAATTTCTACATGCGTGCACAACCATACACAAAAATGCATCATCCATATGATAACACAGCCATGATACATCCATCAATCTAACTACCACATCCATTTATGCAATATGCAACATGAAGTGACTGAGCCGATCTAGTGCCTAATGTGTGTGTATATGCATCCACGAGCAACCACTAGCAAACAATTGCATCCATATGCATCCATCAACCATAACATGTTTCAAACACATGTCTCAACCATAGGTTTTACCCTATCTAAAGGTCATAGGTATTAGCGAGAGGATATACTAAAGATAAGATAAGTACTAGACAAGCAATAAAGGAGAAGTTAAAAGACATACTCTCAAAAAGAAATGGATACAAAGAACGCATCTTTGCTTCCGTCTCCCAAGTAGCATTGCTTTCGTCATCTCCCCATTGCACTTTAACTAGCTGAACTTCTCTGTTCCTCAACTTCCTAGTTTCTGACCCAAGGATGCGAGTAGGAGCTCGTCGAATCGTCGCATCACGCTCTACCTCTACATCTCTAAGCAAGCTCGGGTCTACCACCTCCGCGGTCTCATGTAAGCACTTCCTCAAATGTGATACATGGAATACATCATGAACACCACTAAGTCTGTCGGGCAACTCCACCCTATATGCCATCCGTCCAATCCTTTCCTTAATAGGAAACGGCCCAACAAATCTCGGTGCTAACTTCCCTACGGACCCAAAGCGAACAACATTTCTCAATGGAGATACTTTGACAAAAACCATGTCCCCAACCTCAAACTCAAGATCCGTCCTTCTCCGATCCGCATAAGATTTCTGTCTATCTTGCGCTGCTTTCATCCTTTTTCGAATTAAATCAATCTTCTCTGAAGTCTCTCTAACCATATCCGGCCCAAGCAAGATCTTATCCGTAGATTCCCACCAACATGTAGGAGATCGACAAGGCCTTCCATAAAGAGCTTCGAAAGGAGCCATACCAATACTGGACTGAAAGCTGTTATTATATGCGAACTCCACCAAAGGAAGATGTTCTTCCCATGTACCTCCAAAATCCAAGATACAAAGCCTCAAAAGATCTTCTAAGATACGGTTCACCCTCTCGGTCTGACCGTCCGTCTGAGGATGATATGCGGTGCTCAAACACAACTGAGTCCCTACCGCCTCTTGCAAACTTCTCCAAAACTCACTAGTGAAAATAGGATCTCGATCACTCACAATGCTGGATGGTACGCCATGCAATCTAACAATCTCTCTAACATAGACTGAAGCAAGCCATGGAGCGGTCCTCTTACTCTTTACGGGTATAAAATGGGCACTCTTTGTAAGTCTGTCTACCACAACCCAAATTCCCGTATTGCCCTTCCTCGATCTCGGTAACCCGTCGATGAAATCCATCGAGACACTATCCCACTTCCACTGTGGAACTTCCAATGGGTGTAGCAACCCACCGGGTTTCCTTTGCTCCACTTTAACTTGTTGGCACACTAAGCATCTAGCCACATACTCGGCCGCATCTTTCTTCATACCGGCCCAAAAGAAAACTCTCTTCATGTCTTGGTACATTTTGTCTCCACCGGGATGAATAGTCATTCTTGAACGATGTGCATCATCCAAAATAGCCTTCTTCAAACCCTCATCTTGCGGTACACAAAGTCTACCGTCTCTATGCAACCATCCCTTATCATCTATGGTGTATCTACCCAAATGGCTGGACGACTCCCCTCTTATAAGCTTCTCTACCAACACAACCAACTGTGGGTCGTCTCGCTGAGCCTCGCCAATCCGTCTCAAAAGAGTAGGTCTAACCTCCAAGGATGCCAACAAACCAGGTACAAAATCAACAGAAGGTCTGAAGTCAAACAAAGAAAGAAACTCCAAGCTTCGTCGTTCCACGAACAATGGACTCAAAGATAGCCTTTTTCTACTTAAGGCGTCTGCCACCACGTTACCCTTACCAGGGGTATACGCTATCTCGAAATCATAGGATGCTAAGAACTCCATCCACCTTTGCTGTCTTAAGTTTAAATCCTTCTGAGAGAATAAGTACTTCAATGATTTATGGTCGGTGAACAACTCGAATCTCTCACCAAGAAGATAATGGCGCCAAGACTTAAGTGCGAAAACAATCGCGGCCAACTCTAGATCATGGGTAGGGTAATTCTTCTCATGCACTCTCAATTGTCTCCCTCCATAGGCTATTACCCTTCCCTCCTGCATCAAGACTGCGCCTAATCCTGTTCCACAAGCATCGGTATAAACAACAAACGGCTTACTCCCATCTGGAAGCACTAAAACTGGAGCGGTGGTCAAAGCTCTCTTTAACCGTCGGAAAGCATCATCACAATCTACATCCCATGAGAAAACCAGATTCTTCTTCGTCAAGCGGGTTAATGGGGCTGATATCTTCGCGAAGTCTTTGATGAACTTCCTATAATATCCTGCCAACCCCAAGAAACTTCTTACCTCGGTAGCATTTCTAGGAACTTTCCAATCCTGGATAGATACTATCTTTGCGGGATCCACAGCTATCCCTTCCTTAGAGACCACATGCCCTAAGAATCGCACTTCTCTTCTCCAAAAATGGCATTTAGAGAATTTAGCTTTAAGACTATGCGCTCGAAGAGTCTCCAACACTTCCTTGAGATGTAAGGCATGCTCTTCTTCATTCTTGGAAAAGACCAAGATGTCATCCACAAAAACTACTACAAACTTATTCAGATACTCTCTGAACACTCTACTCATGAGATCAACAAAGTATGCGGGGGCGTTTGTCAACCCAAATGGCATCACTAGCCACTCATAAAAACCATCCGGAGTCCGGAAAGCAGTCTTCTCTATACTGTCCTCCGCCACTCTTAACTGATGAAACCCTGTAGCTAAGTCCAACTGCGAAAATACTGACGCGCCAACCAACTGATCAAAGAGATCATCTATCCTCGGTAATGGGTGTCTATTCTTCTTCGTGAGCTTATTAAGTTCCCTATAATCCACACAAAGTCTGAGGGACCCATCCGCCTTCGTGGCAAACACTACTGGAGCTCCCCACTCCGATATACTTCGCCTTATGAACCCCTTCTCAAGCAACTCCCCTACTTGCTTATGAAGTTCTCTTCTCTCACGAGGAGCCATGTGGCGTACTGGCAAAGACACTGGTTTGGCATTATCCACCAAATAAATTCGGAAATCTATCTCCCGCTTCGGAGGCAAACCCTTTACTTCTTCAAACACATCCGGATATTCCCGGACTACTCTGACAGAACACAAACTTTCGACCGAAGCATCGAGCGATTCAAGATAACTTAGCAAAACAGATTCCATGGGATTGCAAGAGATCTCGAGAGTGTTACCCAAGCGGGTCATGAGCCTGACAACTCTCCTTTCGCAATCAAGAACGGCACCATTACTGGATAACCAGTCCATGCCCAAGATCAACCCATAGCCCGTGAAGCCCAATACAAAAGCATCACATCTAAACTCAACGCTAAGTATAGAAATCTTCAAACCCAAACATATCATAGACAGATATATGGAGCCCCCAATTGGGTTTGAGACAACCAAGGGATCATCAACTAGACTGGTGTCTAAGTGCAGTGACTCAACTAACGATGATGAGATAAAAGAATGCGATGCGCCAGAGTCAAACAAAGTACGAACTGGATGATCAAACAGAAAAACCAGACTTTCAACGGAAATAGTTCTACCTCTCTGCTGAATCGGTGGAACTGAGAGAACCTGAACTTGCCCCCCTGACTGAGGTGGTGCTATAAGAGCTTGCACCTGGCCTCCTGAGGTAGACCCCGTCTTCTGCCCCTTCTTTGGGCAGTTTTTCACAAGATGCCCTGCTTCACCACAATGAAAGCAACCGGTCTTCTTCTTTTTGCGACAATCCTTACTGAGGTGTCCTGGTGTTCCACAATTGAAGCACTTCTTCTTCGTCTTCTTTTTGTCACCATTGCCTTTTCCGCCCTTGCCTTGTTGTTGCTGTTGCGGTTTCTTCTGATCCCCCTTTTTCTCTGGTGCCTTAGAATTCTTATCATCCTCATGCATAAGTGCCATGTAGACAAGCTTCTCAAAAGTGGCCCCCATAGGAATGTGAGTCATAGCTATTCCTTGCAATGGTTCGTTCAAGCCTCTAACGAACCTCAAAGCCTTCTTCTCCGGTGTATTCACCAACTCTATGCCAAACCTTGCTAATTGATTGAATTTGTTGACATATTCTTTCACCGTGAGATTCCCTTGCTTCAAATTCAAGAACTTCTCCATAAACAGATTCTCTTCCGCCCTTGAGAGAAACTTAGCCCCAAACCTTTGCTTAAAATCTGCCCAAGAGTCAACAGGGCGTTCTCCATTAGTGACCTCCCACCAGAATGAGGCCTCTCCCTTCATTAACCAAGCCGCCAACTTGACTTTCTTTCCCTCTTCCACTTCAAAGATATCTAGCAACTCTTCCACTTCCTTAAGCCAATCTCTAGCCTCTACGAAAGTCTCTGAACCAAGAAAAGGTTTTCCTCCTATAGCCTTGAACTCCTTGCAAACCTTAGCAAAATTATCCACTCTAGGCTGAGGAGGAGGAGCGGTTGTCTCTGGTGTAGTAGCATTGGCCGGACCCGCAGCCGCGGCCCTAGCCTCTTGCAACCTCCTATACCATAGTGGTATAACTAAACCCTCCGGGATGTTAAGATCTTCAGCCATGCTGAAACGAAAGAGGAAAGATTCAAAAAGGAGATTCCGAAAGATAAAGATATGGCTATTGGGGATTATGCTTTTCTTTTTCAAAAACTTTTTCTCTTAGAAGACATGCTTTTAAAAATACTTTCTTCGAAAATACTCTTAGAAAGTAGTTTTTCTCAAAAATTTTATCTGTTCTGGTAACCTTAAGCTCTGATACCACGTGTAACACCCCACTCCCGCTATGATCACTCACTAAGGGAATGCCATAGCATCGGTGGAGTATTTTAGTGAATATAGAACAGAAAAATTACAACAAGACAGATATAAATAGTACTTGAAATTTTAAAACATCATCTCATAACAGCGGAAGTAAAACATGTCTGGTTACATCATAAAACCACAATAAAGGTCAAGTACAATATCCATCAAAATAAAGAAGTACATAATCCCACTCTCATACAATAGCCAAACAAAAGAAAAGATAACTGGATAACTGGAGCTTTACATCTATCCAAGCTCCTAAAGACTGGAACAGCAATCCGATCAAGCTCCACTACTGCTAGGATCCACCGTAGGACCTGAGGGTTGGGAAAAAGATAAAAACAACAGGGTCAGACATAAGTCTGAGCGAGTCCTATAACTTTAACAATACAATCGTTAAAGTAACCAGAGAAGACATAAACTGATATACGGTAACATATAGGGATGAATGGCTACCCTAAGCAGTCAACTAAACGAAGATAAAGGATAAAGACGCATCTACCCTCCCTAAGGTAAATTACTAAACTGCACCACACCAGTCGTTCCTAACTTAAAGGTTGATCCCACCCAAGGACTTATAAAATTTACTAATTAGTACCTGCGTACCCCTAGGTGACCAAGTAGGCGCCACGGGGCCCTACAATCCACTAGGTGTACACACTACTTCCCATTCGATCGGCTCCCTAACGTAGATACCCGTGCTGGCCCCACCGTGGGATGTATCATTCCCCAATGTGGCAACCTGATGAAACTAAAGGTGCACGGCTTATATCTACTCGATGCAACAACGGCTTACCTACCAGCCCGGGCCCACTCACGCATATGAAGCCCGTTGGACTTGCGTTGCCACCGCTAACCCGTTTGCCTCTTACAGTCAAGCCCAGTATGCGTGTCCCGTCCTCGACATGGGTCGAGCCCACAAAGATACGTATGGGTTACTGGTTGAAATGGGCCTCCACAAGCTACCCACCTAAGCTTGTCCCTTTTTCTAGTATATCCCACTTAACCCTTTAATCATGTTTTAATTACATGTTCTATTTTGGTTAAGTATTCTAATCGTATTTTCTATTGCCACCCAAGGCAACCACTAGATTTTCTCATGCCACCCGAGGCACCCACTTAACCCCTCATGTCCCTCTACATGCTAATGTGGTTAAGTGTTTCTTAATTAATTAATTAAGAACGTAACCTTTGTAAAGACCTCTCACATTAGACTGTCTTTTATGACCGCTGGTTAAGCCGGTTGGGTCCGGGCAGCCTTATGTCATAACAGAGTCTAACCTCGTGTCTTTACATTAATTACGTATTTAGTTTGTGCCTATGACCTCTCACATTGGGCTAACATTTGTAGCAACTGGTTAAGCCGGTTGGGTCCGGGCAGTTTTACGCTACAACTGAGTCCAACCTCGTGTCTTAGTCAATTAATTACACCTAATTAATCACCCTCATAATTTTATATTAATTATCCCTAATTAATCAAGTTTTCTTAACATGGGTAGACCTAACTTAATAGGTAAATTCCCATGGGGTAGACCTAACTCAATAGGTAAATTCCCAACACATAGTATGGGTACACCTAACCAAATAGGCAAATTCCCATACTATGTTTATTTATTTTGTGTTATGCATAATTATATTAATTTCACACAATCTTATTAACTTATGCATTTAATTACCCCATCGTTCCCACGTAATTTCGTTCATGATATAACACATATAAAAGGTGTCAACTTGCATATGAATGAACATGTTTCAAAGGTGCCATCTTGCATATTAACAAACACATAACTTGCATATGAACTTGCATAACATGTCACATAACTTGCATATAATATGTCACATAACTTACATATTCATTTTGCATAACAAACTTGCATATTAGCTTATAGACTTGCATAATGTGTCATCATGAACTTGCATATTAATAAACATGTAACTTGCATATTTACATACATGTAACTCGCATATTAACAAACATGTAACTTGCATATAAAGAAACATGTAACTTGCATATTTACATACATGTAACTTGCATATTAACAAACATGTAACTTGCATATTAACAAACATGTAACTTGCATATTTACATACATGTAACTTGCATATTAACAAACATGTAACTTGCATATTAACAAACATGTAACTTGCATAGCATATTACCATGAACTTGCATAACATGCATATGATTACATAGCCCACAACTTGCATATTTAGCATCATGCAAACATAACATACATCATATTAAACTTGCATAAGCTTACATACTCAACATGCATAAACATAAGATTAATGCTAACATCATATCATATGATTCAAAGCTCATTAACCCACATACAAAACCATAAATCTCATCACATCTCATCTAATTAGTTTACCAAAAGATCATCAAAGTGATAGAAACTCACAACTAGCAACTTTGAACACCAAATGAAGAAGATTAAGATGCTAAGAAGGGATTAGAAGTTGATTAGAGAGTGATTAGTATGCAACCCTCTTCATAAAATTAGTGGAGGCCATGAGAGCTAGCATTTTGCCATAGTTTAGTCACTAGGTTTAATTATGAATGAATTAGGGTAGGTTAGGGTCTTATTTATAGATTAGGCAAGTGTTTTAGGCCATAGGATTAACCCTAGATTCAATCCAAGCCATCAAAGCATGTCTTGGGGAAGAAGTCAAGTGTAGGAACCATCTAGGGCCTTTAGATTAAAGATGGACCATGAGAACCATTCAAATGCAAAATCTGCACTTGAGCGAATCGGCCCACGGGTTGACAGCCAAACACCCTGGATTAACCCCTAGTCGACCCAGCGGGCTCGGGTCGACTTCAAAAATCGGCCGGTTCGGTTATTCCCCTCTCCCAATTCGCTGTTTTGAGCATTTTTGCATATTTATTTATTAAATTTTCAATTATATATATATATATATATATATATATCAATATATATATATATATATATATATCTACACAACCCATTTCACTTAATTAAGTATACTTTAATTTGGGAATTTTCGTGAAACTTCGCGAGGCCATATCTTGGTCATACGGACTCCGATTTTCGAAAACTCGGACTCTATTTCGCGTATTTTTCCGAGACGAACACAATGGCATAGCCCGTTTCCCTTGATTCCCATTTTAGAATTAAATTCTGCCTCGATTTATGTTATTACAGGTTATTGAAAATACGGGTTGTTACAGTTTAGTTTTGCACCAAAAGTACTAGTATTCCAACCCATGTCAAGTATAAACAAGAAATGATCCCTTGGCCCAATATAATGAGATGACCCAAATCAAGGTCCAACTACACGGTCTAGTCGATCGGCTCCCTATAAGCCTAACTCGTCGAGTGTCGGTGTCATACGGCCCAATCACGGAATGTAGTCAACTGTGCTAGGTCCAACCTAGGGTGTATCAAGCCCTAGGGTGCCAACCACAGACACAAATCAAGCACGCACAGTCTAAACCTACTAGTGCCCATGTCTGGTTTTTTTCAACTCTGGATTATGTGCACGACCATAGCCCGTCTGAACCTACACTGGCGCACCTACTTAGCCGTCTTTCTGGTCGCTTACAATTAGCCCAGTAATCGTGCCCCACCCTAGCCTAGTCCCTAGGGTATCGTGATACATCCAAGAGGGTTACTGCTGAAAAGGACCACGTAACTAGGGTTTCTAACGGGTTAAGTGTGGTTAACCCTATCCAATCATGTTTCAAGTTGGTTAAGTGTATCCAAGTGGTTCATGACTTAACCCTATCATGTGGCATTAATTAACTTAATGCGCCCAACCTCTCACATTAGACTTTGTTGTGGTTACTGGATGTGCCGTGCGGGACCGGGCAGGTTTACACCACAACCTAGTCTAACCTCAGGTTTTCAAGCGCGATATGACCAACTACTCACATTGGATCCTATTGTTTGTAGCCACTGGATTTGCCGGGCGGTTCCGGGCAGATTTACGCTACAAACTCAACCCAACCTCGAGTTGGCCACTTTATGGTTTTCTACATGTCATGACCACATTCAAGTTTTCAAGCATAATCAATTTTCATGTCACATTTCAAGTCATGTTTTTCATGTCATTTCAAGTTTGCCTAACTACCCATAACATATTCCCACCGCACGTAAATTCACATCAATACAAATAGATCAAGAAGGGGAACATAACAACATAACAAAGATGGGCATAAGGTGATAAAGTTGGTCATAAGTTAAACATGATGATATTTGAGGCAAAGGTGTTCATCACAACTAGCATATAGGATTATTGGCCTCAAAACATGTATGACATCAAACTTAGCAAGTAGGGTGATAACATGATAATAGTTGACATAGAGTGATAAACTTGTGAGTAGCATGTAGTTCAACATCATAGGCAAGTTGACATCAAGGTTATGAGGGGTTCTATGTTGCATTATGCATAATCCCCAAATGAAGCTCATAGCTTTCTACCCAAAAATCAAGATGAACGGTACTAGGTTCATGATAGTTCCACAATCATAGATCAAAAGAGTCATAAATGGATCTATGTAATAACCCGAAAATCTGGGCCAGTTTAAAATTTTTATTTTGGCAATTTTAGCGAATTTTGAATATTTAAAATAGATAATTTTAAATAATATCGACGATAAATTTATTTTGAATATAATTCGAACGTATATATTTATACGCGTCGTCGTTAGAATATAAATATTTATATATAATTATAAATAGAATTGAAAATGGCGCGGTAGTTCGATAATTCGATTTCAAACTTCAATTGAATGTACCGGGTGCAAAACAATCCGGATTTTAGTGAAACCAAAAATAATGGGATCTAATTGATAATATCTTTCCAACGAATCCGAAAAATAAAGATTTCATATCAGGAATCAAAAGATATGTCCAGTTGAAAATTCTGAATAGTCGCTATGGAATTCAGGCCCTTAAAAATGGACATTTTGCAAACGACCTCGGATTTCGACGAAACCAGTTTTGTTGGGTCCGTGATGTCAAATTATTGCTAGGTTTCAAATTTCATAATTTTTCGAATCAATATGTGAGCGTGGCAAAGGAAAACGCGTTTTGACCATTTTAGTTGATTTTAATCGACTGGAAATTGGTCATTTTTCTAACGGTCTCAGAATTCGACGAAACTAGTTTTGATAGGACCGTATCGTCAATACGAAGCTAGAAAATATTTTTCGAGAATTTTTAGAGTTAGTATGCGCCCCCAGTAATTTGAAATGTACGTTTAAAATTCAATATAGTGATTTAAATGTAAATTTAACGGAAACTGATTGTAACAGCCGAATCAGCTGACGATACATATCCCATTGTGTTCGGAATGGGGCTAAAACGCTATGGACCACAGGCGGTCGGCCTCGTTTCGAGGTCGTATGAAAAAGTCAACTTTAGGTTGAATTAAATAATTAAATAATAAAATAAAATAAAATAAAATTCCTTTCTCCCCCTTATTTCCCTCTGCCCCCCCCCCCCCCGATTCATTTTACAGATTTATATAAAAAAAAAAAATCGAGCGATGAAGGAGGCGCGACCTCAACCACCGCCGCCGGCGTCCAAGGCGCGCCACCCCCACCTCCCTCCACCGATGAACTCGCCCTCCTCCTCGTTGCGCCATCCTCCGCAAGCCGCGTCCCCGTTCTCGCTCTCCTCTTCTGAAACGTGGCCCTCGCGAAGCCCTCCCCCACCAGCGATGAACCGCCGACGCCTCCTCCCCTCCTCTCCGATACCTATAAGTTTTATTTTTATCTTTATTTTTATTTACTTTTCAATTTTAGTTAAGTGTTCTATTCGAATTTTAAAACTGATTTTATGTTAATTTTAAAACTGATTTTATGTTAAATTTTAAAACTGATTTTATGTTAAATTTTAAAACTGATTTTATGTTAAATTTTAAAACTGATTTTATGTTGAATTTTAAAACTGATTTTATAAGAATTTTAAAACTGATTTTATGTTGAATTTTAAAACTGATTTTATAAGAATTTTAAAACGGATTTTTTATAAGAATTTTAAACTGATTTTTATAAGAATTTTAAACTGATTTTTAAAGAATTTTAATTAGGTATTAAAACTGATTTTTGAAAAGGTTTTAACTTTAAAAAGAAAAAGGTTTTAACTTTAAAAGGAAAAAGATTTGATCTTTAAAATAGAAAAGGCGAAATTTTTATTAAGTAAAAGATGTAAGATATGATTTTTATATTTTTAAAAGCAATAAAAATATAATCTTTATATTGAAAATATAATTTTTATATATTGAATAGCGTAGTAAAAATTCGATTTTTATATATTGAATAGCGTAGTAAAAATTCGATTTTTATATAGTGAATAGCGAAGTAAAAATTCGATTTTTACATAGGTAGTGAAAGCGGGCAACGAAGATGAAAAAGGATGCGATGACGACGAAGACTTCTCTAAAAGAAGTGCCGTGGAGCTAGGATAGCTATATGTGAGAATTTCTCACCTTTCAATTTCATTTCTATTTATATATATATACTAGGATGCAGACGGTGCTTAGTAGCACCCGACACAATCGTCCACAGACCATGGACTTGTTTGTTTGGTTGCATAGATTAGTTATATGATTTGATTTGAATTTGGTTGTTTGGTGATTTTGATTGATGTGTGAATGGCGTGGGCCTTCACTAGACCGGGGATAAGGCTAGGCCTTGTCCCGTTTCTAGTATCGTGTCGTTATGCCGCCGAAATTTTCTAAAATATGTTAGAAAATAAAAATATCATTTTATTGTATAAATGAATTGAATAGAAATTCATATGTTGAAATAAAATGTTTTATCGTTAAAAATATAATTTTTAACGTGAATGTGAATAAATGAATAGTTATAAACAAATCGGCCGATTTGTTTGTATATACACTGATTTGACTGATATTGATTGGGTCGATAAATTTCACACATCGCCCAACCGCACAAATAAAATCTGTGTTTGATTGTTTGAAACCCCACACGGGTGTTGGGATGAAATTTGAAGTTCACTCATCCTGA
Source organism: Allium sativum (assembly GCA_030737875.1). Lineage (NCBI taxonomy): Eukaryota > Viridiplantae > Streptophyta > Magnoliopsida > Asparagales > Amaryllidaceae > Allium > Allium sativum. The sequence continues at coordinate 515,856,493 of CM060912.1, forward strand.
TTGATTAAATATGTCGATCGATTGATTGACAGGCTGTTATAAGCGTTAGATATCTATATTTGATGCTTATACAGTGTAGTGCACTTTGGTTGATGGTTGATTATTTTTCAATGCTATTATATACATGTGATGTATGAAAATCCATATAATTAACATTATATGGTAATTGATTGGGCCTCATTCCAATTTGAAAAATAAAGAATAATATAAAATAAAAGTTCATGTGTTGACAGTACTCATCCATTGAGATTGGTCATGTGTTGAACGAATTATTTTGATAATAAAATTTACATCTTTATCGATATAAAATAAAAGTTCATGTGTTGACAGTACTCATCCATTGAGATTGGTCATGTGTTGAACGAATTATTTTGATAATAAAATTTACATCTTTATCGATATAAAATAAAAGTTCATGTGTTGACAGTACTCATCCATTGAGATTGGTCATGTGTTGAACGAAATATTTTAGTAATAAAATTTACATCTTAGTAATATAAAATAAAGGTTCATGTGTTGACAGTACTCATCCATTGAGATTGGTCATGTGTTGAACGAAATATTTTGATAATAAAATTTACATCTTTATCAATATAAAATAACGGTTCATGTGTTGACAGTACTCATCTATTGAGATTGGTCATGTGTTGAACTAAATATTTTAGTAATAAAATTTACATCTTTATCATTATAAAATAAAGGTTCATGTGTTGACAGTACTCATCCATTGAGATTGGTCATGTGTTGAACGAAATATTTTGATAATAACAACTATTTTGAAAAAGAAATATTTGAAATAAAATATTTGAAATAGAAATTTATGAAGCCGTGTTGATCAGTTTGACGCCATTTTGACGTAAACGATATTTATATCGATTTTATTCATTTTGAAATGAATTGAATATATAACGTTTTCGAAATGAATTGAATATATAACGTTTTCGAAATGAATTGAATATATAACGTTTTCGAAATGAATTAAATATATAACGTTTTCGAAATGAATTGAATATATAACGTTTTCGAAATGAATTGAATATATAACGTTTTCGAAATGAATTGAAAACGATTTCGAAATGAATTGAATTGAAAACGATTTCGAAATGAATTGAATTGAAAACGATTTCGAAATGAATTGAATTGAAAACGATTTCGAAATGAATTGAATTGAAAACGATTTCGAAATGAAATGAATTGAAAACGATTTCGAAATGAATTGAATTGAAAACGAATTCGAATTGAATTGAAAGCGAATTGAAATGAATTCAAATTGAACTGAAATTTGAATTGAATAGAAATGAATTTTAAAACGAATGTATAAAGAAGAATTCAATTTTGCGTTGAATTGAGATGGAAGTTGAAGTTGCTTTTGAAACGAATTTTAAAACTATTTATATAATTCGTTTTAAATAGAAATCGACGAAATATATATTATATATATTATATATATAATATAATGGCCTGAATGGAACGCGCCGCGGCAGTTCGCGAATTTCGACCATTTATTTCAAACGGACATTACGGGAGATCCGACCGTCGGATTCTCCTAAAACCGGAACCGTTGGGTTCGTATCGAAAAGAGCTTTCTAACGAATGTTAGAAATGTGAAATCTAACGGTTGGATTTGGAGATACGTCCAAATCAAATTCGAAAAAGGTCGCTGTAAGTGCAGTTCGATGGCCATTGATGGAAATCGACTGTACGGGCCTTGATAAAATTATTAAAAATAGCAATAATTTGTGTAAAATCATAAGAAATGATTTGTGAAGATTTGGGATGAAAAACTCCATATTTGAAAAGATAAAAATAAATTTTTATCGAAATGAACTAGTTTTGAACTAGAATTATAATTCTATTTATTTTTAAATAAATAAATTGAATTTGGAAAGGGTTTTAAAAATAACCAGAATTTCCAATGATTGCATTGGAGTGGATTTGAATCGAAATTGCCTTCGGAATATTTCGATGTTGGAATTCGTGATTATACGGATGTTGTTATGGAAATTTGAAAGATATATATATATTTATATCGTTATTTCCAATATAACATTTGTTAATCGTAGAATTTGATATTGAATATAAGCCGATATATTTTCTATTCAGAGCCTTATATTGAATATCAAATGTGATTTGGGTTTGTCGTGAATGGTGTCTTCACTAACACTGTTCTTGAACCCAGTTGAGAAAAGATTAAATCTTTTTATTTAGATTTAATGAAGTGTACCAATTAAATAATATTTAATTGGAAATTGAATTGATATTGATTTTTGGGTTTATCGTGAACAGTGTTTTAAACAACACTCGTTCTTTAACCCGATAATTAATGGAATGTGGCTTTGGGTTTATCGTGAACCGTGTTTTAAATGACACGGATTCTTTAACCCAGTTAACGATTAAAACTAAGTGGAGTTTTAATGAATCTTTAATTAGATTGAAATAATCGAAATGGAGTATCACCAGTTTTGCTCCAGGCGTTAGTTAAATCTTTAATTAGATTTGAACGTGAAATGGTAATTGAATTTACCGATAACACCGTGGTGTTAGATATGAAGTAGTACCAGTTTCACTTCATGGGATAAATAGGTTGGGATTGGGAAATTAAAAACAAATGATTACTTCGGTAAGCATCGTTAATCCCGACTAGTTGAATCGAAATTCAAAAGGAGATTAAAGTATAAATTTAAAGGATTTATCTTTGATAAAATTAATGGGAACCTTTCCCTATGAATGTGAAATTCAGAAACTAACTGTCGGTTAGCTAAGCAGAATGGTTTTCTGGATATTGATCTGATGTTGGTTTCGGCCTTCGGGGTTAATATTTGGGGAATTATTCTCTTGATTAATTTACGGTTAGTGACTGATGAATTGGAATGAGGCGTATGTTGTGTATGTGTAACACTTATTTAAAATATACGCGAGTTATTCGGAAAGACCGGGTTTATCCCATTCTGAATAACTGATACGACGATAAGTCGAAGATGAAGACGATGGTCGAAGACCGGAGGTCTTCACGTCGTTTGGGTAATTACTGATGATCTTGATTGGGCTGTACACCCAAGAAGATGGAAACAGTTAGTGATCGTCCAGACGTACTTGGAGATCGATGGATATGCGGGGTACTAGGTGCCTCCGGTTTCGTTCCGACCCAGAACGGACTTGTAAATGGACTGTGTGTCTGACATTGGATTTTAGTCCGTGTGATTGATCTCTATTAAATATATATCTGTTTGGCGGCGGAGAATTTATTCTCTTGCTTAACGCCCTTCTCTGAGACGTACGAGCTCAGGGGTTATATATTGATGGATATCAAACGCATGGAGTGAATTGCCTGTGTGGCATGCCTAAGTGGCAATTGATCGAGGCTTCTGTTGAAAAGCAAAGTCTTGTGGTGATGATCAAAGCACGGCCTTTGTGGCGTAGCTTTGTGTAACGTTTACTTCGCGAGTTTCACACCCGGTATGAGCCAAAAACGGGAGAGGACATCAGGGAGGACTTGCGTTTCTTTCTAGCTAGAAGTGGCGTCAGTGGTTTTACACGCCCTGACGAGTTTGACTTATGTGGTTGTTGCTGTTGCGAGGCGCCTCGGATTGATCGGTCGTTCTCGAACCGATGGAGTCATTTAGTTGGCTCACTTACACCCCATAGGGTGGGGAAACGTAGTGTTCAGGCATAATAATCCACATCGGTGGACCGGCCCTGACGATCTAAAGGGTTGATGCGTTCTGATCCTGAGGGGCGGGCTAGAGCGTCTCGAATCGGTTGAGGACTATCTTTTGCCTCGGTTCATAGATGGAAATCCAATTTCCAAATACGTGACTTTGCGGTTTTATTTGTAAACCTATATATGGCGACATGATATATGGTACCCATGCCGCCTATGATTGATACTTATGATTTGAAGTTGTTTTATACACTATGCACTTATAATAGTATCAAACGATTTGTTTTAACCGTATCTAGCATTCTTTGGCTATTATAAGGGAAAACCCTATCCTCGGCTGCGTTGCATTGTGTGATGGGACCTGGGTCTTATAACAGCTTCATTTTTCTTTATTTAGCATTGCGCTGTTTGTTTTATGCACTGGTATTCTTGGGAGGAAACCCGTTCCGTGTTATACGGCGTGGTCCCTTGATTTACCTAACTTTTAAAATAAAGATTAACTGTTTTAGTTCTCACACCAGTCCCATGACTGACCTGGAGTTTATTGTTTTAACCTAAACTCTGGGTGCCCCTATTTTCGACACGGGCAGCTAGTAGTTTTGGTTTTGCAGATTTATATTCACAGGATCCTGGTTTACAGCTAGAACGATATCCGGAAAGCTTTGTATCTGTATATCTCTTCTAGTTGTGTATTGTATTATTTTCCGCTGCTATGTATTTAAATGTAATTTAAATCTCTGATATTTCTGTGTAATATTCATTTATACTCTGTATATTCTTGTAATCTGATGCATTGTTGTAATATACAATGAAACGTTCTTCTGTTTGCGTTCTGTTGTGGTTTGTTCTCGAACTATCCGACGCTTTCCTTTACGGGGAAGTTACGGGTTTTCACAGTTGGTATCAGAGCTTTGGTTTACAAAGCTCAGAGAACAGGACACATTAGAACCATACGAAAGAATTCATCAGATATTGGGTTAGTAATATCCAATGGAATGACTCGTTAGAGATAGGATCAGTAGTATCCTAGAACGAGTGTGAAGAGTAAATTTTTAAAAATAAAAGTGAAAACAAATTTTTGTTTTGAAAATTTAAATCAATTATTCGTATCTGGTTATTTATTTATATTGATGTGGACAATCCAGTATATATAGATTTTGCGTATACGTCTGATCCGCGTGTATTCGAAATTTTAATATATTGGATAGGTATAGAATCACACTCTAGTTGCCCGGACATGGTCCTGATGATGAAGTATACCATCACCAGCATTTATTTTCGAGTGACGAAAGTGTGATATCTATATATTTCCATTAGACTGGTGTGAGAACCAAATCTTATATAGCTAGAACACTTTGTTGTGAATTGGCATCAAAAACAAGATTTTCAGTATATATATCAAAATTATGAATTTGAAACGTTAAATTCACTAATTGATTGATGTTTGTGTTGTTTGTTTATTTGTTTGCTAATTTTTAGCCATTTAGCCTGATTGAACCGAATATTGAATTATATTGAAAATTGGTTGCAATTGCATGCATATACTTGTACTTACATTGAACAGGTCATAGCAAGGAGGCTAGAGCAGAGAATAAAATTTGTTTGCCCGACAAATAGGTACATGTTTACTACATAATTTCCTGTTTTGTTTGGGTGATGATGATTTTGTGAGCCTATTGGCTAGCCGCTTGGCTTTTTCTTTTTCTTTTTGAGATCTGAAGGACCGGGGAAGCTATTTGAAATTCCCCGATGCTCCCATTGCAGGGGAGGTTATGGCGAAATTTTTCGAAAATTTAGGGTGTTAGCCAAATTTTTGAAATTTTGAAAATTCTCAGAAACTAAAGAGTTGGAGAAAGGAAGCCAGATCGAATGTAGAGCTTATTAATCAAACCACTTTCGACTTTGTTCCTTTTCGGGGACGAAAAGTTTTAAGTGGGGGAGATTGTAATAACCCGAAAATCTGGGCCAGTTTAAAATTTTTATTTTGGCAATTTTAGCGAATTTTGAATATTTAAAATAGATAATTTTAAATAATATCGACGATAAATTTATTTTGAATATAATTCGAACGTATATATTTATACGCGTCGTCGTTAGAATATAAATATTTATATATAATTATAAATAGAATTGAAAATGGCGCGGTAGTTCGATAATTCGATTTCAAACTTCAATTGAATGTACCGGGTGCAAAACAATCCGGATTTTAGTGAAACCAAAAATAATGGGATCTAATTGATAATATCTTTCCAACGAATCCGAAAAATCAAGATTTCATATCAGGAATCAAAAGATATGTCCAGTTGAAAATTCTGAATAGTCGCTATGGAATTCAGGCCCTTAAAAATGGACATTTTGCAAACGACCTCGGATTTCGACGAAACCAGTTTTGTTGGGTCCGTGATGTCAAATTATTGCTAGGTTTCAAATTTCATAATTTTTCGAATCAATATGTGAGCGTGGCAAAGGAAAACGCGTTTTGACCATTTCAGTTGATTTTAATCGACTGTAAATTGGCCATTTTTCTAACGGTCTCAGAATTCGACGAAACTAGTTTTGATAGTACCGTATCGTCAATACGAAGCTAGAAAATATTTTTCGAGAATTTTTAGAGTTAGTATGCGCCCCCAGTAATTTGAAATGTACGTTTAAAATTCAATATAGTGATTTAAATGTAAATTTAACGGAAACTGATTGTAACAGCCGAATCAGCTGACGATACATATCCCATTGTGTTCGGAATGGGGCTAAAACGCTATGGACCACAGGCGGTCGGCCTCGTTTCGAGGTCGTATGAAAAAGTCAACTTTAGGTTGAATTAAATAATTAAATAATAAAATAAAATAAAATAAAATTCCTTTCTCCCCCTTATTTCCCTCTGCCCCCCCCCCCCCCCCCGATTCATTTTACAGATTTATATAAAAAAAAAATCGAGCGATGAAGGAGGCGCGACCTCAACCACCGCCGCCGGCGTCCAAGGCGCGCCACCCCCACCTCCCTCCACCGATGAACTCGCCCTCCTCCTCGTTGCGCCATCCTCCGCAAGCCGCGTCCCCGTTCTCGCTCTCCTCTTCTGAAACGTGGCCCTCGCGAAGCCCTCCCCCACCAGCGATGAACCGCCGACGCCGCCTCCCCTCCTCTCCGATACCTGTAAGTTTTATTTTTATCTTTATTTTTATTTACTTTTCAATTTTAGTTAAGTGTTCTATTCGAATTTTAAAACTGATTTTATGTTAATTTTAAAACTGATTTTATGTTAAATTTTAAAACTGATTTTATGTTAAATTTTAAAACTGATTTTATGTTAAATTTTAAAACTGATTTTATGTTGAATTTTAAAACTGATTTTATAAGAATTTTAAAACTGATTTTATGTTGAATTTTAAAACTGATTTTATAAGAATTTTAAAACGGATTTTTTATAAGAATTTTAAACTGATTTTTATAAGAATTTTAAACTGATTTTTACAGAATTTTAATTAGGTATTAAAACTGATTTTTGAAAAGGTTTTAACTTTAAAAAGAAAAAGGTTTTAACTTTAAAAGGAAAAAGATTTGATCTTTAAAATAGAAAAGGCGAAATTTTTATTAAGTAAAAGATGTAAGATATGATTTTTATATTTTTAAAAGCAATAAAAATATAATCTTTATATTGAAAATATAATTTTTATATATTGAATAGCGTAGTAAAAATTCGATTTTTATATATTGAATAGCGTAGTAAAAATTCGATTTTTATATAGTGAATAGCGAAGTAAAAATTCGATTTTTACATAGGTAGTGAAAGCGGGCAACGAAGATGAAAAAGGATGCGATGACGACGAAGACTTCTCTAAAAGAAGTGCCGTGGAGCTAGGATAGCTATATGTGAGAATTTCTCACCTTTCAATTTCATTTCTATTTATATATATATACTAGGATGCAGACGGTGCTTAGTAGCACCCGACACAATCGTCCACAGACCATGGACTTGTTTGTTTGGTTGCATAGATTAGTTATATGATTTGATTTGAATTTGGTTGTTTGGTGATTTTGATTGATGTGTGAATGGCGTGGGCCTTCACTAGACCGGGGATAAGGCTAGGCCTTGTCCCGTTTCTAGTATCGTGTCGTTATGCCGCCGAAATTTTCTAAAATATGTTAGAAAATAAAAATATCATTTTATTGTATAAATGAATTGAATAGAAATTCATATGTTGAAATAAAATGTTTTATCGTTAAAAATATAATTTTTAACGTGAATGTGAATAAATGAATAGTTATAAACAAATCGGCCGATTTGTTTGTATATACACTGATTTGACTGATATTGATTGGGTCGATAAATTTCACACATCGCCCAACCGCACAAATAAAATCTGTGTTTGATTGTTTGAAACCCCACACGGGTGTTGGGATGAAATTTGAAGTTCACTCATCCTGATTGATTAAATATGTCGATCGATTGATTGACAGGCTGTTATAAGCGTTAGATATCTATATTTGATGCTTATACAGTGTAGTGCACTTTGGTTGATGGTTGATTATTTTTCAATGCTATTATATACATGTGATGTATGAAAATCCATATAATTAACATTATATGGTAATTGATTGGGCCTCATTCCAATTTGAAAAACAAAGAATAATATAAAATAAAAGTTCATGTGTTGACAGTACTCATCCATTGAGATTGGTCATGTGTTGAACGAATTATTTTGATAATAAAATTTACATCTTTATCGATATAAAATAAAAGTTCATGTGTTGACAGTACTCATCCATTGAGATTGGTCATGTGTTGAACGAATTATTTTGATAATAAAATTTACATCTTTATCGATATAAAATAAAAGTTCATGTGTTGACAGTACTCATCCATTGAGATTGGTCATGTGTCGAACGAAATATTTTAGTAATAAAATTTACATCTTAGTAATATAAAATAAAGGTTCATGTGTTGACAGTACTCATCCATTGAGATTGGTCATGTGTTGAACGAAATATTTTGATAATAAAATTTACATCTTTATCAATATAAAATAACGGTTCATGTGTTGACAGTACTCATCTATTGAGATTGGTCATGTGTTGAACGAAATATTTTAGTAATAAAATTTACATCTTTATCATTATAAAATAAAGGTTCATGTGTTGACAGTACTCATCCATTGAGATTGGTCATGTGTTGAACGAAATATTTTGATAATAACAACTATTTTGAAAAAGAAATATTTGAAATAAAATATTTGAAATAGAAATTTATGAAGCCGTGTTGATCAGTTTGACGCCATTTTGACGTAAACGATATTTATATCGATTTTATTCATTTTGAAATGAATTGAATATATAACGTTTTTGAAATGAATTGAATATATAACGTTTTCGAAATGAATTGAATATATAACGTTTTCGAAATGAATTGAATATATTACGTTTTCGAAATGAATTGAATATATAACGTTTTCGAAATGAATTGAATATATAACGTTTTCGAAATGAATTGAAAACGATTTCGAAATGAATTGAATTGAAAACGATTTCGAAATGAATTGAATTGAAAACGATTTCGAAATGAAATGAATTGAAAACGATTTCGAAATGAATTGAATTGAAAACGAATTCGAATTGAATTGAAAGCGAATTGAAATGAATTCAAATTGAACTGAAATTTGAATTGAATAGAAATGAATTTTAAAACGAATGTATAAAGAAGAATTCAATTTTGCGTTGAATTGAGATGGAAGTTGAAGTTGCTTTTGAAACGAATTTTAAAACTATTTATATAATTCGTTTTAAATAGAAATCGACAAAATATATATTATATATATTATATATATAATATAATGGCCTGAATGGAACGCGCCGCGCCGCGGCAGTTCGCGAATTTCGACCATTTATTTCAAACGGACATTACGGGAGATCCGACCGTCGGATTCTCCTAAAACCGGAACCGTTGGGTTCGTATCGAAAAGAGCTTTCTAACGAATGTTAGAAATGTGAAATCTAACGGTTGGATTTGGAGATACGTCCAAATCAAATTCGAAAAAGGTCGCTGTAAGTGCAGTTCGATGGCCATTGATGGAAATCGACTGTACGGGCCTTGATAAAATTATTAAAAATAGCAATAATTTGTGTAAAATCATAAGAAATGATTTGTGAAGATTTGGGATGAAAAACTCCATATTTGAAAAGATAAAAATAAATTTTTATCGAAATGAACTAGTTTTGAACTAGAATTATAATTCTATTTATTTTTAAATAAATAAATTGAATTTGAAAAGGGTTTTAAAAATAACCAGAATTTCCAATGATTGCATTGGAGTGGATTTGAATCGAAATTGCCTTCGGAATATTTCGATGTTGGAATTCGTGATTATACGGATGTTGTTATGGAAATTTGAAAGATATATATATATATTTATATCGTTATTTCCAATATAACATTTGTTAATCGTAGAATTTGATATTGAATATAAGCCGATATATTTTCTATTCAGAGCCTTATATTGAATATCAAATGTGATTTGGGTTTGTCGTGAATGGTGTCTTCACTAACACTGTTCTTGAACCCAGTTGAGAAAAGATTAAATCTTTTTATTTAGATTTAATGAAGTGTACCAATTAAATAATATTTAATTGGAAATTGAATTGATATTGATTTTTGGGTTTATCGTGAACAGTGTTTTAAACAACACTCGTTCTTTAACCCGATAATTAATGGAATGTGGCTTTGGGTTTATCGTGAACCGTGTTTTAAATGACACGGATTCTTTAACCCAGTTAACGATTAAAACTAAGTGGAGTTTTAATGAATCTTTAATTAGATTGAAATAATCGAAATGGAGTATCACCAGTTTTGCTCCAGGCGTTAGTTAAATCTTTAATTAGATTTGAACGTGAAATGGTAATTGAATTTACCGATAACACCGTGGTGTTAGATATGAAGTAGTACCAGTTTCACTTCATGGGATAAATAGGTTGGGATTGGGAAATTAGAAACAAATGATTACTTCGGTAAGCGTCGTTAATCCCGACTAGTTGAATCGAAATTCAAAAGGAGATTAAAGAATAAATTTAAAGGATTTATCTTTGATAAAATTAATGGGAACCTTTCCCTATGAATGTGAAATTCAGAAACTAACTGTCGGTTAGCTAAGCAGAATGGTTTTCTGGATATTGATCCGATGTTGGTTTCGGCCTTCGGGGTTAATATTTGGGGAATTATTCTCTTGATTAATTTACGGTTAGTGACTGATGAATTGGAATGAGGCATATGTTGTGTATGTGTAACACTTATTTAAAATATACGCGAGTTATTCGGAAAGACCGGGTTTATCCCATTCTGAATAACTGATACGACGATAAGTCGAAGATGAAGACGATGGTCGAAGACCGGAGGTCTTCACGTCGTTTGGGTAATTACTGATGATCTTGATTGGGCTGTACACCCAAGAAGATGGAAACAGTTAGTGATCGTCCAGACGTACTTGGAGATCGATGGATATGCGGGGTACTAGGTGCCTCCGGTTTCGTTCCGACCCAGAACGGACTTGTAAATGGACTGTGTGTCTGACATTGGATTTTAGTCCGTGTGATTGATCTCTATTAAATATATATCTGTTTGGCGACGGAGAATTTATTCTCTTGCTTAACGCCCTTCTCTGAGACGTACGAGCTCAGGGGTTATATATTGATGGATATCAAACGCATGGAGTGAATTGCCTGTGTGGCATGCCTAAGTGGCAATTGATCGAGGCTTCTGTTGAAAAGCAAAGTCTTGTGGTGATGATCAAAGCACGGCCTTTGTGGCGTAGCTTTGTGTAACGTTTACTTCGCGAGTTTCACACCCGGTATGAACCAAAAACGGGAGAGGACATCAGGGAGGACTTGCGTTTCTTTCTAGCTAGAAGTGGCGTCAGTGGTTTTACACGCCCTGACGAGTTTGACTTATGTGGTTGTTGCTGTTGCGAGGCGCCTCGGATTGATCGGTCGTTCTCGAACCGATGGAGTCATTTAGTTGGCTCACTTACACCCCATAGGGTGGGGAAACGTAGTGTTCAGGCATAATAATCCACATCGGTGGACCGGCCCTGACGATCTAAAGGGTTGATGCGTTCTGATCCTGAGGGGCGGGCTAGAGCGTCTCGAATCGGTTGAGGACTATCTTTTGCCTCGGTTCATAGATGGAAATCCAATTTCCAAATACGTGACTTTGCGGTTTTATTTGTAAACCTATATATGGCGACATGATATATGGTACCCATGCCGCCTATGATTGATACTTATGATTTGAAGTTGTTTTATACACTATGCACTTATAATAGTATCAAACGATTTGTTTTAACCGTATCTAGCATTCTTTGGCTATTATAAGGGAAAACCCTATCCTCGGCTGCGTTGCATTGTGTGATGGGACCTGGGTCTTATAACAGCTTCATTTTTCTTTATTTAGCATTGCGCTGTTTGTTTTATGCACTGGTATTCTTGGGAGGAAACCCGTTCCGTGTTATACGGCGTGTTCCCTTGATTTACCTAACTTTTAAAATAAAGATTAACTGTTTTAGTTCTCACACCAGTCACATGACTGACCTGGAGTTTATTGTTTTAACCTAAACTCTGGGTGCCCCTATTTTCGACACGGGCAGCTAGTAGTTTTGGTTTTGCAGATTTATATTCACAGGATCCTGGTTTACAGCAGCTTTGTATCCGTATATCTCTTCTAGTTGTGTATTGTATTATTTTCCGCTGCTATGTATTTAAATGTAATTTAAATCTCTGATATTTCTGTGTAATATTCATTTATACTCTGTATATTCTTGTAATCTGATGCATTGTTGTAATATACAATGAAACGTTCTTCTGTTTGCGTTCTGTTGTGGTTTGTTCTCGAACTATCCGACGCTTTCCTTTACGGGGAAGTTACGGGGTTTTCACAATCTATGCATACAATGATAGACCAAAGACAAGTATTACACAAGAATCCCATTTCAACTTGCTACATGTTCATATTAATTTCATAGTTTAAATCTAAGAGTAGAGTGGGGCTTACAAATCGTGGCTATGAGAACTAGAACAAAATAGAACAAGATAGAGACGTTGTAGAAGCTCTAGGAATGATGTAGCAACACTAGAAGCCTTGAGAATATAAGTAGCTCCTTTGATTTGATGGAGAAAGATTGCTCCTTTGCCTTAGAAGCTCTCAAGATGAAGATGGAGGCCATGATTAGGGAGCATTTTGGCAGAATTTAGTTGTTAGGATGATTTGTGGTGGTTTAGGCTAGGTCTTAGGGTGTTTTTATAGGTGTAGAGACAAGTTTAGGCCATAGGATTAACCCTAGTTTAGATCTGAACCATCAAATCCCGTCACAGGCCAACTGAACAGACCCAAAGGAGCAAACAGGTGCACCAGGCAAACATGGTCGACCAGGGAAGTCGACCCCCAGGTCGACACCCAAGTCGATTGGGCAGTCGACCTGGGCTGGGGCAGGTCGACTCCCCAGTTGACCTGGGGCTGGGCAGGAAATTTTCCCGCCCAAACTGTTTGGAGCTGAATTTGAATTTCGGGCTGAAATTCGAATTTTCTGAAATCTTCTATGGGCCATATCTTGGTCATACGGACTCCGATTTACGAAATTTTGGACTCGTTTTCAAGCAGAATTTCGAGACGAACGCAACGGTGTAACCCGTTCCCATTGATTCTTAACTTATAATTTAATTCTGCCCTGATTTCTTGTTTTAACATGTTATAAAAATTCGGGTTGTTACAATATATACATCTAATAAGCACACTGGAAACAAATTATACATTTACCGTGCAAGTATGCACTAGGAAAAACTACTTCGGGTTAACATGCAACAAGACAGAGATGTACCTGTTATACAAACGGAATCTACACCCAAAATTATCGGAAATTTGTTCGTGTATAAAATCACCCACCAACATCATTCACAAAACACCCAGCCCTGTCCCTCTTACTCATGCATATGCACGTAGAAAATGAAAAATTACGGCCTCATCCACACAATTTATAATTTAAAACACCATTATTTTTACCAAATGGATAAAATAAAACTATTAAAAATAAAATATATTACCCAACACAAATGTCCATTAAATCGCCGCGTTGTATCAATATACTATTTTCACTATGACCGTGTGCAAAGCATGGGTTCACACTAGAGTGTGTGTTCGTGTGTATAACTAGGAGGATTATTATGAAAGGAATTTTAGTCGATCTAATCAACATCTAATTCTATGATTTAACAATTTAAAATAGGATCTACTGCAAGAACAATAAATTAGAACTTGTATGGATTAGGATTTCAGACCTGTCACGGTGGATTCTAGAAACACCGGATGGAATTCGAACGCGATGAAGCTAGGGTGAATCAAATCGCAAGGCTCAACAAAGCGTCGGCCCTCAACTGGTATCCATGAACACTCGATCTCAGATTTTGTCAAACAAAATCGAGAATAAGGACAGAAGGTGCTAGCCAAATTGGGTTTTAGGGTTTTTCCTTATTTCGATTTTTACAGTTTTAGATTTTCAAATGATTGAATCAAAATAAAATGTCGGCCTACCTTTTATTTAAGTGGTAACATACAATCCAAATAAGGTTATGTCATAAATGCCCCTATACTAATTCAAAACTAGAGAATAGTCAACATTTGATCCTCTTTTGTTGTGAATGGTTCTTATCCTTTTCAAGTGTTCCTATGTTTGACTCTATAGGTTATTACAACATTGGCAATTATTTTAAATCGTGTTTAAAATTATAAACATAGATTGGCATATCTTGCAATACGTCACTACTACCCAAGTTATAATAATAATGACGATTCTAAACAACCTTTTCGTGGCCAGTGTATCTATTTGATATAATCCTTTTAACCAATATATCCAGGATTAAACTCGAGGCATGGAAAGTATCACCTTCTTTATAATTTAACCAGTTTATCTTGGTCGATGAGTAGACTATTTAAAACAAATCAATATTTGAGCACGGTCATGCATTTCATAGTCTCACTCAATCAAGAGGCCCATGAATATCACTACAAATATATTGTAGGGTTAAATTCCATCTAGATCATTCATAATTTTCATTCGATTCGAGATGTATCCAACTATCACCGTTATCGTCTACTTGGTTAAAAGCAACTTTAGATGATATCAAAACACAAATATCTTCGAATAAAATTATAATGATTTCAGGTCTGAGGGCCTTCACATCATTACCACTATGAGAATAACCTATGGTACTATTAATTATATTCCATGTAGTTTTCTCACGTTGGGTCAGCCCAATACGATATTCTCCAATACATATTTATGTCTTGACATTAATATCACATATATTAATGATCAATGATATGTGATCACCAGTCAATCAACATACTAGTCTCAATGTTTTTTTGTTGTCCTTTGTACACAATAAAACTTGACTAGGGACATCTAAGAATTATAATACTCAATATATTATATAATCTCATGTTCAAATCTTACTCGAACTATATAATTCCTTATTATTCTGAGGACTTCTATTATGTAAATGTTTATATTCACAGTAAATATAGCATAACAAAATATCTTATTCCAAATAAAACAATAACATCAACAACGTTATTTATCACATCTAATGGATTGTCCCTAGGGCATAAACTCTAACAATCTCCCACTTGCACTAGAGTTAGTCATTCATGTATCGTATACTCATGAAACTAGTGTGACTATTAAACTTCCGTTGCGACGAAGTTTAATTCAGTAGGTTTGCAACATTACAACCTTTTGCAACTTTACAGATATGTTTATTTACTCTGTGAATAATTTCACATAAGAAATTGTATTTCTTATATATATATATATATATATATATATATGTTAATCAATAATGAGTTTAAGGTTATAGGCCTGAGCAATAGCCACATTGTTATCGCAATGTAAACCATTGGATCAACTATGAATTAAGTTCAATTATGAACTTCTTAACCCAAACATTTTTCTTTCTTAGAATCAGCACTTATTTCTTGTTTTAAAACTAACATTACTCACAATAATTAACGCGTTACCATTATATAACATTAGAATTATTATGACGCTCCCACTCAATTTCTTTTCCATATAAGATTCAATGGTATTTTTTGGTTTTTGACACATTTCAAATTCTTTTTCATTCCCATTGATATCTTAAAGACTGGCTCTCCTTTATAAGGATACTAATTCAAGCAATAAACATTTTATTCTCAAAGGATTTATAGAAATAACATCCATTTGTTCCTTTTGGATATTCCACAAAATAGTTATCTGATTTGGATCCGATCTTATCAATTGGAGGACATTAAACAAATGCCTTACATCCCCAATCTTCGCATTAGACACACTAGGACATTTCCTAGTCCATATCTTATATGGCGTCTTCAAAAAAAATGATTTAGTAGGATTAAATGAAATTGTTCTAAATTGGAAGATCTATATGACTTATCATTGATCGTACCATATCTTATAAGGTGCAATTTCTCCTTCATACATATCATTTCAATATGATTTTCTTGGTGGAGTGAGTTGTGAAACAATTCCATATTCATTTGGATAGTCGTTAAATTATTGGCTTAAATATTCTCTTGATCTAGTCGAAGAGTATTTATTTTTTATCATAATTAGTTTCAAACTTCATTTTTTTTTTTTGAATTTTTTGAACTTTCTAAAGAATACTAATTTGTGTTTCATAAGATACATATATCCATATCCACTGACATCATCAGTAAATGTAATGAAGTAATAAAACATACTTATAGCTTATGTATTCATTGCTCGATATACATCATTATGTATGAGACCCAACACTTACTTTCCCATTCATTGTGTCAAGTGAAAGGTGATTCAGTTATTTTGTCTTATAAACGCGATTTGCATTCTTCATATGATTCGAAATCAGATGATTCCAAAATTCAATCATTATTGAGTTTTGATATGGTTTCTTGCTTATTTGGGCTAACTAACGTTGCTAAAGCTGTGATGGATCAAATCACTAAATTTAATCCGCTTATTTTTTATGTCAAGCAAATCATAGTTAAGGATTAATAAAGATAATTAACTATTTGTGAAATTCCATAAGATATTTCATTTAAACAAAATGAATAACAATTGTTCTTTTATTACAAATGAAATTCAAACTTGTCTAAATAAGATACATTATAA
Organism: Allium sativum; assembly: GCA_030737875.1. NCBI lineage: Eukaryota > Viridiplantae > Streptophyta > Magnoliopsida > Asparagales > Amaryllidaceae > Allium > Allium sativum. Next base: position 515,873,332 of record CM060912.1, read on the forward strand.
CATTTATTTTAAATGGAATTTTCATAATAACAATTATTTTAATTATTTAACTAAGCCAATACATAGAACAAGAAGCAACTTCCTATGGATAATCCAGCAATGTTTGCTTCATTTCCAATCCTAAGTCAACTTGACCTCTTGTCAGATTTCTTCTAATTTTGCAATTTCTGTAAATTTACATACATTTATGTGGTTCATATCTAGTATCTAATACTAGATATATATAAGTAGATTGTTATAACATTTATATCTTATTCGGTCGAAGTCATACTTCAACTCTCATTTTAGATTTTTTTATTTTGGAAAAACAATTACGTTTTAATTCGTTTAAGGACAATCCTCAAATTTTGATGTTAGTCAAGAGTTTCGATTTAATTTATCCTTCTTTAGAATTAATTTTAAATTATCAAAATTATTTGTTATTTAATATCTATAGCATATAATAAATAATAACTGATTCTGTAATATTTATTTAATATATATACAAATTTTTGACAATCAAAATTTATATTAACATAAATGTATAATTTAAACTAAAATACGCTCCCACTCAAATTAACATTCCTCTGTTTATATATTTATATATCAGTATACATATAATGGTGTTCTAAGATCCATACCTAGTCATGCCTTGACCTAGCTTTTGGCTAACACCCCAAAACCTAACCATTTAGGTAGACAGCTTATGTCAATTATATCGTATATAATTCTTGGATCGCATGATGAAAATTTTGTTCATTGAATTATTCGTTTGCTAAAATATAAAATAATACATGCACTTTGTCCTTAAGGCCATAAATACTATTATGTAGCCTTAGTTAAACCAGACCCAGTAATACAGTCGATGTACCACAATTACTCCTACCGCGTATAACCAAAATATAAGGTGCACAATGCTTTGGCGTTAGTTACATCCAATGAGATTGACATTGATGGGTGTATTATTTACTTCACCATGACTTAATATAACAAAATTTTATTTAAAGGGATTTTATAATTCGCAGTGGCGAACAATATTAGTGTTGTTTACATATATCAAAATATATGTATTTTATATTCATAATTGATTTAAATAAAATATATGAATAATATATATTATATTTAAATTCAGTGGTGTATATAGGTTGCAAGTGTATTTCCTTTTGAACATTTAAAGGTAAACGGTCTTGAACATTATATCAATATAACTAGATTTGGAGAATTCAATATGAATGGTATTGAACATTTCAGTATAGGTTTTGGACATCATTTTTACATAACCTATCTTAACATTTTAACATAAATTCTTAGAGACAAATGCATGCAAATGGTTTGTAATATGAATATCAAGCCCATTAAAATCAATTCTAATACAAACGATGGGTTCCATTTCAAGGCTCGATCTAAGTCAAGTAATTAAACAACTTATTGCGCCCAGATACATATTAGACATTACTCAGATGTGTTTATAAACATATATATATATACATATATTTTCTATCATAACGAATTTTACATACAAAATGCAGTCTAGTTTATCACAGTTAAATACACAGAGAGGGATATATATATATACACAATATTTTTGTAACAACCCGTAAAATGCGAGCCAGTTTGAAATTTTTATTTTGGCAATTTTAGCGAATTTTGATTATTTAAAATGAATTATTTTAAATAATATCGACGAGAAATTTGTTTTGAATATAATTAGAACGTATATATTATATACGTCGTCGTTAGAATATAAATATTTATATATAATTATAAATAGAATTGAAAATGGCGCGGTAGTTCGATAATTCGATTTCAAACTTCAATTGAATGTACCGGGTGCAAAACAATCCGGATTTTAGTGAAACCAAAAATAATGGAATCTAATTGTGGATATCTTTCCAACGAATCCGACAAATCAAGATTTCATATCGGGAATCAAAAGGTATGTCCAGTTGAAAATTCTGAATAGTCGCTATGAAATTCAGGCCCTTAAAAATGGACATTTAGCAAATGACATCGGATTTCGACGAAACTACTTTTGTTGGATCCGCAGGGTCAAGTTATTGTTAGGTTTCAAATTTCATAATTTTTCGAGTCAATATGTGAGCGTGGCAAAAGAAAACGCGTTTGACCAGTTTCTGTTGATTTTAATCGAATGGAAATTGGCCATTTCTCAAACGGTCTCAGAATTCGACGAAACTAGTTTTGTTATGACCATATCGTCAATACGAAGCTAGAAAATGTTTTTCTGGAATTTTTCTAGTTAGTATGTGACCCCGGTAATTTGAAATGTGCGTTTAAAATTCAATATAATGATTTAAATGAAAATTCAAAAGGAAACTGATTGTAACGATCAAATCAGCTTGCGATACATATCCCATTGTGTTCGGAATGGGGGTGAAACGCTATGGACGACAGGCGGTGGGCCTCGTTTTGAGGTCGTATGTAAAAGTCAACCTTTTTGAATAATTAAATAATTAAATAAAAAAATATAAAATAAATTCTTTCTCCCCCCTTTACCTTCGTACTGCCCCCCCCCCCCCCCCCCCCGTTCATTCGATTACAACCAGAAACTAAATTAAAAAAAAAAGGGAAGAAAACCCTAAGACTATCGATCGACGCGGCCGATCCACCGCTTCTCCTCCTCCTTCAATCCGACTGCCCCCCCCCCTCAGGCGAACGCCGCCAAGAGCAGAGCAGCCCCCCCCCCCTCCCAGACCGCACGAGCGCGACGAAGAGCCCCCCCCCCGAAGTCAATGCTTTCACCGTTCGAAGCCACAACGCCACCGCGAAGCCCAACTCCGCCTTGCCGCCGACGAACTGCGAAGTTCTTTCCCCCCCTGTAAGTATTTCCTTTTATTTTTATTATTTTATTTTTATTTTATATAAACGTAATTTAAAAAAACTGAATTTATAAAATTAGGTTTAAAAAACTGAAAATTAAAAACTGATTTTATAAAAGCAAGTTAAAACAGATTTTTTATAAAAGAAAAACTGAAATGTTTTAAAAAGTATATTAAAACTGAATTTTAAAGTATTTTAAAACTGAATTTTAAAGTATTTTAAAACTGGATTTTTAAAAAGTATTTTAAAACTGAAATGATTTTTTTTTAAAAAAAGTATAAAACTGAAATGATTTTTTTTAAGTATAAAGCCTGATTTTTAAAAAAAGGATTTGGACTTGAAAATAAAGATCATATTTTTAAAAATAGAAAAGATGGAATTTTTGTTAAGTAGAAGAAGTAAGGTATGATTCTCATATTTTTAAAGCAATAAAAATATAATTTTACATCAAAAGAATAATAAAAATATAATCTTTATATTTAATAGCGAAGTCAAAATGCAATCTTTATATATTGAATAACATAGTAAAAATTCGATTTTTTTTACCTATGTAGAGGATACAGGCAACGAAAGCAACAAATAGGCGAAGTAGGCGAAGATTTCTATTAAGGAAAAAATCGTGTTAGTGGATAGCTATTGGTGAGGATTTCTCACTCTTCAATTTCTTTTTATAATTTTATATATGTGTTGAAAGTGGAAGTGAATTGCTATATATAAATATCTATATATATATATATATACGTCCCTCGTCCACAAACCATGGACGATATTTATTGGTTGAAATTGTTGTGAAAATTGATTGATAGCGAAGTGAAATAACATATATATGAAAAGTGAAATTTATATATATAGCGAAGTGAAATAACATATATATGAAAAGTGAGATTTATATATATAGCGAAGTGAAATAACATATATATGAAAAGTGAGATTTATATATATAGCGAAGTGAAATAACATATATATGAAGAGTGAAATTTATATATATAGCAAAGTGAAAATATCGAATATATGAAAAGTGAAATTTATATATATAGCGAAGTGAAAATATCGAATATATTGAAAGTGAAAATATCGAATATATGAAAAGTGAAATTTATATATATAGCGAAGTGAAATAACATATATATGAAAAGTGAGATTTATATATATAGCGAAGTGAAATAACATATATATGAAAAGTGAGATTTATATATATAGCGAAGTGAAATAACATATATATGAAGAGTGAAATTTATATATATAGCAAAGTGAAAATATCGAATATATTGAAAGTGAAAATATCGGATATATTGAAAGTGAAAATATTCGAATTGAAAACGATGTATATGAAATATTCAAATTGAACTGAATAGAAAAGGAATTCGAAATGAATAGAATAGAACAGGAAATTGAATTGAATAGAAAACGAATTCGAATTGAATTGAATAGAAAACGAATTCGAATTGAATTGAATAGAAAACGAATTCGAATTGAATTGAATAGAAAACGAATTCGAATTGAATTGAATAGAAAACGAATTCGAATTGAATTGAATAGAAAACGAATTCGAATTGAATTGAATAGAAAACGAATTCGAATTGAATTGAATAGAAAACGAATTCGAATTGAATTGAATAGAAAACGAATTCGAATTGAATTGAATAGAAAACGAATTCGAATTGAATTGAATAGAAAACGAATTCGAAATGAATTGAATTGAAAACGAATTCAAATGGAATTGAAATTTGAATTGAATAGAAATGAATTTTAAAACGAATTTATAAGGAAGAATTCAATTGTGATTTGAATTAAAAAGGAAGTTGAAAATGTTTTTGAAACGAATTCAAAACTATTTATAAACTTCGTTTTAAATAGAAATCGACGAAATATATATTATATATATAATAAATGGCCTGAATAGAACGCGCCGCGCTGCGGCAGTTCGCGAATTTCGACCATTGACTTCGAACAGACATTACGGGAGATCCGACCGTCGGATTCTCCTGAAATCAGAACCGTTGGGTTCGTATCGAAAAGAGCTTTCTAAGGAATATTAGAAATTTGAAATCTAACGGTTGGATTTGGAGATACGTCCAAATCAAATTCGAAAAAGGTCGCTGTAAGTGCAGTTCGATGGCCATTGATGGAAATCGACCGTACAGGCCTTGATAAAATTATTAAAAATAGTAATAATTTGTGTAAAATCATAAGAAATGATTTGGGAAGAATTGGGATGAAAAACTCCATATTTGAAAAGATAAAAATAGATTTTTATCGAAATGAACTAGTTATTAACTAGAAAAATAATCCAATGGTTATAAATAAATAAATTGGATTAGATTTGAATTGAAATTATCAATGGATATTTTCGATATTGGATTCCGTGATTACAGATATTGTGATGGGAATTTGGAAGATATCGATATCGTTATTCCCGATATGATATCTGTTGGTTTCAGGATTTGATGTTAAATATAAGTCAATACTCTCTCTATTTAAAACCTTATATTTAATGTCAAATTTGATTGATTGATGGTTTGGATTGTGCTCGACCAGTTTATGAGCAGAATATGCTTTTACATTTAGCATTGGGTTGGGTTGAAAATATCTGTGTGCTAACGCCTTGTGAAACACTTCACGATTTGACGATAAGGTGTTTAGCGATGTTGTGTTCATTTCAAATTTAACGAATGATTGTGAAATGATATTTTTCTTAAGTGAAAAGAAATGTATTCCCGATTTTGGACAGGGAATGTTTTATAAAAATGTTTTATAAAACAGAAAGGATTTCGAGGCCCAAAACCCGATGATTTCTAAAATGATTTAGAAATGTATTATATGTTACATTGTGGTTCATCGCGTATTCGATCAGTTGCTATTAATGATGTATCTGTTTGGTGGCGGAGAATTTATTCTCTTGCTTAACACCCTTCTTTGAGACGTACGAGCTCAAAGGTTATGTGATTAATAGTGACTGATCATATGCGTGAATTACAGATGTGAAGTACTATATTTTGAAAGTACTTGTGATTATTATGTTGTGAAATGATTTTCCCTACTTCGGGATATGAAATGATTTAGTATGTGGCTAAAGATTCGGGTAACCCTGAGACTAAAAGTATGGGTGAGAGGGCGGTGTATGCTCTCCATGAGTGGGAGGTGCATCGTCGGTGTAGCCTACTCCTACGTGGGGTAGGTGCACATATATATATCGAGTTGCGAGGTGCGTACCCTTTGCCTTGTCGATGGGGAGCACGATATTTGGTTGCATACTTGTTTGTATGCATTGTTATGTTTTGGAATTCACATTTCAAAATGATTTGATTTGAGATCCCGAAGTGAAATCTACTTTGATATAGAAAGTTAGATATGTATTTCAAATGATTTGAAATAAGAAATCGGGAATAAAATCCAAAGGAATAATTTATGTAAATTGAATTGGATTTGGAAAATCTAAGTGTGGTGATTAATCTAAATGGGTAGATTGGGATATTGCATGTTGATTGATGCATAGTAGATCCATATATCTATATTGATTGTTGTTTATACACTGGCTTTCATGGGGGTAAACCCGTTCCGCGAAAGTGGCGTGGTCCCGTGATTTGCCTTATTTTTGAACAAAGTTAACAACTGTTTTTGAGTTCTCACACCAGTCCCATGACTGACCTGTAGTTTGCTTTTCCCTTGCGAACTCGGGTGCCCCTATTTTCCACACGGGCAGTCGAGTAGTTTTATTTTGCAGATGTATTGAGCAGGATTCTGGATTGAAGCTTTAAGCTGTGTCCAGGCATTTACAGTCTTCCGCTGTGTAGTTTATATTTCCGCTGTGCACTGTTTTACATTTATGTAAATTTATCTTCCGCTGTGTATTATTATCGATATACTCTGATATTCTGTACTCTGATGTAACATTATTATGATGTTTATTGAAGTCTTCTGTTATTTGTTCTGATGTGTTGTATACCCAAAGTTAGCGTATGCGGGATTCGAACGGTCTTGGTCGGTTTAGCGATCGATTAGGTCCGGGCGAAACCGTTGTCGTTACAACGTGGTATCAGAGCTTTGGTTAAACTCAAATCTTTGGGGTACAACTCGTTTGAATAGAATAAAAGACTCATCAGAGGTAGGATTAGTAATGTACTATAAAAGAATCCTCATTAGAGATAGAATCAGTAGCATTCTAGAATGAGTGACTCGTTAGAGATGGGGTTAGAAATGCCCCAGAATGAGTAGAGAGTTATTTGTTTATAAATAACGTATTTGTGATTATATATATAATCTGGTTTTAGAAAATACGATTTTAAATATATAAAATTATATATTTGAAAATATAATCAATTAATTGATTGATGTTTGTGTTGTTGGTTTACTTGTTTGATAATTTTTAACCATTTAGCCAATTGAACCAAATAGTAAACTGTATTGAAATTTGGTTGCAAATGCATGCATATACTTGCACTTACATTGAACAGGTCATAGCAAGGAGGCTAGAGCAGAGAATAAAATTTGTTTTCCCGACAAATAGGTACATGTTTACTACATAATTTACTGTTTTGTTTGGGTGATGATGATTTTGTGAGCCTATTGGCTAGCCGCTTGGCTTTTTCTTTTTCTTTTTGAGATCTGAAGGACCGGGGAAGCTATTTGAAATTCCCCGATGCTCCCATTGCAGGGGAGGTTATGGCGAAATTTTTCGAAAATTTAGGGTGTTAACCAAATTTTTGAAATTTTGAAGATTCTCAGAAACTAAAGAGTTGGAGAATGGAAGCCAGATCGAGCGTAGAGTTGATTAATCAAACCACTTTCGACTTTGTTCCTTTTCGGGGACTAAAAGTTTTAAGTGGGGGAGATTGTAACAACCCGTAAAATGCGAGCCAGTTTGAAATTTTTATTTTGGCAATTTTAGCGAATTTTGATTATTTAAAATGAATTATTTTAAATAATATCGACGAGAAATTTATTTTGAATATAATTAGAACATATATATTATATACGTCGTCGTTAGAATATAAATATTTATATATAATTATAAATAGAATTGAAAATGGCGCGGTAGTTCGATAATTCGATTTCAAACTTCAATTGAATGTACCGGGTGCATAACAATCCGGATTTTAGTGAAACCAAAAATAATGGAATCTAATTGTGGATATCTTTCCAACGAATCCGACAAATCAAGATTTCATATCGGGAATCAAAAGGTATGTCCAGTTGAAAATTCTGAATAGTCGCTATGAAATTCAGGCCCTTAAAAATGGACATTTAGCAAATGACATCGGATTTCGACGAAACTACTTTTGTTGGATCCGCAGGGTCAAGTTATTGTTAGGTTTCAAATTTCATAATTTTTCGAGTCAATATGTGAGCGTGGCAAAAGAAAACGCGTTTGACCAGTTTCTGTTGATTTTAATCGAATGGAAATTGGCCATTTCTCAAACGGTCTCAGAATTCGACGAAACTAGTTTTGTTATGACCATATCGTCAATACGAAGCTAGAAAATGTTTTTCTGGAATTTTTCTAGTTAGTATGTGACCCCGGTAATTTGAAATGTGCGTTTAAAATTCAATATAATGATTTAAATGAAAATTCAAAAGGAAACTGATTGTAACGATCAAATCAGCTTGCGATACATATCCCATTGTGTTCGGAATGGGGGTGAAACGCTATGGACGACAGGCGGTGGGCCTCGTTTTGAGGTCGTACGTAAAAGTCAACCTTTTTGAATAATTAAATAATTAAATAAAAAAAAATATAAAATAAATTCTTTCTCCCCCCTTTACCTTCGTACTCCCCCCCCCCCCCCCCCGTTCATTCGATTACAACCAGAAACTAAATAAATAAAAAAAAGGGAAGAAAACCCTAAGACTATCGATCGACGCGGCCGATCCACCGCTTCTCCTCCTCCTTCAATCCGACTGCCCCCCCCCTCAGGCGAACGCCGCCAAGAGCAGAGCAGCCCCCCTCCCCTCCCAGACCGCACGAGCGCGACGAAGAGCCCCCCCCCCCCCCCCCCGAAGTCAATGCTTTCACCGTTCGAAGCCACAACGCCACCGCGAAGCCCAACTCCGCCTTGCCGCCGACGAACTGCGAAGTTCTTTCCCCCCCTGTAAGTATTTCCTTTTATTTTTATTATTTTATTTTTATTTTATATAAACGTAATTTAAAAAAACTGAATTTATAAAATTAGGTTTAAAAAACTGAAAATTATAAACTGATTTTATAAAAGCAAGTTAAAACAGATTTTTTATAAAAGAAAAACTGAAATGTTTTAAAAAGTATATTAAAACTGAATTTTAAAGTATTTTAAAACTGGATTTTTAAAAAGTATTTTAAAACTGAAATGATTTTTTTTTTAAAAAAAGTATAAAACTGAAATGATTTTTTTTAAGTATAAAGCCTGATTTTTAAAAAAAGGATTTGGACTTGAAAATAAAGATCATATTTTTAAAAATAGAAAAGATGGAATTTTTGTTAAGTAGAAGAAGTAAGGTATGATTCTCATATTTTTAAAGCAATAAAAATATAATTTTACATCAAAAGAATAATAAAAATATAATCTTTATATTTAATAGCGAAGTCAAAATGCAATCTTTATATATTGAATAACATAGTAAAAATTCGATTTTTTTTACCTATGTAGAGGATACAGGCAACGAAAGCAACAAATAGGCGAAGTAGACGAAGATTTCTATTAAGGAAAAAATCGTGTTAGTGGATAGCTATTGGTGAGGATTTCTCACTCTTCAATTTCTTTTTATAATTTTATATATGTGTTGAAAGTGGAAGTGAATTGCTATATATAAATATCTATATATATATATATATATATATATATATATATATACGCCCCTCGTCCACAAACCATGGACGATATTTATTGGTTGAAATTGTTGTGAAAATTGATTGATAGCGAAGTGAAATAACATATATATGAAAAGTGAAATTTATATATATAGCGAAGTGAAATAACATATATATGAAAAGTGAGATTTATATATATAGCGAAGTGAAATAACATATATATGAAAAGTGAGATTTATATATATAGCGAAGTGAAATAACATATATATGAAGAGTGAAATTTATATATATAGCAAAGTGAAAATATCGAATATATGAAAAGTGAAATTTATATATATAGCGAAGTGAAAATATCGAATATATTGAAAGTGAAAATATCGAATATATGAAAAGTGAAATTTATATATATAGCGAAGTGAAATAACATATATATGAAAAGTGAGATTTATATATATAGCGAAGTGAAATAACATATATATGAAAAGTGAGATTTATATATATAGCGAAGTGAAATAACATATATATGAAGAGTGAAATTTATATATATAGCAAAGTGAAAATATCGAATATATTGAAAGTGAAAATATCGGATATATTGAAAGTGAAAATATTCGAATTGAAAACGATGTATATGAAATATTCGAATTGAACTGAATAGAAAAGGAATTCGAAATGAATAGAATAGAACAGGAAATTGAATTGAATAGAAAACGAATTCGAAATGAATTGAATAGAAAACGAATTCGAATTGAATTGAATAGAAAACGAATTCGAATTGAATTGAATAGAAAACGAATTCGAATTGAATTGAATAGAAAACGAATTCGAATTGAATTGAATAGAAAACGAATTCGAATTGAATTGAATAGAAAACGAATTCGAATTGAATTGAATAGAAAACGAATTCGAATTGAATTGAATAGAAAACGAATTCGAATTGAATTGAATAGAAAACGAATTCGAATTGAATTGAATAGAAAACGAATTCGAATTGAATTGAATAGAAAACGAATTCGAATTGAATTGAATAGAAAACGAATTCGAAATGAATTGAATTGAAAACGAATTCAAATGGAATTGAAATTTGAATTGAATAGAAATGAATTTTAAAACGAATTTATAAGGAAGAATTCAATTGTGATTTGAATTAAAAAGGAAGTTGAAAATGTTTTTGAAACGAATTCAAAACTATTTATAAACTTCGTTTTAAATAGAAATCGACGAAATATATATTATATATATTATATATATAATAAATGGCCTGAATAGAACGCGCCGCGCTGCGGCAGTTCGCGAATTTCGACCATTGACTTCGAACGGACATTACGGGAGATCCGACCGTCGGATTCTCCTGAAATCAGAACCGTTGGGTTCGTATCGAAAAGAGCTTTCTAAGGAATATTAGAAATTTGAAATCTAACGGTTGGATTTGGAGATACGTCCAAATCAAATTCGAAAAAGGTCGCTGTAAGTGCAGTTCGATGGCCATTGATGGAAATCGACCGTACAGGCCTTGATAAAATTATTAAAAATAGTAATAATTTGTGTAAAATCATAAGAAATGATTTGGGAAGAATTGGGATGAAAAACTCCATATTTGAAAAGATAAAAATAGATTTTTATCGAAATGAACTAGTTATTAACTAGAAAAATAATCCAATGGTTATAAATAAATAAATTGGATTAGATTTGAATTGAAATTATCAATGGATATTTTCGATATTGGATTCCGTGATTACAGATGTTGTGATGGGAATTTGGAAGATATCGATATCGTTATTCCCGATATGATATCTGTTGGTTTCAGGATTTGATGTTAAATATAAGTCAATACTCTCTCTATTTAAAATCTTATATTTAATGTCAAATTTGATTGATTGATGGTTTGGATTGTGCTCGACCAGTTTATGAGCAGAATATGCTTTTACATTTAGCATTGGGTTGGGTTGAAAATATCTGTGTGCTAACGCCTTGTGAAACACTTCACGATTTGACGATAAGGTGTTTAGCGATGTTGTGTTCATTTCAAATTTAACGAATGATTGTGAAATGATATTTTTCTTAAGTGAAAAGAAATGTATTCCCGATTTTGGACAGGGAATGTTTTATAAAAATGTTTTATAAAACAGAAAGGATTTCGAGGCCCAAAACCCGATGATTTCTAAAATGATTTAGAAATGTATTATATGTTACATTGTGGTTCATCGCGTATTCGATCAGTTGCTATTAATGATGTATCTGTTTGGTGGCGGAGAATTTATTCTCTTGCTTAACACCCTTCTTTGAGACGTACGAGCTCAAAGGTTATGTGATTAATAGTGACTGATCATATGCGTGAATTACAGATGTGAAGTACTATATTTTGAAAGTACTTGTGATTATTATGTTGTGAAATGATTTTCCCTACTTCGGGATATGAAATGATTTAGTATGTGGCTAAAGATTCGGGTAACCCTGAGACTAAAAGTATGGGTGAGAGGGCGGTGTATGCTCTCCATGAGTGGGAGGTGCATCGTCGGTGTAGCCTACTCCTACGTGGGGTAGGTGCACATATATATATCGAGTTGCGAGGTGCGTACCCTTTGCCTTGTCGATGGGGAGCACGATATTTGGTTGCATACTTGTTTGTATGCATTGTTATATTTTGGAATTCACATTTCAAAATGATTTGATTTGAGATCCCGAAGTGAAATCTACTTTGATATAGAAAGTTAGATATGTATTTCAAATGATTTGAAATAAGAAATCGGGAATAAAATCCAAAGGAATAATTTCTGTAAATTGAATTGGATTTGGAAAATCTAAGTGTGGTGATTAATCTAAATGGGTAGATTGGGATATTGCATGTTGATTGATGCATAGTAGATCCATATATCTATATTGATTGTTGTTTATACACTGGCTTTCATGGGGGTAAACCCGTTCCGCGAAAGTGGCGTGGTCCCGTGATTTGCCTTATTTTTGAACAAAGTTAACAACTGTTTTTGAGTTCTCACACCAGTCCCATGACTGACCTGTAGTTTGCTTTTCCCTTGCGAACTCGAGTGCCCCTATTTTCCACACGGGCAGTCGAGTAGTTTTATTTTGCAGATGTATTGAGCAGGATTCTGGATTGAAGCTTTAAGCTGTGTCCAGGCATTTACAGTCTTCCGCTGTGTAGTTTATATTTCCGCTGTGCACTGTTTTACATTTATGTAAATTTATCTTCCGCTGTGTATTATTATCGATATACTCTGATATTCTGTACTCTGATGTAACATTATTATGATGTTTATTGAAGTCTTCTGTTATTTGTTCTGATGTGTTGTATACCCAAAGTTAGCGTATGCGGGATTCGAACGGTCTTGGTCGGTTTAGCGATCGATTAGGTCCGGGCGAAACCGTTGTCGTTACAATTTTTTATACATATCCTATAATGTCTAAAATCAGTACAACACTTACATGCATGCCAAATTAAAGTCTGCAATTAATAAATTAAATTTGCTTCATAAGCAACATTAATCTTGCACCGACATATCCATCAAAATTCAAGCAATGGTTCCATTCTAAATGATCCATGTTGAACATCACTAGCTGAAACAATTTCAGCATACTCCAACAGGTCAGCACCCTGCAATATGATCATATCACATTGCATTTTTGATTGAATATAAATAGTGCATATTATAATGCATTATATATATATATATACATATATCATACACATATATATAACACTGTTTAGGATCAATTATGTGTATCAATATACACATGTATGTATATCTCTATATATATCATATATATACATATATATATAATATGTATACTTATGTGTTTTTCAGGAGTCTGCCTACCATTATCATCATACTAGTTTATATGTGCATCTACCATACATACATACATACCATATATATATATACATTAATAAAAACAAGTCACACTTGTTTATAGATATATATATTGAAAATTGGTGAACTTTATTGCAGTATCAATCATATACTTAGTTTATATGCCTCATCAAAACCTTATGCCCCCCTAACCTAAATGGGTACCACATAAGGGAAAAGAGCACATATAAACGCTATATATTAACCATACAAAAAATTTATAGCATCCACAAAAACTTACATCACTCAACCCCAACACCAAAATATACGCTAATTAACCAGAATAATGAAGAATAATACCCCACTTCTTCAAAAGATCAACTTTCATCTGTGTATAAGTGCACGAGCTTCCATTATTCTTCACTAACCACAACACATCTTTCTCAATTATTTTCAATCGAACTTCTTTAGAGATATTCCTACTACTGAAGATACGTCCATTTCTTTCAAGCCAAATGTGGTATACAGCACAAGTGAAAACCACACAAGCAAGATCCAAAGTCTGATCTTTGTCCTTAAAAACATTCAAAATTTTCTCAGCTTCATGATCCATAGAGCCAACAACATTAAACGCTACACCCAACTATGATAATAATGAAGTCCAGATGAATTTCGAATACTCACATGCAAAAAACAAATGACCAACTGTTTCGTCTTGAGCATGACATAAAACACAAGTTGTTTCATCTCTAATCCCAAATTTCATGAGTCTATCTTTTGTTGAAAGTCTATCTATAACTGCTAAATATGAAATCAAAGCCATTTTCTTCGCATTCTTTTAATGCTAGATCAATTTAAAACAAGCTCTTCCTTCTTGTCGATTTCTTACATGATTCCATGCCTTATGAAATGAAAATGAACCACCGACTTTCCATTCACAGAAATCATGATTTGCTTCAGTACTAAGAACAAGTGAACTCACTTCATTTTGAATTTCTCTCATAGCTGGATGAAGATTAGCATTAATCCGTCCATCTACTATTATAGAAGATACCATTTCATTGTTTCTACCAATACTACTTAATCTTGAAAAACCCAAAATATCAACTAGACACTTAGAATTAATCCAAGGCTCAAACCAAACAAGTGTATTATTACCATTAACAATGATTTTACGAAATAATTGCTCACCATGGAATCGGAGTCTCAAGATTGATTTCCATGTGCAAGAAGAGTTGTTGTCTGCTCGCATACTCCAGAAAAATTTGCCTACACAGTATTTGCTCTTCATCCATTGACTCCAAAAAGATGATCCTTCCAAAAACTTCCACATTAATTTAATACTTGAAGCTTTCTTCAGATCAGTCAATGATTTCATGCCAATGCCACCTTCAGACTTTGGCAAGCATAGCTTACTCTAACCGACCTTATGAGAAAACCCACCCCAAAAGAAATCAGAGCACATTGAGTGCAATTTAGGTATAACATGCTCTGGCAATTGGTAAATTGAAAGCCAATATAATATAGTTGGATTGATGACTGATTGAACCAATTCAGCTCTTCCAGCATAATTGAGATACTTAGCATCCCAAGATTGAATTTTAGCTTGAATCTTTTGAAGCAAAGCTTGAAATTCTCCATAATGTATATAATTCGACGAAAAAGGAACTCCAAAATATCTAATTGGCAGATAATCAACTTGAAAACCCAGAGTATCAGAAACCACATTAGTATATTTTGCATGCAAGCTAAAATATATCTTAAATTTAAGCACAAACTGAAAGACCACAAATTTTTTTCAACTTATTAAAACAGTCATTTAATGCAGAAGCATCCTTTAGAAGACATCTACCAAATATCATAAGACCATCTACATACATGAGGTGAGATATGACTGGATCAAAACTATGTACAGGAAAGAACTTCTTCACCGCAACAACTTCACTCATACAAAAAGAGAAATATTCCGTCGCCATAGAAAATAGATAAGGAGAAAGAGGACGTCCTTGTCTAAGCCCACGATTAGATGATATAAAACCAATTGGTCTTCCTTGAATTAGTATGGAAAAGGTAGGAGAAGATATACATTCATAAATGATGTTGATAAGATGAACTGGAAATCCCATTTTGAACTTTTATGTGACAAATTAATCATCTATTAATCATAACATAGGCTTCATGAAGATCGACCTTTACACAGAATTTATTTTCTCCTCTTTTCTTAAAATCCCTAAGCAGTTCATGTGCTAACATGATGTTCTCACCAATATGTTTGTTGGGAATGTAAGCACATTAACTTGATGAAATGAGATGAGGCATGTACCATTTAATTCTATTACACAATATTTTACTGAATATTTTGTAAAACATGTTGCAACAAGAAATCGGACGATATTGAGAAATATGTGTATGTCTTTCTGCTTTAGGAATTAAGGTAATAAATGTGTGATTCTACTTGTTGGAAGTTTACCAGATTCAAAAATATCCTGCATTGCCGCCAAAAGTTCATACTTTAAAGTCTCCCAATGTAGAATAAAGAATTTTGAATTAAACCCATCGGGCCAGGACTTGAGTCTGAATGAACAGAGAAATCTGCTTTTTTGACTTCATCAATGGTAATAGCCTGCAATAAACATTGTTGCCCAAAAGCATTTATGGTAGCAATTGGTTGAAATGAAGGAAGCTCAGAAATGTATTTACCATTAAACAAAGACTCAAAGTAATTAATTGCTTCAGCCGCAACCTCTTCTGATTTATACAATAAAGATCCATCAGGCTTGAATAGAGCTCCCAAATTATTCACATGCCTTCTTACCGACATTTTTGAATGAAAAAATTTTAAATTGGTGTCACCATCTTAAATCCATGAGACCTTTGATTTCTGCTTATAACTCAAAGATTTAATCTGCTTTTGCATATAGAAAAATTGCCTGGCTTCAAGCATACTTCCAAACAAATTCAAATTTTCTGGATCCAAGTCACATTCAGATTCTTTCTCTTTAAATAATGCTTCAGCTTTATTTAGCTGTTGATTATCATCAGACCTTTCCTTATTCCACTTTTTAAGCTCAACTTTACAAGCGTATAATTTCTGTAGAAAAACATAGCTTTCAAAACCCATAAAATTAGTCTGAAAACCTCTAACAAAGCATGCATCATAGCCATCTTTTAAATGCCAATCGTTTGAAATTTGAAAGGAGTACCTTTAAGTTTATCATGAACAACGAGATCTAAAAGAAGAGGGTTATGATCACTTGTTAAATGAGATAGAGCTAAAGCATGTAGGTCAGTAAACTTCTGAAGATAGGAATGATTAATGAAAATTTTATCAATATTATGGGCCATACCTCGTCTCCTCCAAGTGAAGTTAAAACCAAAAGCCTTAATTTCGAATAAACCAACTTGAGTTAAACAATTATTCAGAGCTCTGATATGTTGAAAAGGAACTGGACGTCCACCTTGTTTATCTAAGTGAGAAATTTTGTTATTAAAATCTCCCATCAATACCCAGTCACCGTTTAATGTTCTGGATTCTTGCACAATGTGATTCCAAAGTTCCTGTCTCTCATTGAAAATATTACTTGCATATAAAACCGTAAGAAATAGAGAAAGTCCACTAGCATTCACTGCATTAACTGTTAAATGTTGACTTGAAGATGAAATTTCAACAACAGACCACGATCCAGAATCCCATAAAAGCATTATTCTATCAAAATATGAAGTATTTGACTTAGGAATAATATCCCAATTACGAGGAATTAAAGCACTAAACCTACTCAGTCTATTTGCATTCAATTTGTTCTCCAACAAACCAACCAAAGTTGGTCTGTATTTAGTCAGCAAGGATAATACATCAGACATACGCTCTGACGTATTCATCCTTCTGACGTTTCATGCTAAAATCGTCATTTAACTGTAGCGTTGCTCCTTAAAGGCCTTTTAGAAGGAGCAACAGTGGAAACGTTTTTCTTACCCTTTAGTTGATCAAGATATTCGTCATTTCTAGTAATACCAGCCGATACATCATTCTGTTCATCGGTTTGTAGATTCTCATTAACATTTTCTGCTACTTAATGCGGAATATCAAGTAGAATATTATTGGGTTACTCTGAATCCAGAAAATTCAGTTCTGCTTCTTTGATTGATGTTATATCCTGGAGTTCACCCACTACTGGAATCGTTTCTTCATTATGTTCTTCATCATTATGTAAATCATCAATAGGAATATTTATGGAAGAACTAGCAACATCTGAAGCATCATTCGTATGGGATTCAGGATATGACTGACTGGAAGTCCATGATGTGTTATTAGAAAGCTCATGAACCAATGTTTTATGACCAAACCTTTTACACTTAATACATTTTTGGGGAATGTATTCATACTCCACTGAAATCTCTCTCGAAACACCATTATGCAGTTTAATAGGGATGATATCAACAAGAGTGGAATCCAAATCAATATCAACAAGGATTCTGGCATACTTGGTTATTCTTTTGCAAGTAGTATTGTTATCAGATCTGATATGAGTTCCAATAAAACTAGCACTTCTAGACAAACCCGAATTCGTCCATATCTCCATATCTAGATTCAAAAGCTTAATACAGATCTGAACTCTTCTGGCATTAAAATCCTCAAATCTATAGCCCGGGAACCATTTAAACACCATCAACAATCTTCCAAAAAAAAATATGTAGACGTTCTTAATACAGACAATACGTCGAACACCTCATCGAACTGAACAGTATAGTTAAAACCTGAAGCAATATGAATTATAAAAGTGCTTTTAGGTTTCCATACCTTCACTATATAATCCTTCAATTTCTTCACTGTTAACTTGAATCAACAGGATGTAATACAATAGTATTTCTCCATGAATCAGCAGATGCTTTATAAGAATCTTCAGGAAGAAACACTCCATCCGCTGACGGTTGAACAAAATGGAGAGATTCAAAATCTTCTTCGATTGATCGATCATGAGATATTTGATCAGATTTAGTCGGATTCGATAAATTTGAAAGTGGATCTTGTTGAGAAAATACATTTTCATCTAGCGGAATAGAGTCCGCCATTTTAGGGAGCAAAAAAAGTTTATAATATATATATATATATATATATATATATATGTATATATATATTGAATGCAAGATCCAATTCAACATATACATATATATTTATAACTATGATCAGTATCATTACTGCAGTATTTGTTAATGCAAGCAGCAAATTAAAAAATGTATGTGCCAATCAAGTAACATTCAGTTGTAGCATATTTGTACAATGCAAACCTTTTCATTCATATACGTATAGTAATTAATATGTATGCACACAATCACATATTAACACTGACAGAATTTGTAAATTGCTAGTATGACAAGGGGATGTTTTTCTAAGTCTATAAATAATAGCACACAATTTTATGGGGTTCAAGTGTCTACAAGTATATTATCAAACTGCAAAATTAAAGTAATTGCAAGTCAAACTTGAAATATTGATACATCAATATGTATTATAACAATGTTAAAGAATTTCTCATCTTTAGTCAAGACAGTGAAGACTTCATACAAGCACAACTAGTATCATGTCTGCAAGGTGGCCTATCATGCTAATATAGATGTACATATCTCATATACATATACAGTAATGATAGAAATTTATATAATCATGTATATCAGGGTATGCATTATGTAGTAACGTTAGAATCAAAGTGACCAATTATATTTTAACAATAATCGAATCATATGAGGGATCCAATATCCATATAAAATTACATAAGTCAACTTGAAACTATTCATCTTTTTAACACTAATTCTTTTTTGTGTGTGTGTGTATCTATACATATGAAAATGGTTTAAGGGAAAAAAAACAAGTAACTTGCTATTGCAGTCAAAACATAATTGCAACGTGATGTTGCTATGGCAAACAAATAAAAGTTCTGTGATTCTTATAAAGCATATTTGAAACAAAACAAAATAACATTTATTTTTATTGTTGATTCAAATATCTATATGATATACTTGTTAATATGTACATAAAGATCTAATATAAATATGTATATACACACACATACATACACACTTATATATGTATATACACACACATACATACACACTTATATATACACACACACACACTTGCATAGGTAGGCCATTACCATTTATATACATATACACTAATACCCATGCAATCAGACAATAAGTATCACAGAATTTTGCAAATGCAAGTTTTATGAAGATAATAGATCTATTGGTGAATCAGTGATATGTGTAATAGTTATATCATGACAACTGCATATATATATATATTATATTTATCACTGCTTGTTTATATAAAACAAGTTATTCTGAACTTATTTCAGAAAAAATTTAGCTAAAAATCAAGTGTATATATTAACATCAACTTCGAACAATGGTAATTAATTTTAAATTAACTTTTAAAAACCAACACTCTGTCTTGATATTATTGTTTATACATATAGTATAAAATCGAATAGAAAATTATATTTGTTTTAGCTTTTAAAACATGATTCACAGTGTATATATATATCATCATAAATATAAAATCAATGCATTTAAAATTGAGTGCACCTTTTAATATTACCATAGGCTATTATTTATTTATCAACTTGCAAACTGGCAAGCTTAAACAAATTTATGAAAGAGCAGTTACACTCATATAAGTTTGCAGATTCAAACTATTGTTGAATGGATAATCAAAAAATGCTTATAGACTAGCTAGAATTCAAGTTTAAACTTCCAAATCTCTTTGAACAAATAAACCAGTGTCATGATCTGAAATTATAATAGGGTCAAGCTTTCTGATTTTATAGGTAAAATCATAAAATTATGTCTTAACCATCTTCAAAAAAATTGATTTCATTAAATCAAATATGATTAAAAATCATATTACTGATTCATAATCAGTAAGATTTAGTTTTTGATCAAAAGAGAAATGTATGACAAAGTCAAGATTTTAATACACAAAATCAAACAAACTTTGATTATAATTTTATCATTGTTTACTCATATAAACAGATATAAAATCATGTAATGTATTAACAGAATCCATATCAAATATTAATTCGTGTTTTAAACAAAACAATTTTATTTGGGAAAATATAATGTTAAATCTTGACATATTAGTCCCAAAAGTGCGAAATACATAACATACAACCAAGATAAAATCTCGCAATGATTCTAACCATTCAAATATCTATAAATATATGAGTAATTAGAATACATGGATTCATACTGTAATGTGGTTTATAATGTTAAATCCAAACATCATTTGAATTCCGCAGTGTTTGAACTTCGAACAAATAATCATTATTAAATGTTCTAACAGGCATGAATTTGGCAAGTTAAACACACATAATCGATGCAATATCGAATGTTAGTACTGGACTCAAAACAAATAACAAAACAATTTTGTTAACCTTGAAACAATTTCAAATCTGAATCGAGTTTCTATTATATTTATTTATGTAATCATCCAAACATATAAACCAAATCAAGATTCAAAATACAGTAAGTTCGATTTATCACTACAGTACTAAAACACATTTGTCTTAGTGATGTTTTTGATCATTCAATGAATTAAACACGAATAGACCAAAATCAGATTTCAGTTTACTATATATCGCAAGCCCTAAGCTCTGATACCATTGAAAGAAATTTTAGTCGATCTAATCGACATCTAATTCTATGATTTAGCAAATTAAACTAGGATCTACTGCGAGAACAATAAATCAAAACTCGTATCGATTAGGATTTCATACATGTAGCTGGAAACACTGAATTGAATTCGAACTCGATGAAGCTAGGATGAATTGAATTGTAAGGCTCAATAAAGCATCGGCCTTATACTGGTATCCATGAACACTCGATCTCAGTGTCAAACAAAATCGAGAATAAGGATAGAAGGTGCTAGCCTATTTGGGTTTTAGGGTTTTTCCTTATTTCGATTTTTACGGTTTTAGTTTTTAAAGGATTGAATCAAAATAAAATGTCGGTCTACCTTTTATGTATGTGGTAACCGTAAAACCTAAATAAGGTTATACCATAAATGCCCTTATACTAATTCAAAACTAGAGTATAGTCAACATTTGATCCTCTTTTGTTGTGAACGGTTCTCATCCTTTTCAAGTGTTCTTATGTGTGACCCTTTAGGTTATTACAATGTTGGAAATGATTTTAAATTGTGTTTAAAATCATAAGAAGAGGTTGGCATCTAACAATATGTCACTGCTACCTAAGTTATAATAATAATGATGATTCCATATAAAATTTCCGTGACCAGTGTATCAATGTGATATAATCTTTTTAACCAATATATCCAGGATTAAACTCGAGGCATGGAACGTATCACCCTCTTTATAATTTAACCCGTTTATCTTGATCGATAAGTAGACTATTTAAAACAAATCAATATTTGAGAAATGCCATGCATTTCATAGTCTCACTCAATCAAGAGGCCCATGGTATCACCACAAATATATTGTAGGGTTAAATTCCATCTAGATCATTCATAATTTTCATTCAATTCGAGATGTATCCAACAATCACCGTTATCGTCTACTCGGTTAAAAGCAACTTTAGATGATATCAAAACACAAATATCTTCGAATAAAATTATAATGATTTCAGGCCTGAGGACCATCATATCACTGCCGCTATGAGAATAATTTATGATACTATTAATTATATTGCATGTAGTTTTCTCACATTGGCCCAGCCCAATACGATATTCTCCAATAGAATTTATGTCTTGACATTAATATCACGTATATTAATGATCAATGAGATGTAATCATCAGTCAATCAACATATCTCAATATTTTATTGTTGTCCTTTGTATATGATAAAACTTGACTAGGGACATTTCAGAATTATAATACTCAATATATTATATAATCTCATGTTCAAGTCTTATTCGAACTATATACTTCCGCATTATTATTCTAAGGACTTCTATTATGTTAATATTTATATTTTGCAGTAAATTTAACATAACAGAATATTTTATTCCAAATAAAACAATAACATGAACAATGTTATTAATCATATCTAATGGATTCCCTCTAGGGCATAAACTCTAACATACTGGAGCACGTTTGACATAAAGAATTAGTACAGATCTAGGTATACTATAGATTTCTCTTTGTTATTCCTAGATCTATGAGTGGAATATCGTTTACTTAGGCATATTCATATTTTTATTAGATTATCATGTTGATAGATATGCCTAGGAGGATTCGGAAATCGATAATATGTATTCCAAAACCCCCAAATCCTCTATTTTATATTCGCGTATGAATTTATCATGATTATTTGGGTTTTGTGGACTTCTGATTTTAATATTGGGTTAAAGATGAAAATGGGTGCTGCTACTATTGTTTCTATTTTGTATAATTCACCTTTATCAAACATTTGATTGTAACCTAAAAGGATTAAATTTGGGTATTTCATGATTTGATTGGGTTTGGGTTCTAATTTGAATCCAAACGCATTCATACTTGAAATAGGTCAAATGTAAACGTTTTTTTGTGCATAACACCAAAAAGGGGTGAATAAGACAAAGTGAAAATCATAAACATACATGTATAAGTGAATGTAACACTCTATTTTTAATCCAGTACTGAGATCATTCCAAGAAGTCTAGGATGCAAGTTGAAATTTGTATGTACATATATTTTCCATCGACTACTATTTGTTATATTGTTATTATGCCATCATGCCTAAGTTGCAACAGTAAAAGTATGGAAAAAATTAACTTGTATACCTTGATTCGGACAAATTGACAATTGCCACCTCGTTAGAACATTGCCTTGTTTATACGAATATTTAACGTTGTTACACATTATTACTATGTTATTAATATAGCGCAATCAATGTAATTAACGTGATATTAACGTAATAAATACGGTTAGGGCAGAATTCGTATTTGAAATGTCCCTATATATAAATATATTGATTGCTTATGTGTGCATATATATAATGGCTTTATATATAGTGACACATAGACACGAGGTTAGTTGCCAATTGTAGTAGAAGTCTGCTCGGAACCGACCGACAAATCCAGCAACCATGAGTAGGCCCAACTAATATGAGATTCTAGGTGCCATGGGCCATTAAAAAATTTAGTACACTAGACACGTGGTTAAACCAACCTGTAGTAGAAGCCTGCCCCGAACCGATCAGCATATCCAGCATCTCGAGTATATGGTTCAGTGTGAGAGGTCTAATGTGTATATATAACTATACACACACACATATATATATAAGTCTATTGCATGTGAAAATAGGCAGGTTTACTACACCTTGAGAATGTCTTAAGTGGATGATTCTCTTTTTATCTAGTTTGGGTCTTAAATGGTTAGGACTAGGATCACTCCGAAGTTTTATTCCTTGGAGAGGAACAAAAGTCATGGGGACCCACCCTTATTAGATTTAAAGTAAGTTTTTGGGTCTGCCTTCTCTAAAAGTTGTTAGGCATAAATGATAATGAAGTAGGGCAGTTCATAGGGATGTCCACTCCCTCTAAAGGCTTGTAAGGGCATAACTAGGGACAAGATTGGTATATGAAAGATATGTGGCCATTGCATGCTCACCAATTGTCTAAGGGAAGTCTTAAGCGACATAGGTATCCTACCGTAATATTAGTTAAGTAGTAACGTTCTCAATACTACGTCTCATATTATAATTGAGAGTATAGATTTAAGGACATTTACGTATTAAGATAGGGTCTTATGGGGCTAGTGTCTGCCTTAAGGTTATAAGAGATCATAAGAATCCACCTTTAATAGGGCCATAAATAAACGAGAATGTCCAACTCATTGAGTCTTTACCCTAAAAGCACTAATAAGTGATTTACTAGGATATTCAACCCATTGGTTAGATACTTGGTGCTTGTATGAATCTTGTGTGTTGCGTAGACATACCTTAACATATGTAACCTGCTAAAAATATAGGGTATGGAAATTAAGTAACACCATATTTTAGTCACACAGAACTTTATGTTCTGACCTCTCTCCTTAACATATCCAACAGGTCAGTAGATGGGGTAAAGTTATGGACGAAGTTATAATGGGACCTGAAGACGAAGACGAAGTCATTATGCTATTATTAGTAGTTATTGTCTTACTTCTTTTGGAAACTTGTGATAATGAACTATTTGATGTGTCCATTGAACAGATGTAACTTTGACTGTTGTATTTATGTGGTTTTTAAATAAGTGGTACGAATATCTTATTTTAGTATTATATTTTCTCTTTCCGCTGTGTGATATTTCCAATCAAAGTATCTGTGTATATATATTCTGTGCAAATGTAATCCTTATAGGAACTAACGACCCATTTAGAATGACTCTAAGTTTCGATTGGCCTTTTCTAGGTTGAAATTTAGGCTCATTCAGTGTGGTTTGTTACATTTGGTATCAGAGCATAGGTTACCCGATTATAAGGGAATTATACATATGAGAGGCGCATTTGTAATTTGAAAAGATTTTTCAAACTATATATATTTAATATATATTTACCCCAATAAGCATACGCATTCATACTAGGCATCTTTATCGTTTTCTTTACTTTTCAGCTTCGATACTATCTCAGGAGTATCCACTAAATAATTCTTCCTTTTCTTTTAAGATAGTATAATGGCTGAAAATCCTTCTTAGCAGGGTAACAAGGCAAGACCCCGATACTTGCTAGAGTGGTTCCAGTAGTACCTTTATACTGTGGAACAGGTCCTTGTCGCTAATCCTGACGTAGCGGCTCCTGCCGTTGAGGTAGCCTTTGACTTTTCTTGCTACCGTAAGACCTTTACGAATCTTGGAGGAAAATCATTTTCTAGAAAGGAAGGTTTTGCTAATCCTCAATCTTGGATTATGGACTGTGAAAGAATCTTTGAGGCTACTAGCTGGCCCGATTAAGTGAAAAGAAGGATAACGGCCTGCAACATGAAGGATGATAAAGCCCTTGAATGGTGGAATCTAATATCTGGAGAGAACGAGGGCCCGATTTTTACATGAGCTGAATTCAAGACCCGTTTTGAAGCAAAATTTTTGCCAAGGGTTGAAATGACTATCAAGTTAGAGAAATTCATTCACCTCAAGCAAGTAAGTTTGAGCCTACAAGAGTATGTATCCAAATTTACCGAATTATGTATGTTTGGAAGAGGATTGATAGACACCCCTATGAACCAAGCCCTAAGATTTGTTAAAGGGCTGAACTCTCCATTGAAAGAAACCTTTTTAGCCCAAGTAACGTTTGGGGAAACTTTGGAGACTCAGGTTAGGAAATCTATTATACGCACAGCGGAAGGATCCAAGGAGGATAAAGAAGGTGAGAAACGAAAAGGAAGTCCAACAAAAATAAGAAGAAGGTATGGTGGAAAAACAAGAAGAAGGGAAACAAATTCAAAAAGGAAGCAAAGACTTGCACGAGGTGCAACCGCAAGGGCCATGAGGCCAAGGATTATAGGACCTCGTTGGCAAAGAGGGAGTTTAAAGGAAAATGTGTCAACTACCAGGAAAAAGGACACATGTCCAAGCACTTCCCAAAGCCCAAAGTTGTCAAGAGTGGCCAGAACTATGCAGTAAAGGCAGCACCGATTCAAAGCCGACCCCCAAGAGACCAAGGGAAACATGCACTTGAAGGCATAACCTCTTTTTTAGGAAATTCTGTATACACCTTGTTTGATTTTGGAGCAACCCATTCTTTTATCTTCAAGCAATTAGTAAATCTGTTGAATCTTCCCATATCTATCTCGGATAGTCCGATAGAGGTGGCCAACCCTATCGGTGGATCTAAATATCTTGAACTGTTGTGTAAAGACCTAGTATTAGAGGTCGACAATGTCGAGTTCCTTTACGAAGCGTATGCGTTGGATTTTTTGGGGTATGACCTTATCTAGGTATGGAAGGGCTATCATTTTATGGGCCCGTCCTATATTTTGATAAGAGGATCATTTGTCTTAGGAGCCGTGGAGGTCGTAGTTGAATATTCCTTATAACGTTAGGACAAGGATAAAGCCCTATTGTATTCCTTATCTCCTAATTCTGAAGGATCATCTGCGGTCCCTATAGTTTGTGAGTTCTTGGATGTTTTTGAGTAAGTTACGCGACTTCCACCCTATAGAGAAATCTCTTTTCATATTGATCTAGAGAAGGATGCTAGGCCTGTAGCACTACCCTCAAGGCATATGGCACCGAGGAAAGAAGGGAGTTAGATAATAAAATCTCAGAGTTGTTGCAAAAAGGTTTCACTCGTCAAAGTATCTCAGAATGGGGTGCACTTGTTGTATTTTCCACCAAAGAAGACGGATCTTTAAGAGTTTGTGTGGACTTTAGGGAATTTAATAAATTGACCAAGAAGAATAGGTACCCTTTACCTAGAATCAATGACCTTTTTGACCATTTGGGAGGATCCCAAGTATTTTCCCAATTAGGCCTTGCTACTGGATTTCACCAGTTAACAATTGCGGAGGACAGCAAGGACAAAACTACGTTTAGGACGCCAGACGGATTATTCCAATGGAAAGTTATGCCCTTCGAACTAATGAATGTACCCGCCTTCTTTGTTGACCTCATGAGTAGAGTGTTTAGGGGCATTCTAAATAAATTTGTGGTAGTCTTTGTAGATGATATCCTTATATTTTCAAAAGACCATAAAGAGCATGAAGATCACTTAAGACAAGTGCTAGGGATATTAGTAAAGAACCAATTGAAAGAAAAATTCTCGAAGTGTCATTTCTAGAGGGAAGAAGTAAGATTTTTTTAGTACATACTGTGTCAAATAAAGGCTTGGCCGTAGACCCCGTAAAGATCGAGGCAATCAAAGAATGAAGGATACCTCGAAATGCTATGGTAGTGAGAAGCTTCCTCGGATTGGCCGGATATTATAGGAAATTCATAAAAGACTTTGTAAAGATTTTTACTCCTTTAACCTAGTTAATGAAGAAGAATTTGGTGTTCTCTTGGAGTAATAAATGTGATATAATCTTTAAGAAATTAAAGGAAGTATTAAATAGCGCGCTAGTCTTAATTATACGCGACGGTTCAAAATTGTTTACAGTTTACACCGATGCTTGTGGGACATGTTTAGGAGCGGTCCTTATGTAAAAAGGAAGAGTAGTTGCGTACACTAGTAGACAACTCAAGGACCCATAGAAGAGATACCGAGTTCATGACCTTGAGTTAGCCGTAGTAGTATTCGCCCTTAATATGTGGAGGCATTATATTTTAGGGGATAAGTTTGAACTTTTTATCGACCAAAAGTCCCTAAAATATTTATTTTCTGAACATGACATAAACTTGAGACAACAGGTGGATGGAATATATTGCCTCATTTGACGTCACAATCCAGTATACCCCCGGCAAGGGGAATGTTGTGGCGGATGTTTAAGTATGAAACATGCGACTTTGAATGTAATCCTAGAATGGAAGCAATTAGAACTTCTCTCTAATTTTAATTTGCAACCCTCACCAACCACTTCTAATGGTTTTCTTGGAGCCATTGTTATTAGACCTAATCTAAAAGATAAAATTCTATATGCACAAGACTTCGGTGAAGAGTTAAGGGACCTTAAAGGGAAAGTGGGAAAGAAGGAGACCTTTCCTCATTATGTTAGATATTCGATCGGTGATGATGCGAGTTTACTTCGGGATGGGCGACTTTACATCCCTAGAAATGAAGTGTTAAGGAAAAAAATTCTAGAGGAGTGCCATAGATCAAAGTTGACCATACATCCCGATGGGGATAAAACGTACAGAGATATGAAGAGGAATTTCCATTGGGAAGGAATGAAGAGAGATGTAGCCGAGTTCGTGGCAAAATGCTTGACGTGCCAAAAAGTCAAAGCGAAGCAAGGGAAGCCTGGAGGATTGTTGTTACCTTTAGAGATCCCTACATGGAAGTGGGAACATATTTCCATGGACTTTGTAGATGGACTTCCTATAAGCCAAAACGGTAATGAGGCCATTTTGGTTGTGGTAGATCGTTTAACCAAAATAGCCCATTTTATACCAGTCAAGAAGACATGGACTGCAGCCTCGTTAGCCCAATTACATGTCAGAGAAATTGCCAGACTACATGGTATTCCATCGAATATTGTGAGTGATAGAGACCCCTTGTTCACAATCGAATTTTGGAGAAGCCTACAAGCAGCACTGGGAATGACCCATAACTTAAGCACAGCCTATCATCCGCAGACCGACGGACAGACATAAAGAGTAAACCGAATCTTGGAATGCTTGCTCAGAGCTTGATTCATCGACTTTGGAGGAGTTTGGGAGCAGCACCTACCGCTCGTGGAGTTCACCTATAATAATTGTTTTCAAATCACGATTAGTATGGCCCCTTTTGAAGCACTTTATGGGAGGCCATGCAAACTGCCAACTTATTGGTGGAAACTACCGATAAGTTTATACTCAAACCAAATTTCGTTCATGATTCCACAGAGAAGATATCTTTGATTAAGCAGAGGATGAAGGCAGCCCAAGACCATCAGAAATCGTATGCCGATAAGCGAAGGGGGAAACTAGAGTTTAATGTTGGAGACTTAGTATTCGTAAAAGTATCCCCTCTTAAGAAGACTGTTCGGTTTGGGAAGACTAGGAAGTTGGCTCCTATATTTATTAGGCCTCTTAATATCATCGAGAAGATAGGGTCTTTGGCTTATCGAGTAGATCTCCCAGAGCGTCTATTGGGAATCCATAATGTTTTTCATGTATCTCATCTAAGTAAATGCCTTAATGATTCTACTATCAGACTAGAGCTTGACGAAATTGGGGACATAGAAAAACTCAAGTTGGAGTCCAGGGTGCCCCATGCCACTGCAAGGATTATAGAGCATAAAATCAATATACTCTGCAACAAACAGTTCGCCTCGTCCGAGTACAATGGGGAAATGACTCTGCGGAAAGCACATGGAATACTGAGGATAAGATGAGACAGACTCACCCAGAGCTTTTCATGGGTAATTTTTCCTCAAAATAACATTTATTGATGCATTGTGATTGCTAGATTGGATGTTAGGAAATGGATGCAACACCATTGCATAGAGCACTCATATAGAAATATATACATATTTAGGTTGTTCGCATACACAATGCATCACTTATTACACCTACATGCTAAGGTAGAGCTCACTTTAGTGGATTTGCAATTCATAATTACTATGAGTCATATATGCTTATGGATGAATTATAAATAACATGGGTGTACAACATGGATGTTTCGAGCGAGCTGTATTTTTCGCCCCTTAAACATATTTCGGGACGAAATCTATTTTAGGGGGGGGGGAGAGAATGTAACACCCCGCAAAATTCAAAAGTATTAATAATAAATAAATAGTTAAAAATAAGCAATGAAACGGTAAGGCTGAGAAATGAGATTTTGCAGCTTTAGGAATTTGGCTATGAAATTCTTTTATTTGGATTTGTGGCCAAATGCTGAATTGTATTCATATATAACATGTTGAAAATGGTCAATGTATAAAGAAGGTATAAACAATTGAATTTGGACAGTGAACGTAGAATATATATATATATAATTAAATGGATAATATATATGTGTGTGTGTGTCCAAAATATATTAAAAATAAAGAGGGAGAATTTGAATTTTGAAATGAAGATAAGATCGTGGGAACAAAGCATATTGTATATAAGGAATAAGATTAAGAGATTAAGGAACGTATTAATTAAAATAAACAATTCAACAATGCACCTTTATTGGGCGTTCCAACCCCCAAGGGGTCGACCACCCCCCACAGAGGGGTGTCGACCGCTGGTCGACCGTCTGGCGGCTGGACAACCCAATAAATCTATGTGGTTAGGTTTTTTTTAGAGGGGTATATATAAATAAAAGGCCTGGGTTTATTCTAAGTAATCCAATGCTCTACGCTCACACGGACAACTATATATAACCTCTCATATCACACATTAGAACCCTAGCTATTTTCATATCCCTGCCTCCATGCTGCCTCTCTGCCATTACTAATTACCAGAAAATAAAAGGTTAGGAATTTCTTCTATTCCTTCAACCTTTATCTTATCTCTTTCTATTCTAATTCATATATGTTTATTATTCTGAAATTTGGCATATATATATATATATATTTCTGTGTGTGTGTGTGATTCTAATGCATGTCTCATATATATATATATATATATATATATATATATATATATATATAACACTAACACACACATAATTAGGAGGCTTATTGGAGCACGTTTGACACAAAGAATTATTGCAGATCTATATCTACTACAAATTTCCCTTTGTTCTTCCTAGATCTGTAAGTGGAATTTCGTTTACTTAGGAATATTCATATTTTTATTAGCATGTTGATAGATATTCCTAGGAGGATTTGAACATCGATAATATAAATGCCAAAACCCCCCAAATCCTCTATTTTATATTTTACGTATGAATTGTTATGATTATCTGGGTTTTGTGGACTTCTGATTTTAATATTGGGTTAAAGATGAAAATGGGTGTTGCTACTGTTGTTTCTATTTTGTATAATTCGCTTTTATCAAACATTTATTGTAACCAAAAAGGGTTTAAATTTGGGTATTTCATGATTTGATTGGGTTTGGGTTCTAATTTGAATCCAAACGCATTCATACCTGAAATAGGTCAAATGTAAACATTTTTATGTGCATAACACCAAAAATGAGTGAATTAGACGAAGTGGAAATTATAAACATACATGTATAAGTGTATGTAATACTCTATTTTTAATCCAATATTGAGATCATTCCAACAAGCCTAGGATGCAAGTTGAAATTTGTATGTATGTATATTTTCCATTCACTGCTATTTGTTATATAGTTATTATGCCATCATGCCTAAGTTGTAGCGGTAAAAGTATGAAAAAAATTAACTTTTATTCCTTGATTTGTACAAATTGACAATTGCCACCTAATTAGAACGTTTCCTCGTTTATACGAATATTTATCGTTGTTACGCCAGATTACTATATTATTAATATAGCGTAATCAACGTAATTAACGTG
The DNA here is from genome assembly GCA_030737875.1 of Allium sativum. Taxonomy (NCBI): domain Eukaryota; kingdom Viridiplantae; phylum Streptophyta; class Magnoliopsida; order Asparagales; family Amaryllidaceae; genus Allium; species Allium sativum. The sequence continues at coordinate 515,904,757 of CM060912.1, forward strand.
ATATTAATGTAATAATACGATTAGGATAGGAATTGAATTTGAAATGTCCCCATATATAAATATATTGATTGCTTGTGTGTGCGTATATAGAATGGTTTTATATATATATATAGTGACATATAGACATGAGGTTAGTTGCCATTTATGGTAGAAGTCTGCCCGGAACCGACAGACAAATCCAGCAACCAGAAGTAGGCCCAACTAATGTAAGATGTCTATGTGATTTGGGACATTCAAAATCTTAGTACACTAGACATGAGGTTAAACCAACCTGTAGTAGAAGCCTGCCCGGAACCGGTCGGCATATCCAGCATCTACAGGTATACAGTTTAATGTGAGAGGTCTAGTGTATGTGTGTATAACTCTCTCTCTCTCTCTCTCTCTCTCTATATATATATATATATATATATATATATATATATATATGAGTTTAATGCGAATGAAAATAGGTAGGTTTACTACACCTTGAGAAGGTCTTAAGTGGTTGACTCTCTTTTTATCTAGTTTGGGTCTTAAGTGGTCAGGACTAGGATCCCTCCGAAGGTTTATTCCTTGGAGAGGAACCAAAGTCATGGGACCCACCCTTATTAGATTTAAAGTAAGTTTTTGGGTCCTTCTTATCTAAAAGTGGTTAAGCATAAATGGTAATGGGGTAGGGTAGTTCACGAGGATGTCCACATCCCCTAGAGGATTGTGAGGGCATAACTAGGGACATGATTGGTATATGAAAGATATGTGGCCATTGCATGCTCACCAACTGTCTAAAGGAAGTCTTAAGTGACATAGGTGTCTTACCATAATATCAGTAAAGTAGTAATGTTTGCAATATTACTTCTCATATTACAATTGAGAGTATAGACTTAAGGACATTAACATATTAGGATGGGGTCTTAACGGGCTAGGGTTCACCTCAGGGTTATAAGAGATCATAAGAATCCACCTTTAATAGGGCCATAAGTGACTGAGAATATCCACCTCGTTGGGTCTTTACCCTAAAAACATTAATAGGAGATTGACTAGGATATCTAACCCATTAGTTAGATACTTGGTGCTAGTGTGAATCTTGTGTGCTGCGTAGACATACCTTGACATATGTAACCTGCTAAAAATATAGGGTATGGACATTAAGTAACACCATATTTCAGTCACACAGAACTTTATGTTCTGACCTCTCTCCTTAACATATCCAACAGGTCAGTAGATGGGGCACAATTATGGACGAAGTTTTGATGGGAGCTGAAGCGAAGCCGTTATGCTATTATTAGTAGTATTTATTGCCTTACTTCTTTTGGAAACTTGTGAGAACGAACTATTGGATGCACCCACTGAACAGATGTAACTTTGACGGTTGTATATCTGTGGTTTTTAAATAAGTGGTACATCTTATTTTAGTATTATATTTTCTCTTTCTGCTACGTGAGATTTTCGTTTGAAGTATCTGTGTGTATATATTTTGTGCAAATTTAATCCTTACAGGAACCAACGACCCGTTTAGAATGGCTCCAAGTTTCGATGGGCCTTTTTTGGGTTTAAATTTAGGCCCATTCTGGCCGAGTTGTTACAGTCGATGTGTACGTTAGACCACCTCCTTCACCAAGATATTCCCTTAAGCCTTCCATCCTTATTCTAAGTTGTATAGGTTGCACTGGTCCAAAGCATGTAGACATTTCTGTTTCACAGGGACCTGCGCTGTGAAGAAAAAGGCTAATTAGTCTACTTCGACTTCGTTCTACCATCCTTTTAATCACTCATGAGAATAGCGCTTTACCTACCACCACCTGAGGCATGATTTCGGCAGGCACAATGCATCCACTTACTGGGGGAGGGAAGCCCCCCAGTCCCAACCCTGGTTAACCTGGGTTATACTCAGTTTCGATGGGGGATGGGACCTGCGGACCACTTGCGGTGATAAACAACGTAGCTTGTTGTTGCTCGGAACTACCTCCAATAAACTCATGGACCATGATCAAGCTATCAGTAGATGCCTTCTTCCCCTTTGCAGCAGTAAGCTCTGCCTCTCTTGCCCTCTCAGCATCCTCTCCCAACAACTGCCTTCCCTCCTACAACATCAAGTGTTCTTTCTCAGTCAGGTGTGAGAACATGAACTCAGTTTCATCAATAGTGTCCATCTCCCTCTAATCCGCCACAAACTCCAATGGCTTTTTCCAAACCTTAGCCAATGTTCGGGGATAATTGTCAACCCATGAGATTCTGCGGTATTTAAGTGATTTAACATACATCCACCAGACGTATGGCTCTAGATCCAACTCTGCCTGAACCGCAGCGTCCTCAATCTCATACTTGATGTAACTCCCCACTTTTATACTCGCATTAGCCAAGGCCATTGCAAGCAATGTCCTTGGCTAACGCGAGTATAGAGGTGGGGCGTTACACTTGAGATCCTCCACCTCCTTTTGGTGCTCCTCTCTTACCCCATCCATCTAGATAAACACCTCCTTAGTAGTAGCCTCGACCCCCTCCTTATCTTTCTTGGCCTCCTCTAGCTGCCTCTTTAGCTCGGCATTTTCCTTCATAAGTCTTTGGGCCTCCTCGTTCTTATCTTTCAACCTTTAGCTCTCTTTCATCAAGGCCTCGTTGTCCATTTGGAACTGGTGCACTCTCTTGTTTTCTATAAACAAGTGATGGTTCTCCTCCGCAAAGTCTTGGTTCTCTTTTTTGAGAGTTTCGTTATCGGTCATCACCAAGGCTATATTATCTTTAAACGTCGCTTCAGCATGCTGCACATCTTTCTCCAGCTTCACAAACTTCTTCTTCCATTCCGTTGTTTCAACAACGAAGAGTTAGCGCCTAATCATGTTGCTCGTATATGGGGAAAAAGTGGAATCCTGGAGATGTGCCTTACCCAGTTCATTGTCTCGGCTCTAGACGCTCGTCCGCTTGGCTGCAAGGACCAACTCATGATTTTGCAACTGCATTCTTGTTACAGTTCAGCTCCGAGAGGTGCCCTGCATATTTGTTGAATTACTTGTATTGATAATAGGCAGCGTGCACTTTCCTCCATACCATGTCATTATCCTCGCGAGGGATTGGACTGATGTCCGGCATCCATTTCAACTCATCAAAATAATGCTTTGGGAATAACTCCTTCAGAATTGCCTTTCTCTCCTCAGGAGTACGCTTTAAAGCCTCCGGCCTTTATGCTGACATGGTCGTCTTCGATTGACTTCGGTTTATTAGCAGTGTAACTTGGGCTAGTGGATTGGCATTGCTAGAGGAGCGTGAGGAGGAAGTGTCAAAGTCTGCGATCTTGTGCCCGCAATCTCATATCTTGAATCTGTCCCCAAAGTTCGAGCGATAGATGAGCGGACTTTGAGTGTCTTGGTTGTTGGTGATCACTGCTACGACCATGGGATCGAGAAGAAGACCACGATAAATCAATCATCTTCTTAAAAGCACTTATTACCGAGATCTTTAATGGCCGCTGACTTCCAAGCCTATGACCTCGATGTTTGTTGTTGCTGCTATCTCGAAACATTTCATCTGCATGGAAAATATTCAAGATTAGACTCGAGCACCCTATACACACAAACAAATGCTGTGTTATGTCATGTTTATGAGTGTGTGCCCGAAGCGCGCTCTCCACAGACTAGAATGAGGCTCGCTTGGAGGGGTTATCTCCCCAACAATTAATGTTAAGCTTCTAGAGCTTGTGCCTCTAGGCAAGACAAAGGGACATCGAGTGGGACCTTAGCTAAGTCCTTAAACCGGTCTACTTTCCCAAGCAACGTGGTGGTTTCAAATATGGTAACTGGGGAAACCGTTCTGGCCAACACTCCCGTCCCTATCTCAATGTCATAAATGGGAATTGGGTGAGTGGTAGACCCCCTTCTCTAGTGACCATCTCCACATCACCGGCTTTGCAGCACTAATTCCTTTCTGAGTCTTTGCGGCCTTGGGTCGCTTAGGCAAGACATGGGGCGCTTTCCTTTTATGGCCCAGTGAACTCCCTTCTCCTTCAAATTCTGCCTTAGCTTTCCCAGTAGTAGCTAGCCAGAATATTGTACGTTTAGCGGGAAGTAATCCCATCTGGTGAAGAGCCTCCTCATCCAAGATATTCTTCGTAGATCGGGTTGCGATGGAAATGGCTTTCAATTGTTCGATACTCCCTTGGTACGTTATCCCCTTCGAGGGTGGAGGAATTTGTGTTACGGAAATTCAAGATTAACTCAAGCCCACGACTAAACTAACTTCAAACTAAAAGCAACCAAAGATACTTACTTCCTTCTAGATAACGCCTTGCAAATCCCAGAAGATAGAGAACGAAGAACCATTTATGCTTAAACATGTTAAATCTGCTCTACGACCTTTCGATGAATCAGGCGTTGTGTATTACCTCCAGGTAATACAGGGAAGGCGCGCTGGAGACTCTCCTCTTAATCTGAAACAACAACCAGATGTCTTCTTTGGTAGGTTCTAAGTGCAGGTACTCTCTGAACAAACGGCAAGTGCCAAGGAGAAAGGCATACCCATTTGGGTGAAGCTGCATTGGCGCTAAATGGAAGCAACGCAAGATATTCTGGACGAAGCCGCAAGACGGGGGTATGCACCCAGAAATGTACATATGCCTGATCTAGGCAATGCACCCTTCTCAAGGATCATGCACCCTATCCTCCTTACGGGAGGTGCACGTCAGTCCACGGTATGTTGAACTTTGTACAAATGCACCTTAACGCACCTCTATCCAAACTCGAAGGCACTGAAACCAGTGAATTGTCAACTCTTATGGCATCCGCTATTATGTAAGAAGCCTTGATGGTATCACTCCCCTCGATATCTATGTTCTCTTCCTCCTTAGGATTCTCCTAGCTGTAGTAGCCCCTTCCAACACCGATGGTTCAGTCGGGTGCTAAGTCGTTTGTTGTGAATCTTTAGGCTGCAAACCATGGTCGGGTACTTTCGGCGAACCTATAGTCTGAGAAGGGGTACACTCTGAAGAAGTCTCAAGCTTGCTACCCCCTGAACTAGTACCTCTAGTTGATCCGGACAGGAACTACGAGTGCTCTAAAGCTTCAGCTTCAAAAACTGCTATTTCCTAGATCTTGTCTTCATTGCTGAGATGTACTTTAATATAATTGTGTTAGACATCGAATTGAAAATCTGTACCCCTTGTGTTGGGTAAACCAACATATATGTGTGGTGAAGTGCAACGTTGATGCAATTATATTAAATATTCTTGGGACATGAAGACGGTCACAAGTTTTTAAATCGTAACCACCATCGTTGTCAGCCTATATCCTTGGACTCGCGTCGAGTTGCGACCACGTCATGATTGGAACTGAGAAACGAATCTAAAGTTCGACGATCCAGTTTTTTCCATAGTCCAAATTTTATGCTCTAAATGCTATGTGCAAATCCTAATCCCCATCAAGTCACGAGGCATCAAGAAAACAACATGAGTCCAATGACTAGATCACCCAAGATTTGAACTTTTCATCGAGAATAGTCAGACGCGCTCAAAACCAGAAAGACGAGAAATCACCTAAGTTCCAAGGATGTGAAAATTGTATCCACAAGATAGAGGAATTTTGTATCCCTCTCTAGTTTGAGAATATCACATCCCCCTCTTCTCCACAAAAAAATCGCATCCCCTCACTCATTTCCCTCCAGTCCCGAACATATCGCATCACTAGGATGCGACATATTGCATCAATCACGATGTGTGATATTGCATCACCGGGATGCGACATGTCGCATCAGTTGCAATGAGAGATATCGCATCAAGTCTGATGCGAGAAATCGCATCGCTTCGATTTGATGAATCGCATCCGTCCGATTCGATAAATTGTATCACCTAAATGCGATGACTCGCATTTTCTTGATGTAGTGGCTCATGTCCCAAGGAGGCAATGTGCCTCCCTCTTCCTCTTCTTCTTCTCCTCTACTCCTCCTATCTTCCTCTCCCTCTCCTTCACAATTATCCACCGCAATATAAATCGAGCTCGAAAATCTCCAGGCCTCGAATCTCGAAGCTCAATAGCTTGGATTCGATTCTCTCAAGGCTCGATTTCGATCTTGATCCATATCAAAACCCGATTCATGTCCCACTTAAAACAACAATTCAATCTCATCCTTTTTGTTGGTTCAAAACTTAGCTTCCCAGGATGCGAGATATGGGCAGCGAAAAAGTGAAAGGAAGGTTTGGCGTTCAATTTATATATGGAGGAGTGGGGAAAGGGCCTGGCCCAACGAAGCGGTTCGCATCCCACTCAGGGACACAAAATATTGCATCCCTCTTGGATGCAAGATTTCATGTCCCTTACCGGGCATGCAAAGTTTCCCTTTCTAAAAAAATAAAAATAATATATATATATATATATGTATCCCATATGTGTGCCTATCGATATGTTTACATATACGTATGAAGACATTTGCCCATATGTATACATATGCGTTAATGAAAACAATGGATGGCCAAGTACGAAATTTCCAAACTTCGAGAAACTTCCGATTCGCGATTCCAACTACGACCACACACATGTGTTTTAACGTCATAACAACCGGCACCGATTCGATTCTCTAACCAATAGTATGCTCATAAGTCATAATAACTAGAGAACGTACGACAAGCGATCGATTCAACAATTCGATGTGATTTCTCGAAATCCAACTCGCATAGCCGTAAACCAACATTACACTCACTACTCATGTTTCATTTTCAAACTCAGATAGCATCACGCAAAATCACATGAAAACATGTGAGTGTACATGCAACACTACGTCGACAACAAATTGTTTACATTACAACGTAAGCGAGAGTCGATGACTAACATTTGGTTTCGTAAGTAGGAAGGAATTAGACACTCGACAAAGCTATCGGTGGAACGAAATTCTCGACACAATCAATGGGACGGTCAGGACCAAGTATTCAACAGCTTGAAGATCTTCCCAGCTTCCAGAAAAGATGATTTCAACTCAAAGCACATCATGTCAAGACAAGACATATTTTGGAGGGCAAATGTTAACCGACTTTTTGGTCCGGTTCGCAAAAGTACATCAAGCCCACTCGACTGAACCCAATGCAGGGCACCAAGGCCCGAAGTGTCGCCAAAGCACTGAGTTTTCAAGCCTAGAAGGAATTGAGTGAGCGGTAGCCTCACAACTCCTCAGAATGTATATATTGCATCAATTCTTACCACCCTTGCATCGCATCACATCCAATGGATGGTATCGCACCGCATCCTCACCAACCTCACATCATACAACCTAATACCGCATCGCACTGCCTCGTGCCACATTGCTCCATCGACAAGTCCATCGTCTCCCTTTATGTCGCATACCTTGGGATACGATGTTATCGCTTCCCTCGGATGAAATGTTATCTCATCCCTCAGGATGCGATACCATCGAATCCATTAGGGTGTGGTTCCATCGCACCCATCGGATGCGATGTCATCGCATCCCCCTGGGATGCGATGTTATCGCATCCATCGGATGCGATACCATCGCTTCCCCCAGGATGCGATTCCATCGCATCCACCAGATGCAATACATCCATCCTCCTCCTCACCGAATACTACAAAACGCATCCTTCTAGGATGTGAATTTTCGCACCCCACAAGAGGGATGCCATTTTTCGCCTTGCAATGGGGAGGGATGCGATTTTCTGCCGTGTGGTCCCCAAAATCTCACCTACTGCCACCTAACCCACTACCTATAAATACCTCCTTGCTCATTTTTCATAAGGGTTGGATTTTGGCTGATTTGACAACTCTACAAGCTCTTAGGACTCCATTAATGGCAACATATCTCTTGAAGAAGAAGAGGAAGCATACATCATTTTTTTCTTCAAAACTTAGCATATGACCATTATGACTCCAAAATACATAGAATCACTTGTAAATGAATGTCGTGATGAGGTTTAATTCTTGTAACTCTTATTCATGAATAAAAGATTAACAAACTCCTTCAAAGTGGATGTAGTTCACTCACATACTAAACCACTATATACCTTTGTGTTGTCTATTGCTTTTCGCAATTTATTTTCCATACGCTAAATGCTATTCTCTAGTAATAGAGAATCTTTCGGTGTTACGACATTTTTTGCCATCAATGGTTTTGAAATAAAATCTAAAAGTTTGGTTCTGAAATTTTCAACTAAGAGATGATATGGATGCATGTATATTAAAAATATTAGCATCATTTATTGTGCATTTTACTTGATATGATATTGTATAGGTTAATTTTTAATGTGATGGATCATTCGATGATTTTGGATAGTCGATATTTCCAAGTTGAATTGTAAGAATATGCTAAGTGTTATATGTTAAAACAAACTTAAATTGTTAGAACACTTGGGTTAAGTAAACGAAGATGTTATTGTTTATAAATTTAAGGAATTGAAGGTTATGAGGAAGTTGAAAACTTAGCTAAGTTTATACAGAAAATTAAGTGAATATGGTTATAATTTATAAATTTTATAAAGGCTGAATAAAATAATTAAATATATTAATACAAGCTCGTCACGACGTGGAAGTTCATAATTTTTTGATTTGAAATTTAAATGAATATATGGGATTCAATATAGGTCGGAATTGTTTGAAACAAGAATCTTCTAGATCTATTGAATTATAGTTTTTTAATAAAAGAGAAAATTTTAGATTTTATCTTGTAGATTTTTAGTTATGTCAAAATCAAATTTCCAGAAAATCACAGTTTTGTAGTTTTAAACCAAACTAAGTTTAATTTAAATGAATGGAAGGAATGTTATAATATTGAATTATGAATTTTCTTGAAGAATATGCATGTTGGTTATATCAACTTGTGGATAATTTGGAATTCGATCTTTGATTTATTTGAGTTGGCATGAATGATCAGTTAAGTAATAACCTGAGGTTGTTGAGCGAATGGTGCCGATTGATATATTATTTATCATCCTTGTGCGATGATGTGATTTTAGAACTTGAATTGAGTTATGATTATTATATTAAATAAACTTTATTATACTGATATGTGTTTGTTGTTGATGGTTTCCTGTGACATATGTCACATTTTGTTGTTTATATATCTGCATCATTGTTTCTAGTTGCATCATGATTGAATTGTTGATATAATTGTTATTATTATTGTGTTGTTATGCACAAGTTGTAGTTATTATATTACTTGTCTATTTGCTTAACTCTCTTGTAGGTTGTGTAACTATATACAGGTATATGGAAATAAAAGCTCGCTAGTTTGCTTATAGTTATTGGTTTCATTGGTAAAAATTTGTTTGTCAAACAAATGGTACATATTTCTGAATACATATCGAATGTGAGTTACATATATATTATTTTCCTATGGTTTACGATGCCTTATCACTAAGATGAAATGTATAGTGCCATATGTTGATGTTGTGATTTTTTTCGGACCTGGACGCACAATGAAGGTGCTGGCCAAAATTTTCACAATTTCAAGTGTTAGAAAAAATTAACGTGATTTTGAAATATTTTTAAAGAAAATTTATATGGTTTAGGACATTCTTCTTGGCAGTGATTTCGAGGACGAAATCCTTTTAGAGGAGAATAATGAAACAACCCAGAATTTCAAACGTTGAATATTTAAAAAATTTAAATATTAAAGTGAATGGAATTGAAATTTAACGATTTAAGTTAAATTTATAAGATGTGTTGAATAACAAGATTTTGATCGATGCCAACGAATGAAGCTACTACAGGAATCAAATCATAAAGATAAGGTGTGTATATATATATGTATATGTACATTGAGTCGTGTTAGAATTATGTTAAAATCTATCCTCAAGTATACGTGAATGTGCTAATCAAAGTTATATATATATATGTATATATATGCATATATATATATATATATATATATATTTAAACCTTCAAAAGCCGGATATGTGCAGAAACTGGCCTACCAGTCGACTGGTAGAAAATTGACCAGTCGACCGGTCAAGTTGTTTCTGCATACAACGACTAGTTTTGATAAAAAATTATTTATATGATTTAATTCTACCAGCCAACTGATGATTTTTAACCAGTTGACTGATTCGACCCAGAAACTATTTTGTGAAGAGTCACCATCCTTCATGAAGAGATTCCTCTTCATTAATCAAAGGAAATGGACATAACTTTCTATAGAAACTATTCATGAAGGATTTCTACTCTTATACTACTATATAAACAACTTCAATCATGTCTTACAATCACCGAATTTTACCGAATTTTATTGATTTTTCTGATCATCATTCTATTCTCTACATTTACATTCTTTGCAAATAAAAGCTCTTTAATTCAAATACTTGTTGAATCCTTGAATCAATTTAATATAATTTGATTCAACAAGCAATCTTTCTTCCTAAAATCTTTGCATTCAAGTCATATACTCAAGGATCAGATTATAGGAAGGTTGTACTTAAACTATTGGCTATCCGTGTTCATTCAAGAACACAAATCAGAAGTCGAGCACTTGTAATTGTTGAACACCTGTGTAGTTGCTCAGGCGAGAGGCATCCTTGTTGGGGCTCGGGTGTACTGAGCTAATCCTCCGGGTTAAGAGAGGACATTGTTAGTGAATTCCGAAGAAGAGCTTCGGGACTGGACATAGGACGGGAAGTACGAACCAGTATAAAAATTCATGGTGTCTCTTTCACTTTATTTTCCGCATTTACTTTGTTTGTGATATATCTCGGTAACTTATATTTTATTTGCATAACTATTGCATATTAATTAGCTAACATATCACATATATTTCCACTATATCCATATATAGATCCTTTAAGTTGTACACATCGATCCTTTTCAATTGGTATCAGAGCTAGATTTATCATTTAATCTTAAAACCATTAATTGATACATAGACATTATGGATGGTAACATTAGCACTAGAAATAACACTGGATATTCTGAAGGCCAATAAACTGCTAGACCACCATTCTTTAATGGCATGAATTATAGTTATTGGGCAACTCGAATGAGAATATACATGCAAGAAAATAGTTATGATGCATGTAATATTACTCAAAAAGAGTATACATCACCTACTACTGCATACAATGAATGGTCAAATATTTAGAAAAATGAAGCTACTGCAAATGCTAAGGCCATGAACATGATACATTGTGTTCTAGATAGAAATGAGTTTAATCGGATTTGTATGTGCAACACTGCATATAAAATCTGGAGAACTCTTAAAATTACTCATGAAGGCACTAACATAGTTAAACAAAGTAAAATATCTATGCTCAAGAATCAGTTTCAAAATTTTAAGATGAATGAAAATGAATCCATAAATGATATGTTTTCATGTTTTCAAAATATTTATCATTCTTTATTAGGGCTAGGAGAAAAGTATTTCGACTTTGACATAATTTCAAAAAAATTGAATTCTTTAACGGATGAATGAGAGAGAAAATTATTAGCAATCGAAGAAGATAATGACCTCTCTGCCATGAAACCGAAAGAATTGACTAGTAACTAATGTCTTATGATGCGAATTTGCAGGCAAAGAAAGCACACGTATAAGATAAGAAAATTTTAGCTTTCCATGCAGAAAAGGATGATTCTGATTCAGATGAAGAACATATAACATTTGTTGCTAAGAATTTTAGAAAATTTCTAAAATACAGAAAAATTCAAAGCAAAAATATAAAGAAGAATTCATCAAAAGAACCTGATCCTGCTCTAGTAGAATGCTTTAACTGTCACAAGACCGGACACTATCAAAAGAATTATTCAAAGCTAAAGAGAAATCACAAAAATGAAAAATCAAAGAAACGAGCTTTTTCAGTCACTTGGGAAAAATTGGATTCATCTTCTGAAAGTGATAGCGACAGTGATAGTGAGCAAGCAAACATGTGCTTCATGACTAAGGACAATGATGTAAGTAATTTTACTTTTGATGAATTAGTAGAAATTAATATTAAAATCTTAGAATCTAGGAAAATGTTTAAAAGAAAATTTAAACAAGCTAACGAAGATAAAACAAAGTCAAATTTGAGAGAGATCTTTTTAAAGATGAAAAATAAATCTTAGATGAAGAAATTAGAAAATTACAAGATTCTCTTTCAATTGCAAATTCTCAAATTTCTTTGTTGAGTCAAGAAATAGAAATTCAAAAGAATAAAAATGATTTATTGGTTTCTGAAAATCATGATTTAAATAATAAAGTTAAAATTATAGAGTTAGAAAATTCTAGTTTAAAAACTAAGTTATAAAGTATTTCTAAAAATGTAAATATTTTTAACAAGGGTAGAGAGAATTTATCTAAAATTTTAGAAAATTCTCAATCGGTTTTTAATAAGAAAGGACTTGGATATGATAATAAAATAAATTCAAAAAAGAAATCCAATTTAAAAAACTCTAATATTAAACCAAAAATTTCTAGTAGTAAAATAATTATTACTAAAAAAAATATTCGGATAATATTAGTTTATGGATTCCAAGGACAAATAATATTCTTATTAGGAATAAATATATTAAAAATTTTTAGATTGTTTTCATTATAATAGTAATTATTTTTACAAAAAGGAACCTAAGCCCTCTTGGATTTGGCTTCCTAAGACTTAATCCTTAGGACCCTAACGGAGGAAGTGGGTAGCAATGAAATTTATGATTTATTTTTTGCAGGTCCCACTTGACAAAAAAAGAGGAAAATGGATACGAGACAGTGGTTGCTCAAAACATATGACAGGAGACAATGAAATGCTATCAAATATCACTTACTCAAAAGGAGGTACTTTCGCTTTTGGAGATAATTCCAAAGTATACATCATCGGCAAAGGCGATGTGAGCAATTACGGTATATCTAATTCACCTCTTATTTCAGATGTTTTATTAGTTAAGAATTTAAAACACAATTTATTAAGTATAAGTCAATTGTGTGATAAAGGTTTTAAAATAACATTTTCTGAAAATATATGTAGTATATTTGATTCAAATCAAAATCTTATTTTTGAAGGAAATCGAGACAAAAATATTTATATTTTATATATGGCAATTAATAATAATCTGAGCATGTGTTTATTAGCCAAAGATAATGATCCTTGGTTATGGCACAAATGATTTTGCCATATTAACTTTAAAACAATAAACAAATTATCTAAAAATGATCTTGTAAGAGGATTACCCAAAATAAAATTCAAAACTGAAAATTTGTGCGATGCTTGTCAACTCGGAAAGTTAACAAATCCTCTTTTAAATCTAAAAAGGTCATATCAACCTTACAACCACTTGAGTTACTACACATGGATTTATTCAGACCAACTCAAGTTCATTCCATAGATCATAGTAGATATGTGTTTGTAATTGTTGATGATTTTTCAAGATACACTTGGACTATGTTTTTAAAGAATAAAAGCGATACTTTTGGTATTTTTAAGAATTTCATCAAAAAAATTCAAATTTTAACTAATTTAAAAATAAAGAACATACGAAGTGATCATGAAGGAGAATTTGAAAATGAGAAATTTGATTTATTTTTTCAAAAGAAAGGAATTTTTCATAATTTTTCATTTCCTAGAACTCCACAACAAAATGAAGTTGTGGAATTAAGAATAGAACTTTACAAGAATGTACGAGAACATTGTTAAATGGAAGTACACTACCAAAACATTTTTGGGATGAAGCAGTTGCAACAGCTTGTTATGTTTTGAATCGTGTTTCCATTCGACCTCTTACTAAAATACTCCATACGAGCTTTTTACTGGTAGAAAATCAAATATATCTTATTTTAAAGTTTTTGGATCAAAATGTTTCATTTTAAATACAAAAGATCAACTTGGAAATTTTGATTCAAAATCTAACGAAGGAATATTCTTAGGATATTCTTGACGAAACAAGGCTTATTGTATTTTCAATAAAAGAACTAGTAAAATAGAAGAATCGCTTCATGTTTCGTTTGATTAAAATTTTATTCAAAATTCCTTAAATACAGATATTACAATAAATAACTCTTCTCATGATGATGCTTTGATAATATATAGAAAAGATGAAAATATTGTTCATAACAACATAGAGAATAATACTACAAAAACTCAAGATAATATCAGTAATCAAAATATTCTTGTTAATGAAGTCAGATCTCCACCACGAATATTACGAGATCATCCATCACAAAATATTATTGGAGAAGTAACTTCAAACGTTAGAACAAGAAGTCAACTTAATTGGTAAGTAATGTAGCCTTCTTGTCAAATATCGAACCCAAAAATCCTAAAGAAGCATCTACGGTGAAAATTGGATAATTGCCTTGCATGAATAATTAAACAAGTTTGAACGTAATAAAGTATGGGAATTAGTTCCAAGACAAGTGATCAAACTGTTATTGGAACAAAATGGGTTTACAAAAATAAAGCATATGAATTGGGAAATATCACTAGAAATAAAGCTATACTTGTTGCACAAGGTTACAATCAAGAAGAAGGCATAGATTATGAAGAAACCTTTGCTCCAGTTGCATGACTAGAAGCAATTTGAATATTATTAGCATAGGATTGTCACCATAACTTCAAATTATATCAGATGAACGTTAAAAGCGCTTTCTTAAATGGCTACATTAAAGAACGAGTATATGTTGAACAACCTCCACTATTCGCTCATGAAAAATATCCTGATCATGTTTATAAACTGAAAAAGGCATTATATGGTTTGAAATAAGCACCCCGTGCATGGTATGGACGTTTCAAAACTTACTTATTAGATTCAGGATTTCAAATTGGAAAGGTTGATCAAACACTTTTTATGAAGAAAGACGATAAAGATATTCTAATAGTTCAAATATATGTAGATGACATTATTTTTGGATCAACAAATGATCAATTATGTCAAGAATTTTCAAAAATAATGACCAATGAATTTGAAATGTCACACATGGGAGAACTATCTTACTTTCTGGGTTTGCAAATTAAGCAATTATCTGATGGAATTTTTATTAATCAAGAAAAATATTGTATTAATTTAATAAAACATTTTGGAATGGAAAACACATCAAGTAAACCTACACCAATGAGTACATCGACATATTTAGATAAAGATGAAAATGGTAAAAGTGTCGATCAAAAATAATATCGAAGCATGATAGATTCACTTTTGTATTTAACTGCAAGTAGACCAGATATTATGATGAGTGTTTGCTTATGTGCCCGATTTCAAGCTAATTCAAAAGAGTCACATTTAAGAGCGGTTAAATGAATATTACGATATTTAAGTAGTACCAAAGATGTTGGACCTTTCTATCCAAAAGACTGTTCCTTTGAATTAGTTTCATATAGCGATGGTGATTTTGGAGGATCACGAACGGATGTAAGAGTAAAAGTGGAACATGTCACTTTATTGGTAAATCGCTTATATCTTGGTTTAGCAAGAAGCAAAATTGTGTTTCATTATCAACATGCGAAGCTGAATACATATCTGCTGCACTAGCTTGTGCTCAGATATTACATATGCAGTAAATAGTAAAAGATTTCAATATAAATTTGTCAAATTCCATAATCTATTGTGACAATACAAGCACAATAAATTTATCTAAGAATCCGGTAAACCATTCCAGAACTAAACACATTGACATCAGACATCACTTCTTGATAGACAATATTGAAAAACAAACCATTAATTTAGAATTTGTTAACTCAGAAAATCAAATTATAGATATATTTACTAAACCCCTTCTAGAGAATTCTTTCATTAAACTCCGACGAGAACTAGGAATTGTATCATTCAAAGATCTCTAAAAAGTTCTTCGATTATCATGTGCTTATAATGTCTTACTCTTTTTTTAATCGATGACAAAGGGGGAGAAATATTTCTCATACTATCTATGTTATATACCATTTTTATGTTTCCATGCTATTATACTCTTATATTTTCCATACTATTGGAAAATTGTGCTAACATTTGTGAATGCAAGAATCAAATGGTAAGGTTATAAAATTATGAACTAACAAATTTGTGCAGAAATTCAGGTGGAGCTATACATTCAGGGGGAGAAAATCCATAGTGTTGTCATCAATCAAAAAGGAGGAGAATGTTAAATAACAAGATTTTGATCGATGCCAACGAATGAAGCTACTATGGGAATCGAATCATAAAGATAAGGTTTATATATATATGTACATTGAGTCGTGTTAGAATTATGTTAAAATCTATCCTTAAGTATACACGAATGTGCTAATCAAAGTTATATATATATGCATATATATATATATATATGTTTTTAAACCTTCAAAAGCCAGATATGTGCAGAAACTAGCCTACCAGTTGACTGGTAGGAAATTGACCAATCGACCGGTCAAGCTGTTTCTACATACAATGGCTAGTTTTGATAAAAAATTATTTATACGATTTAATTCTACCAACCAACTGATGATTTTTAACCAATCGACTGATTCGACCCAGAAACTATTTTGTGAAGAGTCACCATCCTTTATGAAGAGATTCCTCTTCACTAATCAAAAGAAATGGGCATAACTTTTTATAGAAACTATTCGTGAAGGATTTCTACTCTAATACTACTATATAAACAACTTCAATCATGTTTTACGATCACCTAATTTTACCTAATTTTACTGATTTTTCTGAACATCATTCTATTCTCTCCATTTACATTCTTTGCAAATAAAAGCTCTCCAATTCAAAGACTTGTTGAATCCTTGAATCAATTTAATATCATTTGATTCAACAAGCAATCTTTCTTCCTTAAATCTTCGCATTCAAATCATATACTCGAGGATCAAATTATAGGACGGTTGTACTTAAACAATTGGCTATCCGTGTTAATTCAAGAACACAAATCAGAAGTCAAACACTTGTAATTGTTGAAGACCTGTGTAGTTGCTTAGGCGAGAGGCATCCTTGTTGGGGCTCGGGTGTACTGACCTATTCCTCCGGGTTAAGAGAGGGCTTTGTTAGTGAATTTCGAAGAGGAGCTTTGGGACTGGATGTAGGGCGGGAAGTCCGAACCAGTATAAAAATTCCTGGTGTCTCTTTTACTTTATTTTCTGCATTTACTTTGTTTCTGATATATTTAGGTAATTTAGATTTTATTTGCATAAGTATTGCATATTAATTAGCTAGCATATCACGTAATTTCCGCTATATCCGTGTAGATCCTTTAAGTCATACACATCGATCCTTTTCAAGACGATTTGAATATAGAATGAACTTGAAATTCTGAATTTAAAATGAAATTAAATTGATTTGAAGTTTAACAATAATTATAAATGAATTAGAGTGATAATAAGATATTATTATTGATATTTTTGAGTGTTTGGAAATCAATTTATATTTACTTGATTTCGTTAACATGTGAAAATGATGTATTTGGAAACAGCCTCGGAATTCGATGAAACCAATTTCCTCGAGTCCATAATATTGAATTATAGCGGATTATCAAATTTCGTGACGATTGGGACTACGGTGTGATCGTGCGAGCTTAAAACACTCGATAATATTAAAATGAACATAATAATAAAATATCTAAATAAATATCTACATTATAAGATAACTTTAACTCAATAAAACCTAAACCCCTCTTTCCTTTAATCTCCTATAACAATTTTTTTAAGCCGCTCCTCTTCTATCGTTAGCAAATTTAATCGCTCTCAGTATTTGATTAAATCAAACAACTTTAGATCCTTTGGACTTGTGTGGGTTGGAGCTTCAAATCAATAGCCTTGGTTTTTGGTGCGCATGAATTTCAGGTTGCTCCATTTTTACACAGGCAACGTTAGGGCTTGTATTGGTCGTTGATGTGGTAGGGGATAAACCAAGGTGATGTTGGCGTTGAGCTTGTAGTCGGATGAGGTGATGGTTGGCATCGATTGGAGGTTCTCTAATGGCTTGAAGCAAAAAAGCGACAGCGATGATGTACATTTAGGGCTACAGGTTGGAAAAGACTACAGGGGATAGAGGTAAATTCGTGGGGGTAGGCACATCCGGATCGAGAAAACAAACTCAATGGTGCATAAGGTTAGTGAATTTTTTTTATTGAAGTGGAATGTCATGGTAGGTGAACATACACGCAAGATTGGGTTTTCTACAGGGATGGAAACGCATTTTTAAAGTTAGGAAGATGAAGAAGCGAACACATGCATGAGAGGGTAAGCGATTATTTTAATTAAATGATTTAAGTTAATGTTGCTTTAATATTGTGTTAACTTGTTAACATGGTATCTAGTTCAAAGAAGTCTGTTTAAGAAGCCATCAGTTGTGTTGGATTTGTATCTGTAGATACCACATGTGTGAGTTGGACTGGCTTGATTTGGAGCAGCTCGGATTTTTATTTAATTTCAAACACCTATTTAAAATTAGATAAAACAACGTGAAAATGTTGATTGGTGGATGATGAGTTACCTCTCTTACTTTCTAGAATACTATTATATCTTCTCGTATAATATAAATATTTCTTGTTGAATTGATATTTGTTTGTGTGATATATCTGATTGTTTGATTAGCTGACTAAATGGTTTATTACTTTATTGGTAGTTGATATATATTCTTGTTTGTGAACGGATGACCTTTGACATTACCTGCTTGTAATCAGAAGATTCATTTTATTTAAATTGGATTTTATCTTCTAATTATTATACATATATGCGATAGGGGGATGGCTTGGAGGGATCCAACATGAGTCCTCAATGTTTTATATGTTATTCGCTTTCATTTTATACATATACGAACTGTCTAACCTAAGTATCACTAAAACCTGATTTGGATGATGTTTGTTGAATTAAAACATTACTATGTTATTAATAAATAATATTGGTTAAGCGATTTGTGGCAGACGGCCTAATTTCAGCATTTTGAATGCTAAGATTTACAATGAGGCAAAATTTAGGAACTTTTGAACTTATAAACTATTTTATAAAAAAGAAAGATTTGAACTGATTTTATACAAAAATTATATAAAATGTAGTTTATAAATAATCAAGATTTACAACCGAAATTTAAAAAGAATTTTATAGATGATTTCAGAATGAATTCCTATTTTCTAATCTAGTTTATAAATAATGTTTTCAAGTGTTGAAACGTAATTAAATCTTAAGATTGAGCATTATGATTTAGAAATGAAGACGTGAATAAATGACTAGGTTAGATGATTGATTTCCAGATTTTTGAACTTAACCGAATTTATAAAAAGAAGCTACTAAAGTAATAAAACCAGGTTTTATTAATGAATGATTTTTATAATTGATTTACAAATGTTTGAACTAGGTTTTATAAAATGAAGTAAGAATTAGTAAGAAACTTGTATATGATGTCACAACTTAGAAATGAAGATTTTAAAAATGAAGATTTGAAGTTTCCAAAACTTAACGTGTTTTGAATAGAATAATTACAATATTCTGATTTGACTTGTATTGAATTCTGAATACGGAGCTTGTGTTATTAGTACAAATTTGGAAGGTTTTATCATCGCCATTTGACAGATAGCATAGGTGGAATTTATAGATTGGTATTGAGTATGATCATCATTCTCATTATATTTTCTGTTTGTGCTCAACACTAATGTTTTGGGTTTTTATAGGAAATGACGTACTCTTTGATATTGAATTACGTATGATTAATGACTACACCTATATCTTTGGGTTAAGTATAGACACGTTTTCGAAGTATGAAATCTATGATTTGTGAATATGCTTATTCTATTGAGATAATTTATGGATATGATTTCTAAGTATGAAAATGAAGAGATTTGCGAATATACTTATTAGTTGAAATAAGTATATGGAATCAATTTGTAAGAATCAAAGAAATCATTTAATTAAGAGGTTAATTAAAAAGGATGAAGTTGCTAATATACTTGAACGTACGACTATGGTTGATAGTCAAATAACTGACTATTACCTGAATTCCCATTTTAAACTATATCATAGTGGTCTGAAGTACGGGGATCAGAATAGATCTGAGACCACTTAGAACCGGCATTGCGTTTGAACTGTTATGCAGGCGGCTTGAAGTATATCCTTATATCCTTGAAGTGAAGACCAGGTCTGTAGGCGGAAAGGACTGCTTGTTGATGTTCTGGTTAGCTCCTAAGGTTTATTACATATTTGTAGTAGTGGTCCTGACGTTCTAGAGATCTATATGATATGGGGTTTTCTTATTACTAATCCTAGGGGTGATGCCAGACAGGTTATGGTAAAAGATTTCCTTCAATTTGTCCTATTCTTGGACTTGTATAAATGGGTATCTAACATTGCATTATTAGATCATGAACATTGACTTTTACTAATGTACATCTGTTGGTGGCAGTGAAGGCAACTTCTCTTAGCTTAACACCCTTCTCTGAGACGTATGAGTTCGGAGGTTGTATTTTTGTAGAAGTCAATTAGTGATCGGTGAATGGAAATGTGACATCCAAAGTGAAGTGATGAATTGTCGGATGTAAGGCAATCATAGCCTTTTAGCCTCAACAATCGGTGTTGGCAAAAATAGGACAGGCAGTGAGGTCAGTTTAGGTAGTATCCACGAGGAGTCGCTTATCACCTTTCTAGATTACTCATTATTTTTCGAGTAAGTAGTGTATGCTAAAAGACGTCTCAGGGGATTAGTTCGGTTGCGATCGAGATGATAACATATTCGGGCAATGCACCACCAGGGGAAAAGGTCTGTGTAACTATTTCAGCGTTGCTGGTTAAGCAGAGAAGGGTTCCTCTCGGTGCATCCCTCTAGAGGTGCACTATACCGAAAGGTAGTCCATTACCTTGCCATCGTATGGAATCCATTCCTAATACGATCAACCTGTTTCTATTGTAGATCCCCGTTCGGGGTGCGGAGTTTAATTAGAATCACAATTTTGCCTTTTTATTTGATTCACTTTACTAGGTTTTATCCCAGATAGACGTTATAATAATATCACTGTCTTGATATAAATGATTTGGTTATCATAAGGCAAAAACATGTGTTATGTGTATGTATGGTCGTGTCTTACAAAAGTTCTCTTTCCTCAAAGAATTTTCTAAAATTAAGCAAGTTGATTGTTATGTTTGTTATGCGAATTTTTTCACTCTAAGTATTCCAAACTGACACAGGTGTGTTTTCCTCGGGTCAGACCAAGTTTATTTTCAAATTAGCTTTGGAAGTTCTTGGAGCTCAAGAGAGGATCTTGAGTCGAGACGTATTTCCTATATTATCAATTTTCGGATGTGCTGTATATTGTATGTATTAGCATTTGTGAGGACAAATTATTCTGACTATCCAGACTCATTTATCTCTTGTACTTTGATTTTGTATGTTTGTATATGTGTATGGGCATATATATATATATATATATATATATATATATATATATATTACTCTTTCATGTGAAAGAGTATTATTATATTATATTTTCTCATTCCGCTACGAGATTATGAATCTACTCTGATTCTGATGTTGTTGCCTTCTTCTTTCTTCTATTCTTTTCTTCTTTCTTTCTATTTCTCACCCTTTGATATCTTTTCTAAGCGTCTAGCCTAGAGGTTTGCCCTTCGGTCAGAAGGTAGTCGTCCGAGCAAGTCAATTCAGAAGGATGCACACATCAAGTGCAAAATTATTATGGTAATACAAGGGATCAATGATGCTAGAGGTTGCACACCTCACTGGCTAGACGTAGGCACCCATTTTAGTCACTTTAATTATGACACAAATGTCAAAGATATCTATCATCATTCTCTTACTTCATTCAAGTAAATATCGCCAATTCAAAATTACATTTTGAATCTCACCCACCCGTATATGGTTATCAAAGTGGTTTCAGGATTGGTAAAGAGCATGCTAATATCCGACCCCGGTCTATTTAACGACCCAACATTCATTTTACACACCATTTGATCGTTACGTTTCCAAATCATTTAATGTTCAACTAGATTGAAATTTCAATTTCTAAGTTCTCATATCCCAAATATCCCATTTTCTCATATTTCATTTCAAATGCATTTTGAATCCCTACTTAATTTTCCCTTTGAAATATTCATTCATAAAGTGCTATTTAAATCAGTTAAAATGGATGAACTTAAATTCAAGTTTATTTAGGAGTTTCCGTTAAATCAGTTAACCCTAACTCGGAGTGGTCGACCCAGATCCCTCCTTCTGAGATCCAATTGTTTTTGTTGTCATTAAGAAGAGCATACTGATGTAGGTGTTTGTCGAACAAGCACTCCCAAAAATTCCGCCGCTTAGACGTTAGCTTGACCAACTGTCTGTAATGTCTTTCAAACACTTTATCATCAAGCTTTGTTGGTTCACCCTCTACAAAAGAAATGGTCGGTATAAAATGCTAGATAACGGATGTATCAGGCATTAAAGAAACTTACTGTATTGAAGCTAATATCGAGCACACCACGGCTGCTCTTTTATCCAAAACCATTCCCGCTTTCGGTCGCCAACCTTGCTCGGGACCTTTTCAACAATTTTCCAACCTCGAGCAGCTTCAAAGTAAAGAAGGGAGGGGGACTATTTCTCGTTATGTATGAAATGAAAGAAGAAGGTCAAATCATCAAAGGTTGGAGGGTGGCCCAAGTACCTCTTTTATGGGTAATAAAGAGATAGCAACTTGCCATATACAATTGGATGGAACTGCATCGGGGCCAGATTCATCCATAGTAAGAAGTCGATAATAAATGAAGGAAGATGGGGGATAGCTCCAATATTCCACATGGGGAGAGATAGGTCCATGTATCCCTCTGAAGGAATGTGAGGTCGATCATTTTCTTTGGGAAGGACATCTACAAAAGGAATATTATGCTTAAGGTCAGGTTTTACATTCGTTTGAGAGTTATTTCGGTCCCCAGAGCGTCCGAGGGGTTTCTTAGAATCTCTGCACCTGGAAGCATGTTGGGTGCTATTGGAACAGGTGTTGCTTCATTCAACTCAACTGTAACTTCAGGAGGAGGCAGTGAACTCGTTGACTAACCTTGAGAGTGGTTATCCGAATCAGACTCAGAGTTAGTCGAAGACTCGAAGGTACTACTTACTCTGACAGAAAGGGTAAGTCCTTACCCGGTCCATACTTAAGGTTGCCTCGTGTCTTGACCATTGTCGATTAAAGATTATCGAGATGAAATTAAAGATTGGTTCAAAGGGGATTAGTTCCACTTTACAGTGTTATCTCGGTGAGTGACAAACCACAAAATCACTATTTGTTTTCGTATGTCATACTCTAACAAAGGTCGTTGTCTTTATCACCACCTTCTCAAACACTACCACGTGTTCAAGGGTTTAACAACACCCTGACAAATGAGACACTATGAAAAGGCGGTAGATCTCTCCACCTCCATGACATAAACGGGTTAACAGATCCAACACCATCGGATTTTGCTAAATGGCATTAGAATCACCACAGACAGTCGCATCGCCGCCGACTCCGGCGATCCGATGCTGATGTTCCCAATTATGGATCACGTGGAACCCAAATTACAACAAGAAAGCGGAAAAGAGAGAGATCCTACATAAGAATGACATCAAAGTATTTTGAAAAAGATGAAGAATTATTTTACCAGAAAAGATGATCTTGGTTGAAGATGGTGATCGTTTTCTTCTTCCTATGGAGTAGTAAATCAGTTTTTGTGAAAGGAAAAGTAAAAAGATAAAGATAAAAATGGTTTTCCTTTCATAATATGATGGGATGACTATTCGCATTCGATTGACATGACCATCGGATCAGACTCGGCTGACATGTAAAGTCACCATCGAGCCAAGGTCAGCCAAAAAGACAGATGACAGTTAGGCGTCATTATTACCTGAGCTCGTTTAATTATCCAAAACGGCTAATAGACTCATCTCGATTTATGAAGCTCATTAAACGAACAGCTTAAACCGACCTGTAGAATTCTTCGGTTGATATGAAAAGTTTTGTTCAGAGCACGTGTTTACAAAGTATGTCCCGTATCCAACGCAACATACCTTGGGGGGCAAAGTGTTGATGGGCCTTTCAGCCATCCCATCAAGACTCAACAATCCCATGGGCCCGTGCCTTGGATACCCCAAGTAGGTAGCCAAAGTCAAGAAGTAGGCTGACCAATGAGGCTCGTCACTTGAGTTTATCACCCACACCAGACGTAGTCCAAAAGAAGCCCGTTGTGATCAGACATACTTAGCCATATCGCACCCAACTGTGAACCTGATTCCCGTCTGAAGAATAGCTCACGTCTAACCTTACCCATTCCAAGCCATTTGAATCGGACAGTTCGATTGCCACCTATCGCCGAAAATTCGAGGAGTACCAATTCCTTAGGAAAAACACTTCTTCAGACTTAACTACTCTTTTGGATCCTACAACATGTGTCCAAATCGGCTCAAGCACTGTATAACCTATAAATACCCCTTTTGGACTCAAAAGAAGGGACTTTTGGAAGTTTGAATACTATAGATTTCAAAATTTTGTCAATCTCCTATCGTATTGTCATTGTTACTATTCTGTCCAATAGTTTAAAGAATATATAAGAGATTTTAAAATGGACATAGGCTTATTAATGCCGAACCAATATAAAATTGTGTGTGATTTTTAGTATTTTTAGTTTTTACAATTATTTATCTTCATTTATTCTCTACATAACCCTTTCTTTGGGTGTTGTGTCAATTTTTGGTGTCAACACTTTGGTGCTTTCATTGAGAATTGATATTCTTAACCTAATATGGATTTTTGCTCTATTTTTGGATCACCAAATCCGATACGAAAATCTTACCTTTATTCTTACGTTGTTGAGTTATGGTTGGAAAAACAACCCGCAATACCAGAGAAAAACCGCAAGTTGGGACATCTGTAGACATAGCCAGCGGATCAGTTGCACTTGAAACTATATCGGATCAAACTGCATTGCCCCCCCCCCCCCCCCGCAGCAGATTCAGCTTCAGCTTTCGCCACCCGAGATGAGTTTATGACTGTGCTCAATCAGCTCTGGGAGAATAGGGATGCCTTAAAAGTTCATGCTCGAGAGATTGCTACGATGCGAGAGGACATGAATCACATGTCAAGGCAATGGGAGGAGTTCAGAATCCGCAAGCTCGGGAGGTCAGGGACCAAAAACTCCCTCCTCCCTAATTAGACCGTATTTCAGAGAGCTTATCATCATCCGGGGGAAGCAGAGATCCATGTCAGTCTCGACGTCCGCTAGAAAGTGTCGAGAATGTTCGCCAGTTGCGTCTTGAGGGACGTCCGGACCAGCTAGGGATAGGCGATAACACTCAGGCCGATCAGGCCGAGGCGGAGGTCGTCGGTCTCGTTGCCCCCAAAAAACCGAGAAGCCTCTCCTCCTGCTCAACAGGATGTTACCCAAGAAAATTGAGCCCCTATTGACCTCCCTCCTCGGAATCTTATGATTGACCGAGATACCCAGGGAGGAAGAAGGATTGCCAGGACGGCAAGTCAAACAACGTTACCCGATGAGAGAGCCAGGAGAGGCCGGTTAGTTGAGGAAGCCGATCGAGATGCAGTCATTCCTTCGAATCTGACCGCTATAATACGACAGATTATGAATGACAGCAGAGGACACAGGAATGAGGATTGGGGAGTCGACCGAAGCCATACACCATTCACTGATGGCATCTTACGAGCAGAGTTCCCCAGGAGATTCAATATGCTCCAGATGAACAAATACGACGGTACCGTCAATCCACAACAACATCTGATGAGGTACTCGTGGCATATGGAGGTGGCGGATGCTCCCAACACTATCAAATGCAAAGCCTTTCCGATCTTTTTGAACGGAGTGGCACTCATGTGGTTCGTTCGCCTACCTGCGAGGTCGGTCCCGAGCTTTAAGGACATAAGTGAGAAATTCTTGAATCAATTTTGTCTCCTTGCCACTAAATCAAAGCATGCCATGGCTCTTTCGACAGTCAAATAGAGGAGGGGCGAGTCCTTGAGAAACTCTCTCAATCGATTCAATCAGGCTGCCACCAAAGTAAGAAACCCTAATCGTGAAACCATTCTGATGGTCATGGACGATGGCATCGATAAGCGAAAAAAGTTCGAAAAGTATCTGATCAGGAAGATGCCCACAACAATTGGAACATTCTATGAAAAGGCCAACATTCGACTAAGGCAGGAGGATGTGCAGTTAGAAGGGGAGGATAGGCCGAAAGATACATCTACCTCATCGATCAAGAACAATGTCGCAGTCAAAAAGTGTAGGGATAACTCGGTTAAAGTTGAAGTGAATGATGGAAACAGCAGCAAACGAAATGGCGAAGGATCGAATGAAGCCAGTGGGAACTCTGGACAAAGTGGGAAAGCCAGAAAGCGACCCCGGTTCCAGGTATTCGAAACTTATATAGCCTTGAATGACATGCTGGAGAATATTTATCTCGATACATGTAGCACAGTCCAGTATAAGAAGCCGCCCCTATGTGAACCTACTGAGAAGGAGTGGGCGATTGGGAAGTATTGCCTATTTCATGAAATTTTCGGACATACGACCAATGAATGCCGACATCTTCGGGATATCATTGAGAAAGTAATTTGAGAAGGAAAACTTGATGAATATAAAACAGTCTCAAGGGACAGGGGCAAGGGACTTCAGCACACAAGCAAGGTCAGGCTGCGCCTCGAGCTACCATCCAAGAGAAGGGGAAAGGTATAGTCACCAATGCCATAGTTGGAGGACCGCACCCTGGTGGATTCGGTGTCAGGACTATGAAGTAGTATGTAAATTCTACGAAACACCTTGATGTTGCGGAGACCAGTATCCCTGAAGTTGTAAGCCCTATGAAGCACAGGAAAATGAAGCAGATATGTTTATCTTCTGAGAAAGGGAAGGAATAGGCATAGAGGCTCCAACGATCGACCCACTAGTAATAACGCAATCATAGTCCCGACAACAGTAACGAAAGTGCTGATTGACAATGGGAGTTCGATCAACATATTGTTTAAGCAAGATTATGATAAGATGAAGTTAGAGCTAAAAGACTTGGTGCCATGCACCGGCCAGATACGCGGCTTCAACGGATCCTCCACCGAGCCTATTGGAATGATCAAGCTATCCGTGGAATTAGGAGATGGAGATCGGAGGAGGGTACGACTCCTTCCATTTGTTGTGATGGACATCGACTCCCGATACAATGTGTTTTTAAGGCGGCCAAATTTAATGGAGTTTAGAGCCTACATCGCCCCCTGGTGCCTGTTGTTGAAATTCCCGACTGATGGAGGAATTGGAATAGTGCGTGGGGACCAAGTGACGAAGCGAGCTTGCTATTTAGTGGAGTGGAAAGATCTACAGAACAAGAATATCAAATAATCAAAAGACAATCCTCCCCCTACGGAGGGGAAGGAGGCATAGCAATTACAGAGATCATCCCGGTCGGGACCGTCCATTTGCAAAGTCGAGGACATCGGCCCCAGAGAGGATGAAGAACCGGGAGGTAGAAAGGTAACCCTGAATGAGGCTACCGTGGAGATTTCGATCGACTGAGACTGTAATGACCCGCATTTTCAGCGATATAATAACTAATTTATTTAATTATCTAAATAGTGATTTAGAGGATTTAATGGTCGTTGAATTAAATAATAGTGAATATTTATTAATATAATAATTAATTAATATATTTAATTCTGAAATAATCAGAATTGGCTGAAATGGCGATATGGTGTGAATTGGGAAATTCAATATATAATTCAGTTTAGAATTGAACTATGATAACGAGTATATTAAATTAACGAAGTTAGAGTGTATAAGTTATATTATAATTATAATCGAGCTCGAAATGACGCGACAGTTCGCTATTTGGTGATTTGAACTTCAACTGAATGTACAGGATTCCTTTTAAGCCGGATTTCTGTGAAACAAGAAACGTACCGAGCTGGTGAAGTATATTTTTCTAGTGGAAGAGAAAAATCGGGATTTCGTTGTGTAGATTTTGAGTTGTGTCCAAATCAAATTTTAAAATAGTCGCTATAGAATCGTTTATCGACCGTAACAGTTTATTCGATATAACTAGATACCAGGTTCGAATTTAGATGAGGTTCTTTTGAGACATAGCAATAATTTAATTTTTAGAATTTTACTGTAATTTTTAATTAATTAAATAAGCAACTTTTTATTTGGAGTATTTTGTGCCCTATATCAATATTTTAGGGTTTCACAGTATGAGTTAACCTACCAATATTATTATATTTTTGGGACCAAGGCACATCGTTCGACACGACCGTATACTTATTCCTGTCTGTAGCAGTCGGACATGAATGAAATCTTACGTGTCACGGTACTAAAACCAAGAACCAAAATATATGTTTTATGAATGCTCCATGTTGAAGGACCAAAGTACATGTTTTATGAATGATCCGCATTGAAGGACCAAAGTATATGTTTTACGAATGCTCCACGCTGAAGGACCAAAGTATATGTTTTATGAATGCTCCACATTGAAGGACCATAGTATATGTTTTATAAATGCTCCACGTTGAAGAACCAAAGTATATGTTGTATAGAATGCTCCACGTTGAAGGAACCAAAGTTTTACTGTACAATACTTAACAACTAAGAAATCCTCAACTACAAATATACACGCATAACCAACCAGCATTCATTTTGCTTGCTTCCTCAAACAAAAATACCGCCATTTCTTTTCTTCCAACAGTTGAAACCGTAAGCTGTAAAGCTAGCACTCAAAAAGGTAAAGAAAGATACGCAAGATCAGTACCTTACGTATTGGCCTGTATGGGTTCATACTGGAGACAGACGGGTTGGTAACGCAAGGCTGAGTGCATAGAGGGACTAACAGTTGCGTTGGTGTGGTCGGCGAAGTGATGGAATGGAGTACAAAGGAGAAGCTGCGACAAACATTGTTGAGGAAGGAAACTGTGCTCTGTTCATAAGGGGTGCGGTTTCAGTTTTATAAAGGAAAGGGTGCTGTCACGTTGCCGAGAAGGGTTCGAAGTGTGAGATAGGACGATAAGAAGTTTACTGGTCTTCTTGTTCGAAATTACGAAGCATGAATGAAGAGAGTGAGGAGGGTTCAGTACATACATTTACGTGAAAAGGGACAAGTTGCGAAATGGTGGAAATATACAGAGGGGTCACGGTAGTATGATTTAGCAGGAGAAGATAAAGTAGCGGGTTCCAGGTTGGTGTAAAGACGGGTGGGTCTGAAGGGATGGGCCGTTTCAAAATCGGTTTAGCCCAGTTTTATAAAAATAGAAACAAAAATATTATGTTAAGGTTAATATGGTGCGGGAACGTTCACGGAAATGGTTTGGAGGGTTCTACATTGGAGGAGGTTGTGTACTGGGGAATGAAAGTAACAATAAAGTGGGCGTGGATTCAATTTGGTGATGGGCCGAGGAAAAAGTAAGGCCCGGTTATATATTAATAAATATAGTTTATTTATTTAAATGTATATTAAACTTCGTAAAATCATAACTTGATCATACAATATCAGAATTGGGCGAAATAAGATTCGACAGGATCGTATGGACGAGAGCTTCACAATGAAGCTGACTAGAAGTGGATTGGAGCTCATTTGAATTTATGGCGAAATAAATTGTTTGATTCAAATCAAACAAACAGTTTATCGTTCTTTAACGATGAACGACCAAAGTGAGTAAAACTCACCAACTCTGAACAATTATATTTTGATAACGTATTTTTAGAATTGTTAATCATCTGTTGATTGTTGTGTGTTAACTATTTGATTGAACTGCTAGTCAGTTAGTTGAAATTTATATATATATATATATATATATATATAAATCATTAAATATATGTTGATTCTGTTTAGCAGAATATTTCATATTGAAATGAAATCGATTTTAATTATATTGTTTAACATCTGTGGATGCAGGAAAATAGGTTGGAGGGGTCCAACTGGACTCCTAAATATTTATAATACTGTTCTGTTCACATATTGCACTATACGATGTGATATATAATTTGTTGTCGATTATGTGTGCTTGGACGATATTGGTCAACATAATTTGATATGTTAAGTACCCTAGCATACCAAAATGTTGAAAAGGGAATTTCAAAGTGAATATTGAAAATAAATTATTTATAAAATCAAAGGATTTTATAAAAGAGATATTATTTATAAAATAAGTAGAAGATTTTATAAAGGAAATAGAATAAAGGATTTTTTTTATTTAGAAAATAAATAGAATAAAGGATTATTTATTGGGAAAATAAATAAAGGAGTTATTCGAATCGAGTTAATAGAAAGGAGTTATTCGAATCGAGTTAATCGAAAGGAGTTAATCAGACATAGTTAATCAAAATGGAGTTAGACAAAAATTAGAAACTGACTACTAAGAATTTGGCCAAAAAAGACAGATATCATGCACAAAGACAACTATTAGTATACTGACCCCTCCCTTACTCAACAGCCCCTCGTTAAGTACACTTCCTCCCAATTAAGATACTGGCACGTCGCATATAACATAGGTGAATGGTATCTTTATTCTGCTTAATCAGTGCAGGTTCAGGAAAGCAAGATTGCCCTTCGCAACCGGTCCAGCCAGGTCAAAGTACACCTCCGACTGGTATAACTATACATCACGCCCCCGAGAAAGAATTTGACAGGTGCCAATATTAATAGTAGTATAAAGTTGTTGGTGGCACCAACTCCTTTGGGCTTCAGCACCGTAAGTTATTCTGGCCTACGCGTAGAATCCCGCTTTATTTTCTCAAAGAGAAGATTTCCAATATTATTGAATAATCGAACATTACATGCGCTGTTATCGGCGTAAAGAAGGAAGAAGATCTTTCTTTGATGTTGCCTTGAGAGAGTAAGTTATTCTGGGGTCTCGAGCATTGAAACCGCCAGGAACTCGAACTCGCTTAAGCCTGGCTAGAGAGCCATGCCTTCTCAATCTCTGTGTCAACAAGCCTCCCGAAAGTTGCCGCCATCGGTATATGTGATAATGCAGGTCCTTGGAGAGGTTGATTAAACCCTCTCGCAAACTAAGAGCTGGACACCCATCGTTGCTTAAAGTCTATGCGGAAAGGAGACTAGAGATTAATAAGTTGAATGGTTTCTTGAGTATCGATCTGATGTTGGTTTCGACCATCGGGGTTTATACTTAGGAAGTTGTTCTCTTGTTAGTTTATAGTTAGAGTCTGATAGATGTGGAAGAATAGTGATACGTAATTAAGCTATGGAAATGTTTCCCAGTGTTAATAACATATATTTTCTAAACATAGAAAATAAGGAAATGTGAATATATATATATATATATGTTAAATGATGATTGATCGATATAATTTCCATTTGGAAATAATATCGTTGTTTGCACACCTGTTTTTCTTTGATAGTTAACTCATCGACTATTGAAGTTTTCGACCATTTTAACGTTGTTAATATGGAGAGACCGGTTGGACTATTATCCGAAGAACCACTCTGTATTGGCATAAGCGTTGCAAATCATATATGCCAAAGATAATTGAAGACGGAGTAAAATGCAAGGGTTGTTATATAAATCTTAGGTAAAGATTGCCTAAGATGGATGTACTGAATAGTGCCTTCGGTTTGTCCAGTCCCAGTACGACCTGTATGGAAGAATGTCTGACAGAGTATATCTAATAAATCGCGTAAGTTGATCTCTTTAAACGTATTCATGTTTGGTGGCGGAGGAATTCGTTTCTCTTAGCTGTATACCCATGTTATTTTTGGGAAAATCAATTTGTGATTTGGCAGGTATGACAATGTGACATTCAAAGTAAATGAAGATATGATATGAAAAAGGATAAGCGTAGCTTCTAGCCTCACATCCGGTAAATGACAAAAATCGGGCAGGCAGCATGGCTAAGTCGGTCGCTCCGAAGTAGGGTGTATAATCACTTATCTTGAGAATATTCATTTGCTTCTTAAATCTATCAATGCTATCCCATATATATATATATATATATATATATATATATATATATATATAAGGAAAACGGTTGATGATCCCAACCGTTGGTGATATACATTCGATACACTCAAGCGAAATGAGTGGTCGGTCATGTGTGGCTGAGTTGCAAGATGTTCTTGTTGAACTCCAGTGTATCGTTCCTAGAGTACACTGATCGGAAGGTGGTTCCATACCTTGTCATAGTTGGAAACCATTACCTAATACGTGCTTGCGGTTTTGATTGTATACTATATGTGTAGAACGTAAGATGAAAGCATTTCTGCTAGATGATTAATATATTGTGGTTGATAGACATTATTATAATATCAAAAAAAAGGTTTTTGATATAAAGATATTTTTGGATTCTCATAAAGGAAAAACCCGTTCCGTTATACGGTGTGGTCTTATGAGATATCGATTACTTGTTCAAACTGTTTTTAACTGTTTTACTCATACCAGTCCCATGACTGACCTGGAGTTTATCTTGTTTTGTTTTCCCTAAACTCTTGGGTGCCCAATTTTGTACAGGCAGTCAAGTAGTCGGGATTTACAGATATACTGGAAGAGCTTGGAACAGCAGGCTTCAGGATTATATAGCTATAGTTATTTTCGCTGTGTTGTACTCTGATAATGTTACTGTATACATATTCTGTTTGTGTTTCAAAAGTTATGTTATATTTTATTCGTTTCGATGTGAGATCCGTGTTACTCTGATGATGATGTTCTTCTTCTTTTCTATAAGTTTCTATCTTATCTTTCCTCACCCTCTATATTCTTTCTAATAGTTTTCTGGATTTCAGTGCAAATTGGGTTGGACTTGCGTTATTTGGTCAGCTCAAATTGGACCGGAATTTCGGGTCACTACAATTTGTATCAGAGCGAGGTTAAGTATTGCCTTGGCTCTGTGGCGTGACTCAGTAGACATGGGGTTAGTAATACCCTAGATTGAGTTGAGTGTATATATACAAGTGAACGTATTTGTTATTTGATATAAAAAAATTGTTTTATATTGATTAGATTTATTGGTTGAGTTGTTTATGGGTTCTGGTCGATCAGTTTGATCCACTGTATCGGTAGGAGTTTCTAAACACTCGAATTCGATGGGTCGACACGATATGTTTTGAAAAGAGGGTAAATGAAAATAAGTTCACCCAAAGTATATTTTGATATAAAGGATTTATATTAGAATTATTATAATATATATTGGATATATTGGTTGTTATTATAATCGAGTAAGATTATAAATTAAATGGTTATGTAAATAACCGATCAGAATTCATATAAGTGGAATATATGAAATCGAAATGAATTAAATCTGAATTTAAAATCAGAATTTGAAATTTAAAATCCCAGAATTGGGAAAAGTGTTTGTAAATGAATCTGGATTAAGTATATGTAAATTTTAAGATCCTGAGAGATTTTAAATTGTATTCCAAACATTTGTGGATGATATTTTGAACTGATTTCAAAATAAAAGTGTTTAAGAAAGATTTTGAAAGTGATATAGTATTGAACTCACTTCGATAGATGGGGATAATCCTGATGATGAATGCGACATCATCAGTGTTCATTTTCGAGTTGTAAAGTGACGGATTACTACAAAGAGATTGTTTTTGAAATTGTTTAGAAAAACAAGTAGTTTTGAACTTCGAAAGGAAAGTTTGATTTTTTAGAAAAACAAAGATGTTAAAAAAACTCCCAGAAATGGATTGTTTAATTTAAAACAAATTAAATGTGAATTTTTGAAAGCAAATTGAAACTGGAATTGAAACCAGTTAAGTGGAAATTGAATTGTAATAGAAAATATCAATTAAAATTGGATTGGGAGGTATCTGACTTATGTTGAATTGATAAGTTAACTGTTGGATTTAAGAATGGAATTTGGCTTGGTTATAAGCGAGTGATGTGGATTTGAGGATAAATTGATTTAAGTTTGATTGGGATGATCTGGGTATATGTTGAATTGGTAACAGGTGGAAGGGATATAATGATATGCCCGACAAAAAGGTACCAGTTTATAATTTATACGGATACGAGATTTATGAGCCAATTTGGCAAGCCGCTTGGCTATTTGATTTTCTTTTGGGTTGGAGATGGCCCAGAGAGGCGAGTTGGAGTTTGACCGATTGACCAGTACAAAGGAGGTGCTGGCGAAATTTTTCGAAAAGTTAAGGGTTAGAATTTTTTTAGGATTTTTGAAAATTTTCGTTGATAAGATTAATTAATAATTTAATTGAAATTAAATTGGTGCAGTTGAAACTGAAGATTTAGAAGTGAACAAATAAGTTCTAACCAGTCGATGGGGTTTGTTTTCTACCTTAGCAATTTCGAGGACGAAATTATTTTGAGTGGGGAAGTATGTAATGACCCGCATTTTCAGCGATATAATAACTAATTTATTTAATTATCTAAATAGCGATTTAGAGGATTTAATGGTCGTTGAATTAAATAATAGTGAATATTTAATTAATATAATAATTAAATAATATATTTAATTCTGAAATAATCAGAATTGGCTGAAATGGCGATATGGTGCGAATTGGGAAATTCAATATATAATTCAGTTTAGAATTGAACTATGATAACAAATATATTGAATTAACGAAGTTAGAGTGTATAAATTATATTATAATTATAATCGAGCTCGAAATGACGCGGCAGTTCGCTATTTGGCGATTTGAACTTCAACTGAATGTACAGGATTCGTTTTAAGCCGGATTTCTGTGAAACAAGAAACGTACGGAGCTGGTGAAGTATATTTTTCTAGCGGAAGAGAAAAATCGGGATTTCGTCATGTAGATTTTGAGTTGTGTCCAAATCAAATTTTAAAATAGTCGCTATAAAATCGTTTATCGACCGTAACGGTTTATTCGATATAACTAGATACTGGGTTCAAATTTAGACAAGGTTCTGTTGAGATATAACGATAATTTAATTTTTAGAATTTTACTGTAATATTTAATTAATTAAATAAGCAACTTTTTATTTGGAGTATTTTGCACCCTATATCAATACTTTAGGGTTTCACAATATGAGTTAACCTACCGATATTATTATGTTTTTGGGACCAAGGCACATCGCTCGATACGATCGTATACTTATTCCTGTCTGTAGCAGTCGGACATGAACGAAATCTTACGTGTCACGGTACTAAAACCTAGAACCAAAGTATATGTTTTATGAATGCTCCACGTTGAAGGACCAAAGTATATGTTTTATGAATGCTTTACGTTGAAGGACCAAAGTATATGTTTTATGAATGCTCCACGTGGAAGGACCAAAGTATATGTTTTATGAATGCTCCACGTTGAAGGACCAAAGTATATGTTTTATAAATGCTCCACGTTGAAGAACCAAAGTATATGTTGTATAGAATGCTCCACGTTGAAGGAACCAAAATTTTACTGTACAATACTTAACAACTAAGAAATCCTCAACTACAAATATACACGCACTACCAACCAGTATTCATTTTGCTTCCTTCCTCAAACAAAAATACCGCCATTTCTTTTCTTCCAACAGTTGAAACCGTAAGCTATAACGCTAGCACTCAAAAAGGAAAAGAAAGATACGCAAGATCAGTACCCCGCATATTTTCCTGTATGGGTTCATACTGGAGACGGACGGGTTGATAACGCAAGGCTGAGTGCATAGAGGGACTGACGGTTGAATTGGTGTGGTCGGCGAAGTGATGGAATGGAGTACAAAGGAGGAGCTGCGGCAAACATTGTTTAGGAAGGAAACTGTGCTCTGTTCATAAGGGGTGAGGTTTCTGTTTTATAAAGGAAAGGGTGCTGTCACGTTGCCGAGAAGGGTTCGAAGTGTGAGATAGGACGAGAAGAAGTTTGCCGGTCTTCTTGTTCGAAATTACGAAGCATGAATGAAGAGAGTGAGGAGGGTTCAGTACATACATTTACGTGAAAAGGGACAAGTTGCTAAATGGTTGAAATATACATAGGGGTCACGGTAGTATGATTTAGTGGGAGAAGATAAAGTAGCGGGTTCCAGGTTGGTGTAAAGACGGGTGGGTCTGAAGGGATGGGCGTTTCAAAATCGATTTAGCCCAGTTTTATAAAAATAGAAACAAAAATATTATGTTAAGGTTAATATGGTGCAGGAACGTTCACGAAAATGGCTTAGAGGGTTCTACATTGGAGGACATTGTGTACTGGGGAATGAAAGTAACAATATAGTGGGTGCGGATTCAATTTGGTGATGGGCCAAGAAAAAAGTAAGGCCCGATTATATATTAATAAATATACTTTATTTATTTAAATGTATATTCAACTTCGTAAAATCATAACTTGATCATACGATATCAGAATTGGGCAAAACAAGATCCGATAGGATCGTATGGACGGGAGCATCACAATGAAGCTGACTAGAAGTGGATTGGAGCTCATTTGAATTTATGGAAAAATAAATTGTTTGATTCAAATCAAATAAACAGTTTATCGTTCTTTAACGATGAACTGCCAAAGTGAGTAAAACTCACCAACTCTTAACAGTTATATTTTGATAACATATTTTTAGAATTGTTAATCATCTGTTGATTGTTGTGTGTTAACTATTTGATTGAACTGCTAGTCAGTTGGTTGAAATATATATATATATATATATATATATATATATATATAAATCGTTAAATATATGTTGATTCTGTTTAGCAGAATATTTCATATTGAAATGAAATCGATTTTAATTATATTGTTTAACATCTGTGGATGCAAGAAAACAGGTTGGAGGGGTCCAACTGGACTCCTCAATATTTATAATACTGTTTTGTTCACATAGTGCAATATACAATGTGATATATAATCTGTTGTCGATTATGAGTGCTTGGACGATATTGGTCAACATGATTTGATATGTTAAATACCCTAGCATACCGAAATGTTGAAAAGGGAATTTCAAAGTGAATATTGAAAATAAACTATTTATAAAATCAAAGGATTTTATAAAAGAGAAATTATTTATAAAATAAGTAGAAGATTTTATAAAGGAAATAGAATAAAGGAATTTTTTATTTAGAAAATAAATAGAATAAAGGATTATTTATTGGGAAAATAAATAAAGGAGTTATTCGAATCGAGTTAATCGAAAGGAGTTATTCGAATCGAGTTAATTGAACGGAGTTAATCGAACATAGTTAATCAAAATGGAGTTAGGCAAAAATTAGAAACTGACTAGAGATTAATAAGTTGAATGGTTTCTTGAGTATCGATCTGATGTTGGTTTCGGCCTTCGGGGTTTATACTTAGGAAGTTGTTCTCTTATTAGTTTATAGTTAGAGTCTGATAGATGTGGAAGAATAGTGATACGTAACTAAGCTATGGAAATGTTTTCCAGTGTTAATAACATATATTTTCTATACATAGAAAATAAGGAAATGTGAATATATATATATATGTTAAATGATGATTGATCGATATAATTTCCATTTGGAAATAATATCGTTGTTTGCACACTTGCTTTTCTTTGATAGTTAACTCACGGACTATCGAAGTTTTCGACCATTTTAACATTGGATTATTATCCGAAGAACCACTATGTATTGGCATAAGCGTTGCGAATTATATATGCCAAAGATAATTGAAGACAGAGTAAAATGCAAGGGCTGTTGTACAAATCTTAGGTAAAGATTGCCTAAGATGGATGTACTGAATAGTGCCTTCGGTTTGTCCAGTCCCAGGATGACCTGTATGGAAGAATGTCTGACATAGTATATCTAATAAATCGCGTAAGTTGATCTCTTCAAACGTATTCACGTTTGGTGGCGGAGGAATTCGTTTCTCTTACCTGTATACCCGTGTTATTTTTAGGGAAATCAATTTTTGATTTGGCAGGTATGACGATGTGACATTCAAAGTAAATGAATATATGATATGAAAAAGGATAAGCGTAGCTTCTAGCCTCACATCCGGTAAATGACAAAAATCGGGCAGGCAACATGGCTAAGTCGGTCGCTCCGAAGTAGGGTGTATAATCACCTATCTAGAGAATATTCATTTGCTTCTAAAATCTATCAATGTTGTCCCATATATATATATATATATATATATATATATATATATATATATATATATATATACGGGAAACGGTTGCTGATCCCAACCGTTGGTGATATACATTCGATACGCTCAAGCGAAATGAGTGGTCGGTCATGTGCGGTTGAGTTGCAAGATGTTCTTGTTGAACTCCAGTTATTGTTCCTAGAGTACACTGATCGGAAGGTGGTTCCGTACCTTGTCCTAGTTGGAAATCCATTACCCAATACGTGCTTGCGGTTTTGATTGTATACTATATATGTAGAACGTGAGATGAAAGCGTTTCTGCTAGATGATTAATATATTGTGGTTGATAGACATTATTATAATATCAAAAAAAGGTTTTTGATATAAAGATATTTTGGATTCTCATAAGGGAAAAACCCGTTCCGTTATACAGTGTGGTCTTATGAGATATCGATTACTTGTTCAAACTGTTTTTAACTGTTTTACTCATACCAGTCCCATGACTGACCCGGAGTTTATCTTGTTTTGTTTTCCCTAAACTCTTGGATGCCCAATTTTGTACGGGCAGTCAAGTAGTCGGGATTTACAGATATACTGGAAGAGCTTGGAGCAGGAGGCTTCAGGATTATATATCTATAGTTATTTCCGTTGTGTTGTAAGTGTTGTACTCTGATAATGTTACTGTATACATATTCTGTTTATATTTCAAAAGTTATGTTATATTTTATTCGTTCTGCTATGAGATCCGTGTTACTCTGATGATGATGTTCTTCTTCTTTTCTATAAGTTTCTATCTTATCTTTCCTCACCCTCTATATTCTTTCTAATAGTTTTCTGGATTTCAGTGCAAATTGGGTTGGACTTGTGTTATTTGGTCAGCTCAAATTGGACCGGAATTTCGGGTCACTACAGAGACGACCCTACCAAGGTTCTGAAGATTGGGTCCCACCTTGATCCCCTCCGGACGAGGGAATTGACTGAATTTCTCCGTGCATACCGTGATGTGTTTGCATGGACCCACACTAACATGTGAGTAATTTCACACTCTGTTATAACTCACTCCCTTAGCATTAGTCCGAAGTATACCCCTATAAAGAAGAAGAGATGAATGCTCGACCCAAAAGGTCTGCGGCCCTAAAAGAGGAAATTGGGAAGTTACAAGCCAATGGATTTATCCGGGACTCAACCTATCCTGACTGGATAGCTAACCCAGTACTCGTGA
Source organism: Allium sativum (assembly GCA_030737875.1). NCBI lineage: Eukaryota > Viridiplantae > Streptophyta > Magnoliopsida > Asparagales > Amaryllidaceae > Allium > Allium sativum. The sequence goes on from CM060912.1 coordinate 515,943,751, forward strand.
AGAAGGCCAATGGAAAGCGGCATATTTGTATTGACTTTTCTGGCTTGAATAAAGCCCGCCTTAAGGACAACTTCCGATTACCTAGGATCGATCAGTTGGTTGACTCGACCGTAGGACATGAACTATTATCATTCATGGACGCATATTTAGGATACAACCAGATCACCATGCATGTTCCCGACCAAGAGCACACCAGCTTCATCACTGACCTTGGGTTGTATTGTTATGTAGTAATGCCCTTCAGACTGAAGAATGCGGGGGCAAACTATCAACGATCGGTTAATCAGATGTTTCATGATCAGATAGGGAAGACAATGGAGGTGTATGTGGGTGACATGCTGGTAAAATCAAGACAATCCTCTGACTACGTAAGCAACTTGTCAGAAATTTTCGGTATACTCTAGATGTATGGAATGAAATTGAATCCTTTAAAATGTTCCTTTGGAGTAACATCAGGAAAGTTTCTAGGTTTCATAGTTAGCTCCCGAGGGATCGAAATTAATCCCGATCAGATTTCGGCCCTTAATGGAATCCATGAACCTAGAAGAATCAAGGATGTGCAAAGCTTGATAGGTAAGGTAGCAGCAATGAGTCGATTTATTTCTAAGGCGACATAAAAATGCCTACCCTTTTCTGAATTAATTAAAAGAGGGAAACGGAACTTTGCTTGGACACCTGACTGTGTTGAAGCTTTCCAAAACCTACTCGACCAATTGGAGAAACCCTCATCCTATCCAAGCTGATTGATCATGAAGACCTGTTTGTGTATTTAGCGGTATCTGCACACGCGATTAGTTTGGTCCAAATCCGTGAAGAGGACCAGGTAGAACGACCGGTTTATTATGTTAGCAAGAAATTGACAGGGGCCGAACGAAATTATCTGAAGCTCGAAAAATTCACTTATAGTTTGTTAATAGCATCGCGAGAGCTTCAACACTAATTTCGGGCTCATCCCATCGAAATATTCATCGATCAACCCCTTCGACAGGTCCTACAGCGTCCCTAGGCTAGCGGAAGACTGCTTAAAGGAACATCGAGTTAAGCTAATTCGATTTAACCTTTGTTCCAAGGAAATCAATCTTGGGGCAAGCCCTAGCCGATTTCATAGCTGAATTTACAACCCCGGAGGATGAAAATTTAGAAGATAATACCGAACCCTCGGGTATCAAGCCAAAGTCAGCAGTCTGGAAACTGTATACAGATGGAGCCCGTAATGATCGGCGTTCGGGCGCTGGCGTAGTGTTGTTATCACCCGAGGGATGATCGGTTTATTACGCCCTAAGATTAGAGTTTTTAACAACAAACAATGACCCCAAGTATGAAGCCATGATTGCCGGGTTAAAAGTCATAAGGGATCTGAAAATAACATTGCTCAAGATTTTTTGTGATTCACAACTTGTGGTATGCCAGGTTCAGAAGGAATATCTTACCAAAGGAGCTCAACTGACCTCCTATCTTAAGCAGGTCGAAAAAATTTTACGTGATTTTGACCAGTACGGCATCTCTCACATTCCTAAAGAGGAAAATCAAAAGGCAGATAGGTTGGCAAAGCTAGCCAGTTCAGACCACTCAGGCGAGACGGAGTTAGTTCCTATAGAGACCTTGAGCATACCGAGCATTGAACAGATGGAGGTCTACCAAGCTGAGACCGAGACTGAAATAGAATCTTGGATGACTCCCATTAAGAATTTTCTCTTACACAACATGCTTCCCTGAGAAAGAAACGAGAGATAAGCCATCGTGCTATAGGCTTCCAGGTACGTGATTCAACAAAACCAACTATAAAGAAGAGGTTTCTCCGTTACCATGTTTCGGTGTGTGGCTAATGATGATATCAAGAGGATACTAGGAGATGTACATGAAGGGGATTGTGGAGCACACACCGAGGGACAAACCCTGGCCAGAAAAGAGTTGCGATATGGGTACTTCTGGCAAAAGATGCGATAAATGCCAGAGGTTCAATTGAATCCTATGAGCTCCTCCGATAGAGATCACCCAAATGGTCAGCCCTTGGTTATTCGCCATATGGGGAATAAGCATCATCGGAACCTTGCCCATTTCGAAGGGAGGCGCCCGACATGTGATTGTGGCAGTAGATTATTTCACGAAGTGGGAGGAGGCTGAGCAGATGACCACAATCACAAAAAAATGAGTCATCAACTTCATCGTGAGGAATATCATATGTCGATATGGGATACCTCGGACCATTATCACAGATAACGGGACTTAGTTTGACAGCTCAGAATTCAGGGATTTCTGTGAGAAATATCACGTTGAGAAGAAATATACCGCGGTTGCTCATCCATAGTCTAATGGACAAGTCGAAGCGATCAATAAAATTATTAAAACCATTCTAAAGAAGCAGCTAGAGCGAGCTAAGGGTAAATGAGTCGACGAATTACCACTAGCTCTTTGAGCATATCGCTCTACCCATAAGACAACTACTGGCCATACTCCCTTCGCCCTGTCTTACGGTTCGGAATATGTCCCTCCGATAGAACTTAAAGTCCCTTCTCATCTTACAACTTAATATGACCCGTTGTCTAATAAAGCACTTCTCTTAGCATCACTAGACACGATTGACGAGAAAAGAGAAGAAGCATATCTCTGTGCCAAGCTCACATACGAAGGATTACACGATGCTATAACAAAAAAGTCCGACCAAAGACTTTCAATATTGGCGACCTCATTTTTAAAAGGGTCTTTCCAATTCCCATCCATATAGGACCTAAGTGGGAAGGGCCCTACGTCATTCAACGAAAGCTTGATAATGGAAGCTTCAGGCTGTCGACTGTTGATGGCGAGCCTTTTCAAAGAGCATGGAATGCAGAGTATTTAGGATCTTATCTTTCTTAGGGTTTCTAGTTTCTCTACTATTTTATTTGTTTCAGTATTGTAATAAGCCGTGATTTATCGATTGTAGTAGTTTATGAATAAAAGGCTCTTTTCCTACACAACTCATAGCTATAATAACTAAATGTTGTGATTCGACCAACTTTAGCTCAAATCCTGATACCCTGACATGCCGACCTGGGACAAGGTGAGCCGGTACCGTTGGGAGGATATTTTTTTTTAGAAATATCGATCGTAAACTTAGATTGATCGATTAATTTTTGACCCCTACTTTGCCGATTAGAAGTGGGGATGACATCGACCCAAGCATAATGACTAATTGTTTGGGAGATGAATCTAATTCCCTCGACTTGGGAAGGAATGCATATGATGGGTGAGTGTGAAAGCTGCACCCGACAAGAGATCACTCGATCCCTTGAACTCTAATCCTCAGAACGAGTATAATAGACTAAAGGGACTCCTACTTGGGAATGTTCGATGACCGGACTAGAGTCGATCGATCCTAAGTACGACCGAAGGACCTGACGATCGAGCCTTTCCCCCAATACTAGGGGAAAGATGGTCAATAGATAACCATTGAAAATTTAAGACAAATTGGGGATCATGACATTATCCCCATTTTAACATTTTAGCAACAGTGCAAATAAAAGGGAGCACAAACTTCAGACCAATGCCAACAATAACACACTTACAAAATATTATTATATGTAGGTACAACCAATTGTCATCTACAAACAGTACAAGTCTTAATAACAACTAACACGAGGGCCACACTCGCATAAGACTTCCAAAGGGCCTAAATGTAAAATTACGACAAAATAAATTTAAAACGAAGGTGCCATATCCCTACGCTCAATCATGTCTGCTAGCTCTTTCTGCTTGACCATTTCCATTGCTTCCTCGGTGCTCAGTCTGCGCCTTAATCCCTCAAACATGCTTCTAAAGGAATGAGGAACTGGTTCTAAGCCTTGTTCTTGTGGGATAAATAAATCCATGGTCGGGGGGGTAGCTTGGATGGGCTGAATATTCAGAGGATCTTTGGATAGCTCGGGCTTTATGGATGAAATGTCTTTCTCACGTTGAACCTTGATATCGGCCATGGATAGATGAACACCTCCCTCGGACGCCCTGATAATCTCGATGTCATCATCCTCCGATGGTCCTTTATCGATCTTCTTCTCCATCAAGATTTCGGTCGCATTCCCACTGCTACTCTTCTCTACGGCAACAGTCTTTGCCTCAAATCTTCGACAATGAAGCACCTACAATAGAAGACATAAGTCATAGTCGGATAAATAAACTTAGGAATAAAAAGAAGTGCATGAGCTTACCTCCAACATTGGACTTGGTCGGCTGCTCTTCCACGACTCTAGCTGGCTCGGAGGGAGGGACAGATGTCGAATCCATCTCCATATTTGCAAAAGGGAAAGAGAGGGATACTTTGGTTCAACTACTACTAACTTCTTTCTCGGGGATGAACTTCCCCTTCAATTTGCGGCATTCAGCCTCTGTCACCCTCTTCTCTTGGATCTTTCCCTCAACCAACACTGCTCGCTCATCATTTTTCAGAAATCGGGTCATCAAAGCTTCTTCATCCACCGGTTGCCCTTTTGATGCATCTCTCTCTTCCTTTAAGATGATTTTCGAGGTATCAGTCAGCACCGTGGAGTACTTTGGTAACCAAGACAAGTCCCTGTGGCGAAGAACCCTTGTGAAGAATGTAAGATCTTGACGATCGCATGCCTTGTTTATCTCGGATATCTCCCGAGCATATTCAGCTTTGACGGTTTGAATGTCTATGTCATGTTGAAGCTTTAAGTTGTTGGCTGACTTGATTGCTGCAGCAGCATTCTCCTCGGCCTACCTCCTGACTGACTCAGATGAATCAAGAAGAGCCTTGAGCTTCTGCACCTCTAGGTCCAGCCGACCTTTTTCACCCTTTAGAGTTCCAACTTCACCCTTCAAATAATCACATTCCTGGCTTTTCTGTTGGAATTGGAAGTTCAGATCCTTGGCCGCCTTCTCATATCTTTCCTTATCGGCCACTGCGCAACTCATAATCTTTAATTTTATTCTCAAAGATCCCAAAGGTTCTCTTGTCACAAGCTATAACCCTCATCATACCAATAATCTCGGTCAGCTTGTCCTCCAGTACTCCACTTACTTGCTTGTCGTACTTATGCATCACGTCATATTAGGAAAGAACATGGTCGACATTGTTTTGAATACATAGGCGGAAGCTATGTGATAAACTTGGGGGTAGGTTCAATTCAAGTAAAGATGAGATCAAGAAAATCTCGCTCTAGTTCTTTAACTCGGTCGGTGGAGGAAGGGTCGACCGGGAGTCTGGGGCGACTTAGCACGGCCCGAGAATGGTCGGCTTTCTCGCCACCCCTGGGGGTCTTATCATGAGGATGAGGGGAAAGCTGAGGCTTGGGGGACTTATTCCCTCTTTTCTTCTTGGAGATGTTCCCATGTTCTTCTTTTTTCCTCCAGTTCCCAATCATGCTTTCCCAAACTTCTTTTCTTCTGCTTGTTTTGTTCTCGGTTCAACTCTTTCTCTCTCTTTCTCTGTCTTTTTCACTTTTTCTTTCATTTTCTCATTGTTTTTATCCTTTTTCTCCTTTTTCCTCTCATTGATGTCATCTCTGTCCTTGTCTCCTTGTCTAACTTCTTGCAAGGCTGGCTCGACTGGCCCGGCCTCCGCCGAGATGGAAGAAAAAAGGTTGCCATAAAGCTCCTCGTTTATTTCCTCTGAGAAAAGAAAAGAAATCAAAATGGGTCTAGTCAATATTCAATTTACACTAGAGAAAATGGTACTGTGACATGCAATGCAAATGCTATATGGAAAATTATTCAGGTTGACCTAGTACTGAGGTTAGGATCGTACCTTCGACACCTTCTTGTCCGATTGGAAAAGACATCCCCTCGTACTGATTAGTAAAAAATGTTTTTGGGTCTAATCTATGTGGGGGAAAGAATGGTCTCTGGCATCTTCAGCTTCTCTAGACCATGAAGAGGAGACGCGGCCTGTTCTTCTTGCAAGCCATGGACCGTAAAAGAATCTTTTTCGACCTCAGAATCTCTCGAGCAGTCCTTAAAGGCATTCTCTTTGGCTGGATCCCCTTGCACTTTCTTTGGAGTTTTCTCAACAGGACCTTTCTCTCTTTTTTGACGCTCGGCCCCTCGAATCCGTCTTTTGAAAGTAGGTTTTTTGGACGGAGTTTCTTTTCTCCCCAGGAGAGGGATGGATGGAGGATTCCCCGACCAAATGGGTCGCCTGTGTACTATCTGGTTTTCTTCTTATTGGGGGCACTTCACCCTAACTCAGTGTGGTCAACCATAATCTCTCCTTATGAGATCCGATTGTTCTGTTCTCGTTAAGAAGAGCATACAGATGTAGGTGTTTCCCGGACAAGCACTCCCAAAAATCCGCCGCTTAGACCTCTGCTTGACCAACTATCTGTAACGTCTTTAAAACACTTTATCATCAGGCTTTGTTGATTCACCCACTACAAAAAAAATGGTTGGTATAAAAACTACATAATGGATGTATCAAGCATTAAAGAAACTTACTACATTGAAGCTAATATCGAGCACATCTCGGCTTCTCTTTTATGCAAATCCATTCCCGCTTTGGGTCGCCCACCTTGCTCGGGACCTTTTCAACAATTTTCCAACCTCGGGCAACGTCAAAGTAAAGAAGGGAAAGGGACCGTTTCTCGTTGTGTCTGAAATGAAAGAAGAAGGCCAAGTCATCAAAGGTCGAATGTAGCCCAGGTACCTCATGTATAGGTAATAAAGAGATAGCAGGTTGTCATATGCATTTGCATTGAACTGCATTGGGACTAGATTCATCCACAGTAAGAAGTCGACAATAAATGAAGGAAGAGGGGGGGTAGCTCCAATATTGCACATAGGGAGAGATAGAGCTATGTAACCCTATGGAGGAACGCGAGGTCGATCATTTTCTTCAGGAAGAAGGACATCTACAAAAGGAATATTATGCTTAGCGGTCAGGTTTTGCAGTCGTTTGAGAGTTATTTCGCTCCCCAAAGCGTTCGGGGGTTCCTTAGAATATCTACACCTGGAAGCATGTCGGGTGCTATTGGAATAGGCGCTGCTTCATTCAACTTGACCGTAACTTCAGGAGGAGGCAGTGAACTCGTTGATCGACCCTGGGAGTTGTTATCTGAATCAGACTCAGAGTTAGTCGAAGAATCGGAGGTACTATCTACCCTAACAGAAAGGGGTAAGTCCTTACCCGGCCCATACTTAAGGTTACCTCGTGTCTTCACCATTGTCGATTAAAGATTATCGAGGAGAAATTAAAGATTGATTCAAAGGGGATTAGTTCCACTTTACAGTGATATCTCGGTGAACGACAAACTACAAAATCACAATTTGTTCTCATATATCAGACCGTACAAAGGTCTCTATCTTTATCACTACCCTCTCAAACACTGTCACGTGTTCAAGGGTTTAGCAACACCCTGACGCATGGGACACTATGAAAAGGCAGGAAATCTCTCTACCTCTATGACATAATCGGAATTACATATCCAACACCATCGGATTTTGCTAAAATGGCATTTGATTCACCACAGACGGTCGCATCGCCTCTGACTCCGGCGATCCAACGCTGATGATCCTAATAATGGATCACGTGGAACCCAAATTACAATAAGAAAGCGGAGAAAAGAGAGATCCTACACAAGAATGACATCGAAGTATTTTGAAAAATGAAGAATTGATTTTTACCTAAAAAAGACGATCTTGGTTGAAGATGATGATCGTTCTTCTTCTTCCCATGGTGCAGTATATCAGTTTTTATGATAGGAAAAGTAAAAAGAAAATGATAAAAAGGGTTTTTCTTTTTATAATATGATGGGGTGAGTATTCGCATTCGATTGACATAACAACGGATCAGACTCAAGTGACGTGAAAATCAATCATCAAGCCATGGTCAGCCGAAAAGACAGATGACAGTAAGGCATCGTTATTACCTGAGCTCGTTTAAGTTTCCAAAACGGTTGATAGACTCATCTCGATTTACAAAGCTCATTAAACGGATGGCTTAAATCGACCTGTGGAATTCTTAGGTTGATATGAAAAGGTTTGTTCAGAGCACATTTTTACAAAGTATGTCTCGTCTCTAATGCAACATACTTTAGGGGGCAAAGTGTTGATGGGCCTTTCGGCTAGCTCATCAAGACTCGACAATGCCATGGCCCCGTGCGTTGGATACCTGAAGTAGGTACCCAAAGTCAAGAAGTGGGCTGGACGATGAGGCTCGTCACTTGAGTTTATCACCCACACCAGACGCAATCCAAAAGAATCCCCATGTGATTAGGCATACCTAACCATGTCGCACCCAGCTGCAAACCTGAAGCTCGCCTGAAGAATAGCTCACGCCTAACCTAACCCGTTCCAAGACATCCGAATTGGACGGATCGGTTGCCACCTAACGCCTGTAATTCGAGGAGTACCAATTCCTAAGGAGAAAATTACTTCTTCAGACTTAACTACTTTTTTGGATTCTACAACATGTGCCTAAACCGGGTCAAGCACCGTATCACCTATAAATACCCCTTCTGGACTCAGAAGAAGGGACTTTTGGAAGTTTGAATACTCTATCTTTCGAATCTTTGTCAATCTCTTGTCGTATTGTCATTGTAACTATTCTGTCCAATATTTTAAAGAATATATAAGAGATTATAAAGTGGACGTTGGCTCATTAATGCCGAACCACTATAAATTTGTTTGTGATTTTTTTATTTTTAGTTTTTACAGTCATTTACCTAATTTATTCTCTACATAACCCTTTCTTTGGGTGTTGCACCAATTTTTGGTGCCAACAATGGGTTATGAGTTTGGATATTGTTGGGCATACTATGGTGCTTTTGGCTTTTTGTTCCTAGGAGCATGTCGTCTTGTTGGTTTTAAAATTGTCGATTGTGATGTGTAGGTTTTTGGTAGTTTTGGTAGATTGTGAGGTATACTACAATGGGTGTTTGGAGATTTTGAAAATGAAATACAAGATGTAATATCTGTAGCATGGTATGGATAGGTTGGTGTTTGGGGTGCTAGTGTTTAGCACCACACATGAAGTTCAACACTGTTGACCTTTTTTGGCACCCTCCTCTGCCTTCTATACTTGTTGCAGCTAGAAATAAGCTATGTAATGGATTGTTGTGGTACTTTAGTTCACTACATACTTGATGGCATTTGGTCACTCTCTACCATGCAGTCTTGGATGCGACAATTGTTGTTGTTCGTTTAGGGTGGACTTGGGCTGCCTAGGACAGTTGGTTTGGAAGATAACTTGCGAGCGGCTTTCTTGTTCCCTTTCATTTCACTATATCTTAAACTATTCATTGCGGCTTGGAACATTTGGATGTACCTTGTGTACCTGTCTTTATGTTTTCTTAATTTTTCGTAAGCATGTAATTTTAACTATGTGACTCCCTACGATGAGCTTGTAGTAGTCTAGAAAAAGTGTCTAGCTCCTGTACTGTAACATAGGTAGGATCACGGTGGACGGTCCCCCTTACAAACCAAAATTATAGTGGTTGGTAACCGCCAACCACCTTTTATACTTGTACTTATTATTGGTTATAATGAAATGTTTGCGATCACTTTAAAAACCGGATTAGCTTTGCCAACAAAAACTCACTTCTAATAAAACAATTTATAAAATCTCATTACTTAGAAATCCAAGTTACTAAAATCTGGTTTACATCCAAATATATTAATTAAATTAAGAAACTTACTTCGACGTCGTCATATTAAAAATATTCACATTCTTGATTTAAATTAATTATATATTTAGATTCAAAAATCAATTTTAATAAGTAAATCAATCCAAAACAATTGTACATAAATTATCATATATTTCACAAAATCCAATACTTAACAACAATTCAGTTTAACCGATAAAATAAAATTTAAAACAAATTATTGTAAATTCGAATCATTTATGTTTAAATTCCAAAACAACTTTATAAAAGATAAATTATTTTTACCAAGCGGTATTTTAAATTTAAATTTTCTACCTAGGCGAGGTGGAATATTTATAATTTAAAATACAGGTACATATCAATCCAACCCATTCCAATATCACAAGTGAATATGTCCAAGCATGTCCATTATTGACAGGGAATTGACAACAATCATAATGTTCACTTATATTATATATAACATAACCAAATATCGATAACATGAGTGTAACACAATATGTTAAATATTAATTTATACATATGCGTTCATACATGTGACGTGTGTATATCGTGTCAACATGTGCATGAACAATTCATATATCGGTTTAATTTAAAAACACACATATGTGATAACTTAAAATAAATTAAATTGCGTGATGACATTGGTTAGTGTGAGTAAGAAAACACCCACCTCAATGGTGGTAAACATAAAATAATTCATGCTACGGCTTATGCGTACGACACAGGATGAATTAACACTGCACACATACATGAAGGCATATGCGATTTAGTGCGACAATGGGAGCAACACAAAACAACAACAACTGGGTAGACTAAAATAGTTGTACATGATGAGATTGCTAAATCAACTATCATACTTAACAATATACAAGTATGTGTGTATATAATATACATGTTTGTGTGTATTTCAAATATAAGATAACCTATACGTGCATGGGTGTAGAAGCTTGGGTGACGCGAACAGCGACTTGGTGACTCAGATAGTAGGGTTCAGGTAGGAGTGGATGAAGTACATGTGTGGGATTTTTTTTTAAATTAGGAGGGTCAGACTGAAAAGAAGGGGATGATAGAGACTTCAGTTTTACTGTGGCAGGGTTTGCAGTGCGGGAGCAGGTGGTGGTAGGTTGTGGGTGGTGTAGGCGGTTCAAAAATGTGGCGATGGTTCAGACGTTAAGGGAGGAGGTGGGACATAGGGTGTGGTTCAAGGAGGTGGAGATTATGCGGAAATCAGGTGGTGGCAGTCATGGGAGGTGCAACAGGTCAAGGAGGTGCTTGGCTAGGTGGTTGGGCAGTTCCAACATGAAGAAAGGGTGGTGATATTTTTATATAATGGCAGGTTACAAAATATGGAAGAAGGAAGATAATTCAAAGAGAAGTGGTAGAATGAAAGGATAAAAATGTGAATAGTGTACATGCATTGATTTTGCAATAATTTTCAAATCTGACCTTCCCTCCTTCAATTTTTTTTGATTGAAATCATTTTTGCATTCTTCAACACACTTGGTTTACAAATTTTTTTATTTGGACACATTCGAAAATTTAAAACATAATTTGGTTTGATCTGGTTCTGATATAATTTATATAAGTTAACTGTAAATTATAGACAACGTTAGTTCAAAATCAAAACACTGCACAGATCAAACCAAGTATCCAAACACATAGAATAGATTACCATTGTGTTCAGCATGTCAATAAGAATGGGATGTCACACTAAAAATTGGTATTTCAAAGTTAGTGTGAAAAGTCATTATTTACGCTTTGTCGGTTGACGTTACCATAAAATCGATTCAAATGGATTAAATAAAATCGGAATTCGATAAAATGAATGTTGAGGTTTTGGTAAAAAAAAAAAAAACATTTGCATGTAAAATATTTATAGTTTAAAAAATATTATTTTTATCGTTATACTAACTACCGATTCTACATTAAATTTTAAATTGAGTGAAATTTCCATTTTTTTCAAATCAATCGTACGTAACACAAATTTAAAATTCTCATTTCTACTTATATTTAAACTGTTTGGATTTCATTATACAATAATGCTAAATTTCCAAGACATTACATCTAATTTTAGTCATTTAGTCATCTAGATAATACAGAATTTTATATTCGACATAGTTTTTGCATACGAGGTCCATTTTAGATGTTATTTCTTACGTAATGCTCATGAGGAGAACTCTATGATTTGATAGTAGTTTGAGCTTACTTAGCTAAGTGAATATATTAACTTACTTTATTATGATTGTTAATATAGTATAAAATCGATGTCTTGAAATGATATCTATATTATACAATAATTAGTGAGTGGAGCTTCTACAACTGTGGAAGTATCCACGTAGATTTCAAAACTGAACCGTCTTTTATTGAAAAGTTGTCTTCTTTCTTTCTGTTATTTCTCCCATTTTTCTTTTTTTATTCTTCTTCTCCATTTTTCATTCTTCGCCCTACTTTGTAATTTTCCTTCGCTTTCTAGCTAGATAATAAAGCTACAATCTCCTTCCCCTAATTTCATCCACCCTAGATAAGAAACTCTAGTCGATTTGTACCTGCTACGCTTCCTCGCTTTGTATTTCCTTCCTCTGGACTTCGCCAGCCCGATTGATTTCAGATTCGTGCCTTTCAGCTCTCCTTAATGCTTTTGTAAGGTATGTCTGGAAGTATTATTAGGAATCTAATGTTATTTCTCTAGGTAATTCGGTTAGCATTTGCTTACTCTTCAAAACCAAAGCTTTTAATTCATTAATTGCCTTCAAGTAATGAATATTTTCACTGCTGGATTTCAGGTATCATTTTGATTAATACTCCTTTGATCATTCTGTTAACCATTCTTTTGGATGATAATATTATATTGGATTTGCAAATTAATTAGCTGGAATTGATGATTATTTGGGTTGGTTTTATTTTTTAGACTCTTAAATTGGTGGTTTGATTCAATCCCCAAAATTGGATATAATTTCGCCACATATTCTACCTTTACGTGTTTTTCAAAAAAAAAAAAATCCTTTTATCAGACGAGGGAGAAAGGGAACAAAAAACTAAGAGGCTTCAAGCAGTATAAAATAAGCAGTTGTTGTTTGTTTTAGTTTATCTGTTTATTATTCTGGTATTATACCATGATTAGTGTGAGTCAGCGGTATTATTTACAATAAAATTCGTCTTTTCTTAATTTATCAATCCTCTTACATATCTCAGAAAACTAACGATAAAAAAATAAGATCTAAAACAGTATTTCAACAATATCGCAAATTCACATTACGTTGTGTTAATGAAAAAGATAGAAGTCAAACAATTGAAAAAACTGTAAAGCTATGGTTTGTGAGTCAAAACAACAAAATATATACTTTTATCCAAAGATAAAATATCTCATGCAGCAAAGTTAAGAGGAGGCAGCCAAGATAAAAAAAGGATGAGAATCACGGTTTTTCATCTATATATGTGTGTAAGCGAAAAGATTGACTATTCCTTTTAATTCAAACCTAGATGTTTGCACAAGAATTGAGTTAACCATATTTAAGTTTAATTCTAACTCGTTGTAGGTTCACCTTTTCACATTATACCTTTATCCAAATATAAATCTGAAATCATTAACACTGAATTTTTGTAGTGGATGTTTCGATCAGGATAAATGGTGTCGTCATTATTCGCTTGATGCAAATACTTATACAGAAGGTATGTTATTTGTTCCCTTAGCTTGCATACTTTTCAGGCATTAGAGAAAAGCAGAAGTATTTGTCATTACATGTGGCATACTTTTCACCTTCTTCACGCCTAGTACCGTCATCTTCTTTCGGTGGACTTTTCTGGTACCCCGTCATACTCTAGTGAGATGTGGAAAAGAATGCAGTCTATTAAAACCTTCTCTGATTCCCATGTAGGAGGTTTTGGTTGAGAGGGTTCCCATTTCACCTTGAAGGCTGCCTAGAATTCTGCTAGAACCATTAGCCCATCGGCTCCTCACTTCAGTTACATTTGAGACTCCCGCGTCCCCCTCAAGTTGTCAATTCTAATGTGGAAAACGCTTCACGGTGGTTAGATGAACATTAGGAGGATTGGAATCCCAATTGTTTCTCGTTGCAGGTGTTGTGGTCAGGGAGCGGTGGAAACTTCTGATCATCTTTTCTTCGAGGGGTTTAATGTTAGGGCTGCCTGGTCTTTCTTCGGTAATCTGGTGGATATCGAAAGCAATGCCTCGTTGTTTCAAGATCTCATACTGCATTGGCAGGTAGGTATGTCTGGAAAGTTCCTTAGGGCTATCCTATTATATCTGCTTCCCTTTCTTATCTGCTGGCATATTTGGTGCGTGTAGAATAAGGCAGTTTTCGATGATGTCCCCATGAAGTCGTCCTCCATCTTGAGACGGGTGAAGAGTGGTGTCTTTCTTGCCTTCCGCGGTAGACCATTCAGAGGTGCCTTTCGAGCTCGTTCTCAGCACCTTGCTCGTGTTTTTGATATCTTAGGTGGATCCATCCCCCGTGCTGGAGTTGGTTGATCTTTCTTCCTTTTTGGGTTTAGGATCTGGTTTTTCGTTGAGTTGTGCTACCACTCTCCCCTAAACCCCTTTTATTACGATGGTTTAGTCTAATATGCAGGCTACAGGTTCATTCTTTTGGATCTGGACTCTTCGTGCACTCTTGGTTTCAGGTGGTAACCGTTGATTAATGCAATTGTTGCTTTTAGTTGGTTAGGAAGCAAGACTGATGTATGGACTACTTTCCCCCGATGTTGAACCTTTCGCTTATTGGCTTTGGTTGGATGTTGTGTTCTTGTTTTTCCTTCATCAACCTTTGTTAGTTTGTGGACTAGGCCTTCGTCAGTGCTACCAGGTCTTCCTCGGCTCCTTTCGTTTGTTTATGTGGGGGGAGGGGGTAGGCATATTGTTTTCTTGTTACGAGTTGAGTTTTCTAATTTTGTTGTTGTTTTGTTTCTTATTTCTAAGTTAGTGGGTTATGGTTCTAGATCTTATCTAGCATGTTTTTGTGAGCCTTTGTAGATTGACTATTATCTTTGTTTTGATTATTTATATATGCTCATTTCTTGTTAAAAGAAAAGTATTTGTCTTAAAACCAGAGAAAAATATATATTAGATTTGGGATATCGTTATGTCTTGAATTCAAACGTTATCAATGAGAAATACTAAAGAGATAAGGATAAGGAAACGCTGATAGGCCTTTTGGCAAGGCCATCAAGGTTTGTCGGCATTGTGGACTTATGTCAGAGAAGTCCTAGCTAGAATCCGCAATGATCAAATCAGCTGAGTCAGTTCAAGCCTGATCTAAAACATAATATCTACCTCAAGAATAGCTCATGCTTAGCGTTATTCATTCCGAGCCATTTGAATAGATTGGGTCAACTGCCACCTATCGATACCTGTTCGAAACATGCCGATTCTCTAGGACAAGAACGCCTCTTCATGCTCTTCGATTAAATGGGATTGAATTGCACGTATCCCTGCTAACTCAAGCACTGAATCACCTAAAAATATACTTTCTGGACTTAGAAGAAAGGACTTTTGGCATTTTTCTGAACCATTGTAACTATTCAACTGTAATAGATTATCTAATATATAAAGAATTATAAAGTGGACATAGGCTCATTAACGTCGAACCACTATAAATTTGTGTATGATCGCTCTTTTCTACATTTTTCACTTTTATCTATCTTTCATTCAATCTCTACAAATTTATTTCTTGCGTGTTTTGCCAATTTTTGGTTGTTAATACTATGGTGTTTTCACTGAGAACTTGATATTCTCAGCATTTAAAGGATTTTTCTCTACTTTCGGATCACCAAGTCTGAGATGAGATCCCACGACTTTTCAGATATTGCTAAGTCATCAACTTGCAATACCGAGAAGCAATCGCAAGCCGGGACATCTGTGGATGCAACTGGTGAATCGAATGCTCCTGGACCTACTTTGAGTCAACATGCATCAACCCCTCCAGTGCAACCCTCCATGGTAAATCTAGCTTCTTCCTCAGCTTTTGCCGCCCGTGATGAGTTTATGACCGTGTTGAATCAGCTCTGGGAAACTACAGATGCCTTAAGAGCTCATGCTCGGGAGAATGCTACGATGCGGTAGGATATGAACCGCATTTCGAGACAATGAGAGGAGTTCAGGAATCATCAAACTCAGGAGTTCAGGGATCACCAAGTTCCCCCTCATCGACTAAACCAAAACTCAGAGAGCTTATCACCATCCGGGGCGAGCATAGACCAGCATCAACCTCGACGTCTATTAAAAAGAACCAAAAATATTCATCAATTGCACCTGGAAGGGCATTCAGACCAGCTGAGGGCAGGGGGTCAGACTCAGGCCGATCTGGCCGATGTAGAAGTTATCGACCTCGCAGTCCGACAAAACCAAAGTGCCTCCCAACCTGCTCATCAAAATATTGCTCAAGTTGGTCGATCCCCTGTTCATCCTCCCTGAAATCTTGTGATTGACCAAGATACCCGGGGGGAGGAGGGACTGCCCAGACAGCAAGTCATGTAACATTGCCCGTGGAAAGAGCGAGGAGAGGTCGGTCAGTTGAGGAAGCTGATCGAGCCACAATCATCACTACGAATCTAACTGTTATCGTACGACAGATCATGGGTGACATCAAAGGGTACAAGAATGAAGACCGAGGAATCGACCGAAGCCATAGCCATTCACTGATGGCATCTTGCAGGCTGAATTCCCCGAGAGGTTCAATACGCCCTATATCAACGATTACGATGGAACCTCCAACCCGCAGCAGCATTTGATGAGATACCGTGGCATATGGAGGTGGCAATAGCTCCAGACACCAAAAAATGTAAGGTTTCCCAATTTTCTTAAGCGAGGTAACACTTATGTGGTTCACTCGTTTACCTCCGAGATCGATCCCAAGCTTCAAGGACTTGAGCGAGAAATTCCTGAACCATTTCCATCTCCTCGCCTCTAAATTGAAGCATGTCATGGCCCTTTCAGCAGTCAAACAGGGAAGAGGCGAGTCCCTAAGGAACCATCACAACCGGTTCAACCGGGCCGCCATCGAAGTAAGCAACCCTAATCATGAGACCGTCTTGATGGCCATGGTCGATGGCATTGATAAGAAGACAAAGTTCGGGAAATATCGAATTGGGAAGTCATCCACGTTGACTGATAAGAAGAGGAGGATGGGACGAGAAACGTATAAACCAATCTAGAGCAATGTCGCAGTCAAGCAATATGGGGATAATTTAGGGAAGGTATAAGTGTCGTGGTAAGCGAAACGGTGACAGACCGAAGGAAGCCAATGGAAATCCTAGTCAAAGGAAATTTCAGAAAGCGACCCTGGTTCTAAGTCTTTGAAAATTATACAATGTTGAACGACACACTGGAAAATATTTATCCTGATATATGTAGCACAGTTCAATACAAGAAGTTGCCTTTGCATGAGCCTACCGAGAAGGAGCGGGCGACTAGAAAGTTTTGTTTATTCCATGAGATTTATGGGAGTACGACCAACGAATGTCGTCACCTTTGGGACATCATCAAGAAATTGATTTAGGAAGGGAAACTCGATGAATATAAAGTAGCCCTAAGAGACAGGGGTAAGGTACCCCGACACCCAAACAAAGTCAGGCATTGCCTAGATCCACTGCCCAAGAGAAGGGAAAGGGGATAGTGATTAACGCCATTTTTGGAGGACCACATCCTATAGGACATAGCATTCGGCCAATGGAGTGTTATGTAAATTCTACAAAGCATCTGGATGTTGCGGAAAAAGCACCCCTGAAACTGCAAGTCCTATCAAGCAAAGAAGGACGATGACCGATGGAATTATCTTCCGCGATCAGGAGTCAACCGGTATAGAGGCCCTGACCGTCGATCCACTAGTAATAACGACCATTATAGGCCCAGCTATTGTGCGAAAGATTCTGATCGACAATGGAAGCTCGTTGAATATATTATTTAAACAAGCCTATGATCAGATGAAGCCGGAATTGAAAGACTTGGAACCATGTACTAGCCAGATACGTAGTTTCAACGAAGCATCCACTGAACCAGTCGGCCGGATCAAGCTATCTGTAGAATTGGGAGACGGAGATCGCAGAAGAGTTAGAATTCTACCATTCATTGTGATGAACATCAACTCCTAGTATAACGCAATTCTAGGACGACCGACCCTAGCTGAGTTCAGGGATGTATTGCTCCGTGGTGTTTACTTTTGAAGTTCCCAACTGATGGTGGAATCAAGACTGTATGAGGAGATCTAGTAACAGGACGAGCCTGCTACTTGGCAGAATGGAAAGAGATACGAAGCAAAAGTAGCAAAGAATCTGAAGATACCTCTCCCCCCACGGAGGGGAATAAAGCATACCAACTACGTAAAACATCCTGGTTAGGACCGTCCGTTCGTGAGATCGAGGATATCGATTCGAGAGAGGACGAAGAACTGGGATGTAGGAAGGCAACCCCGAATGAGGCTACCATAGAGATTTCAATCGACAAAGGAAAGCCCACCAGTGTTTTGAAGATTGGGTCTCATCTCGATCCCCTCCGGACAAGGGAATTGACTGAATTTCTTCATGCAAACATTGACGTGTTTGCATGGATCCATGCTGACATGTGTGGAATTTCACCCTCCATCATAACTCACTCCCTCAGTATTGATCCAAAGTACACCCCTGTAAAATAAAAGAGGCGAATGCTTGTCCTGGAAGATCTGCGGCCCTGAAGGAAGAAGTTAGAAAGCTACAAGCCAATAGGTTTATTCGAGACTCAACATATCCCGACTGGATGACCAACCTAGTACTGGTGAAAAAGGCTAACGGGAAATGGTGGACTTCCATTGACTTTGCCGATCTATGTAAAGCCTTCCCTAAGGACAACTTTCCATTGCCTAGGATTAACCAGTTGGCCAACTCAACCGCAGGTCATGAACTCCTTTCGTTTATGAATGCTTACTTGGAGTACAATTAGATTGCCATGCACGTCCCAGACCAAGAGAATACTAGTTTCATAATAGATATCGGATTATACTGTTATGTAGTCATGCCGTCTAGCTTGAAAAATGCTGGGGCCATATACCAGCATTTGGTCAACCGGATGTTTCACAATCAGATAGGAAAGACGATGGAGGTGTACACGGACGATATGCTGGTAAAGTCGAGACAATCGTCCGACCACGTAAAAGATTTGTTAGAGATATTTGACATTCTCTGAAGATATGGAATGAAATAAAATCCCTTGAAATGTTCTTTTGGAGTGGCATCAGGCAAGTTTCTGAGTTTCAAAGTTAGCTCTCGAGGGATCGAGAACAATCCCGATTAGATTTTGGACATAAAAAGAATTCATTAACATAGAAGAATCAAGGATATACAGATCCTGAGAGGCTGGCAGGCACGGATGCAGCAATGGGTTGATTCATTTCCAAGGCGACCGATAAATACCTACCTTTCTTTGAGTTGATTAAAAGAGGAAAATGGAACTTCGCTTGGACGCCCGACTATGTCAAAGCCTTCCAAAACTTGCTCGATCATTTGGAGAAACCTTCCATCTTGTCCAAACTAATCGACTACGAAGATCTATTTGTGTATTTGGCAGCATCCGCAACGCAATCATCTCGATCCTAATCTTTGAAGAGGACCAGGTACAACGACCAGTTTATTACGTGAGAAAGAAATTGACAGGGGCTAAACACAACTATCCGAAGATTGAGAAGCTCGCTTATAGTTTGTTGATTGCGTCATGAAAGCTTAGATACTACTTTCAGCAAGGTTTTAAATATCGAATATCCGTCGTGTTTCGTCTCAGGGATTTTAATGACTCGTTCTCGTATTGGGGAAGATCTCGGATGAGATGAGTCTAACTGGGGAGTTCGTCTCGTATTTTCATCTCGGGTCTGAAAGTTCATATCGGAACAATCTCAGCGTACAGATATGTTAAAAATGATATTTTAACAAAATGATTTTTTTGAATGTTATCAACAACATAGTAACTTAAACTTAAAATGCAAAATAACTTTATTATTCTTTATTTTGCGAAAGATCATTCATATTATAAATCATAATATGCTTAAAACAGGAATATTGTTAGACAGGAAATATTAAAAGGATCCAAAACATTAAAAAAATTCAACATAAATAGACCATAAAATACATAATTTCATAAGTAACATGTATGTAAAAAGACGAATATGAAAATCTTAAGCATTGTAAAACATATACGAACATACAATATAGTCATTTAACATGCAAAATGTAAAATAACAAAAGATTGATATGGCTAGATTTGAGTTTTTTAGTTATAATTCTAGCTCAGGCACAAATTTAAATTTTAACCAAAAAAACTAAAATCTCGGACGATATTCCAGTATTTCATCTCGGTCGATATATCATTCGATATTGCAATGTCTTGGGCGATATATTCGAAAGGAGATTTAGAGTGATATTTGCTGTTTCGTTTCGGAAGGAGCCCAAAACGAGATCTCGGAGGAGATCTCGGGCGATATTTGCGAGATTTGAAATAGCGACTTCCAAGCTTACCCTATTAAAATATTCACCGACCAACCTCTTCGGCAAATTCTGCAGCGACCAGAGGAAAGCGGGGGACTGCTTAAATGGAACATTGAGTTAAGTCATGTCGACCTGACTTTTGTTCCGCAGAAGTCCATCCGGGGGCAAGCACTAGCTGATTTCATAGCCGAATTTACTACCCTGGAGGATGAAAACCAAGAATAATGTAACAAACTCCCGGATGCAGAGTCGAGGTCAGACACTTGGTAGCTATACCCACTGGAGCTCGTAATGACCGATGCTCTAGTGGTGGCAAAGTATTGTTATCTCCTGAGGGGCGGTCAATCTACTGCGCCCTGAGACTAGATTTTTTGGCAATAAACAATGACTCCGAGTATGAAGCCCTGATTGCCGGGCTCAAACTCGCGAGGACTTAAGAATAACATCAGTTGAAATTTTCTGTGATTCACAACTTATCGTATTTCAGGTTCGGAAAGAATATTAGACCAAAGGAGTTTGACTTTCTACCTATCTTAAGCAGGTCGGGAGATTATTGTGTAACTTCGACCGTTATAGCATCTCCAACATTCCTAGAGAGGAAAATCAAAAAGAAGATAGGTTGGAAAAACTTGCTAGTTCGGACAACACGGATGAAACAGAGCAAGTCCCTATAGAGACTCTGGGCATTCCAAGCATTGACCAGATGAAATTCGACCAAGCAGAAGCCGAGCCTGAAAAAGAGTCTTGGATGACTTCCATTAAGAATTTCCTCCTACATGGCACTCTTCCTGAAAAAAGGAACGAAAGGCAGACTATTGTACGACAAGCTTCTAGGTACGTCATTCAGCAAGACCAACTTTACAGAAGGAGTTTCACTGTGCCCATGTTCCGGTGTGTTGCTAACGATGATATCAAAAGAAAACTGAGAGAAGTGCATAAAGGAGAGTGTGGTGCACACACAAGGGGGCAAACTCTGGCCAAGAAAGTGCTGCGATATGGGTACTTTTGGCCGACTATCAGCAAAGATGCAGCTATTTATTCCAGACAATGTGATAAATGCTAGAGGTTTGCAGAGATTCCATGATCCCCGCCGATCGAGATCACCTAAATGGTCAGCCCTTAGCCATTCTCCGTCTTGGGGATAGACATCATTGGGAACCTACCCATTTCGAAAGGAGGAGCGAAGTATGTGATTGTGGTAGTAGATTATTTTACAAAGTGGGCAGAAGATCAACAGATGACCACGATCACAACAAAGCGAGTCATTAACTTTATTGTAAGAAATATCATATGTCGATATGAGATACCTCGAACCATCATTATGGATAATGGAACCCAATTTGATAGCTCCGAATTCAGATACTTTTGCGAGCGATATCATATCGAGAAGAAATACACTGCGGTTGCACATCCACAATCCAACGGACAAGTCGAAGCAATCAACAAAATCATCAAGTCCATTTTGAAGAAACGATTGGAATGAGCTAAAGGCAAGTGGGTCGATGAGCTCCCTCTAGCCCTCTAGGCATATCGGACCACTCACAAAACTACCACCAGATATACTCCATTCGCCTTGTCCTTTATGATCTGAAGCTGTCATTTCCATCGAACTTGAAGTTCCTTCCCACAGAGCTACATATTATGATCAGTTGTCAAACAAAGCCCTTCTCTTACACTCGTCGGACATGACTGGTGAAAAAAGAGAAGAGGCAAACCTCCGAGCCGAAGCTCACCGATGGAGGGTTGGTTGCTCGATATTACAACAAGAAGGTTCGACACAAGACATTTGATGTTGGTGATCTTGTCATGAAGCGAATCTTCCCAACTCCCGTACATATGAGACCCAAGTGGGAAGGACCCTACGTCATTCAACATAAGTTTGATAATGGAACCTTCAGGCCATCGATTATTGATGGCGAGCCTTTTCAGAGAGCATGTAACACAGAGCATTTACGATCTTATCTTTCTTAGAATTTTCAGTTTCTTTGTTATTTTCTTTGTTTTAGTATTGTAATAAGGTGTTTTTAACACCTACTATTGATTATGAATAAAAGCTCCTTTCCTGCTCTGTTCTGTTGTTAAAAAAAAGGCCTTATGTTGTGATTCGACCGACAGAGGTCACGAGCGTATAAAGGGAGAATGCCTACTATTTAATTATACTATTCGGCCCATGTTTTGCGAGCCAATTACTTAGCTTGAGACTAAAGCACGATGTGGGTCGATTAATTCTGAGTCTGATATAGATTCTCAAATTTTCAGATCACACTTTGTCAACTCAAAGTGAGACGTTCCCAACTTAAGCAGTATGACTACTTTAGAACAGCTCCGACCCTCACAACTTGAGGAGTATAAAATTATAGGCGAGTGTGAAAGGTGAACCCCCGAAAAAAGACCGCTCGATCCTTGAAACTCTAACCCTAAACGACTAGAGGAAGAGTATCAAAGACTAAAGGTACTCCTACTTAGGGACAATGGACTCCTGGCCTGGGCTGAGTCAATCCTAAGTGCGGCTGGAGGACTTGATGACCAAGCTAGTTCCCCATGACGCCGAGGGTAAGAAGGTCGACAAATGACCCGAAAGAGGGTCATGTTAAATAACCCTTGAAGGTAAAACTAAACATCACCAACAAAAGTACAAGACTTGGCGATGACAAAAACACGAGGGCCGCACTAACTTGAAACTTCCAAAGGGCCTAAAGTAAAATTCCAACAAAAGTATTCTAAGCTAGAGGTGGTATATCCGCTTGATCATATCTTCCAATTCTTTCTGCCTAACCATCTCCAAAGCTTCCTCGGTGGTCAACCCGGACTATGATCCCATAAGCGTGTTGCTGAAAGAACTAGAACGACCAGAAACAGTTGTTGCGTCTTGTTTCCTTTTGGTCGGGCTAGTCGAATCTACGAAGGGTGGAACGTTGACCGATGAAATTATGCTCTAAGGAATAGCCTTGAGGGGAGGGGTATTCAGGGGAGTCATCAAACATGTCAGGATTCAGAGATATAATATCTTTCTCGTCTCTGGCCTTCGTGTGGGCAATGGAAGGATGATCAACTACCTTGACTTTACTCACAAACTCAACATTATCATCCTCTGATGGTTCTTTTCCATCCACTTTTTCCTTTGGGACACCAACTATCCCCCCAGTGCGATCTTTGTCCCGCATTACGGCTTCTACCTCGACATTATGCTTTGCTAATGAAGTGCCTCCGATGGAAAAATACAAGGTCTGGTCGAGTAGGTGAACGAGAAATTAAGGAAAAAAGAACAAGTTTACCTTCGATATCGGACTTGGTTGGGTGCTCCCCCACAGCCTTAGATGGGTTTAGAGGGAAGAAAGAAGATGAACAAACCTCCATGTTTGCAGAGGAAGAAGGAAGGGATGTCTTATTCCGACTAGCACCAACATCTCCTTCGGGGACTGACTTCCCCTTTGCCTTGTATCGCTCAGCGTCAGCTAGTTCTTTCTTCTTTTTCTTCCCCTCGGCTAGCATTGCTCGTTCGTCCTCACATAGAAACCGGGTTATTAAAGCCTCTTCATTTATTGGCTTCCCCTTGTCGTATCCTTCTCCTCCTTCACAAAAACTTTCCATGTATCAATCAACACTTTCTAATAATCTCTCATCCAAGCCAGGTTCCTATGATGAAGGACCCTTGCAAATAATATAAGAACTTGGCCCCAACCTTTTCTTTGTATTGGTCATCTCCAAGGCATGTTCGGCTTTGATTAACCGAACATCGATGTCATGTTATAGCCGAAGGTTGTTAGCTGACTCGATTGCAGCAACAACGTTTTCTTTAGCCCATTTTATGTCCAACTTAGACGAGTCAAGGCAGGCTCTAAGATTCTGTACTTCCAGATCTAGTCGACCTTTCTCACTCTTCAATTCTTCAACTTCAATCTTTAAATAATCACATTCTTGGCTCTTTAACTGAAGATGAATCTTTAGGTCCTCGGAGGCCTTCATGCATTCTTCCTTAGTGGTTACAACTTGCGACTCACACTCTTCCACTCTTTTCTCGAGCCACCCGAAGTCTTCTTGTCGCATTTAAGTTCCCTCCTTAGATCAACATTCTCTATCAACTTGCTCTTTACTACTCCACATACTTGCTTAGCATACACATACATTGCATCATATTGAGATAAGGCATAGTCAATGTTAGTTTGGATTCGATGGCGGAAGCATGATGGGAACGGTTGCAGTTCGGGTGCAGGCTGGATTTCAATAAAGACGAGGTTAGGAAAAGCTTCTTCTAACTCCCTAATCCAATTGGCGAGTACCCTTTCTTGATCCAGAGAAAATGACTCTCGAGGACACTTTTCAGGATCAACCGGGAGCCTGAAACGACTCAGGGTAGTCCAAGAATGTTCGGCTTCGTTACTTCCTATAAGGATCTTACCCTTGGAGGGGGAAGAAGACTGATGCTCGTGAGGCTTGTGCTCTCTTCTCCTTTTGAACTTCCTTCTGTCTTCCTCTTCCCCCTCATATATCCGCTTATGCTTTCCCTGATCTCCTTTCCTGTGTTGTTCTCTCTCTCGACTCTTTTTCTCTTTTTGTTTCTCTTCTTTCTTTTTCTTTTTGCGATCGTCGTCTCCCTATTCGTCACCTTACCCGACTTGCAGCAAGGTCGATTCGACAGGCCCGCAGTCTGTAGAAAGAGAGACGAAAATGTCATGATAAAATTCGACGTTCATTACCTCTATAAAATATGATAAAAATAAATGAAGTCAATACTCGATTTGCACAAGGGAAAATGGTATTGTGATGTGCAGTGCCGACGCTATATGAAAATTTTCTTAGGTCGACCCTATAATGGAGTTTGACCCATACCTCCAGTGTCTATAGAATCGGCCGGGGCAGAAACTTCCTCGGACTTGGTGGCGAAGAAGTTGTCGGGATCTAGATTTTGTGAAGAAATGACGGTGTCGGGCATCTTCAAATTCTTTAACCCATGAAAAGGGGATGCCATCTCCTCCTCCTACTGGCCATGAATAGGAGAAGGATCTTTCCTAGCCTCGAATCCTTTCGAATGACATCCACCAGGGTCTCCCTCAAACTAACCCCTCTTGAATATCCTCCAAAGTTTTCGCGATAGTATCTTTTTGTATCATCAGATGGTAGGCCTCCTGAAACAGTCTTCTAATGGCAGATCTTTTTCCCGGTGGGCGAGATTTCTTTTTCCCTTCGGACGAAGGATAAACAGAAAATCCCCCGACTAAGGGTGCTACCCATGTATTGTCAAATGTTCCCTTCCGACTGGGAGTCATTGATGAAGATCCCTCTTTTCTATGTCTTAATGTTATGTTCTTGTCAAGAAGACGGTATCGATGTAAATGAACGTCGGTCAGACACCTCCAAAACTTTTGATGCTTAAGCGTCAACTTAGACAGTATGCCATATCATTCTTCAAATGCTTTCCCCTCAGGTTATTTTGGTTCTTTTTCTGCAAAGCGATCGATATAAGAAATTCCATTATAGACATGTCAAATAAAGTGGAAAGTTTACTACATTGAAGCCAATGACGAGCACATCCCGATTGATGTTTAATGTAAAACAAGTCACGCTTTATATCCCCCACTTTGCTTGGGTTTTTCTCAATAATTTTCCAGCTGCGGGCTGCTTCGAAATAAAGATAGGAGGAGGATTGCTTCCCATTATGCTTAAAGTTGAAAAAGAAGACTACATGATCAAAGGTCAGAGGGTGACCCAAGTACTTCATGTATAGAAAATGTAACGATAGCAAGTTACCATAAGCGATTGGATGAAACTGCATCGGAGCCAAGTTCATTCATCGTAGGAAGTTGATGATAAATAAAGGAAATGGAGGGATAGCTCCAACAGTACACATAGGTTGAGAAAATGCCATGTAACCTTCCAGGGGATTGTGAGGACGATCGTGTTCTCTGGGAAGTCGGACCTCTCCCTAAAGGATTTTGTGCTTAGTGGTTATGTTCTGCAATTGTTTAAGGGTCATTGTACTTTCTTCAGCATTTAGGGGATTTCTCAAAATCAGCGCGCTTGGAAGTGTGTCGGGCACTGCCAGTATAACTACTGTTCCGCTCGACTCAACTGTTACCCTGAGAGGAGGGGGTGAGTATGTCGAACCACCTTAGGTGTCAATACCTAAATCAGATTTAGAATTGGCCGAAGACTCAGGAGTGCTATCTACTGTAATTGGGACAGATAATTCTTTACCCTTACCAGTCCTTGTTTGCGAACACCTTGTTTCCTGACCATTGTAAGCGATCTATTAGCAAGAAAACCGTTAGTTAAAGACATGCAAGAATTGATGATAATTAACTTCTGAAGGGATAAATAAAATCGACCAGAGATCTTATCGGGCTAGAATCAGAAATCGTTCTAGAAGCAATTACTCCTACCTTACGGTGCTATTTTGATAAATGATAATCACAAAATCAGTTTTGTCCTTATAGGCCAGACTTTACAAAAATCGCCATATTTACCTGCATATACCCTTATAGCCACCCTTTCACACGTTGCCACGTGTTCAAGGGTCTAACAATGCCTAGAAACACACGACATTTTGAAAAGGCGGGATACATCTCCTTCTTTGTACCATTTAAAGATGGTAGTTCTGATACCTTTGAAGTTTGCCACAATGGTGTCAGGATCACCACCGACAGCCGCATCGCCGCCGACTCTGGCAACTCGGTGCGGGTGATTCTGGCCATGGACTACGTAGAGCACAAATTATGATAAAAAAGTTGGAAAAAAGAGGATTTGTGTATGAAAGTGACATCAAAATGCATTGAAAATATGAGAAGGAGAAATCAATTCATACCTGTAGAAGCAATGGAAGTAGTGATCTTGATTGCAGATGAAGAGAATTTCTCAATTTTTTCTAAATAACAGTAAATTAAGTTGTGGTAAAGAGTAAAGGTGAAAGAAATAAAGTGGGTCATCCTTTTATAATATAACGGGGAGACTCATCGTATGCAAATGACATACCCCTGGTTCAGGCTCAGTAGATGTGTCAATCTAGAAATAGACCAAGTTTAACCGAATAGACGTATGGCAGCAGAGCCTCATCATTACCTGAGCCAGTGTAAATTTCGAAGGAATTCGATAGGTCAACTTCAGTTTACGAGACTCATGAAGGAATGGCTCAAGCCGACTTAAAGATGATTTTCTGGTCCATACGGAAAAGTAACTTGAAGTAAAGCGACTACAAAGCATGTTCCATTTCCAATGCGACATACTTTGGGGGGCAAAGTGTTGATGGGCCTTTTGGCAAGGCCATCAAGGTTTGTCGGCGTCATGGACTTGTGTCAGAGAAGCGTAGCTAGAATCCGCAATGATCAGATCGGCCGATCAGGTCAAGCCTGATCCAAAACAGAATATCTACCCCAAGAATAGATCATGCTTAGCATTAATTATTCCAAGCCTTTTGAATAGACTGGGTCAACTTCCACCTATCGATACCTATTCAAATCATGTCGATTCTCTAGGACTAGAATGCCTCTTCATGCTCTCCGATTAAGTAGGATCGAATTGCACGTATCCCTGCCAACTCAAGCACTGAATCACCTATAAATATACTTTCTAGACTTAGAAGAAAGAACTTTTGGCATTTTTCTGACTATATCACCATTGTAGCTATTCAACTGCAATAGATTATCTTATATAAGAAGAATTACAAAGTGGACGTAGGCTCATTAACGCCAAACCACTATAAATTTGTGTGTGATCGCTCTTTTCTACATTTTTCATTTTTATCTGTCTTTCATTTAATCTCTACAAATTTATTTTTGGGTGTTTTGCCAATTTTTGGTGTCAACAAGAAACAAATATGCAGCAACAAAAGAATGGAAAAGAATATGCGGCAGATAAAGAATTGTCCCTACTACATCCATTAACTGCCAATTATGTTTGCCTTTTCATCCATCCAGTTAGTTTAGGAAGTCAAAAGTAGGGGAAAGAGATATTTAAAAATACTCCATTCTTTGACATAGGTTAGTCACCAAATATGTGCTTTCATTTATCTATTTGTATGCACCTGCATTGATCAAGCTACCACATTTATAATTTTGGCATTAAAATAAGGTCCGTTATTTCATCTTATATAGTTATCAAAATGGATACACTTAATTCTTGGAATCAATTTAACTAAACAATGATGCTGCAGTTGTATACTTTTTTCATCTTTGATTTTCTAACGTGTAAGACCTTGTCCTCTTCCATTTAAGTATCATTAAAGTTTTGTGATATACATTAATTTATCCTTTTTCTTTCCAAAATAAAGATAAAAACAATGATTATGCTTTTATGGTGTTTATAATAGAAAACTTGGATTTGGTTTAGTTATTTAATCCTATGCCTGCAAGTGTTTTGCTTGTTTTGTATATTCTGAATACAAAACCTGCCAATAATTGTACCACTTATCTTGATTTTGAAATCTAAATGTGATATCCCTTGATTTTTCATAACCAATATAAATTGTTCACGAATTGTGGTTTGTTACAACATGTAGTGTACAAATTACAAAATTATTGTTGTATTATTTAAGTTGTTAATCAGAATGCATACAATTTGTTGGCCTGCCTATAAAAAATTGAAGATAACTTGGATACTTCAATAGTCTAGAAAACAAAAACAAAAAATATTTTGTCGATGTTACTACAGTTTGGAAAGTGGAAAATAAAATGATGGAAGTAGTCCTTCAATTTGCAAAATTAAGGAAAGAATAAAATTGATTGAAAGAAAAAAATTAATAAATTGAACAAAGCGGTCCTTCTTAGATCATACATTAAAATAGACATATTTGTCAAATGGAAAACTCAACCAATACGCACATACATATGCATATATTCAGAAAAATCAATCTGGCCAAAAGTTTGAAAATATTGTAGAAAAAAAAGCTAAGCCAGTTTTCTCTTATAGGCCACTTTTATATAGTGGTATAATTGAATGCAAAATTTCCATTCAATAAGTCATTAGCAAAAAATGTTGTCCAGAGATAGAGTTATATTTCTAGTTGGCTACCCCAATTTCCTTCTCGCCAGCTTATTCGTAAATTAATCTTATTCGTTGATTAAAATCACAATGACTATCATTATTGTTACTTTAGCTTGGGTAAATTGTATTAATTTTTCTCTACTTCAATCCTAATTTAAGTTTGTTGTACTTTGAGGATGAAAAAATTGATATTACTGAAGGTCTTACTTTATAGTTGTTCAAAATAATTAGTAAATGTTTCTAAAAAGACATACATTCTTTGACTGTAGGTATCTGATGCAAATGAAAGCAGAAGGAGATGCTTCAGAACTCAGTTAGCTGATATAGAGAAAGTAAAGAAATAATATAGGAAGGTGGTATGTCGTAAATTTTATTATGGACAAGGAGATGTTGTTGATATTGAAAGCAGCAAGCTCTCTTTTATAAATCCATGTATATCATCTTACACAAATTTATTGTTCCTTATGTAAACATGTTGCCAAACCAACATGCAAAATATAAACTTCAAGACTACAAAATTTTGATTTTAATATGGAAGTGCATTTAACTCACGTGGTTAGAGGTAACATGTTCATGACAATGGTTCTAAAGGTTAAGGATTCGAGCCTTTGAGACGTCATAATGAGTGTTTTGCTCAAATTAATATCATGTTATTAAAAAAATTAATGTCATATGATTCATGAGAAATATAGGGAACTTTAGTGGAAACATCCTCCTCAATATTCAGAATATATCGTTGTTCCTCCAAAAAATAAACATATTATAAAAAATTGTTATCCATCAATGATTGTATTAAATTTGGTTTTACAAGTTTATCACAATGATGAACATGAATTGACAAAAAAGGCCCCTAATTCTAAATGATACAATAAATTAATTATAGTTTTTCTTCTTCTAAAGTAACTATATTAGATAGGTCTAGATCATTATAGCGTAACGGGTATGGTCAGGAAAATCAATAAAATAGACTTTTACTTTTGGTTGTAAAGTAAGAGCATAGATTGAAATTAATTCTTTATGCGAACTTTAGTTGGTAAAGTTTAAAAAGTTAAGTAGATAACTTTGGATAATTTTATTATCATATCGATTTAGTGAGTCTAATGAGATTAATTATTGCTACAGTTTTTAGGATACGCTGATGAATGCCAATGGACTAAAAAAAATTCCAACTTTAGATGTTAATTACTGTGCACATAATCAAATTTAAAAATTATTGCTACATTTATTAACATTTGTATCTCACTCTATTTTTTTTTAATTAAGAATATCGACCCTCCTTTGATATATGTAATAAATCAATTGTACGAATGTAATATATTTAAATGTTGTTTATAAGGCAGACGTGAATAAAAAAAAGAGCATTAAGCATATAGAGAAAGTTGAAATATTTTTTCTATATGCTAATTAATATAAAGTGAAAAGAGTTGAATTAGATTTTACTTTTGCAACGTATCCCCATATATATATCGTCCGCTAATACACGACCAATTAGGGTCTGGACAAATTTTTTTTCTGTCACCCCATTTCGAGGACTCACGGAAATACCTCGGATAGTACCACAATCTGTTCTACGTACAATAATGGATTGCAGAAGCAGAAGGGTGGACAGTTGGAGTTGCAGAACAACAAATCGAATGAATGAAATTCAGGGAACGGAAGCGCTATTCGTGGAATGAGCAACGGACAGATAGAGTTTAGCTATACACATCGATTAGGGAAGAGCTAAGACGGATAGTCATTACTCACTTCATCTTTATACCTCTTCTAAGCTAATTACGTGTTCCATCTATTAATTAAATGTAAGTTCATTAGGATATTACCATGAAATAAGTATTGCAGACTAATTTCCAAGTGGTAAATTATTTATGGTTATGTAAATGGTAGCATCATTAGCATGTGATGACTTGCTTTAGTTACCGTGTTCATTGCTTTTTCTTAAAAAAAAGAAAAGTTGTATCAATTTATCATACGTTGACTTATAAATGGACATATTATTAATAAAAAAAATATTCAGTATGCAAGTGACTTAAATTTATTCTGCGCAAATGGCATTTTAAATATATAAAATAATATATTCAATATACATGTTACTTATTGCAGTGTCTCCAAAATGAGCACTTTCTTATTTGAACTTTAAAAAAATTACAATTTTATAAATATGCCATTATTCAATTTTATTCCCTTTTATAAGCCTTCCATCCATGGGTTGTCTTTCATCGTCATTTACTTTTATATAGATATGGAAATACATCCTCACATAAATTCATTTAAATGAGTTGTGCTCCAAGTTGCTATTTAACCTCATTTTTATTCAATACGTCCATGTCTTTGAAACTATTTCTTAATGCTAGATAGTTTGGTTTCAATGATATTCAATTTCATATGGACTGTAATAGTATCTGACATGACATCACACATGGGTATTAAAAACAACTCCTGATAACTTTAGCCTTGATTGATAAACTATGTTGTCCTCAATTTCTACATTTGTAGACACATATACTATTTTTCATCTTTTTAGATGTGAGTTTGAATCTGACATATGAAGACTAGAAGGAGTTTACCTTTGTTCGCATTGACCATCTTTCTTTCTTTTTTCCCTAAATACATGAAAATATGATTGATAGCAGTACTTTATGTACACATTTTTTGCACATATGGACCTTTTCGTTGTATGCTTATCGCATTTCCAGTACTGCATCAATAGTTTTTATGACCATTCATGTTTTACAATCTGATTTATTAAATAAATCATTTAATCATTTAAAGTTATGACAAGGGCCGAAATGATTTAAGTGAAAATTTCATATATAATACTAAATAGCAGTTCAAACACAAGATAACTTTTATATGATACATATTGGTAAACCATAAACCCCATAAAGAATTATATATTACAACATCAATGGAGCAGAGAACGACCTTTACAACTAGAAAACTAGTTGAAGATTTACTCTAGGAGTTGCGGCTATGTGACATATACATAGTTTTTTTTCTTCTTGACTATGGCATTGTTTTTGTTATTAAGTATTTACCTGCTATGTTATGCTTTGCTCATCCTATCGAATTTAACTACTCTTTACTCATTATGCTTACCGCAAATATACTGATGTGTTGCATATCTTTATTAAATAGGAATGACAAGAAGTGCAAATAATCTTCTATTCAGAAAACTCTCCCTTCCTGGTTGATCAAGCTGCTAAGCTCAAGTTAAGGAAGTTGTACTACTTGAACTGTCATGCGCTTTGACCTAAACCAAATGCAGTTTTTCTTCGCTTTTCATGATGTTATTTATTATTGCAATAATTGTGTTACATATGTTGTCCTATAACAACATGCAACACGCATTCCATTACATTTATGCATTGCTGCTACTGTTGTTCTAATGTCTAAACGTGCACTATGGTTGGGTCAATTGAAGTTTTATTATATATGATGCGTTTTAAATGCTTTAATCAGTTTACAAAAGATAAGAGATATTTTCAGTAGTTAAAATCAAGATGCATTTAGTCTGAGGTTGTTTTTGCACAAAAACTTCCCAATGTATGTATTATCGATACTTCATTTAATTACTAAAAACAATAGTTTTTTACGGTCTAATGTTTACTTTCCAACTTTGACTTCCAATATTGAATTACTCTCCAACATTATATCCATGAAAAATGGTTCAACGGACTGAATTATGTTGTATTCATCTTATGTTAATGTTTTAAATGCAAATTCTATGTCCATGTTGTATTTGGGCTTTAGTATAAAATTATGAAGTCCTACTTCATTCTTGACACTGTAAATATGACCGCAATTGCCAAATAGTCTGACTTAAACGTAAGAACATGATGTTCGACATGATTTTTGTTTTCCCTGTGCATGACCCTGTTGTCCATACATGATTAATGGTACGATAATGATTAAGAATAAGAAAGTTATACAAATTTGAACTATTATTCTCTTGCCTATTGTGGTATGCGGCTTTCTAAAATTATATCAAATAAATATTATTTGAAACAAAATGTGAATGATAACATTTCTTTTTTTTGCAAGTGTCATTCAATAAATATACGCAGTTCTATTATCAAGGCTCCAATTTGCCTTATACTAAATTTTTAATGAACGCGAGTGATTTTAAATTGTTGTTAACTTTGTATTTTTATACAAATACTTGCACCAGTATGTGTGCAAAGCACAGGTTCACACTAGTATATTTTTAATGTGGGACTTCAAAAATAAATTAACCTAGGTCTTCTCTTATAAAATGATTAAAAGTGTTTTAAATGATTTCAAATTAAACATCATATTTTTTTCCACTTACGCATTATTTTGAGAATATTGTTAGATTTAGGCTATTTTGACATTAATCTCACATTACTCATTTTAGATTATAATTCTGTAAGTTATTATGGATGGTTTTATGTTATTTTAGACACTCAAAGGACCATTGGTTGCATGGTTGCTTATCTGCTTCATTTAGATAAAAACGATGGAAAATCTCACTTGCTAGAGGTTAATGTATCTCTATCAAATGAACAAGATGATAGCTACATGAATGTGATAGAATTTGGAATATATTAACTGAGCGCACAAGGGATGACAAATTCAAACAAATGAGATAAATTTATGGAGGAACATCAAAGCTAGCAGACTGTTTTGAAGATAAAGGAGCATCAGAGCATGTTGATTGATCCAAAGATGGAGCAGTACTGGAGCATGACAACTAATATGTTGATGGAATATGGACTTGACGACATGCTTAGATTTAAGGACGAACGTTGAATATTTTCATTTGATGTGTATTTGAATACTTTTGGTTAAATACATGATAAGAGTCGTCAACGTCGATGACTGCGGAGTGACTGATATCAACCACTATTGATGATGGATGTTTTGACCAATTTTGATATGGATGACGATGAGGCTTCGAGGAGCAGGAAACGGTGATTCGTTCGTTGGTGATTTTAACCTGATGGATCTTCGATCAATAATTTTGGTGTCGAGGCAAGGATATGGTGCTTCAAGGTCATGGTTTCATCACTCGACGATAGTGATTCAATTACAGAAAGCAGCGGCTTCAAAAGATGGATGGTTGTACTTCCAGACGCAGAGTCAGCGGTGATGAGCCATTAGAACTGCTAGAGGAGGGTAGGAAGCACACAAGTGAGTTCGACAACAAGTTGGTCGTTTAGGTTTGTCCTGGTCAAGGCGACTTATGACAGGAGTAGCAGATGCAGTTCTAAGAACAGACTCTACTGTGGAGGATATGTGCAAATGGATCACTGATGTGTAAGGGCTCGATGGGTACTTAAAAAAGAAGGGCTAGTGCGTTTGATGTCTGACCAAATTGGGTCCTTATCACAAAGTTAGGATATTATTTCCAAAGTTGGGAAATTTACAACATCCATTTGGACCAAGTTTGGTTCTTACATTTGTGGTGTACAAGTTGGTATGACCTAGTTCCCAAACAATTGAGCGACATGGATTTGAGTACCAATGAACTGAGCGTTATCATACATTCCACGCATTAAGTGACTGACTGTGAGGATGTATAATGGATGTCATGTTTGCTTGATTCTTCACTCTTAGTACTTAGATATATAGTACACCTATGATGATTATCATCGAGTAATAGATCTTAATATGTGCTGACTTTATAGATGAAGGGGCATTTCTTGTTTGATTATCCATACTATTTATTCCATATACTACTACTACTTTTATGGTATTTTCAGATTTTTTTTTAAATCGTTCATACAAGGCTATTGTGTGGTTAAGAGTTTTGTCTTTGCTTCTTATTATCGCAGATACTCTTAAATGAGTAGACTAATAACATGTGTGAACATTGTTTGGAGCTATGCAGGTGGGTTACCAAGAGATGGCGTCTTCTTATATTTATACTTGTGTTATTATTGTTTACTCTGCCATATAAGTCGTTGGGCCTTGATAGTGTTGACTTATTACTATTAGCAATAATTCATCAACAAAAATTTTCTATCATTTGTATAGACCCTATTGCCAGTTTGCAAAACTATATGAGCATGCACACTTTGATTATATGATTTTTTTAACCATCTCATCTGTTTTATATATGTAATTTCTATTATATTTTGTTTGATGCCCTTTGTGAGATACAACAAGTTTTGTGATTATTATGGTATTTCTTTCTTTCTATTTTCTTATATTCTCTTCCCCTTTTCCCCCATATATGTTTAGTTGTTATGTTTATTTCCCATGACAACCATCCTACATCGAGCGAAAGCTTATAGAACGCGCATTATATTGTATAAGCACCAGTGGTGTAGTCTAGTTATCACAGCTTACATACTATTTCTTCCATAACATAACCTTATTTAATTTCATATTATAATTTCAATAAAATTTATTAAATTAATATTAGCTATGGATACCATTTAATACATGTGAATAACCTTATTTATCATTAATTTGTCCAAATTTACCATTATTATTCATTTTATTTCAACTAATTGTCTTTCAAGTCAAATCCAAAGTTAAATTTAATTAAACTCCTAGAATATTATAATCATAAATAAATGTTCCATTCAAGGTACAAAATATTCAAAACATTATCAAAATATCCCAAGAATCATCCATAGAACGCAAGATATATCAATAAATATAACTTTTCATCGATAAAAGCATATTAAATATGTTAAAAATCCAATCAACTGGACAAAGTAAACCATACCAACATGCTTTTGCAAAAACCTGGAATCTTTATAAACAAAGGGCCAAATCTTCCTAAACTTCGCTATGAGTCCAACAGAAGGAACGATGCATGAATTAGAGGTTATATACAAAGGCATTTAAGTTTGAAGTTATATAATTTAATTTAATAAAATAAAAAAGTAGGGCTAAACAACAAATTCAAATACCCTACTACAATATTTTCGATGACTGTTGCTATTAGCATCATAAAACACCCTTAGAGTTACTTAGCAAAAGTACTGGAAAACAAACTTATAAACTCTTAATTGATTACCCGATAATCAAATGTCATTTTGATAATCTTTCCTGATCTCAAACCTGAAAACCTATTTTCTTGTACTAATCTATTTCCAATCAAAATAATTAGACAAATAAAGATAGAACAGAGACAAAACGCGGTCTTTTGTTATATTTTTTTTTACCCAACCCGTTTGAATGATAAATAGACAAACTCGCCTGCCCATCATGGAGGAGAATGGTAATATACAATTGACAGCACTGTAATTCCAGATGATAGCACCCCGTTCTCTACTCAAAAACCCATCAGCGCCTTCTTTGACTGCGTTACCGCCATTAGCTTCGATCATTCTAGAACCTCCGACGCCACCATCATAATCCCCTCCTCTCGCAAAGGGTCGGCCTAAGCATATTGATTGCCCTATTCCAATATAAAAATAATTTTTTGTTGCCCATTATTTAATAAACAGTAATAAATTTATATGGGTAACATAAAGTGCAAACTCCATTATAAAATTTAATGCCAATCACAAAATATGTGTTGACAAAATCATTTCGATTACATACAAAAAATATAAATATTAACTTAATACACTAAAATAGCAACAACTACCAACAAACAACTTCTTCTTGCATTTTTATAAGCATACTCGTCTATTATCTCTTCATTTAAGTAAATCTAAGTATTCATTTCCAATTGAAATTGTAGCTAGCACGCTTAGTCTTCCTTGCGACATGGTAGTCCGATGATATGTTTTTTTTATCAATTTCAATTTTGAAAAGCTTCTTTCCACCGAAGCAACCGTAATGAGGATAATCATTAAAATTTGATAAGCAAACCAAATATTGAGAAATCAATATACATCTTCATAAGATCTTAAGAAATTTAAAGCACCGATTGATGTGGTCAATTTTGATGGTAGAATTCTGTTTAATTGGCGAAGCTCATAGAACAACGCCTTACCACAAATATCTTGCACTTCATCATGGGTTAAGAAACTTTCTAGATTCATGCAAGTCCTTCAACTCCAACTAGCCATCATCAAGAAAATTGAATTTTAAATTTAACAAAAAGACAAAAATTCCTTCATTTTGTTGAAATTGCTCAAACCGGCCTTCAAGTGGAGTTAAATTTTGATTCATCATATATTGATATATTAATTTTTAATTATGTCATTCCTTATTATTATTTTTTACATTTCATTAATAATATTGATGTGTAATTGAAAATAAAAAATATTCTGTGTTGGATTTATTTTTTAATTCGTCCCTTTTTTTGATGAAAATGAGGAATACTAGTTAATTTTTGGGTAATTAATTTAGAAGAACAAACGATATTAAAATTTTATTCATTAGGACATGCGCCTAAAATTTTACTCAGAAGGACATAAGCCTAGAAATTTCCGTCGCTCCTTTCTTTCTTCTCCGAACCGTCGTGCCTTTCTCTCTTCTCCGATTTCGTACCACGACATCAGCAAATCAAAATTAACGAAATCATCTTAAATGGAAATCGAATGAAATCAAAATCCGCGGCATGTAGTATAATCGAACCCTAAACATCAATCGAAATAGAAAAATTTAGGGCACGAAATCAATCTCAAAAATCAACCTCGATTGGATTTTTATTTGATACTATAATCATTATAATTTAATGATGATTTCTGCCAATTAGTTTTAGGGTTATTTCGCAAAGTGATTCGTTATTTTTTTTGGTTCTGCAATTTTAATGTTCTTCTTTTCAGCGCGTGGGTTTCAATTTTATAATTTTTTAGGTATCATTTTTGTTTATTTAACACTATTTTATATTCGTTTGTTATGTTTTTAATGTTGTATTTATTTTGTAGTTGTATTGTTGCATTATCTATGTATTACAGTCGAACTTATTTTGTTATAATCAACCAAACTGTGATGTAAGTAATTTTTGTGTTACTTTTTATTTAAAACATTACAGCAGTTTTTAGGTATCATTTTTATATTTTTTTTTTGTATCATTTTTACTGTATTCACTGTGCTATGTTGTTTTAGTTACTTTTTGTTGCTGTACTATTGCACTAGTTTTGTAATTCAATTGAATTTATTTCATTTTAATCAATCAAATTGTGATTCAAACATTTTATGTATTGCTTTTGTCGTTAAAATATTAAAGAAGATTTTAGGTATCATTTTTATATTTTTCTAGGTATCATTTTTATGGCTTTGTGTATGAGAACTGTGGCAAATAGGTAGATTTGTGTTGTTTGCTTTGGTAATTGACTTTTTTTTATGCACAACATTAATTCTAACTGATACCCACTGATAAAAAAACAACACCCATCTAGTCAATTCAAATCTCATAGAAATAATATTTATTCTCAATAATACCTACTGATTTAAATAATAGTAGCAATCGATTCAATTCAATTATCACAAAAATGAAATTATTCTCAATAATACACAATAATACCCACTTGTATCATATGATACCTACAACTATACATAACTGATATACTAGGATACATTGTTTACTACACGATATAAGTACATACAACACTGCTCCCCATTCCAAGAATGCATTCATGCATTTACTTTTATTTGTACTCAACCCAGTCTTGAATTCAAGTAAATTCCAGTAGCATGCAGTATCAGCAAGAATTTCATACACAATCAAAACTTATACCAACATAATAATGTAAATTCAACTAGAAAATATAAAACTGATACCTTAAAAAAAAAAAAACTGATACCTAAAAACTGCTATGATGTAAATTCAACTAGAAAATATAAAAGTGATACTTAAAAAAATAATATAAAAATGAAACCTAAAAACTGCTATGATGTAAATTCAAATAGAATATATAAAAGTGATACCTAAACAAATATAAAAATGATACTTAAAAACTGCTATGATGTAAATTCAAGTAGAAAATATAAAACTGATACCTAAAAAATAATATAAAAATGATACCTAAAAACTGTTATGATGTAAATTCATGTTGAAAATATAAAACTGATACCTAAAAAAATATAAAAATGATACCTAAAAACTGATTTGATATTTTAAAGGAAAACTAATGAATAAAAATGTTTACATCCCACTTTGATTGATTAAAATGACATAATTTCGATTGAGTTGCAAAGTTAATGCAACAGTACAAGTACAAAACCAATATATCACGAAAATAAATTAACACAGAAGCATAACACTATAATAAAAGGAAAAATGATACCTTAAAAATGAGAAAATGATACCTACAAACTGCTACTACATTCACCATCCAAAAAAGTAACTTCCGTCGTTCATCTCTGTCGTTCGTCTCTCTACGACGAATTCACAAAATCAAAATCACGAAATCATCTTTACTGCCTATCGAATCAAAATTCGCAGCACCTTCAATAATCGATGAAGTTTTCGAGACGATAAAATTATGGCAAATTGTATGAATTGAGGAGATCGATCGATTCTGAAGATGATCTAACGAAAGAGATATTTGAAGATCAAATCGTGAAGATAAAAACAACGCTGGAGAAAAATTGAACGAGGAAAACATCACGCGAAATAGGAGCGACGAAGAAGAAGCGGAGCACGCGATTTATAGAAGGAAAATATAATTACTGTATTGTCCTTTTGGTTAAATTTTTAATGGCTGTGCTTATGAATAAAAATGCCCTTAATCTTGTCTTTGTAATTATTTTCCTTTAATTTTTTGGGTAGGAATACAATTAGCCAATGTTTTAGCCTGCAACTAAAATTTCTAAGTTTTGTGTGCCATAACTCTGTACTCAGCAAGTCGATTCACAAGTTTAAAGAGACGAACTCAAAAAGAGACAGCCCAATGTCTGTGAGTATAGTTTAATAAACAATTATACATATACTCACATCCCCTATTTTGATTTAGACAATCAGCCCTGAAGGTTTGGCAGGAAAGTTCAATTGCAAACCATCGATCTCCATATAGCGGCGATATTCAGACGAAGCTGACGGGAGGTAGGAGGAATGACAGCAGGCGATTGGCTACGCGAAACAGGCTAAACGCAGTGGGTCTTTTTTTTTTTTTTTTTTTTTTTTTTTCTGGCTTGCTGGTTCGCTTGCTTGAAGTGAGAATTAAAATCCTTTTTTTTTGTTGCCCTGTTCTTGTTGCCCTAGGCAACGGACTAGCCAGTGCCACCACCGGCGCCGCCATCAATTTTCGAAGAGTACCTTTTCAGATTCTTGTTACCGCGGCAAGGACCCCCATTAAGACCCCATATCTTTCTCAGATCCAAGCTCCATTTTTTTACTACCAAAAGCCTAAAACATGCACGGCCGACCCCGCAAACCTTCATCGCCACCAGATTCAGCCGCCGATGCTGCTAAATCCGCAAAGCTGAAAGATCTACAGTCGCAACTCCTCCTCAGTCACAGAAACAAGCTGTATTTCTTTTTCCCGATTTATCGAATTTTGTCTTCTTTACAGTTACTTTAATTGAGTCTGATATGCTAGGTATACTAAAGAAGCAGTAGAAGCTAGTGCGAAATTGTTAGAGATGAACCCAGAAGTTTATACAGCATGGAACTACAGAAAGTTGGCCCTTCAGCATAATGTCAAGGGAGTTGAAGAAGCTGCGGTACTTAAAGTTTTTGTTGATGAAGAGCTCAGAACTGTAAGTTTTCTCATTTGATCGCTAAATTACCTTTTTTCCCGTAACAGATAAAGTGTAGATACGATAGCTGTAGCATCAGGGGCGTAGCCAGAAATTATATGATGGGGGTGCCAAAAAAATTTAAACGAACAAACAAATAAGTATGTGCTTAAGTTTTTGGACACAATATTGATAATTGTGAAAGTAAAGATGCAGTGGAAGTTAATCAGGAAAAAACAAAAGGAAAGAAGCCAACAACAGCATCAGCACAAGAGAATTTGAAACAAGTGAAAAACACAAGGAAACAATGACAAGAGCAAAGCACAAGGTAAAGAGTTAAATGAGGTAGTGCAGAATGGTAATCTCACTGAAAATGACACAAGTTTGAGGACCGAAACTGATATGTTGAGGAAGCTATTAATGATTAACAAAAGTAATTTGCATTCAGAAGAAGTGCAGCACGCAATCATGAATCATCAATGAAAATGTAGTCAGCACAAGTCTTGAGCCTAACATAACAAAGAACAGTGCACTGCTTATCCAACCAATGCCTGATGAAAATGAAGCAACTGGAGAAACAATGGAAATACCAAAAAAAAGTGGTAATGAAGTTATGGAGGAAATCCCTTCCGAACGTACCACATCTGCTACACTGTAACACAATCTGATCTTGAGATTCAAGCCTCAAAGCACTTGTGCATCACAGAAGACAATGCTTTCCCTATCAATAAACTTGTTACTCCAGAATTTCAACCTGCACTGCTAGCATGCCTACATGCCTAACATAACAAAGAACAGTGCTAGCATGGCCCCCACTGGTCCACCCCATGCTATACCCCTGTGTAGCATATGACCATTTTTCAAAACCTTAATTGACAAATGCACTTTATTTCTTGTGGACTGGGTGATAACAACTCTGTTATCTTTTAACTTGTTTGCTTTTGCTTAAATAGTGTAATTATTGCTGTTGTCATCATCATCATCATCATCAGCAGCAGCAGCAGCAACAGATTTTGTAAACTAATTTAGAGGCAAATATGAGATTTAGAAGTAATGGTTGTTGTTAAAAACTTACTATTATCTCTGGAACTGAAGCATCTAACTTGCAGTTTAGTTACTAGCAACTCACAAAAAATAACGTGAACAATCACGCAGTAACCAATCACCAAAATACTATATGTATAGAACAGGAAGACACTTTTTGGTTCGATGTATCGTTCACATCCATTGATCCAACAACTGTACCGTCCTTACAACTATAGATTAAAAGAGAATGCAGTAAAAAAAAAAAAAAAAACTTAATTTCTTTTGATTCTGTAAACTAGGATTCTACTTCAAGAAGACAACATTGGTTCTCTAGGTCACAACGAAGATGGGATCCTGGGGACTAGAGATGTTCTATCAGAAGTAGCGCTCTGACCGTTAGATTAGACCTTAGAATCATCACGGTCGATTCTACAATGCCCGACCCAAAACTACATTTGGGAACTACCTAAACTAGGCTTCAAAGTGCTGCCTGGCGACTCTTTCGAAGTGCACAATTTTGTGCATTGACTAGTCAACCACTATTTGTGCCAGTGGTAAACTGATCATATGCTTGGATGCCTAGTTAAACACCCCTGCCATTTTTTATGTGCTGGAGCTTTTGATTATTGCTTCGTTTGATCTTTTTTTCCTCCTTTGCAAAGCTTTCAAGCTCCTCTTTAGTCTGATCAATTTTCACATTTGAATCATATAATTCGAACACCTCATCCGATTCAAATATAATCATCTCTGTAAATCGTTTGGATCTCAAGGTTGCACTCCTGTGTTATCATAGCGATCGCTATAGCGCGTTATTGCGCCAAATAGCGCATAGCGCATAGGTTGCGCTATTCTACTGCTTATAGTGCAGGGGTCCCTTATAGCGCGCTATTTTATCATAGCGCAACATAGCGCATAGCGATAAATAACGCGCTATTTTTCTTTTCTCTTTTTAAGGTTTGGAGAGTGTGTAAAGAAGCCCGTTCTAGCCCTTTTTATTTGAATGAAAACGTAAGAGGTCCATTTTGTTTTTATTTAGACAATAACATAACAAGTGAATCAACTTCTAACCTAAGGCAAACTTACTTTATTCTTCAAATCAATTTCTGCTGCTAGAAAAGCTGAAGCTGACTTCAATTAGTTTGTTTATTTTTTATTCATTTGGTTTCGTGATTGGCTTTACTTTTGTTTTCTCCTTCTCCAAATCCGAATTTTAAAACTATCCATGCCTTTTTTTCCCTCTTTTATCTACTTTCTAGATGGACATACAGTTTTTTTTTTTTTTTTTGGAGATATTTTGAGCATATATGTTTTGTTTTGTGCTTTTTTCCTATGTTAACCTTTTGCTGAGATTTTTTTATTAAAACAAAAAACTATTTTCTACTTTTTAGATGAACATACATGCTTTCATATTTTATGTGAATTGTACTTTCCATGCATTTTTCATGTGTTAACTTTTTTTTGAGAACTTTTATATTTTATGTGAATTGTACTTTTCATGCACTTTTTTGGTAGAATCTCATCATAACTCACAAACATAATAAATTTCATCATAAGTCGTTAATTTAAGAATAAATTTCAAATTGTGTAAGACATAAATATGTTATATCCATCAATAATTTTGAATGTACAATATGAAATTATTAATTTTTCTCTAACATAATTACATTTAACATTAAATAAAGATAACATATGCATGAAGTACACTAGCATTGCATTTGGAGCCTTAAACGCCTTGGATGTGGCACAAAATCTGCAACAAAAGCATTAAATTTCAGTTATGTATGATAATTCGATTAGTTGTATAAAAAAATATTATAGCGCGCGCTATAGCGCATAGCGCAAGCCATGCGCTATTCGCTATTGACTACACTGTGCACCCCATGATGTTAAGATAGCTCGAAGTGCAACAAGCTTGGATATTGCTGCCTAAACGGAACTTTAGGATCAATTTCCTTTCCGAGCAGGAGATTGAAACCGTGCACCTCAACAAATGCAATGACAGAACAAAGGTTTAAATACCAAACTCCTTCAACATGCATGATGTAGGAGATGAACACGTGAGTACTAAACTTAGAAAAATGAGTGGAGAATTGACAATGTGTTTCACCTTCTACATACCATACTGAGTGAGGATATACTCAATGTGCGCGTTTGTGTTTTTTTAATGAAATGATATACTCAATATTATTTACTTTAATTTATTCTCATGATTTTTGTTGAACGTCTCAAAGTTCGAACCATAAAACTCATATACTAGCTCAATAGTAAAACCAACTCTTTTGCGTCTACAATTAACTCGTCCTATAGTTTGAACATTTGAAATATTCTCATCAACCATGATATCATTGAAAACACAACTAACTTTAAACATGGAAATACTTCAATCACATTCGAGTCGTTTGACCCTTTTTAATACTCATGATGTCATCATTATATATAGACCTTCCATCAAATCTCACATGTAAGTCATGATCTTATTTGTTTAACACGGCTCGTCTATTGTTTGGCAAAATGTGTTTTGCTTCTCTTAGGTTACAAATTATCACATTTCTTATTGTATACATCAAGGTTCGAAAACTCGGTTTCAGTTTCGTTCGTTTGAAAATTTACTAGTTTCGGACGGTTTCGGTTTTTGTTTCGGTTTCGGTCCAAAAACCAATCTTTTATATTTTTAGTGAAAAAAAGTTAGTGATAAATATTGCTGACTCTTACCAATTGACTCAGCCCAACCATGACTGGGATATTTAATAATATTCAAGTCCATACATATCTTAACCGCACAAAAATTAAACCAAAGCCCATACCAAACTTAACCCTAATTACCCAATGCTTTAGCAAACGGACGCAGCCACAAATCGAATAGCGGTAAAAAGAAAGA
Organism: Allium sativum; assembly: GCA_030737875.1. Taxonomy (NCBI): domain Eukaryota; kingdom Viridiplantae; phylum Streptophyta; class Magnoliopsida; order Asparagales; family Amaryllidaceae; genus Allium; species Allium sativum. The sequence continues at coordinate 515,988,241 of CM060912.1, forward strand.
AAAATGAAAATATGAAGCGGGAAAAGAAAGAAACCGTCGCTACGAGACCGAGGAGGAAAATCGAGCAAGCTTGCTATGCTCGAGTTGGTGTTTTTTGTGTGCTCGAAATTGCTGTGCTCGAATTTGTTGAGATCGACGACTTTGCTAAAGCCTAGGGTTTACTTTCTTCAATCAATCGATGCTTTATGTTTTCCTTGTCGTCTCTTCTTCTTCTGTGAATGATTTCGCTTTTTTTTTTGGCACTATTTTGACCGAAACGAGATTTTTCCATCTTTCCGTCTCGGTGGGTGTCGGGACCGGCACGAGATCGATGAGATCTCGCTGTTTCGGATGAGTTTTCAAACCATGGTATACATAAGCTGAAGTTGAACTACTAAACACTTAAAGTAAACACTCATTTAAAATTAAATGCTCAATACCCGTCCTATAAATTTTGACTCTTACTCTTATTCTTAGTCATTCCATAACACCGTAACTTCATAGAAATATCAACATTTTTGAATGCATCACTGGACCTACCGTATATAGTGAATTCTTGGGAAGCAAATACAATTGTTGACCATTTTTTTGGTTACCTTTTATTTTTCAAGGTAGAAATTGCATTAAGGCGAAATCCTAAATCATATGGAGCATGGCACCATCGTAAATGGGTGTTGGGTCTTGGGCTTTCAGAAATAGATTTTGATCGTGAATTTCGTCTTTTGGATCAACTATTAAGTATCAAGAACGATCCTCGAAATTTCCATGGATGGAACTATCGCAGGTACGTTTCTGGATTTGGTAATTGTTGTTCATTTGGTTTTTGAGTTGCTGAAAAAACTTACTTAATCAGCATCATTTTATTTAACACATTTAGCAATACTAGAGGACATTAAAATTCTGGGACTTGGAGTTTAATAGTTGGTCTACTTACTGAATAATGTGCACAACTTAAACTATACCAGTATATAAAATACAGTTGATATTTATCGGGGGATTTTCCTCGATAATTATAGATTTTGATTTTAGTTGTTTTATTTCAGATTTGTTGCAAAATTAAAGAATGTTCCTGATGTTGAAGAACTGAAATTCACAATGGATATGATCAATGATGAGTTCAGTAATTATTCTGCTTGGCACAATCGAAGGTAAAAATTTTTTTGCTAAGTATAAGTTTGTATTTATTTGACTTCAACATTATGCTTTCACGAGTGTGGTAATATAAGATTAGTTAACTAGTTCCTTTTATTTTCTTCCATTTAACTATGATTTGGTCCGTGAGACCTTAGGTTCGAATCCCGTGTAGCATGTTTTGAACCATTGGGCATTTGCTCATTTGGAGTATACGTGTACTACTGAAGACTTATGGTACAACTGTATATTCTTATCTAAGTATCCAGTTTCAAATAATAATGATAATAGATGCGGTGGCAGCAGGTTTTTCTAATTTTCTTTAAATTCTTTTGGGTGGGATTTGGGCAAGTGTTTTGAAAAGTTTTTTTTTTTGGTGGGGTGGGGGGGGGGGGGAGGGGGGGGGGGGGTTGACGGGTTGGTGGAGTTAGTGGTGTTTTTAACCACGCTTTGCTGGAGCATTTCTTTCCCTTTCAACTAAGTTTCAGGCTAATATTTACTTTCTTTTTGTTCCCACAATCAGCTGATTTATATTATGAACTAGTCATCATTCTGTCCGTACATAACACGCACTTCACAATAAAAAAATGTGTATTGTAGTATATGCCTTGTGCTGATTATTCTTTTCATGAAATTAATCTGTTATTTTTGTTTAGATGGCAGCATTATATGTTCGTAATTTCCATGTTGATTCACTTTTAGAACTACAAATTGGTCACACACTAGCATGATCACATCAAACTTGTCAATGCGTATTTGACGTAGTTGTAGTGGCATATTTTCAGTGAAAGATGAAAACTACCAGTTAAGGTCCGGAATTTTCCTATGTTATAATATTATGATACGTAAGTGTATTTCCCAATGTTTTAAAACGCAAAAGGCGTACGCGAGGCGTTTTCGGGTCCGTGAGGCGAGGCGTAAGCCTTCCGGAGAAAAAAAAGCGCAACACATATACTTAATTTTTAATATGAAATAACATTAAGCGTCAAATACTAAGCAAAAACCATAAAGCATTCGTAGCAATTCAAACAAAATACAAGCATTCGTAGCAATTCGAACAAAATACAATAATTCTTGCATATTTAATGTTAAATAGAAAGATCAAATGATATCTTCCTCCTCATCCATAAGCATATTGCCATCCAAGCTATCATCATCACTAGCATCAAAAACATCTCGCATCCGTGATTCGAATAAAGGATCATAATCATCAACATCATCATTCTCAATTCTCACGCTTTTCCCTTTTGGATCATTGCCTATAAAGTTAGCAATATAAATTACTTCTATATTTTAAAATTAACAATTTGCTTATTCCTAATTATTTTAATACTTACTTGCACCACCGATGTTATTGCGCTTTTTTGATGTGTATACAATAATAGGAGGAGGTGAAGGATTAGGTTCCCTTGGTGGTGGGGGAGGAGGAGTGGGATCTCTAGGTGTAGGTTCTTGGTTTTGACTTGTCGGTTCTCTAATGCATAAAGTATTCTCATATATCGGAGCGGGCATATTCCTTATTGCATCCACATCAAGAAAGCGATCTTCTTCTTCAAGCCAACTTGGATCGGAGGGAAGAACCGGATTTTCCGATTCCGTAATCCACTCATCATCGGATTCAATTTCTTGCACAACAATTGGATCCATCTTCTTCTCATGATTTCTCTTTGCCTCAAAACGGTGTTATATTTTACATACACCAAAGAATGCAACCTTTTATACTGAAGTCTATTTCTTTTCTTTGCATGCTCCTAGTGTAAACAAGATAAATTTTATTCAATATGAAAATAAAATTACAATGATTTGCTAGAACGTTTTTTAAGTGACTTACCCATTGAAATGTACTCCAATTTTGCTCACATCCGGATGTGCTACAAGTTAGACCTAGTACCCAAATTGCAAAATTCATCAACACGGTTGTATCTTTCCCAAAGCGCTCCCATCAATACACTAATCAATCAATAAAACATGAAAAACCATATATTTAGTGCTTCATATTTTATTATAAAATAAAATGCATTATTAACAAGTGAACTACTAACCCGAACTTCTTAACTTTCTACTCTTAATTGCCATAGGATGTCCAAATAAACCACATTCTTTATCATACAAGTCCAATTGACAATCCGCAATGAGACGTTCTTGGCTATCACTACCAAGCATTCTATCCTTACAAGCATCCAAACCTTTCCTTCTTCCACATTAGAAAAAATATCTTCATAACGAAATTGTGGATTCAAATAGTAGTCTGCCGCATGTAATGGTTGGTGTAATTGTGATTCCCACCGCCTATCTATGCGATTCCAAATAGGTTTGTATTTTTTCTCGTTGTTCCCAACATTTTTTGCAATTTTTTCCTTCGCCGAATTCATCAACTCATATATATATCCCATGGCGGGTCTATCTTCTCCATCAACCTCTCGCAAAACACAAACAAGAGGGAGAACATTTTTCACACAATAAGCAATATGTTGCCAAAAAAACCCATCAAATAATACGTATTTTCTACTTTGAATACCATCAATTTTTTTAGCAAATGGACCTTCAAGCCATTCTTTGAAAGAAAATAAAGACACAATACCTTCCTTTTGCATGTATAAACTTTGAAGAGTAAGAAAAGAGGTGGCGAATCTAGTGACCGCGGGACGAATGAGCTCTTTATCTTTGGTAAACTTCCTCATCAAAGCAAGAACTCAAGAATGACCATATATGAATTTCACCACAAATTTTGCCTTTTGAATGGTTTGGCTAAACACCGTCAATTTACTAATATCTTCAAGCATCAAATCAATGCAATGAGCCGCGCATGGAGTCCACCATAATTTCTTTCTTTCCACCATTAGAAGATTACCGGCTCTTTTATAGTTAGAAGCATTATTGGTAACAATTTGAATCACATTATCCTCTCCAACTTTATCTATAACATTGTTGAAGTATCCGATCAACAAATCCGCATTCTTTATCGTATCCGATGCATCAATGGATTTTAAAAACCATGTACCTTTCGGGCTATTAATTAGAAAATTAATAATTACCCTACTCTTTCCATCCGTCCAACCATCGGACATAATTGTACATCCATACTTCTCCCAATCTTTTTTGTAAGCTCCAATCCCGTTGTCAACTTCCTCAACGCTTTCTTTAAGGATCCAAGTCCTTAACTCATGACTAGAAGGTGGCTTAAATCCGGGACCATATCTTGCAACATGATCCATTGCCACTTGATAATATGGAGTGTTCGCCGCATTGAATGGAATAGCACTAGTGTAAAACCATAATCCAATTTTTTTGCAAGCTTCCTTTCTTTCATCTTTTTTATAGCGATTATTCAATGTACTTTGCTTTGCCTCTAAATTGACAAACTTATCCATTGCACCTCTAGGCTTAGGAACATTACCACTTCCACTTCCACTTTCAAGTTCAAAATTATTATTATCATCTCCAACGCTTTCACTTCCACCAATTTCACGAAACATATCAAGTTTTGATTGTTTAACGTGTTTAATTTTTTTTAGAGCATCAATGCATTCGTTTTTCACATTTTGTGGGACTTTTGAACACAGAACAATCCCAACATGAGTGCATGCTAAATGTTGTTTAAAACGAGCAATCCCTCCGGTGCATCTATGATCCCAAAATCCACAAAGAAAATATTTTGAATTGGTAGAATTTGGTATATCTTTAGCCCACTTCCATGCAATATCCCGTTTGCTCATTTTTTAAGGAGTCTGGGCATTAACACATAATTAAAATAGGTCATGACAGTGCTTAAATAAAAAGACAGGAAAAAAAAGAAAGACAGACCCAAAAAAAAATAAAAAAATCCACGGCAGTTTAAAAAAAAAAAGGCAAAAAAAACTCTCTTTCAAAATTGATTGAGGAATGGAACTCGATTCCATAACAGGAATCGATTTCGATTCCTGTTATGGAATCAATTTAGATTCCTTAACTGGAATCGAGCTCTGAAGTTTGAAGTAAAACTGAAAGAAGCACGTAAAAGTAAAAGTGAGGTAAGTTAGGGTTGTTTTTTTACCATATATATGCGCACGCCCCAGATAGTTGAGGCTCTGAGGCGTGCGTTTTTCACGCTTTCCACGCCTCAAACCCCTGAGGCGTAAGCCTCAGGGGTTACGCCTCAGGGGGAAACCACCTTTTAAATCACGCCTTCAGGCGTTTCCACCACCGCCTCGCCTTGAGGCGCGTTTTTTAATACATTGGTATTTCCTACTTGGCGGTTAACTGGTTATTTAACTGGAACTTATAATGGTTACATTGTTCATTATTTTACTATTTCTGTCGTTAATGCATTATAAGATTTGTATTTGATAACAGCGCTGATTTTTTTTTGTCAAAAAATACATTTTCATGTGATGTTAACATGAAGAAAGCTTGTACCTGATTTGTAACTTAGTGTTGCATCTTTGAACCATTTCATTTTTAAAATAAATCCATAGGTACTCTGAAGATGTCACATGTCTAATGATTATTTGAAAATGGATAATCTTTTAGAATGTATGTTTGCACTGTGGTATTTTCATCAACATACATTCAATATGAAAAGTGAGTGAGTTAATAGCACATGCAGATGACAATTTGCATAACACTACTTCAGTATGAACATGGTGCACAAAATTAGCCAACCTGAATTTATGTATATGATTCGGTTCCTTATATCTATTTTTTCGTAGTTATAGATAAACTTGTCTGACCAGTACATACAGGGATGACATAAAGTTGAAGTGGACCTCAGTTGGCTAGATCTCCCAAGTATAATCGAACATGCTTTCTTCTCCGTGATTTAAACTAAGGGTTTCATATAGTTTGGTTGGTTTTCCAAGAATCGACTTCTAAGTTGCATATTTTGTTTTCAAAAGGCTATTATGTAACTTTATGTTCATTCTTGAAGTTAATTTTTTTTTGTTTTAATTTTATTTCTTACTGTGACCTTTCTAACTGAAGTTTTTATCAGTGTAATCCTTTCCCAATTACTGGAAAAGAAAGCTGATGGATTCGAAAATAGAGAGAGTACCCTAACTGAAGAATATGAACTTGTGCGCCACGCTTTATTTACAGATCCAAATGATCAAAGTGGATGGTTTTATCATCTTTGGCTTTTGAAACAAACTATTACCATAGACAATCTTCAAATTATTTCTTCATGGCCTTCTCATAAATCTAATTGGTATTTGTCCATAAGAAACAACAAAGTCATATTATACCCATCCTCAAACGTGGGTCAATATTATATTCTTCATAGAGGTTTATTACCTATAATTCTTTACTTCAATCAGGCTGTTGGTGGTGTAAATTCATCAAATGTTGTTGTGAGTTCTACATTTGTGGATAACGAAGGTCTTTTTTGGAGTCCTCTCTCGACTAATAGATCAACAGAATCCCACTGCTGGGTGACATTTATTAAAATTTCTGAGACAGATATTGTCAATTTTGATTTATTAACTGTTGAAATCGTAGTAGGAAATTCAAGTGGGATTAAATCAACAAGTGGCTGCCACTACTCCCATCCACTTAAATTCAACTTTTCCATTAGTCTAAATTCCAATAATGAAGATGAAATAGAAGAACCCTTGAATGAGTTATTTATATGGAATGAAAATACCACTGAGTATGATTTTGGATGTATAAATCAAAGTTCAGTTGAAAATTTGAGCATCATCGACAAGCAAGAGTTAGAAGCAAATAAATGGAATTTGGATACCTTATCTTGTGAAATCAAGCATTTTAAGGAGTTATCTAAAGAAAACTGGTCAGTTGTCATGCTTTTTTTTTTTTTGGGACAGTATGTCATGTGTTTACTTATTATTATAACTGTGTCATATTTCTCCATGCAGTAAGTTTGCAAAGTTAACTCTGGCACGGTTATTTATATGCGAAAATAAATTAACTCAAAAAGGGAACTGTTTTGAGAAGATATTAGAACACTTTGATGATTTGGTTAAGCTGGATCCTTCTCATGCAAAATATTATTTGGACCAGCGAAGTCTTACTCTATTAAATCAGGTATGCGATCATAATTATGTGTAAATTGAGATTCCCACCTATTAAATATTATGGAGCTTTTGTAAGATTAAACTTCAATTCATTTTTTAAATAGTTTTTATTTATTTTTCCTGTTAATTTTGTGAGTATGTAATGCTTCTTCTGCACTTGTTAATATTACCGAAAATGAATCAGTTGCACAAAATTTACATTTATTGATAGCAGCTATCAAACAATAAGAAGAGCATAGTATTATAATTTTCAGTCCTATGGTAAGGATACTCCTAGGAACCTTAGAGATGATAGTTCGATTTAAGTTTGGTATGCACATAGATAGGTTTGCTAGCTTAATTTAGTTGTACAGTAGAAGCCAAAACTAGAACGGAAATGAATTCGAGAAACCACATCTGCTTGTAAAACTCAATAGCTGGAACAGAATGAGTTTAAAGTGGAATAAAATAATAATAATCTAATTGTGCAAGGTATCAATGTCTTCTTAATAAAGATATTTTTAATGCTGTCGTAATTTGATATATTTTCTGAATTTATAGTATCAATGTTTATTTACGATTTTATAATGCTAAAAAAAATGTGCAAGGTCTCGCCAAAACAATGGGATTCCAGCTATCGGGGTTTGGTTGCATCCTTAACCAGAACAGAATCAACAAAAAAAGCTGTCCCGTTGAGGTTAAAAAAAACTGTTCTTCCTTCTAGGTTAGTACATGGAAGGAGAAGACAATAAGTCAAATGACTAGCACAAACTCAACAACAACCCAAAAAAGTATCTTGAAATCGACACGAGAAGTACAAAAATATCTCGCAATAGCTTCTTGTAATTGAGTTTCTCCCAAGTCGATTTGTATCTTATATTCAAAGTCAAATATCGCTCAGAAAATCAAATCAACTCACTATGAATTCTAAACCCTAATTTTCCTGAAAGCGGGAAGAGAAAATGGAGTGGAATGAGATTGAGCGACGACTTCTGTTAGCAAAGATAAGTTGGGTGTATTATGTTTGGGTTGAGTAACATTTGGATTGGATGGCTTCATACTCCGTACATAATAAGATATGACTGTTGATTTTGGGCTGGATTTTATATTTGGATTTTTACTTGTATTGTGTTACATTTGATTAATATTACAATCGATAATGTCAATCAAGTCTAGGGTTAGATTTCTTAATCTTGTTATATATAATGTTTCAAAACCAAAACCTGGAGCAAAACTTTTTTATGTTTCCAAAGTTGCGAGGAATTTCAATTTTTGTAATAGTAACCGAAGTTGAAACTGAAACCTCGAACATTGGTGCCAAGATTACTTGTAAACAATTAAAACTTCGAAAATATGTTTTCAATAAATAAAGATCACTGTTTCAAATCTCGCAAATATCACTCGAGATCTCCTCCGAGATATCGTTTTGGGCTCCTTCCGAAACAAAACAGCAAATATCACTCTAAATCTCTTTTCAAATATATCGCCTGAGATATTGCAATATCGAACGATATATCGACCGAGATGAAATACTGGAATATCTTCCAAGATCTTAGTTTTTTGGTTAAAATTTAAATCTAAGCCTGAATTGGAACAATAATTAAACAACTCAAATCTAGCCATGATAATCTTTTATTATTTTACATTTTGCATGTTAAATGACCATATTGTATGTTCATATATTTCTACAATACTTATGATTTTCATATTCGTCTTTTTTACATATATGTTACTTATGAAATTATGTATTTTAAGGTCTATTTATGTTGAAGTTTTTTAATGTTTTGGATCATTTTAATGTTTTATGTCTAACAATATTTTTGTTTTAAGCGTATTACGATTTAGAGTATGAATGATCTTCCGCAAAATAAATAGTGATAAAGTTATTTTGCAATTCAAGTTTAAGTTACTATGTTTTTAATAGCATTCACAAAAATCATTTTGTAAAAATATCATTTTTTAACATATCATGTACCCCGATATTGTTCCGATATGAACGTTCAGATCCGAGATGGAAATTCGAGACGAACTCCCGAGTTAGACTCATCCCATCTGAGATCTCCCCCGATACGAGATCAAATCTATAATATCCTCGAGACGAAACACGACCGATATCCGAGATTTAAAACCTTGATAAAGATAATAGGATCAACTTTTACTTTTGCTTGCGAAGGACCACTAGCTAAAAAGCAAGTGGTATGATGTTATTGGCTGATGTCCTCGGTTATGGGTTTGAATTCCTGAAATATCAAAGTGGGTGCTTTGTAAGCATAAAGTATCACCCTTATCATTAGAAATAATAGTTGTCATTTGTTTTCACTATGACAAAGATGAACAAAAGTTCAATTTTGTAAAAAGGTTGTTCTGTGAATTTTATCATGGTAGAAAATGTTTTTGTACCAGTTCCATTTATTTGAACAGTACCGTGAACCATCAAACGATGGTTCCAACCAAGAAATGTAGGCCTTTTTGAAGATTTTGGTTTCAAAAGTATGCATGTATGTAGAAAAAGGGAAATCTCTATCTCTACTACTAATAAGAGTATTTAATGAATAAGATTTCCACCGTGTCCTTAAATTTCGGAAAATACTCTACCATCCATCAACGGAATCTCATCAACGGTTTGCATACTCCATCACCGGGACCTTTCTGACCATTCAGCAACTAAATCTCACTATCAATTTGCATTTGATGGTACCAACACAACTGCTTGAAATCTGTTATGAGTTATGACCACTAAAACTTTTGCACTCACAACACATGACTGTCTACTAATTGTTTATTGAATATAAGTAATTTTCTCTCTTTATTAGATGCATGTACTTGTAATTTATACTAATAAATAATGCTAGTTTTGACAGGTATATGATTGAAATAACTGCACCATAATTTTTTGACGTTTAAGTACAATTTTCTTTTTGTAGTTCAGCCGTGTGAGCATAGTTTTTCATTGCAAGATTGTAGCCTTTCAAACCAGGAACTGTAATCTGTTATTTAAGGAGCTTAGGTATTTCATTGATTTTTTTTTTGGGGAGTTTGGAGTATTTATTTTCTTAAAGATAATTTCAAATCTCGGATCTTGGCCTTGTCTTGAACAAGAATATAAAATCTCAAAATAAAATAAAATAAAAAATGATGATATTGAAGGAGATAAATGTGACTTGTGTGCATTTCTTGTTTCTTAAATTCATCTTGAATTATCTTCCGATAACTTGTGTTATTGGAACCATTAAATAGATAAATTAATATATTAATTTGTGATTGTTATTTGAATGATATTTGTGATTCATTCCAGCACCTTCATTGTGAGAAGTTGCATCTATATTACAAAACTTGACTCAAAAACACAGAAATCTTAATATGTTTATTGCAAAATAGTATAAAAGATTCAAGCATTTTTATTTACACCGACGTGTATGATCTTAACGAAGGTTACTACGATGCGAGATCAGATCGATAATTTGTATTTTGTAGCATGGAATTTCCCAAACAAGATATTGGTCAAAAATTTCAAATTTATGCATGGAGAAGCCCCTAGAATTTCTTAGCGTTCGAAGACCCTTTTTTTAAAACCTACTATTAGAGTTATAAAAAAAAGCTTTCTGCCTTCTAGTCAACATGGAAATAAGAATGTGGATGCATTCGCAAGCTTGGACTGTCCAGTTGAATTCACACAAGTAGAATGATTTGTTGATGTCCGAAGCTTCTGACATCAATGACTAATTACTCGTTAACCCATCCAAAAAATGTTTTACTTTAGACGACCATGTATCTCCCAAACCATAAATCTAAATCTATTATAACTACTGTATGGAATGTATAATCATATCTTTCTTGAAAGTGGTTTTCGATTCGTATCAAAAGTTTTAGTCCTTACAAGTTTTCAGGGTCAAAACTATCCTATATTTATTCTCAAGGTCAAAAAGTCAATACTTAATATTACTCAAAGTTATATTTAATTTGAACCCAACCAAATAATATAATTTCTATCCATTGATACATGATTGGGGGGTGTTGAGAATTTTATGATATAACGGTTACAAAAGGAATCTGCAGCACAAAAGCGGCAGCAGTATTTCCAGATGGCTACCTTAAAGAATACTATGAAATTCAAGCTACTGGTGCGAGAGAGAATGAACTAGTTCAAGGGATTGTACTAAACACTTTCTGTACATTTATATTTTATATTCTAGACTAAAATTGTATTTTCAGTTCTGCATTATTAGATCCACTCTAATGTATTTGTTATCATAAATTGTCCTGTCTTTATTGTTGTTTAACTTGTGTTAATAATAATTAGTTAAATAATAATAATTAATACAACACGACATTCATATAAATGCCCCTTTCGTTGCTAAAAATGCATCCCCATTTGCAAACTTACTCCTTTCAGAATGTCCCTTTCACTAGAAAAAAGGAAACGCACCATGTGCTACTTAGCATGGTTAGATATCTGATAAAATAAATTGGTTTTCAATGAACAGTTTAAAATTTTGTGAGGATGATAGGAAAAAAAAAAAAAAACAATGATGATGGCAAAATTTGTATTAAAAAAAAAATTTGATTTATAATGATGATTGTAAATATTTGTATTAGAAATATATTGATTTACAATGATGATAGTAAACTTTTTGCAGCATTGAGACCGGATCATTCACACTTGGTTTTTGGTCGGCAATTCATAATTAACTTATTTAGTTGTGAAGAGAAATTTGACATTTTGACCAAAGTTAGTTGACGTCTTGTTACTAATGTCGAGTGTAAAATCAAAACTTATTAGTGTACTGTCGTGTATGCTGGTAATAGTGTTCTTGTTTATATCCATGGTATGTAACATATCAAGGGAGAATGTATCATATACATACATACATACATATATATATATATATATATATATATATATATTGTGTATGTATTTGTGTGTATACATGTGTATGCGCGCTCATGCGCATATGGACACACACATAAATAATTCGAAGATTTGCAAGTTATGAAGATATGATAAGATGCTTAGTAAGTTAGTATAGTAAATTTTACCTTGGGATATGTGTGTAAAATAGATATCTAAGAGGTGTAAATTAGCATCAAAGGAAAGAAATTAAAATAGAATGCAAAAGGCTACAATAGAAGCTTTATGGGTGTGAAATGAGGTATAGTGTATCCTTGTGTGTATATATGTTTTTACTCAAAGTGATTTGTACACTTACTCTAACCATTCCGAAGGTCAAGATCAGATTATAATTTTAGTTTCCCTAAATCCTTATATTTTTCCATGTAATAAGTTTTTGACCTTACCACTGAGTAAATATTTTCCCTGTATTTCATGTGGCATTTTGTTTTGAAACTCGTTCTTAATATTTTGTAAATGCAGGTAACATCTGATAAACCGTGTGTTATGAAATACTCTATTCAGTCTAGATATGCTGGCTTTCGACTAAGCAGATTAGGTTTGACAAAAATTGGGAGTGTCAACAATTTGTTATGGGTTCAAATGCTAGATCTTAGTCATAATGAGCTCCAGTCAATTGAAGGTAATTTACTTTCTCCAAGCTGTCAACTTATGGTAATTTATATTGGTCGGTTAGCTTTAAGTAATCCTTTAATCAACTTTACTTTTATTATCAGATGCTTCATGGAAGTCGAAGATTATGACATAACATTACATAAATCATGCACTTCATCTTTTATATATATATAGCAGAAAATCCATCAATTTTCTACATTTGACAGATACTGTATGCATTTGTGAATGTAAGGCCCTGTTTGGTTTGTCTTTTCTAGTTTTGTTCGTCCAAAAACATGCACATGCACCGGTATTTTTCGAAAACAACCAATCTGAGAATTGAAGCTATCATATAAAATAGGGAAAAAAATTATTTTATTTTCTGTGTTTTGAGAAACAAAAAAAGAATAGAAAATAATCCATCCCCTCTGGCGTCCTCCATCATCATTGTAATGGTCATTTTTTTAAATTTATCCTCAGTTATTTTTATATTTTGTTATTAACGCTGCGAAGGCAAAACACAAAGGGTGCGTTCTTGACGAACGGAAGTGGGGCATTTGAGCGTGGTACTATAGCGAACGGGAATTGTGTTTTTAGCTGCGAATGGGGTATTTGAACGTGGTATTTGAGCGGTGTATTTAATTGTTAAATTAATTGTTTTGAATTAATTTGTGTGTTTAATTTTAATCTATGTGTATCAAGTGAATGACAACATTGTAGTATTAGTCCCACATTGCCAAAAAATTATGCGTAGCTTGATATATATATGAGAATGCAAACTATATACACAATTGAAATAAAACTAAGTGGCTTGAATAGACATGAATGCTTGATATTCATACACATATATATTATATATTAAAAGCGTCAAAGATGGACACTTGGGCACTTGGGGTGCATGCGCATACGAGGGTTAAAATGCCGTCTATCCATTGGTCATCTCCACTAACCAATATTTCATTTTCCCAACGAAAGCAAATTGGTGGAAATTAACTGCTGGCGTCGGACGCTTCCAACGCGAACACAAACCTGAGCGTGCCAAATAATGACTGCGAACGGGCCCAAAATCAAACCAGTCAGTTCCCAAGTATTTTAAACTTCAGTGTTTTCATATACTGCATCAAAACACATGGGTAAACATAAGGAAATTCGTGATGAAGCTGCAAAAGTATTTGTATTATTTGCTTTCGGCTTAAGATCATCTCATCCACATAATTTCAGGTTTAGAGGCATTGCAACTTCTGATCTGTTTAAATCTGAGCAACAATAAGATCAATAGCTTTGCTTCGTTGGAACCTCTAAAGCTACTAAAATCCTTGAAAGCATTAAACATATCTTCCAATGAGATCGGCTGTCACCCAGTGGACACATGGCGATATCTGTGTGCTTCTCCATTGTCTCACACACATGACTTTGAACAAGACATTGTAGAAGACCTCAAGAAGTATGACATCAATTTAAAAGACTACTGGGAAGCTGTACTATTTTTCAAAGATCTTGGTCTAGTACAACTCGATATAGGTGGTAATATGATCGTCGATGGTAACTTTAGACGTATTTTAAAAATTGTGGTTCCAACACTAAAGTGGCTCGATGGGGTGGAGTTATAGATTTATTGCTAGTGGCATTCGGTATGTATGAGAAACGGAGGTATTGTATTACTGTTTCAGTTATACACTTGTTATGGTTGTTCGACTAAGAAGAAACAAAATTTTCCTACTGTTTTATGGAAAGGGTGTCTTTTCTCTGAAGTATTGAATTTGGTAGTGTTGTAGATACTCCTTTATCGTTTGTTATAAAGTTATTTGTTGATTGTGAAATGAGCCTAGGGCATAATTGTTATCTTGTTAAAGAAGGTTTTTCTTTTGGCTAGGGTGAACTAAAATGCGACTGCTGTGGATTGATTGATGCTTTTTTGAGCTATTTATGTTACTTAAAGCTGTTTTATCGTTGATGTGCACATGCATATAAAGTACCCAAGTATCATTGACTGTTCCATTGACGTGCATTTGTCTAATATATTTTTGAATAATTACAATTTTTACGAGTGCATGAACAAAACATTCAAGTTTGATAGATGCTATTATTTGTTCAATAAATTTTGTGTTAGGCCTAGGGGCACAACGTTTCCTCTTCCACATACCACAAATTAAAATAATAAGTACTAAATTTTATATACATCCTAACACCACATGCAATCCACACGGCAATCAATCACTGTGCAAAATCGTTTTGCACGACAAACAATCTCTCATCAACACCGTTTTTAATGGTCATCAATTGTCGAATTAGTGTTGATCGGTCATTAATCGTCGTGGAAAAAAGTGTTGGTCGGTGATTGTTCACCATACAAAAGTAAATAAAAATAATGTATTTGGTAACCCCTTAAAAAGTTTGTATTATGAAGAGTGTAGTATAAAATTTTATGATATTTTTTGGTAATGGTATTAGTAAGTAGTAGTAGTACACTAAAATTATTTGTTCAATAAATTTCACTACCCCTCTTTTACTCTCTTCTTCTCCGAAACAAGTGAAACTCACACAAACTTCAGGTTACGCGATGTCATTGAATGAGATAATGTCTTAAGATTATGGATGGTAATTTTTGATTTTGACGATAAAAGCTTCGGTAGAGATTTCCTTTGTTCGTGCCACCATTCACTCGCAAAGCGAGGTAAAATTGATTCTTTAAGTGCAACTATGAGTTTGTTTGAATCATACTTTGTCCGAAAGTCGGGCTAAACATATGACATGATTCTAGGTAGGATATCTTACCCTTACGGCTTAGCGAGTCTCTCATCGTTTTCACCATAGTTGCACATTTGGGTATAGTATCGTCTCCTTCTCAAAATCAATGCTTTACTCAGAAACATTATTTTCCATTTCCTCTGATTTATTGAACAAATGATTAAGTTGATTTATGATGAATTTCTGTCAAAATACAATTGAGATTAGGAAATTAATCTTTATAATCAAATTTGTAACGACCTGAATTTCGACTATATTTAAAAATATTAAATTTAAAAATTTGAGTAAGATCGTTAAAAATTAAAATTTTATTGACTAAATTATGTTTGGATTAATTTGAGTACGGTAATATGAAATGATTATCATATCGGTAATGTATGTCCTTTGTTGCATCACTGTTACCAATATAAATGGTTAGCACCCCAAGTCAATGGATTTTGACCAATTCGAAAGGGTGATCGCCTTCGATGCGGTTATTTATGTGAAAATTTACTTTGAAAGGGCCAAACTTATGATTTTCGGATCTTCCGTAAGCCTGAAAAATTTGACGATATAATGAAGTCCGGTTTTTGAATTACCGAAGACCTAAGAGTTAGGTGCTCTGCAAATTTGGACTCGTAATAGTAACAAGTAAGATTGAGTTTCCTTCCCTTTCGGCAGTTACTACCACTATTGGGGATTTTATCTCAAGTTTATTCTTAAGATAAGCGAAAAAGTAACCTCATATTGGAAGGTGCAGTAAACGAAGAGCAAGTTGATTGCATCTCTTAAGAAGGGTTTCGAGTCCCAACAACAGCTGATTTTGTAATGATCCGTATTTTAACGATTAGATATTTAAATATTATATTTTAATATTGATCGTTAATTAATTGAGCGACGACTTTAAAATGGTGATTTTTCATAAACGATCGCATCATGACTAGTGACCAATTTCATTGAGCTCGGATTGTCCATTACATGAAGAAAAAATAGATCGTTTTTTTTAAGATCGGGTGATTTGATGGTCAAACCTGTCTAGAAATACGCGTAAAATTATCATTTTGGAGTGTAGTCTTGTATTGCGACGAAACTTTTATTAGGAGAACCGTATCATTGAGTTGGTATGCATCGTCAAGTTTCGTTATGATCGGATGTGTCGTTTGATCGTACAAGACAAATGCGGGCGTGGATTTCTTTTAAATCGAAATGAAATAAACAATAGAAATAAAATAATATTAAAACCAAAACCCGATTTTTTCCTACTCGACCGTTATCTTTACAGCTACATCTCTTTTTTCTTTGCTTTGTTCCATTGCATGAACTACCCCATAGCCGCCATTATCTTTTCAAGTTCAAAAATTAAAATCCAGTAATCTAAGCCACCAGAAATCATGAGGCATAGCTTGTTGGAATCGTGATTAAATTCTCCTCATTCACATACAACTTTCAGAAAGTTCGACGCTGATTTAAAAAATTGTCGGGAGCACCCATCGATTTAGGGTTGGACTTAGACGTGCTAGGAGGCGACAGAGACTGGGTTGATTGCGTCATTTTCCTCCTCCTGTCGACATGCACCTTCTCACCCTGTTCATGCAACCTCCGGTCAACCAATGAAAGTTGAGACATTGGCTTGTAAAGGGGCGACATCGGGTCTCTTTGTGCCTTAGTGAACCGAATTTCACCATTTCGTTGTTGGAACAGAGAGAAGATGAAGACGAACTCGTAGGCGAAGACGTAGCTCAAAATCGTTGAGGGAACCGAGAGATAATTGTGGTAGGAGAGGAGGGGATGCACGACCATGGTCTCCTGTGTATGTATAGGTTTTGGTTTAGAAAAGGGGGAAGATAATTTAGAAAGGCAATTAACTATTTAATTAAATCAGTTTAACTTAATTAGCTGATAAATTCGGTAAATTATACATTTTATATAGTATGCATACGATGTTAGATTCGAACGTAGTTTCTTCCTTTAGACTCATATTGATGACCTCTATATTGTGGAGCACATTTGGACTGATTTGGTTTAGATGAGCGATATTTTCTTTCACTTTGCTATTGTTGTTTGTATAGTATAAAGACCGCGTTTTTGAACATAAATTAATTTTAAACATGATTTCTAATAAAATAAAATCTAGCTAACAATTTTATAAATGGATTAAAAACTGTTTTAAAAATGTTATAGGATTAAATACTGCATTTTATCTATTTATCGATATTACTAGATTTATGATTTTTGACATTTATCCCATTTTGGTTGCTACAGATAAATTTTATTTATGGTGCATTTTTTACAGGTCCCTATTAAGTTTCAAAATATAAAAAAAACCCGGTGATAAAAATAATATAGAATACATCCCTATTTTTGAATTTCTGCTAAAAAATTTCCAGATCTACCCTTACACACCTAAAAAACTATCCAACAACTGTTTGTCCTCATTTACTCAGTCTATCGCTCCTATTATCTCGCTCATAAACCTAATCCTACAATTCTGGAAAACGGTCGATCACTCCAACATCGATTTTTTTATTACCTTTTTTGATTTTTACGAAAAACTACACAATTATATACATATATTACGTAAAATTACATACATTTATGCAACTAAGTGTAATAATTGCGTACATATATTAATATTATGCAGAAAATAATTATTAGTTTTGCTCAATAATGAAGTAGACGTGTGTACATTAATATTATACAGAAATAAATAATTACTTGAATGTAGGGACTACAATTTAATTACTAAGATTTTGGATTTTTACGAAAAACTAGACAAATAGATACAAATATTACTTAAAATTGCATACATTTATGCAACTAAGTGAAATAATTGCATACATATACAGAACTGTACTGCATAATTGCTAAAACAAAAGAAATGACAAAAAAGTAAATACATATAATTATAACAAGATGCATATATATATGCAAATAACAGAAATATGTGCATACTTACATGAAAAATTTCATAACATTTACATGTACTACATCAAAAAATAAGTACAGACCACATTTACATGTACTACATCAAAAATTTCAGAACATTTATAAAGCAGAGATGATGGTCTTTTGAAGAACAAATAATTTTGTTAAGACCCAGCTTATTGCGCAAACCACATCTAGTAGTCTCTGTAGAAACACATGCAGATTTCAATCATTTGGAAAAAGATGGACGACCAAGCTTCAACAACACGATAACACTAATATCTGCCGGAACACTGTTATAAAAAAAAGAAAATCAACATTAATAAGCTTAATGTGCAGTAGCCTAAATTACAAAAACTGTTTCAGAATAATATAAATACATGCGTACAATTCAGCAAAATAACAATAATTTCTGAATATTTATATGCAAGTATTCTACATATATGCATAGAAATATGAATATATTTGTAAAATAATATGTTTTTCTGATTGTTTGATAAAAAATTGCATACAGATATGCATATATTTAGAATAGATGCATAACTGTCCGCAACTTTTTATCAGAATTTAAGCAAAAACCCACAAGTTCTAACAATAGTTTCATGAATATATGTTTTTTTCAGGTCCTTATCATATGAAAAATCATATTTTTATGCTAATAAAAATCTTATATTAATCCTACAAATAAAATCAGAAAGTAAAGGAGAAAAACAGCTTCAGATTAATATAAATACATGCGTACAATTCAGCAGAATAACATTAATTTCTGAATATTTATATGCAAGTATTCTACATATATGCATAGAAATATGAATATATTTGTAAAATAATATGTTTTTCTGATTGTTTGATAAAAAATTGCATACAGATATGCATATATTTAGAATAGATGCATAATTGTCACATGTGTAGCTATGTGCTTTTAGAATTAACAAAAGGTAAAAGAAACAAACGAAAAAAATATTTTGCAATTAAAAAACAAAATCACAGTACATCTGCAATTTTTAAAATTAACAAGAGAAGGTAATATTCAAGAACTTTACAATGGAAATGTGCAAAATAAGCACTTTCCGATAGTTTCAAAAGCACAACATTCTCCATTTTCTGAAATAAAAGTAAACAAGTATGTAATTGTGAAATTGCATAAAAATATGAAGTAAACACTTTTTTCAATTCCACAAAATAATAGAACAGTGACTTTTCTCAGCCCTAATCGGATCGGATCTGAGATTTACCTACAATCGGATCTGAGATTTACCTACAATCGGATCGGATCTAGTAGTTCCCAAACGCATGAAAGGTCATTAATGTCGCCTCCAGATCTGCCTTTCTCAGCCCTAATCCACTTCCAATCCGCTCAATCGCCACCTTCCCAGGCTTCGAATGCGATATGCAGCGCTTGTTCTCCTCTCAGTTTGTGTGCTTCGCCTTCTTCCCCAACGCGCGATTTAGTTTTTGGATCCAGCCGCCATGGATTCTGGTGCTGGTTGGTGGATTCTGGTGCTGGAGCGGCGGTTTAGGTGCTGGAGCGGCGGATTCTGGTGCTGGAGCGGCGGTTTAGGTTTAGGTGGAGCGGCGGTTTAGGTTTAGGTGGAGCGGCGGTTTAGATTTAGGCTTTTGGAAAAATAACCTAAATGACGGCGCAGCCATGATTGAGGAATATAAGCTTTTGAAAAAATACAAATTCTAATACGTTTCTGGATATTTTAGATCCGTATAAAATGAATTTAGGACCACGCTATACGCACCTTAAATTACGAAAAGGGCAGTTTTGTAAAAAAAATAGCCGCTGTTTATAATTAGGGATGTAATTTATATGTTTTGAAACAGGAGGATGTGAGCTTAATTACGATTAATTCTAGGGATGTGAGCCTAATTTTCACTTTTATTTATCCTATTGATGATACCATGGATGTCTATGTGTTGTTTTGGATATTTATAGGTCTATTGATTGCATGGTTGCTTATTTGTGTAGTTTGGTTGTATACACCATTTATTGGCGATCTAGGATTAGGATAGATTCACAAAGAAGCTTTGGGACATGCATATTGACTTGGAGGCAGCAGATGGATTCGACGACGTGTAGGATTTCGAGGCAAACGCTAGGTATTTTCATTAAACCAGTATTTAACCAATTTTGGTTAAATACTTCGTCTAAGTGGTCGTTATCTATTACTGCTGAGTGATCAGTATCGACTACTATTGGTGTTGATCATTTTGACCAACTTTCACATGGACGATGACGAGATTTCGAAGAGCTGGATGGGATGGTACGTTCGATGGTGGATTCGACATGGTGACTCTTCGACTGGATATTTTGGTACGAAGCAGGATGGGTACTTCGCTAGTGAGTACATATGAATGGCGCAACCCATGGATTGAGGTAGCGAGATCTTGAGAGTGAGTGGGGGACTTTGCTTTGATTTCAAGGCTCGTACGTGTTCGAGATGGATTGACGGGATGGGTCAATATTATATAAATTACGGTTTGGCGAGACTACGGGATAGATCGATGGATGGATCAGGGTTATACAGTTCGTGTTGAGGCAAGACTGTGGGATAAACTGATGGATGGACATTTTTATGTAGTTTATGGTGAGGCGAGACTGCAGGATGGATCAGTCCTATGCAGCTCGTGATGTAACGAGGCTGCGAGATCATGGATCGATGTGATGTGTACTTCATGATGGAACAAAACTATTGGATAGCGGACTCAAAGGAGGAGTTCTGTGGGGGAGACCCATTAGGATTGGAGAGACCGTGTACCATGGGTAGGGATATTAGGCCAAAAGGGCACGCGTTGGCGAGACACGTAGTTCGACTATCACTGGACTGGGTTGACGGCGTACTCAACCAGAGATGGAATTGGGAGCTCAGATGATTTGGAGTTGCCGATGAGTCGTTGATAGCTTGGAGTGTTCTAGTGAACTCAAACCAAGGGTATCGTGGGGACGCCCATTAGGATCGATAGAATCGTGTACCCTAGGCGGCGAGCCTAGGCCGGTGAGGCATGTGTTGGCAAGACATAGAGTTCTGCTAGAATCGTTGTAACACCCCACTCCCGCTATGATCACTCACTAAGGGAATGCCATAGCATCGGTGGAGTATTTTAGTGAATATAGAACAGAAAAATTACAACAAGACAGATATAAATAGTACTTGAAATTTTAAAACATCATCTCATAACAGCGGAAGTAAAACATGTCTGGTTACATCATAAAACCACAATAAAGGTCAAGTACAATATCCATCAAAATAAAGAAGTACATAATCCCACTCTCATACAATAGCCAAACAAAAGAAAAGATAACTGGATAACTGGAGCTTTACATCTATCCAAGCTCCTAAAGACTGGAACAGCAATCCGATCAAGCTCCACTACTGCTAGGATCCACCGTAGGACCTGAGGGTTGGGAAAAAGATAAAAACAACAGGGTCAGACATAAGTCTGAGCGAGTCCTATAACTTTAACAATACAATCGTTAAAGTAACCAGAGAAGACATAAACTGATATACGGTAACATATAGGGATGAATGGCTACCCTAAGCAGTCAACTAAACGAAGATAAAGGATAAAGACGCATCTACCCTCCCTAAGGTAAATTACTAAACTGCACCACACCAGTCGTTCCTAACTTAAAGGTTGATCCCACCCAAGGACTTATAAAATTTACTAATTAGTACCTGCGTACCCCTAGGTGACCAAGTAGGCGCCACGGGGCCCTACAATCCACTAGGTGTACACACTACTTCCCATTCGATCGGCTCCCTAACGTAGATACCCGTGCTGGCCCCACCGTGGGATGTATCATTCCCCAATGTGGCAACCTGATGGAACTAAAGGTGCACGGCTTATATCTACTCGATGCAACAACGGCTTACCTACCAGCCCGGGCCCACTCACGCATATGAAGCCCGTTGGACTTGCGTTGCCACCGCTAACCCGTTTGCCTCTTACAGTCAAGCCCAGTATGCGTGTCCCGTCCTCGACATGGGTCGAGCCCACAAAGATACGTATGGGTTACTGGTTGAAATGGGCCTCCACAAGCTACCCACCTAAGCTTGTCCCTTTTTCTAGTATATCCCACTTAACCCTTTAATCATGTTTTAATTACATGTTCCATTTTGGTTAAGTATTCTAATCGTATTTTCTATTGCCACCCAAGGCAACCACTAGATTTTCTCATGCCACCCGAGGCACCCACTTAACCCCTCATGTCCCTCTACATGCTAATATGGTTAAGTGTTTCTTAATTAATTAATTAAGAACGTAACCTTTGTAAAGACCTCTCACATTAGATTGTCTTTTATGACCGCTGGTTAAGCCGGTTGGGTCCGGGCAGCCTTATGTCATAACAGAGTCTAACCTCGTGTCTTTACATTAATTACGTATTTAGTTTGTGCCTAAGACCTCTCACATTGGGCTAACATTTGTAGCAACTGGTTAAGCCGGTTGGGTCCGGGCAGTTTTACGCTACAACTGAGTCCAACCTCGTGTCTTAGTCAATTAATTACACCTAATTAATCACCCTCATAATTTTATATTAATTATCCCTAATTAATCAAGTTTTCTTAACATGGGTAGACCTAACTTAATAGGTAAATTCCCATGGGGTAGACCTAACTCAATAGGTAAATTCCCAACACATAGTATGGGTACACCTAACCAAATAGGCAAATTCCCATACTATGTTTATTTATTTTGTGTTATGCATAATTATATTAATTTCACACAATCTTATTAACTTATGCATTTAATTACCCCATCGTTCCCACGTAATTTCGTTCATGATATAACACATATAAAAGGTGTCAACTTGCATATGAATGAACATGTTTCAAAGGTGCCATCTTGCATATTAACAAACACATAACTTGCATATGAACTTGCATAACATGTCACATAACTTGCATATAATATGTCACATAACTTACATATTCATTTTGCATAACAAACTTGCATATTAGCTTATAGACTTGCATAATGTGTCATCATGAACTTGCATATTAATAAACATGTAACTTGCATATTTACATACATGTAACTCGCATATTAACAAACATGTAACTTGCATATAAAGAAACATGTAACTTGCATATTTACATACATGTAACTTGCATATTAACAAACATGTAACTTGCATATTAACAAACATGTAACTTGCATATTTACATACATGTAACTTGCATAGCATATTACCATGAACTTGCATAACATGCATATGATTACATAGCCCACAACTTGCATATTTAGCATCATGCAAACATAACATACATCATATTAAACTTGCATAAGCTTACATACTCAACATGCATAAACATAAGATTAATGCTAACATCATATCATATGATTCAAAGCTCATTAACCCACATACAAAACCATAAATCTCATCACATCTCATCTAATTAGTTTACCAAAAGATCATCAAAGTGATAGAAACTCACAACTAGCAACTTTGAACACCAAATGAAGAAGATTAAGATGCTAAGAAGGGATTAGAAGTTGATTAGAGAGTGATTAGTATGCAACCCTCTTCATAAAATTAGTGGAGGCCATGAGAGCTAGCATTTTGCCATAGTTTAGTCACTAGGTTTAATTATGAATGAATTAGGGTAGGTTAGGGTCTTATTTATAGATTAGGCAAGTGTTTTAGGCCATAGGATTAACCCTAGATTCAATCCAAGCCATCAAAGCATGTCTTGGGGAAGAAGTCAAGTGTAGGAACCATCTAGGGCCTTTAGATTAAAGATGGACCATGAGAACCATTCAAATGCAAAATCTGCACTTGAGCGAATCGGCCCACGGGTTGACAGCCAAACACCCTGGATTAACCCCTAGTCGACCCAGCGGGCTCGGGTCGACTTCAAAAATCGGCCGGTTCGGTTATTCCCCTCTCCCAATTCGCTGTTTTGAGCATTTTTGCATATTTATTTATTAAATTTTCAATTATATATATATATATATATATCAATATATATATATATATATCTACACAACCCATTTCACTTAATTAAGTATACTTTAATTTGGGAATTTTCGTGAAACTTCGCGAGGCCATATCTTGGTCATACGGACTCCGATTTTCGAAAACTCGGACTCTATTTCGCGTATTTTTCCGAGACGAACGCAATGGCATAGCCCGTTTCCCTTGATTCCCATTTTAGAATTAAATTCTGCCTCGATTTATGTTATTACAGGTTATTGAAAATACGGGTTGTTACATTCTCCCCTCCTTAAAGGATTTCGTCCCCGAAATCTTCAAGTTAGGAAGAACGTATCCTACCATCCAATCATCCATCTACTCAAAGCATCATCCACGAGCAATCATTGTCCTTACAAGATTCTAAATGCTGGATGGATATATGCAAAAGTGTGTGTATATGTACTTACCTAATGCAAAAATCAGGCGGTTACTGATACAGTAAACCTCCTTAATGCAAACCATGATAGTGCCATGCATCCAATATGTATGCGAAACCCTATTGACACATACAAATTTCTACATGCGTGCACAACCATACACAAAAATGCATCATCCATATGATAACACAGCCATGATACATCCATCAATCTAACTACCACATCCATTTATGCAATATGCAACATGAAGTGACTGAGCCGATCTAGTGCCTAATGTGTGTGTATATGCATCCACGAGCAACCACTAGCAAACAATTGCATCCATATGCATCCATCAACCATAACATGTTTCAAACACATGTTTCAACCATAGGTTTTACCCTATCTAAAGGTCATAGGTATTAGCGAGAGGATATACTAAAGATAAGATAAGTACTAGACAAGCAATAAAGGAGAAGTTAAAAGACATACTCTCAAAAAGAAATGGATACAAAGAACGCATCTTTGCTTCCGTCTCCCAAGTAGCATTGCTTTCGTCATCTCCCCATTGCACTTTAACTAGCTGAACTTCTCTGTTCCTCAACTTCCTAGTTTCTGACCCAAGGATGCGAGTAGGAGCTCGTCGAATCGTCGCATCACGCTCTACCTCTACATCTCTAAGCAAGCTCGGCTCTACCACCTCCGCGGTCTCATGTAAGCACTTCCTCAAATGTGATACATGGAATACATCATGAACACCACTAAGTCTGTCGGGCAACTCCACCCTATATGCCATCCGTCCAATCCTTTCCTTAATAGGAAACGGCCCAACAAATCTCGGTGCTAACTTCCCTACGGACCCAAAGCGAACAACATTTCTCAATGGAGATACTTTGACAAAAACCATGTCCCCAACCTCAAACTCAAGATCCGTCCTTCTCCGATCCGCATAAGATTTCTGTCTATCTTGCGCTGCTTTCATCCTTTTTCGAATTAAATCAATCTTCTCTGAAGTCTCTCTAACCATATCCGGCCCAAGCAAGATCTTATCCGTAGATTCCCACCAACATGTAGGAGATCGACAAGGCCTTCCATAAAGAGCTTCGAAAGGAGCCATACCAATACTGGACTGAAAGCTGTTATTATATGCGAACTCCACCAAAGGAAGATGTTCTTCCCATGTACCTCCAAAATCCAAGATACAAAGCCTCAAAAGATCTTCTAAGATACGGTTCACCCTCTCAGTCTGACCGTCCGTCTGAGGATGATATGCGGTGCTCAAACACAACTGAGTCCCTACCGCCTCTTGCAAACTTCTCCAAAACTCACTAGTGAAAATAGGATCTCGATCACTCACAATGCTGGATGGTACGCCATGCAATCTAACAATCTCTCTAACATAGACTGAAGCAAGCCATGGAGCGGTCCTCTTACTCTTTACGGGTATAAAATGGGCACTCTTGGTAAGTCTGTCTACCACAACCCAAATTCCCGTATTGCCCTTCCTCGATCTCGGTAACCCGTCGATGAAATCCATCGAGACACTATCCCACTTCCACTGTGGAACTTCCAATGGGTGTAGCAACCCACCGGGTTTCCTTTGCTCCACTTTAACTTGTTGGCACACTAAGCATCTAGCCACATACTCGGCCACATCTTTCTTCATACCGGCCCAAAAGAAAACTCTCTTCATGTCTTGGTACATTTTGTCTCCACCGGGATGAATAGTCATTCTTGAACGATGTGCATCATCCAAAATAGCCTTCTTCAAACCCTCATCTTGCGGTACACAAAGTCTACCGTCTCTATGCAACCATCCCTTATCATCTATGGTGTATCTACCCAAATGGCTGGACGACTCCCCTCTTATAAGCTTCTCTACCAACACAACCAACTGTGGGTCGTCTCGCTGAGCCTCGCCAATCCGTCTCAAAAGAGTAGGTCTAACCTCCAAGGATGCCAACAAACCAGGTACAAAATCAACAGAAGGTCTGAAGTCAAACAAAGAAAGAAACTCCAAGCTTCGTCGTTCCACGAACAATGGACTCAAAGATAGCCTTTTTCTACTTAAGGCGTCTGCCACCACGTTACCCTTACCAGGGGTATACGCTATCTCGAAATCATAGGATGCTAAGAACTCCATCCACCTTTGCTGTCTTAAGTTTAAATCCTTCTGAGAGAATAAGTACTTCAATGATTTATGGTCGGTGAACAACTCGAATCTCTCACCAAGAAGATAATGGCGCCAAGACTTAAGTGCGAAAACAATCGCGGCCAACTCTAGATCATGGGTAGGGTAATTCTTCTCATGCACTCTCAATTGTCTCCCTCCATAGGCTATTACCCTTCCCTCCTGCATCAAGACTGCGCCTAATCCTGTTCCACAAGCATCGGTATAAACAACAAACGGCTTACTCCCATCTGGAAGCACTAAAACTGGAGCGGTGGTCAAAGCTCTCTTTAACCGTCGGAAAGCATCATCACAATCTACATCCCATGAGAAAACCAGATTCTTCTTCGTCAAGCGGGTTAATGGGGCTGATATCTTCGCGAAGTCTTTGATGAACTTCCTATAATATCCTGCCAACCCCAAGAAACTTCTTACCTCGGTAGCATTTCTAGGAACTTTCCAATCCTGGATAGATACTATCTTTGCGGGATCCACAGCTATCCCTTCCTTAGAGACCACATGCCCTAAGAATCGCACTTCTCTTCTCCAAAAATGGCATTTAGAGAATTTAGCTTTAAGACTATGCGCTCGAAGAGTCTCCAACACTTCCTTGAGATGTAAGGCATGCTCTTCTTCATTCTTGGAAAAGACCAAGATGTCATCCACAAAAACTACTACAAACTTATTCAGATACTCTCTAAACACTCTACTCATGAGATCAACAAAGTATGCGGGGGCGTTTGTCAACCCAAATGGCATCACTAGCCACTCATAAAAACCATCCGGAGTCCGGAAAGCAGTCTTCTCTATACTGTCCTCCGCCACTCTTAACTGATGAAACCCTGTAGCTAAGTCCATCTGCGAAAATACTGACGCGCCAACCAACTGATCAAAGAGATCATCTATCCTCGGTAATGGGTGTCTATTCTTCTTCGTGAGCTTATTAAGTTCTCTATAATCCACACAAAGTCTGAGGGACCCATCCGCCTTCGTGGCAAACACTACTGGAGCTCCCCACTCCGATATACTTCGCCTTATGAACCCCTTCTCAAGCAACTCCCCTACTTGCTTATGAAGTTCTCTTCTCTCACGAGGAGCCATGTGGCGTACTGGAAAAGACACTGGTTTGGCATTATCCACCAAATAAATTCGGAAATCTATCTCCCGCTTCGGAGGCAAACCCTTTACTTCTTCAAACACATCCGGATATTCCCGGACTACTCTGACAGAACACAAACTCTCGACCGAAGCATCGAGCGATTCAAGATAACTTAGCAAAACAGATTCCATGGGATTGCAAGAGATCTCGAGAGTGTTACCCAAGCGGGTCATGAGCCTGACAACTCTCCTTTCGCAATCAAGAACGACACCATTACTGGATAACCAGTCCATGCCCAAGATCAACCCATAGCCCGTGAAGCCCAATACAAAAGCATCACATCTAAACTCAACGCTAAGTATAGAAATCTTCAAACCCAAACATATCATAGACAGATATATGGAGCCCCCAATTGGGTTTGAGACAACCAAGGGATCATCAACTAGACTGGTGTCTAAGTGCAGTGACTCAACTAACGATGATGAGATAAAAGAATGCGATGCGCCAGAGTCAAACAAAGTACGAACTGGATGATCAAACAGAAAAACCAGACTTTCAACGGAAATAGTTCTACCTCTCTGCTGAATCGGTGGAACTGAGAGAACCTGAACTTGCCCCCCTGACTGAGGTGGTGCTATAAGAGCTTGCACCTGGCCTCCTGAGGTAGACCCCGTCTTCTGCCCCTTCTTTGGGCAGTTTTTCACAAGATGCCCTGCTTCACCACAATGAAAGCAACCGGTCTTCTTCTTTTTGCGACAATCCTTACTAAGGTGTCCTGGTGTTCCACAATTGAAGCACTTCTTCTTCGTCTTCTTTTTGTCACCATTGCCTTTTCCGCCCTTGCCTTGTTGTTGCTGTTGCGGTTTCTTCTGATCCCCCTTTTTCTCTGGTGCCTTAGAATTCTTATCATCCTCATGCATAAGTGCCATGTAGACAAGCTTCTCAAAAGTGGCCCCCATAGGAATGTGAGTCATAGCTATTCCTTGCAATGGTTCGTTCAAGCCTCTAACGAACCTCAAAGCCTTCTTCTCCGGTGTATTCACCAACTCTATGCCAAACCTTGCTAATTGATTGAATTTGTTGACATATTCTTTCACCGTGAGATTCCCTTGCTTCAAATTCAAGAACTTCTCCATAAACAGATTCTCTTCCGCCCTTGAGAGAAACTTAGCCCCAAACCTTTGCTTAAAATCTGCCCAAGAGTCAACAGGGCGTTCTCCATTAGTGACCTCCCACCAGAATGAGGCCTCTCCCTTCATTAACCAAGCCGCCAACTTGACTTTCTTTCCCTCTTCCACTTCAAAGATATCTAGCAACTCTTCCACTTCCTTAAGCCAATCTCTAGCCTCTACGAAAGTCTCTGAACCAAGAAAAGGTTTTCCTCCTATAGCCTTGAACTCCTTGCAAACCTTAGCAAAATTATCCACTCTAGGCTGAGGAGGAGGAGCGGTTGTCTCTGGTGTAGTAGCATTGGCCGGACCCGCAGCCGCGGCCCTAGCCTCTTGCAACCTCCTATACCATAGTGGTATAACTAAACCCTCCGGGATGTTAAGATCTTCAGCCATGCTGAAACGAAAGAGGAAAGATTCAAAAAGGAGATTCCGAAAGATAAAGAT
The DNA here is from genome assembly GCA_030737875.1 of Allium sativum. Lineage (NCBI taxonomy): Eukaryota > Viridiplantae > Streptophyta > Magnoliopsida > Asparagales > Amaryllidaceae > Allium > Allium sativum. The sequence continues at coordinate 516,017,717 of CM060912.1, forward strand.
ATGGCTATTGGGGATTATGCTTTTCTTTTTCAAAAACTTTTTCTCTTAGAAGACATGCTTTTAAAAATCCTTTCTTCGAAAATACTCTTAGAAAGTAGTTTTTCTCAAAAATTTTATCTGTTCTGGTAACCTCGCTCTGATACCACGTGTAACACCCCACTCCCGCTATGATCACTCACTAAGGGAATGCCATAGCATCGGTGGAGTATTTTAGTGAATATAGAACAGAAAAATTACAACAAGACAGATATAAATAGTACTTGAAATTTTAAAACATCATCTCATAACAGCGGAAGTAAAACATGTCTGGTTACATCATAAAACCACAATAAAGGTCAAGTACAATATCCATCAAAATAAAGAAGTACATAATCCCACTCTCATACAATAGCCAAACAAAAGAAAAGATAACTGGATAACTGGAGCTTTACATCTATCCAAGCTCCTAAAGACTGGAACAGCAATCCGATCAAGCTCCACTACTGCTAGGATCCACCGTAGGACCTGAGGGTTGGGAAAAAGATAAAAACAACAGGGTCAGACATAAGTCTGAGCGAGTCCTATAACTTTAACAATACAATCGTTAAAGTAACCAGAGAAGACATAAACTGATATACGGTAACATATAGGGATGAATGGCTACCCTAAGCAGTCAACTAAACGAAGATAAAGGATAAAGACGCATCTACCCTCCCTAAGGTAAATTACTAAACTGCACCACACCAGTCGTTCCTAACTTAAAGGTTGATCCCACCCAAGGACTTATAAAATTTACTAATTAGTACCTGCGTACCCCTAGGTGACCAAGTAGGCGCCACGGGGCCCTACAATCCACTAGGTGTACACACTACTTCCCATTCGATCGGCTCCCTAACGTAGATACCCGTGCTGGCCCCACCGTGGGATGTATCATTCCCCAATGTGGCAACCTGATGGAACTAAAGGTGCACGGCTTATATCTACTCGATGCAACAACGGCTTACCTACCAGCCCGGGCCCACTCACGCATATGAAGCCCGTTGGACTTGCGTTGCCACCGCTAACCCGTTTGCCTCTTACAGTCAAGCCCAGTATGCGTGTCCCGTCCTCGACATGGGTCGAGCCCACAAAGATACGTATGGGTTACTGGTTGAAATGGGCCTCCACAAGCTACCCACCTAAGCTTGTCCCTTTTTCTAGTATATCCCACTTAACCCTTTAATCATGTTTTAATTACATGTTCCATTTTGGTTAAGTATTCTAATCGTATTTTCTATTGCCACCCAAGGCAACCACTAGATTTTCTCATGCCACCCGAGGCACCCACTTAACCCCTCATGTCCCTCTACATGCTAATATGGTTAAGTGTTTCTTAATTAATTAATTAAGAACGTAACCTTTGTAAAGACCTCTCACATTAGACTGTCTTTTATGACCGCTGGTTAAGCCGGTTGGGTCCGGGCAGCCTTATGTCATAACAGAGTCTAACCTCGTGTCTTTACATTAATTACGTATTTAGTTTGTGCCTAAGACCTCTCACATTGGGCTAACATTTGTAGCAACTGGTTAAGCCGGTTGGGTCCGGGCAGTTTTACGCTACAACTGAGTCCAACCTCGTGTCTTAGTCAATTAATTACACCTAATTAATCACCCTCATAATTTTATATTAATTATCCCTAATTAATCAAGTTTTCTTAACATGGGTAGACCTAACTTAATAGGTAAATTCCCATGGGGTAGACCTAACTCAATAGGTAAATTCCCAACACATAGTATGGGTACACCTAACCAAATAGGCAAATTCCCATACTATGTTTATTTATTTTGTGTTATGCATAATTATATTAATTTCACACAATCTTATTAACTTATGCATTTAATTACCCCATCGTTCCCACGTAATTTCGTTCATGATATAACACATATAAAAGGTGTCAACTTGCATATGAATGAACATGTTTCAAAGGTGCCATCTTGCATATTAACAAACACATAACTTGCATATGAACTTGCATAACATGTCACATAACTTGCATATAATATGTCACATAACTTACATATTCATTTTGCATAACAAACTTGCATATTAGCTTATAGACTTGCATAATGTGTCATCATGAACTTGCATATTAATAAACATGTAACTTGCATATTTACATACATGTAACTCGCATATTAACAAACATGTAACTTGCATATAAAGAAACATGTAACTTGCATATTTACATACATGTAACTTGCATATTAACAAACATGTAACTTGCATATTAACAAACATGTAACTTGCATATTTACATACATGTAACTTGCATAGCATATTACCATGAACTTGCATAACATGCATATGATTACATAGCCCACAACTTGCATATTTAGCATCATGCAAACATAACATACATCATATTAAACTTGCATAAGCTTACATACTCAACATGCATAAACATAAGATTAATGCTAACATCATATCATATGATTCAAAGCTCATTAACCCACATACAAAACCATAAATCTCATCACATCTCATCTAATTAGTTTACCAAAAGATCATCAAAGTGATAGAAACTCACAACTAGCAACTTTGAACACCAAATGAAGAAGATTAAGATGCTAAGAAGGGATTAGAAGTTGATTAGAGAGTGATTAGTATGCAACCCTCTTCATAAAATTAGTGGAGGCCATGAGAGCTAGCATTTTGCCATAGTTTAGTCACTAGGTTTAATTATGAATGAATTAGGGTAGGTTAGGGTCTTATTTATAGATTAGGCAAGTGTTTTAGGCCATAGGATTAACCCTAGATTCAATCCAAGCCATCAAAGCATGTCTTGGGGAAGAAGTCAAGTGTAGGAACCATCTAGGGCCTTTAGATTAAAGATGGACCATGAGAACCATTCAAATGCAAAATCTGCACTTGAGCGAATCGGCCCACGGGTTGACAGCCAAACACCCTGGATTAACCCCTAGTCGACCCAGCGGGCTCGGGTCGACTTCAAAAATCGGCCGGTTCGGTTATTCCCCTCTCCCAATTCGCTGTTTTGAGCATTTTTGCATATTTATTTATTAAATTTTCAATTATATATATATATATATATCAATATATATATATATATATCTACACAACCCATTTCACTTAATTAAGTATACTTTAATTTGGGAATTTTCGTGAAACTTCGCGAGGCCATATCTTGGTCATACGGACTCCGATTTTCGAAAACTCGGACTCTATTTCGCGTATTTTTCCGAGACGAACGCAATGGCATAGCCCGTTTCCCTTGATTCCCATTTTAGAATTAAATTCTGCCTCGATTTATGTTATTACAGGTTATTGAAAATACGGGTTGTTACAATCGTGGTCTTATCAGCCCTTGGTATAGCCAGTCATACTAGGTTATCAACACAGATACAGATTTACGAGGTGATAGATAAGACTTTTGATAGCTGTTATGTTTGTTATGGTTGCTCCTATCTTATTTCTCTTAGTAGACTATTACCTTTAGAATTCTGGAGAGGGGATAAGAAGTGGGTCGGAGTGGGCTATGGAGATTCTTTTATCCTACCACTGCATCCTCTTTTGTTATTTTGAATAGCATATAATATCTTGATTATATATGCTGACAATGTGTACGTAGACATGATAGGTATGACTTTCCATACCTGCGTTCCTTATACTATTGCAACTTGTATATTATTTTGAGAGTTGTTTATTGCTTACACCAAACTGTTGTTTGACTCAAGGTTTTATGTTTTCTCTTATTACCTTGGGTACTCATCGACGATGTTAATGAGTAGGCGAGGTGACAGTTTTGAGCACAGCATGGAGCTACGAAGGTGGATTAGCAGGAGGCGACACCTTTTCATATTATACTTGTATTACTATTGTTTATTCCGCAGTTTTACATTGTGGAACCTTGACAGCGTTATTTATTATTTAAGATAGTTTATTAGCGAGTATATTTATCTCATGTATAAACTCTATTGTTATTATGTATAACTGTACAAGCTTGTACTATGATTATGTAGTTTATATAGTCATTAGTATGTGGTTTATATAGTTATTACTGTCTTGCTTGTTATTTTATGATTATAATTATATATTATCTGATGCGTTGTGAGATATTCGGTAAGTTCTACGATTGTATTCAGTGTTTTGTTTCCTTCTCTACTCTTCTTTTCTCTTATTTCTCCTTATTCCCTTTATTTTCTCTTATTTATTTCTCCTAGCAACTAATCTACACTGAAGGTGTAGGGATATTGTTACATGTGGTATCAAGCTTAGGCTGCATGATTTAACCTAAGATGTATCAGAATCAGAGTTAATTTATAGGAGAGAGTACATATTTGTGATATATTTTGATTTTCAAAGCTATAATAGTAGTACATAGTGTGGGTTATTCTGCGCAAGGATAACATGGAATAGTTTCCTTTATTAGTGATTGATCGTTCCTTTATTTGTGATGATATGAAAATTGAGGACTATTACCCTTTACTCCATAACTGAATTGGGAGTTGGGTTGGATCAAAATTGTTTGCTTTGAACTAAATAAACTGTTCTTAGTGATGATGAGAGTCACAGTTGTGGTGCCAAAGTTTCCGAGATTGGGTTTGGTACTCAAGTGCAGAGGTCAACTATATTGTGTTGTAGGGATACTTACGTGTCCATAAGGCAAACTATTCCTTGAAACAAAGTCGGCTATTATGGTGTAAGAGCTATATGGTTTAGTCTCTTGTTTGGTGTTCTTCGATGACTTGAAGTCAGGTGGTATTATAAGGTTGACAGTCACATTTAGAAAACTCCAAGTATGAATCTGAATCATTTGAGAGTTCTTGTTTCTATTTGTTATAAGTCGATCCACTCAGAACTAATTAGTGATTCGCTTCAAAGGTGTTTGTTTTGACTTCTTGGAAGTCAGTGTCCTGTGGAGGTTCACCGGTTTTGACGACATGTCTGTGTTGGAGTATATGACCGAACTCGATTCTATTGAAACATTGTTCACTCTTCCACGAAAACTTCACACGGAATGGAGGTTCTATTGGGGTGAGTGATTAACTACAAAGCAAGATTTCATTCGAATAAGATGATAGCTTAGGGAGGTTGATCAGTGGGCCCTTGATGTTTGAGCCCATACCAATTGTTAGTAGTTTCCCTGTGTTTAGGAATGAATCGTGGAGGCCAACGCGTTGATTTTTGTTTCGTCGAGTGCTCCCTGGAGAGGAGGAATGGGAAACGATGCCGCCACTTAAGATATGCTCTCCACTAACGGTGTTTAATTCTATGCATGTTTTATTTTAATATTGGGATTTCAACGTTCCATCTTATCTTGTTGGTGATGGATGGGATGAGTTTGGGGGCTCCAGAATAATGATCTATCTTCTTTGATAGTGACTTACCATGTTGAGTGTTTAGTTAGAGCGTATGTTTATAACATCTCATGTTGGGTCGTCGAGGAGTAATACTATGAATGACTGCAACATTCATAGGATTAATTTCGGACCTCGAGGCAGCGAGTGTTACAACATATTGTTTATATTCGGAGTATAGATGATACATCTAAACTTATATCATCGAGTCATGTTTGTGTATTGTTAGTTTGACTATTATTAATGGTTTAGTTCTAACTGAATCTATTATTCGAGTCTAGGATTATCTTGTTGGATGAATACATAATGTCAACGATAGTGAGAGATTATTAATGATGATGTCAAGCTAGGACATATTTCTCTTCAGTAGTGAGTCATCCTTGATCTAGCGATAACGGAGAGTGAGTCGCTTATGGTTTGACGATAGCATGATGAGATATTGAGTTCTATTGTTGCGAGTGGTCATCAAAGCTTGTAGCTTGAGAGTATTACAACGCATCTGATGAGGTGGCTAGGTTTCCACTATATTTGAGTTGAGTTCCGTACCGATCCAGTCATTGATGGTGGATTAGTGGCTATGCCTTGAGGGATCGTATACCTTGAGAGCGGGAGACGAGCAAATATCCATTTCTACTTTTAGATGGCTAGCCGTGTTAGTTCTAAGGTATGAGAAGAGGTTTCCTCAGTTGGATTTCCTAAGGGAATTTTTCTAACTGAAAATTAGGGACACATCCCTAAAACCAAACTTAATACACGCCACGTCCCCCCTAAGTTTCAATTTAAATCCGGTCCCTAAAATCAGCAGCCACCTAAATGTTTTCCCCCTTCTGCCATCCTGCCATGCCACTTCCGCCTTTTCATGTATTGGACCCAAAAAAAATGCGCCAGCCACTAATTTTTTTTTTCAAAAAATAGGAAATATTCTTAGAAGCAATCAAAAAAAAAAAAAAAAAAAAAGAAGTTGCATACTTCTATGCAACTATTTCCTATAGTAGCATACATATATGCATGTATTAATGTAGTGTATTTATGTTGAAGATCTGGACCAATATACGCATACATGTATGCAACTATTACCAAATAACTGCATACATGTATGCATACAATGTTGAACTGAAATTCATGTGTTACGAAAAGTTGAATACATGAATGCAACTATTCTGTATATATGCATGCATGTGTGCAACAAATTTAAAAGGGACGATGACTTCTAAATATGCGCATGAGTGCATGCATGTATCATGTACAAGAGCATAAATGTGTGCAACAATATCTGAAAACGACGAATGGTTGAAAATACAGGCCAAATTTGAATATTTGCATAAAACGATGCATATATTGGTGTTTAGCTGCATATATCTATGTATTTATACTGCAGTTTGGTGCAACACTGAAATATAAGCATGAATATATGCAACTATGTACGAATATATGCATCTTTTGATGCAAAAACCCGTTGTTTCACTGATTTTGTGTTATTTTGGGTTTTGACGTGGTTTTTGATTGTTTTAACGTATGAATTTTTCTGCGTGTACATGTTTTATTTAATAATGATTTTTCATGATTTTTTTTGATGATTTTACGAAAAATAAGGACCTAATTTACATGAAAAGTTAGACCGGATGTGAGCCTAATTTTGAAACTTAATAGGGACCTATGCCAAACAGACCCTTTTTCTAATGGAGAGTTAGTGGGGTATGACAATTTCAGCAACTTATGCTATGTCAAGTTGGATTGATTGGTTATGATGTTTGGGATGGCCAACGAATTGGCATATTTTGTTATTTTTTAGATTGCATTCCGAGATTGCCTAGTTGGGTTATGGTTGTGCTATCTGATTGCATTTTCTCCTTTGCATGGAAAATATGAAAGCAAAAGGCATGTTGTGTTGTTGGTGTGGAAAGTACACCTTTGTTATTTGGCTTGCTAGAGTTTACTTTAGGCTGGGTGAAGTGGGTACTTAGGCCACTTTGCCTTGAGTAGGAAGTCATTGTCGATCCTACGTAGGCTATGGTGGTAGTACTAGAAGAGTAAGTTTTTGCATGCTAGCCTACGACCAAAGTTTCTTGTGATGAAGTATTCGACTCTTGGTTCAAAGTAGATGGTGATGGAGTTCAGAGTTCGCTATAGAGTTTTGGAGACACTATTTTTTTAGGACGGAGTTGGAGTTGTCGATGGTGTTACCTTACTGGGGTCTCTCCTCTCCAAGTGAGATATTGACCTTCATCTGTATCAACGGCTTAGATTCCTGGCTTCCTAGTGTTATTGTTGGGATGGAGATGCACCAGTTTAAGAGCGATCTCCCACTAGTGGACGTTGCTCACTTTTATTGTTGGTTATGCCTTCAGGGTTCAAAGTGTTGTTTTATGGACGTTACCAAGGTGATTTGTTCCGTATTGCAGTGGTGTTGTTGTTCCCGACATCGTTGGGGGGTGTTTGACACTCATTTCTTGATGAGTGAATAATCAGCTAGCTAATGCTGGATAGGAAAAGCCATGTAGCTTTTCGTATCTACTAGAGATTCCTATGTAGATATAGGTACAATTTTCAATGGTTTTCCTCGGTTGGCTGTCGAGGATCTAAGGGTAACATGATAGCAGTTGAGTTGTGCTCGATCCGATGATAGAGAAGCTAAACTTGCTTCCCTTATTTTTGTCGAATGGAAACCAATGTTGTTGAGTCATATATAGACTAGATGTCTTTTGTTGATTAGACTAGTATCACTCATGCTAGGGTAGATATGGATGCTATTTTTCATGATTGTTATTTGTTGTGCATGTTTGATTATTGATATTTGACATGGCCATTTATGCTTGTATGATCGTTAGACACGCATGATTGTTGTCTTTGTTGTGGCCTATTTATTTCCATTCATGACTTAACAATTTTGTTTTTCTTTGTTGTTTTCTATTGCCTTGTTTAACCCTCTTTGTTGAGTACATGTTTAGGTACATGGAGCATGAGTTTATTGTATGGACGCTTACTCGCTTTTATTTACATCTTAATACAATGCTTGCTTCAAAAAGAGGTTTATTATAGATGTAGTGTTATAGTTTTGCCATTGGTGAATTTTTACTGGGTTTATTCCCCAGATATGGATGACCAATTTTGGGTCATTGTTTCTTTTGTTGCTTTCGACCTTGTATGGCGAGTTGAGGTTTTTCCGGATTGAGCCTCACAAGGAAGGTATTGCCAAAATTTTCCCTAAATTTGGCTAAATTTGGGAGGAAATCAAGATTTAATTATTGGGTTAAAGTTGTCTTCCCACTAAAGAGCTATCACTTTGCTCCCATTACTTGTTAGGTTGGGAATAGGTGTACAACTTAAGTGTTGACTTAATTACGTTAGTTTTGGATTTTTGATTGTGGTTATACTTAGGGACGAGAATTTTGGCTCCATGCCAATTCCAAGTCTATTCCCTTTGTTGTGATCACTTTCTCATGTAATTGTTAAGAGCGATAAGAGACAACTTATTTTGTATCGTCGTTTACTTGAGAATGATCGATTGTGTTGTTTAGTCCTTGAGGATTGTAGAGACGAAATCCTATAAGTAGCAGAGAATATAATGACCCATATTTTGACTATTGGATATTTAAATATTGATCGTTAATTAACTGAGTGATGCTTGCAAACGGGTGATTTATCACAAACGATCAAATTAGGACTTGAGTCTAGCTCTTTTGAGTCTAGATTGTTAGTTATGTGAAGAAAAATTATATTGTCCGTTGTATTTCGAGATCGAGCGGTTTAAGTGACAAACTATCTCGAAATATGTGTAAAATTGTCGTTTTAGAGCTTAGTCCCGGATTATGATGAAAATTGTACCATCGAAACCATATCGTTGAGGTGACATCAAGTTCTATTACGAATGGATGTGTATTTTGATCGTACAAGACGAAAACGCTCATGGATTTAAGTTAAATCAAAGTGAAATAAACAAATAATAGAAATTAAATAATATTTAAACTAAACACGTATTTTTTCCTACCCGACCCGATATCCTTACAGCTGCCTTTTCCTTTTCTTTTGCACTACTCCATTGCGTGAACTACCCCATGGCCGCCGTTTATCTTATCAAGTTCAAAAATTAAAATCTCGTAATCTAAGCCACCATAAATCACGGGACAAATCTCGTTGGACTCGTGATTAAATTCTCTTTATTCTCGTAAAAATTTCAGAAAGTTTGACGCTAATTTTAGAAATGGCCCTGAGCACCCTTCGATTTAAGGTCGGATTTTGACGATGCTTGGAGGCGAGAGAAACCAGATTAATTGCTCCATTGTCTTCCTCCTATCGACGTGCACCCACCCTGCTAACGCAAGGTCTGATCTAATGAAAGTTGCGACATTGGCTTGTAAAGGGGCGGCATCAGGTCTCTTTGTGCTTATGTGAATCGAATTTCACCATTTTGGTACTAGAAAGCAGAAAAGGTGAACACAAACTTGTAGGCAAAGACAGGTGCAAAATCTTTGAGGGAATCGAGAGATAATGGTGATGGGGGAAGAGAGAATGCTCGACCATGGTCACCTGTATATGTAAAGGTCTTTATTTAGAAAAAGGGAAGACGATTTTCAAAGGTAATTAACTATTTATTTAAATTAGTTTAAGTTAATTAGCCAATAAAATCCGCACATTTATACATTTTATTTCTTGTGCACACAATGTCAGATTCAGACATCGTTCCTTTTATTAAACTCGTATTGACAAGCTCTACTCCGTGGATCACATTTGGGCTGATTTGATTGAGGTGAGTGATATTGTTTCTCATTTTTATATAGTTATTCGTATAGTATAAAAATCATGTTTTTGAACATAAATGAATTTTAAATGGGGTTTATAATATATAAAATATAGCTAATAATTTTATAAATGGATTAATAAATGTTTTGAGATTAAATACCAATTTTTATCCTATGTGCACATTATTTGTCGATATTGCTAGATTTAGGATATTCTGACATATATCCTATTTTGATTGCTAAAGATAGATTTTATTTATCTCATTGATGATACTACGGATATATATACGTTGTTTTAGACATTTAGTCGGACTATTGAATGCATGAATGCTTATTTGCGTAGTTTGGTTGTATACGCCATTTATTGGTGATCTAGGATTTTATAGATTAATGAAGAAGCTTCAGGTCATACATATCGACTTGGAGGCAAAAGATGGACTCAACGACAAGTAGGATTTCAAGACGAACAACGGATGTTTAAGGTGGATGAGGATTTAAATAAGTTTGGTTAAATAGTTGGTTTGAGTGGTCTTTAACGATTATTTGAGTGATCGATATCGACTACTATCGGTATTGGTCATTTTGACCAAATTTGTCATGGACGAAGATAAGATTTCAGGAACTGGAATGGATGACCCATTCGATGGTGGATTTGGCATAATGGCTCTTTGATTGGATATTTTGTGTGAAGCATGATTGGTGCTTCGGCGGTGAGTTCAGATGGGTGGCGTAATCCATGAATTGAGGCAGTGAGATCTTCAGGGTGAGCTGCGAATTGCGACTCTTTGATTTTGAGGCTCGGATGTGTTCAAGATGGATCGACGGGATGGGTCGCTATTATGCAGATCGCGGTTCGGTGAGACTACCGGATTAATCAATGGATAGATCAAGGTTATGCAGTTCGCGACAAAAAGACACTACAGGATAATTCAATTGATGGTTTCAGTGTTATGCAGTTCATGGTGAGGCAAGGATGCAAGATGGACCAATGCTATATAGTTCATGGTGTGACGAGGCTGCGGGATCATGGTTGATGTGACGTGTACTTCATAGTGGAATGAAGTTGTGAGACAGTGGACTATATTGGGGGTACTGTGGAAAAGACCCATTAGGATCAGAGAGATCGTGTACCCTGGGTGGGGAACCTAGGCTAGGAGGTTACGTGTTGTCGAGACATAAAGTTCGACAATTACTGGATTGGTTTGAGGGCCTACTCAACTAGAAATGGAGCGGGGAGCTCAGATGATCTGGAAATTTTGATAAGTCATTGATAGCTCGGAGTGTTCTAGTAGACTCAAACCAGGGGTATCGTTGGGATTCCCATTAGGGTTAGTAGGATCATGTACCTTAGGTGGAGAGTCCAAGCTAGCGAAGCACGTGCCAACGTGACACAGAGCTCTTATAGAATCCAGGACTTATTAGCCATTAACAAATGGTATAATCAGTCATAACGGGTTATCAATGCAGGCACAAATTTAGGTGGTGACAAATAGGATTTGTTTGATGGCTGGTATGAATATTATGGTTGGTCCTATCATATTTTTCTTAGTAGACTATCACATCCAGGATTCTGGAGAGAGGTTAGGAAGTGAGGCCAGAGTGGGATATGGAAATTCTTCTATCTTATTATAATATCCTCTTTTGTTATTTTGAGTAGCATATACTATCTTGATTATATATGTTGACTCTGTGTATGTAGGGATAGGACATGTATAAATTTCCATACTTATGTTCCATATACTATTGCGACTTGTATAGTATTTTGAGAGTTTTTTATCACTCACACACCAGAATATTGTCTGACCCAAAGTTTTATTTTTCCTTCTATTGCCTTGAGTGCTCATCGACAATGCTGATGAGCAGGCAAGGTGACGCATATCGGCATTGCGTCAAGCTACGAAGGCTGATTTGCAGTAGGCGACACCTTTTCATATTATACCTGATCACTGTTGTTTATTCCACTGTTTTACATTGTCGAGCGTTGATAGTGTTATTTATTGAGACAGTTCATCAGTGAGTTCATTTATCTCATATATAAACTCTATTGTTATTATGTATAACTGTATGATATTGTACTCTAATTATGTGGTTTATGTAGTTATTAATGTCTAGCCTGTTATATCTATAATTATTATTATATATTATCTGATGCATTGTGAGATATTTGATAGGTTCCATGATTATATTCAGTGTTTTGTTTCCTTCTCTACTTTCTTTTTCTCTTCCATTCTCCTTTATTCCCTTCCTCAACTCTTATTTCTTTCTCTTAGCAACTGTTTTGCTCCAATGGTATAGGGCAGTCATTACAGATTTCCTTCCCTATTTGGGGGAGAATTAGTTGTTGTTGGCTTATCACATTTCATTCTTTCTTATGAACTATGTTACATGAATTTGGATAAATAAGAAAAGTTAAATTTAAATCATATGTAATGAGCTATTAATCAAGCTAATAGCCGATATGACTCATCATCCACTCTTAGAATTAAAATTCATAAGCTGTGATTCTTAATCGCCCTCCTTTATTAATTCTGAAATAAGATTACGAGAATTGGTAAAATTCACAAATTTACTTCAAAAATTAGGGCTATCACTTCATAATTATTATTATAAACATTGGAACGATATTCATTTGTCTGGATTTTGGACCTTTAGGGTCGTATTTATAGGTGTGGGATGAACTCCCATCCCCTGTATTGGGCTTTCTTTTGATGCTTTTACGGAGCAGGTCCGAAGGCTTATAAAAGGTGCATCTGCGTAGATGCGGTTTACACTTTCGATAGGGTTAAAGATGATAGTATAATCTTTCATATTCTTTTTGAGAGGTTACCTGTTGGGGTGCCGCCATATTCTCTGAATGGACATTTATGAATAATGGACTTGACCTTAATGGGAGATGCAATCTTTCGATGCTAGTGATAGGCCATCTTTTTAAGTAAAGAATATTCTTATGTAGTAAATAAATTATGAAGGATTCCTTGTGCGGTAATGAGATATGATGCCAGGCTTGATAAATACTTTTTTGGGAACCTTTTTCGTTTGATGGCACTTATAACTATGTCTTTTCCTTGATCTGCAACTGGATTTTTTCACGAAGATATGTCATCGGTTTTACCAAAAAGGGTTTCTCTTACAATTTCGGAAATCCTTTGTCTTTGATGCCTTTTGTTTGTAACTTTTTCCTTTATTTTTTTATTTCGAGTTAATACATCATTCGGCTTATGACAGATCCTTGATTTTTTCAGAAGTCTTTATTACTTTCTAGTTGCTTTTCAAGAATTTTGCTTCTCTTGGTTCCATTAAGGAGTTATCTCCATATTTTGACCTTCTTTCATGTTGTTTGCTTCAGAGAATATTTTTGGCTAACATTCAGCCTCCAAGTGTGAATTTTGTATTCTTTAAGACAAAATTACAAACGCTTTCGTTTTATTTTGCCTACAAAATTATTTTTTTGGTATCTATTATAGTTTTTTAAATAGGTTCAATAGTATAAAATTAGCTAAAGGGATAATTAGAGTATCCAAAATCTAGTTTATCCATTTTAACTGATTCTTGTATCCTAACAATCCTCTGGTCATAATGGAAGTTCAGATTATAGGAGCTACTTTTGGTATCAAATAAACTGAGGTCAATATTTAGGCATACAAATGATGGAGGTCTCGAAATTTCTTCTGACAATTAGAAAATCCGACACCCAGATTTGGGTGTTTATTATAGTGGAAATCCAGAAATACCCTTTTCAAAATACTAGACGCTCCGAAATAGCTTTTATAAGACTTGAAACCCAAATTTCGATATTAAAATAATAGAGGTCCAGAAATCCTCTTCTTGAATTAATAAATGTTCCAAAATGACTCTCGAATTTTTAGAAGGTCTTAAACCCAGATTCAGATATTAAGATAATAAAAGTCCAGAAATCCTTTTTTGGAAATATGAAAGGCCGAAACCCTTTTTTAGTATTAGAAAACCCGAAACCCAGAGCCGGGTATTAAAATAATGGGAGTCCAGAAAATCCCTTACTATAAGATTATATAAGTCCAGAAATCCACTTTGGAAATGATAGAGGAATGAAACCACTTTTGGATTTAGAAGGTCCGAAACCCAAATTCGGGTATTAATATAATAAAAATATAGAAACACCCTTTTGGAAATAATAGATGTTCCGAACCCACCTTTGGCTTTTTAGAAAACCTGAAACCCATATTTAGGTATTAAAATAATAGAAATCTAAAAATACTCTTCCGAAAATAATAGGGAATCGAAGCCACTTTTGGCATTAGAAGTCCCAAAATTCAGATTTGGGTATTAAAATAGTAGGAGTCCAAAAATCGACTTTCGGAAATAATAGAAGTCTGAAAGCTACTTTTGACTTCGTTAAATCTAATGCCCACTTCATGTTATTCCCATCTCTGGCTTTTTTTACTTAAAGTAAAGGTACGACAAGTTCTTTTTCCGAACAGAAGCAGGATGTGATTTATATGCTCCCGCTGAGCATTTGTTCTATTCTGCGGGACAAGGCATAAGTAGAGGCAGGGCATACTCATCCTTAGAGCAGAAGCTAGGCGTTCTTAGCCGAAGCTAAAACAGGGTTTGTTCTAAAAAGAACAAAGGAAGAACTTGCTTCTGTGGAGCAGGGAGCATGCCCCCGTGCTTAATATCTTTCTTCTAGGAGGTGCATAGTGTAACAACCCGCTTGGAATAGGCCTAAATCTCGACCCAAAAAAGGCCCATTGGAACTTGGAGCCATTCTAAACAAGTCATTGGTTCGTATAAAGAGTAAATAAACAGAGCCAACTAAAAATGGAATCAAAATCTCAAAGCGGATAGGATGAAATATAATAGGTGAAAATAGATGTACCATTAAATAAAACAACAATAATGTCAATTACAGTCTCAAATGTCATATCAAGGTAAATCAATAATAATATCCCATGAGTACAACAAATGCCAAACATGATGATAATAATAAGCTATAAAATCTCCTTCGCCAAGCTTCGGTCTTCATGACTTCATTAATAAAGCATTCCCGCCTATTAACCTGCTTTTGTAAAGATGAGGGAGGTCAGAACAAGTTCTAGTGAATGAAAAACACATAAGTTTAAGGGATGTCTATTTCCTATACTTTGCAGTATGAATTGATCAGGTTATGTCTAAGAGAATTCAACACACAAGTATTAATTGTGCCGATTACCGTATAGTGACATAAGACCAATACAAATATATGAGCGGGTTTCTATGATCACTTAATACTCTTCAAGGCGGACTACCATTTGATCACTTAAGACCATTTATATTTATTTTATCGGCGGGTTCCTCATATGATTACTCAATACCCTATGGCAGACCCTAATAACTTAAGAACTCATTTTCTAATTGTCAACATCATTAAATATACTCTCAATGTAGATCGAGAGATAATAAGCAGTAAATTATTTCCTTGGAATGGTAGACAACTAACCGCCATTTCTGACCTTCCCCCGGTGGATCCCTATGTCAATATATAGTTGTCATTACATGAGAAATTCTAGCTACTTAATACTTTCCTCAGACAGGCAGTTCCCCTTAAATAGGCCATTAACATGATTGACGGAACTCTTAATAGTCCATCCCTAGGTCAACCCTCACATAAACCTAGATAAGAAGCGGACAACTTATAGAGAACTACCTCACTCATTCAAGATCGTTTAAGACCATTTTAAAACTCATGATTATTAGAGAAAGATGGACCTAATGACCACTTAAAACCTAATAAGGGTGGGTCTGACTTTGGTCCAGAACCAAGGAGTGAACCTTAGGAGCGGATCTAGTCTTAACCACTTAATACCTTCTTGAGGCAGGCCTACTTCACACACATATTAATTACACTAGACGTCCCACATAAGCCGACCCTTTGTAGATGATGGATTTGTTAGGAGGTTCCGGCAGGCTTCTACTAAAAGTTGGGCTTAACCTCGCACCTTTATGTATTTATTATAATGGCTCATGGCATTTAGACATCTCACATTAATCCAAATTTTTGTTAGATGTTGGATATGCCGGTCGGTTCTAGGAAGGCTTCTACTACAAGTAGGGGTTAACCTAGTATATATTAGTCATTAATATTAGTAAAAGCCATTAATACGCACACATATAAAAATTTCCTATCAGGGACATTTTAAGTTTGAATTCCTAATTAAACGTATTTAGTACGTTTTTGATACACATTTATAGTATGTTAATTACGCTATAAATAGTAATAAATAAAATGTAATTGAAACACATGTAAAGAAACATCCTAAAGCATAGAAATGTCAATCCTAATCATAAGATTAAGGTTTACAAGTTTGCTTCCCTAATTCCATCATAGCATCAAATATTCATTCATACTCAAATCAATAACATGGAAATAACTAACATAAACAAAATAACCTGTAACCTAGGTTTTGAAGATTACTTCAATAATAAAAGAAAGGAAAAGGGGAAATATGCATAATATGTATAATCTCCTTTCAATACTGCTTTACATTTCATATGATTTTATTCAAAAACTGAAGACCTTGGTAACATGTATTTTAATACGTTCAAACTATATATTTTTGATAAATAGATGTTTAAAGTAATTCAAGTTATAACACTCAAATCTTAAGTTTTTGCACATATAAGATTTACAATTAAACAGCAAGTAAATCAGATCATTATCAAGACTATATATATAACCGCCCAAAACTCTATCTTTTATTACATTCATAATCAAAACCCAACGTATTCACAAGATTGACCATTTCCACAATTTATAAGGGATTTGGGGAATTTGTTTATATTTTGTTTTCGTACATATCCAAATCCCTTTCGGCATAACAATCCAAACATACACTATCAAAATATTGGAAATAGTAAACTTATAAAATTTCCACTCACTGAATTACTAAAAGAAGGATGAGGAGCTATGTAGGAATATTTTCTGGATTATATCTTTGCAAATATCGTGTTCCAAACTTTCTCCTAATCATAATATATATAAGAATCTAATTAGAGTCTTATATACATACAATTTCCAATTTCAGATTCTTATAACAAAACTAGATTAGAAAAGATAGAGAAATATGTTAGGGAAGAAGAAGAAATCTAACTGGTCCTATTTTCTAGAATTTAGAATAATGGAGGAGAAGCAAAACGAAGGCGTAGAAGAAAATAAATGTAGGGTTTGTGGGAGAGGCCGTGTCCCTATTTATACTTGCTAGAGTATGTGTAGTCCATCGTATTAGTTTTATAAAATATGGATAGTCCGTTCTAGCAAAATATAATAAAAACCCCTAACAAAACAAGCCCCTCTCCCACCCTCAGCCTTAAGGGCGGTCGATCTCCTCCCTAGGAGGGTGGTCGGCCCCCCTTAAGGGGAGCGATCGACCCCCTCAAGGGGAGCAATCGACCCCCTTAAGGGTCAAGCGCTGGGAGATTTATTACCCTAGTTGTTTCTATTTTATTAAATATGTAATTAATTTTTTTGCATTTCTTTTGATTTTCTCACCTTCTTACATATATATACACACATACACAAAATTTTGAATCTCGAGGAATATTCCATTATGCTAAAAGTATATTATTTTATTCTAGATTTATATTCTTACATTTTGAATTTCAAAAGCTACATGCATATAATTTCGTACAACTTGTTTTATTCATAACTTCTTCATACAAACTCATTTTTGATAAATAAATATGAAAGCAAACTAGAACCTTGCCACGAATACAATGGTAACATTTTCGTGGCCAACTTCTTAATTACCTAAAATTCGTACTTTTAGCCCATTAATATTTTATTAGTTTATTTTTATTTTAGTTATCTATGTATTTTTAGTGTTTATTTTATGGGGTGTTTCATTCTCCCCTCCTTAAAATAGATTTCATCCTGAAATCTTTCCGAAGGGGCGAAAAACACAACTTGCTCTAAAAAACATGTGACACACCTAAGTTATTTATTAAACATCCCTAAACAACCATTTCTCAATGTAATTATGTAATGCAGCCTTGCTAAAGCGAGCTCAGTCCTAACGTGCAAGTGTAATAGGTGATGTTTGCGCACAAAACATCGTAATATGAATGTAATTTATATAAGTTCTTGGATCATTTGTGTTGAAAATAATTCCTACCATCCAATCTTGCAACCACGATGCAAATATAAAGGAAATTTAGTGGATATAATCACAAGATTAACCATTTACGCAATTTGTAAGGGATTTAGGGGTTTTGTTCATATTTTGTTTTTGTGCAAATCCAAATCCCTTTAGGCATAAAAATCCAAATCTACACCATCAAAATATTGGAAATAGTAAACTTATAAAATTTCCGCTTACTGAATTACCAAGAATAAATAGTTTCTGGATTATATCCTCGCAAATAGCGTGTTCCAAAATTTCTCCTAACCCAATATATATTGTTAACGATAAAAATCTTCGACGCCCAATTAAGTACTGGTAGAATATATAATAAAATTAGGGGATGATCAATCTAGAGAACCTCTTTAAAAGGCATGTCGACCTAAGCTATATTTAGTTTGAACGCAATACCCTCTTAATTAATCGAGCTTTAGTTATCTGTTGGAATATCGATGCTTCCTCTTGAATGCAAGAGCTACCCTCTTTCGAGTGTATCAACAGTGCATTTTAAAGTGAATAGGGTTATATCGAGGATGACATTCTAAGTACTCGAATTAGTGTTTGGGCGTATTCATGTTATGATCCTCTCATATACATGGGTAACCTTATTGCAAAGGTGTGCTTTAGATTCAAGATAAAATAATGTACACTGTGTTAAGTGGAAATAGACTAAGAAATCATAACATATACATTTGATGATGTATCATATCCTTAAACAATTAAAGTGATACTTTCCACATCGATCCAGCCCACTTGAGGCCTTGGTTGTGTCAGTTATCATGTCGTAAAGCTATAATAAGTCATTGAACGTTATGGTATGTTAGACACACTACACCAGAAATGTTATTTCGCAACGGCTTTGAGCCATTGCAAAATCATTTAGCAACGGCTATGAGCCGTTGCAAAATTGGGGATGGAAAAATTTTTGCAACGGCTTTGGGTCGTTGATAAAATATATTTTGCAATGGCTCAAAGCCATGCGAAATTTGATTTTACAACGGCTTAAAGCCGTTGCTATTTTTGATTTAGCAACGGTTTAAAGCCATTGCGAATTCGAAAATCTCTGTTTATAAAATTTGTGTTTTTAGGCTCTCCTACAATAATACCAAATGCATTTAATTATCGTGCTCAATACAAACATTTACAAATTTAACATAATATCACAAAAGAAAGATCATTAACCAAACATTTTTTATAAATTCAACAAAATAACCAAACTTAACAATAAGTTTTGAAATTACAACATTCAACAACGATATGTTACACTTCAAAGTTCAATAGCAATAGCAATAAAAATACTGCATAATACAATACGTAGTTAACAAGAATATTAATCTATACATAGTTCAGAAACATACTAAGTACGTAGTACAATGCAGAGATCTATCCTAAATAGGTACATAGTTCATTTTCTTCAAGCCCTCCTCTAATTTTCTCTTGCTTTCATCGCTTCTTTCAATGAGATTATCAAAAGTCTATTCACAGACTTACTACTATTTACTAGTTATAATAACAAACTTACTTCTCGCTGGTTTCAAAAACACCTAGGACTTTGTCGATTTTACAGTGCAAACTCGTGTTAGACTATTGCTTTGGTCATCCTAAAATATACTGCCACTAAGGCTAGTAATCGATCCAATTAAATCACCATATACAATACTTTTTAGTATATCTTATACACTTCTCCTTGTTGAGACTTCTTGTACATCTATGACTAAAACAATACTCTCTATAATTGTAGGTGTTTCTGGTGTAGGAACAATCAGATTGTTTTCTGCAGACCTATTTGCCAATATAGGTTGTGTAATATTATCACCTGCAATAGTTTTCATTGGGCTGATGTATACCAGAAATTTTAACATTGCTAAGTTATGACAATAAAAACATAAACATAACGCATCAAACTTTAGGATGCCGTGACATCACACAATATGTAGCACAAGATCAACATACTGGAGTCAACAATTGAGTAAAAAAATACAAAAACAAACCTACATTGTGTACACTTCAATTTTCTTTTCGGTATCATATAATGCCGTCAGTATCAAAATACCACAAATATGCAACTGGCTCCATCCATAAAATATATAGACATCAGTATTCAATTTTATTATGCCATCATTTCATCTTTCTTCTCCTTAAACCTCTATTTTGATTGACAATTAACAATGAAGTAACCTCATATTTGATGCACTGAATTCATATTTACGTAACCATTACAAAAAAATTTCCATAATCAATGTTACATGTGGTTGTTTGGTTCAACTACTCTTGGAAGTCAAATTGTACTCATGTGAATAACCTATATCTATATTTTCATATGTCAAAGCTGCTTGCAAATCCTTGCACGTAATTTTGGCAACAAGTATTAGCTTTCTATCATCGTCACTATGGAAAATAGCAATAAAACCATATTGTACGAAGTTGAAAGGTAAAGAAATACATGAGGTCGATAAAAAAGATAAGCCAATATCTGAGTTGGGCACATATAAAGGTATGCATAAATTAGATACAAAAAGCAAGAGTACTTAGGCAGGCTTACTCTAGCACAAACGAAACAACTTTAAAAGAAAAGTGGAAACCGAGAAAAAAAATAAAGGGAAAAAAGATGATAAAGTTCAACTAAAGAATGATGGTCCTATACATGCTACAAAAGAAAACATGGCCAATAAAAGAAGCACAAGTGAAAATATAAAAATTGAAGCATGAGTTGAGTGAAAAAGGGTGGCAAGATTATCATTTTAACAGATCCATGGGTTGCTTCTGCAAATGGAAAGTGGATTGATTTTTAGAAGGAAATCAAAGAAGGGCTTTCTAAATTAGTTGGCAAACTCAACATCGGCCATTTTCAAACCTAACAAATCTTAATTTATTAGGTTATTTGAAGTAAAATCCTAAATGGCATATAACTCTTCCAAACAAAAAGTGCTAGCATATTTGGCTTAATTTATTAGCGGAGAAAACGGTGCCAATGCCACTTCCACGGAAGTCGTTCTTCACTATTATCATAAAAAAACAAATGTTCAACCTCCAATTAGATTGGTACTTCATCATAACTCCATAAACTGCTATATGCCATAACTTATGATCACACGCGCGCATGCGCGCGCGCACACACACACACATACATATATATATATATATATATTTTAGTAAACCAACCATTGTTCTTGAAAAATTATAAGATCGCACATTACTATATTGGGCACCCCGAGAATAGTCTATTAATTCCTTCCAAATAGTGTGTTACCAGTTATCTTGTCCTAAAGAAACAGAAATTACCGAGGCAACTGCACCAGAAAGCATTTTGGCTATGGATGGAGAAACTATGAAGTTGATAACAAAATGAAAATTGTTGATTAGTGTTTGTTTGAGCTCATAGACAACAATAATGGCTCTATAAGGTTCCATATTTAGGTTCTGAATGGGTAGATTCTGCATTTTTTTTGTTTCAAATGAAGGGCAGTCTGAATCTTTTATCAAGTCAACATTTAAGTTTTGAAAAAACAATCAAAATTATGGTTCTATTTAAAAAATTAATGAAATCGAGCGTAGAAACAATCAACATGATGAATAATAAACATAGCAGATCTAACCTTGGCTGGCAATCAATCAATTTTTGGTCATCAGATCCATTGACTTTGTTAGATGAAAGTCCTTCCTTGATTTCCTTCTAAAATCCCTAAAGTTGATCGACTTAGATTTCGAGACTTATCAAGTTTTCAATTTGGAAAAAAATGTATCTTGGGAATTTTCATCGAGATAATTAGGGCAAGGGTAATTTTTTCTTTCTGCACAAATGTGAAAGTGGGAAAAAGGGAGCGACGCTACGTCGGGAAGGTGGACGCATGGAAGATCGTATTCAATTCTACAATGGTTTTATGTCGTTGCACAAATCAGAACGGATGATGACCATGGTACAAAAATTTGCAACGGTCCATAACCGTTGCTATTTCACAACGGACTTGAGCGGTTGCAAATCTTCCGCACTTGGGGGTTGCAAAATAGCCTGTATGGTGTAGTGACATATTCAAAAAGGGTCAAGACACAAGCATAAATCATGAGGGAAGAACATCCATTTGCTTGATGATTCTCCTTCTAATGTTTTTGCGCTTGAATCTTTTGTGTATGAAATTAGTTGATAACTCCTTGTTAAACTAGTTTGATCACAGTATGATTATAGAATTAAGAATAAGTATGATCTCAATCTCCCACTTCATTTATCATGAGTATATTACAATTAATGAGAAAATCCCCAATCTGATTTGGGGTTTCGTATCCTAGAATTGAGTACAAGATTTTGGAATGAGAGAAGGTCCCCAAAATGTGATCCCTATGGTCTTATTTATAGAAGATTTTTGCCCCCATCTATAGTAACCATGTGGGAAACCTCCTTTTCGCACCAACCTTTTAGCATAGGTCCATGTCAGCGCATTCTGGCTTCGGTGCCGGCTTTAATCCTTTGCCGCTTGCACTTATGGGTGTCGCCTTTGTGCTTTTACCTTTGTAGCTTTTGTGTCGCCTTTATGCAGTGGTATCGATACGGAGCTTGTTAGTGTCGATAGCGTTCTTTTGCTCCTAACATATTCGTTACCGGCCCTATGCTTCCCCCATATTGGTTTCGGTCTCGTACTTCCAACTTATGCATTTGGTGCCTATTTCAATTTCATTGCTTCCCATTATTTGTGTTTGGTATCACCTCCAACGATATCGGTTCTCAGTATTTGGTTCTATCTTTATGCTCAGTGTACTAACGTTCGGTATCGTCTTTGTGCTTCAACCATGTTTTTCTTGGTGTTGAATTTATGCATTTGGCTTCATTCTTCGGCGTCGACGCCAAGATAACGGCTCACTACATGTTGGTACCGACAACATGCCCTTATTGCCTTCTTTTCTTGGTATCGGCACCAAGATGTTTGTTTCCCTATGTTGGTGCCGATAGCATATTTGTAAAGCCATTGTTCCAGAGTCATCTTCGCCAATGCCCTCTATATCCTTGGTATCAATTCCATATTTACAATCTTGCCATTTTGGTATCACTTTCATTTTTATCATTCCAAGCTTTCAGTGTCTGCTTCACATGTCATGACTCCACTTTTTGGTGTCGGCTCTACTCTTAACCTTTTCTTTTCGGTGTCGTCTCCGCTGCCTCTTCATATGTATTTGGTATCGGCTTTCTTTTTTTTCAGTCTCGCTTTTTGGTGTCGGCTTTATTGGCTTTCTCTTTATATATTTTGGTACCAATTTTGTGGCTTTTAAACCCGGCTCCTAATTTTGACTTCGTGTTACTATTCCCCCAAATTGGGTGTCGGTTTAGCTGTCCCCAAATCCTTTTCTTCTTGGTTTTGGTTTTGTTACCTCAAGCCATCTATTTCAGTATCGTCTTCTAGTTTTCAAGCTTCTACTTCTTTCCATTAGATCAATGCAAACTTTAGTGATAACATCTAGACCGCCTAGTATAAAGAGGCTTTTGTTCTTTAGGAAAAAATCTTATGATTCCTGCACTACCAACCTATTTATCGAGAATCATAAGAGAAATTTTACATTATTAGTTTTGTATAATCTAAAATAATGACATTAGAAAGAATATTAAATCTTCTCAAATTGCAGAATTGGATATGAGATTTATGAATTTCGATAGGCTTCTCTATGATAAAGAGTTTGTAATTTGGGGTATAAACTCTAGTTTGAATATACAATGCGTGAACCTAGTAACGTATCCTTATAATAAAAACATAGAGATTTAAGGCCTTTATCCGTTAATAGGAATGGGAAATCCATGATTTTATCTTGGGTATTTGTTCTCAGGAGTCCATCCTTGAAAAAGCTGAGATAGTAAACCCGAAATCTAGACTTGGATATTTGTAATAGAAATCTAGAAATCTAACTCTAGAATTGTGAATATAGGATTTGAAAGTCACATTTAGGCACTTATATTAGTAGCTCAGAAATCCACTTTTGCTGATGAAAATAGAATATCTAAAGCCCCAAAATTCGAACACTTTTTAATAGTGGTCCAGAAATCCACTTCCAGCATTATAAACAGAAAAAACAGAAACCCATATTCGGGTACTTTTGATAAAAGACCAGAAATCCACTTTTGGAAATAATAGAAGTCATGAAACTCATATTCGGGTATTTATAAAAGAAGACCGGAAATCCACTTTTGGAAATAATAGAAGTCCCAACACCCATATTCGGGTATTTATAGCTTCTGCTTTGAATTGCCATTTCAGCTTTGTGAGCTACACTCTGGACTTTAAGTTTATTTGTAAGCCACTTATTGGGATTTAACTGGGGGTTTCAGCCTTATGAGATACTCTTTGGGTTTTGTGTGTCTGGTGCGCTTGGCTAGCTTATTCTCAAGTAGGACCCAAGGACTTACTCGACCTCCCTCTAAGAGGCACCTTAACCTGGCCATTGTGACGTGGCTAAGGGCTTAGATGTTTTATCTTAAATAAAGGCTCACTCTTTTAATGCTCTACCCTGGCCATCATAGGAGTGGATAGAGACTTACATCCACCCCACTCCAAGGGGTGTCTTACCCTAGCCATTGTACGTGCGAATAAGGAGTTTTGATGCTTTAACCTGGCCCTTTCTGATTTGGATGCGGATAAAGGCTTACACCAACCTCCCTCTAGAAGGCGCCTTAACCTGACCATTGTAGATGCAGTTAAGGGCTTAGATGCTCCAGCCTGACCATTGCTGGCACAGACATAGGCTTACTCTTTTGAAGCTTTAACCTGGCCCTTTCTAGTTTGGCCACTGTAAAAGGTTTACACACCACCTCCCTCTAGGAGATGCCTTGCCCTGGCCATCCTTGTGCGGACAAGGGTTTTCTACCATCGTAGGTTGCTTTACCCATTTCAGGTAGTTCAAAATTTTAAGAAGCTTTCGTACTCCCGACCAACTGGACATTCTTAAGAAGATCTTCTTTCATTCATTTACCATTGAAAAGTATGGTCTTAAGTGTTCTGCGTTCCATGTTCTAGGTACTGAATCATGATTTGGTTTGCAGAGTTGATATGTTCCAGGCATGAGTTCTTGATGAATGATCAACGGTCCTTCCCAGTTTTGAACAAGGGCCCTATCTTCCAGATTCTTAGTATTTTCCATTACCCTTCGTAAGACTAAGTCTCCCTTTCGGAATGTTCTTGTTCTTACTCTCAAATTGTACTTAGTGGTTCTTCTTTGATATTCGGCTATTATAATAATAGCTTCGTCCTTTAACCCTTAGATTAGAAGATTCTTTTTTCAATTCTTGATTCAGATCGAATACATAAGCTATTCTTCTGTATGTAGGAATTTCAATTGGAACATAGCTTCACATCCATATTTTAGAGAATATGGGGTGTGTCCCGTTGCTGGTTTAGGGGAAGTTCTATATGCCCAAAGTACCAATTGCAACTCATTGGTCCAATTTCCCTTAGCTTTTATTAGCTGTTTCTTCAGGATTGTCTTTATGGTTTTGTTTGCAGTTACGACGACTCTGTTTGCTCTTGGATGTGCCACAAAAGAGAAACTCTTTGTGATTTCTATTTTTGTTGCAAAGCCTTGTGAAATCTTCACTTTTAAATTGTGTTCCATTGCCAGATATGATTTTGTGGAGGATTCTGAATTGATTGGCGATGTTTTTTTATCACAAATTTGAGCATCTTCTTAGATGTGATGTTTGGAAGTTGTTCCTCTTCTACCCATTTCGTGAAGTAGTCAATCGCTACCACTGCATATCTAGCTCCTACTTTAGATATCGGTAGGGGTCCAATTAATTATATTCCCAATATATCAAAAGGCCATGGGCTCGAGACTATAGTTAAGTCATTGTAGGTAATCGAGATATTCTAGAATATCTTTGGCATTTTTCACATATCTTGACATATTTCTTTGCCTGATTAACCATTCATGGCCAATAGAAGCCTTGTTGCACAACTATTTTTGCTAACTTTATTCCATTAGAATGGTCTTCATAGAGCCCTTTGATTAACATAGAAATGTGTTTATTTTATGCTCTTATATCTTATCTTTTGTATATAAATAACTATTACTTGGGTAGTGTTTTGTTGCTTTTACAGATATTCCAACCCAGCCCTCATGCAACCAGAAAAGTAGAGAAATGGAGATCAGATTGCTATACATTTACATCTTGAAGAATTATAGATGGAAGATCTCACATCTAGTTGCTGTTGGACAAGTAAATGATTGATAAAAAGGCCATGCACATCTCAAATCAAGGGAGGATTGTCAAAGAACAAAGAGGAAAAGAAGAAAGGCCAAAAATTTAATTGATATAACTAAGGCCCATTTTAGACTCTCATTGTAAACTCTTTTGTGAATTCCCTAAGGCTCATCTATTATTGTATTAGGGTTAGGGTTAGGGTTTGGCTATCTATCCTATAAATACCCTTGTAATGTCATTGTAGCCACCATCCTGTCTCCATTTTTCTGTATTCTCTTCTCCATTAATAAAAGTTCTTCTTATTTTTACTATTTCTGCATTTTTCTTTCTTAGCAATCGGTGTTGTCTTCACAATTAGTTTTGGAAGAGCACCAATTGTATTTTACATTTTTTTTAGTGATTAGTCGTTTGATTAGTTTCAACAACAATCCTAATTTACTTTTTGTTGTTCTCCTTTTCCTGCAATTTTACTTTCTGCAATTTATTTCTGTTTTGCATTTTAATTTCCAATTGATAGTTGTGATTTGATCGTCGGTTCAATTAGATTTGTTCTGAATTAGATCGCAGTTTCAATTTTTATTGTTTTCAAAAACCAACCTCGAAAATAGTCTAACTCGCCCAAGAGATTAAATATATAATTTGATTTTAATTACACCTCCCTGTGTTCGACCTGTATGCTACACACCTGTATGCTTGCAGAATTTAATTTAAATGTCGCGCTTTTCTGATTCTTAGACTAGCGTCGATCAAGTTTTTGGCGCCGTTGCCGGGGAGGTAACGATTAAATTTTACTATTTATTTAGTTTCTGATTCATGTTAGTTTTATTTTATTTTATTTTGTTTCCATTTGTTTTCTTGTATATATATAGAAAAAAAATTCTCAATTAGTTGATTTGGTATTGATTGCTAATACTTTAATCATCTAAACAAGAGAAGAAGAAAAAAAATCTTTTTATTTTCCTTTTATTTCATTCCTGTTTTCAACCTCTTTCCCCTTTCTTTCATCTATTTGTTTCCCTCTTGCAAATTCATTCCTACTTTAGAAAAAAAAAACATAACTTGCCAAATTCTCTTGATTTTTTTTCTTTTCATTTTTGTTTTTCCTTTTATATTTCGTTTTTTTTCTTTCCCCCTTCATCTATTCCTTCTGTCCAATTTTCACTTTATTTTTATTGTTCATTATTGTTGTATATTTAATTTGCCAAATTTTCTTTAATTGGTTTCCATCTATTCCTTCCTTCCTTTTACTTCTTTCCAATTGTCAATACACTGGTTTCCATTCTTTAACAACAATAACCAAAAAAAATAACTTGCATTTTTTTTATTGATTGCTTTCTAACTACTACTCTCTCTCACTTCCTCTAATCTTTCTTTCCATCTTTCTACCACCTTGCTGATTTTCACATTTTTCTTTTTCCTTTCCTTTTCTTTTTATTTGTTTCCATCTTTTGTCTACAATTTTCTAAAAAAAAAACTTTTGCAATTTCTTCTTTGTCTACTTTGATTTCTTTCTTGTTTTTGTCTGCTTTTATTTCTTTCCTCAATTCCTTCTACCCTTCCTCTCTTCTCAAAAAACCTTGCTTTTTTTTCTTATTTCCTTCCTCTTTTCATTTTTTTCCCTTTTTTGTTTTTCTTTTTTCCATTCATTTCTTTCCCTTTCTTCTTGTTCAAATTTTCAAAAAAAAAAAAATGATTTTTTTTATTTCTTCCCAATTGCATTTCTCATTCACCTCTTACAATCTCTCTTTCCATTATTTCATTTATTTCTTTCCATCTCTCTCCTTCATATTTTTTTTTCTTTTTCTTTTCTCTCTTTTATTTCTTTTGTTGATTTTGCTACCTTTCTCTCTCTCTCTCAAAAAAAAAAAGAAGAAGAAGAAGAAGAGGTGAAATACAAATCAAAGGCTAAAGGAAGGAACAGATTCAAGCAACGAACAAGGATTCAAAGGTGCTCTGTTGCTTTGAAAAATATAGAAATTGCTTGTAAAAATCTTCTGCAGGGGCAGCGGCTTGCTTGTACAAAATTTTAATTTTCTGTTATCATTCTGTGACTGTTCTGTGGCTGATAGTTCTGAATTTGTTGGTGAGAAACGAATTTCCATAATTTAAATCATCACTCTTATCATAAAATTTGATTTGATTTGCAAAATAATATAATTGAAAAGTGGTGTTTTGTGAAGTTGACTGTCTCGTATAATTGGATCGCGGATATATAGTAGTTCAATTTATTGAACTATTAGCAAAAGAGGTTGCATACTACTCGTAAAACATTGGTCGTATCCCTTAGTATTTATACTATACGTGAACGGCCATAAGACCCTCTTCCCCCTTCTAATTGAGTCAGTTAATTAATAGAGCACAACTCATTCTTTTATACTATTTTGAACTAAGAATAATTTCTGTCTTGTCTTGATTTCATTTCAATTGTCTTATTCAAAAAAATCCTTGAGAGAATTGTGGGATAACAATCGGAGTAGACGTCCTCTTGAAGAGTATGAGTACGAATTACAACTCATGAGGCAAGATTTTCCAAAATTTCGTGAGCCCAATGCCAACAATTTTCAAAATTTTCCAAATGACCAACATTTTCAAAATCATGGATATGATCGAAATTACGATTTCAACTCAAATTTCAATAATTTCGATTATGGGCCACATCCACATCAAAATGGCTTTGAATCCCAATATAGCTTTGATCAATATGGGGTTGTAAACCAAAATTTTCAAAATTATAGCCCATATCAACATCTTGAAAATAACCAAAATTACAACTTTCCCTCAAATTCCAATAGTTTTGGTTACGAACATAATTTTCAAAATCAAAATGATTTCCAATATCATTGTCATTTTTCGGAAGATTCACACAACCACCACATTGAAAATAATATTGATTATGAAATTGATGTGGACTATAATTTTGAGAATCAAGAAATCCAAAACGAGAGCTCTCAAATTAACGATTTTGAAGAATATCGTCTTAACATTCTTAGAGAGAGGGTAGAAAAACAAGATAGACAGCTTGATGAAATTCTTTCTTTAATGGCATCTTTGAAAGAACAACGAGAGCAACAAAATCAAATTCAAACAAGTGATAAAACAGAAAATAATCCATTCTTTACTGATAGTGAAAATTTTCAGATAACAACTTTGGAAATTGAGAATACCAATCTAAATGAAGTTGTTCAAAATTCAACAAATGATTTGGATTTCGATTCT
Source organism: Allium sativum (assembly GCA_030737875.1). Lineage (NCBI taxonomy): Eukaryota > Viridiplantae > Streptophyta > Magnoliopsida > Asparagales > Amaryllidaceae > Allium > Allium sativum. The sequence continues at coordinate 516,047,314 of CM060912.1, forward strand.
TTTCAAGAAAAAGATTTAAGCTCAGATTTTGATCTTCCTCTTTCAGGCTGTGAGAAACTTGAAATTATAGAAATTGAACAAAATGAAAATGTTGAATTTTTCAATTCAAATTTGGAAAAGGATTTTAGTGAACATGAATTTTTTGGATTGAATGAGGATGAAATTGAATCAAGCCACCATTCCAAGTTCGAAAATTTTGATTTTGAGGTTTCAAACGAACTTGAAACTGTCAGTGTCGAAAATATGTTGTCCAGTAATGAAATTGAGAAATGTGATCACATTTTCTTGAACAACACTCAGAATTCAAATTTCGCTGAATTTATATATGGTCACAAATTTTTGAACAATTACACTGATAAATTTGTTGAACACATGAATTATTTCTGGAACGTTAGCTTGATTGAAAACTTCACGTTAGGATGACCCTGGACATTTATCTGTTGGACTATAAATCTAGGTATAAAGATGAAATGGTTTTAAAAAACCTTTGCTTATTAGAAAACATGCCTAGACATAGTGGGAATGGGATTCATCAGGCTAGAACCAAGTGTGGGGGAAAAAGATGGTGGCATTCTTTGCATCGCATGCATCGTAAACACATATATCATTGTACATATGATCCATTCTTACATATAGCTAGACTACATTACATTCTTCAAATAATTTTGCATCTCATCCATCTATGGGTTTTATCATTCAAATTTAGGAAACGTGCTACAGTGTGGACACTGTTTAGTCCAAATGTGGGGGGAGTCTGAATTTCATTTATTTTTGTTTTTTCTTTATTTGTCTTTCTTTTCATTTTCAGCCATTTAAATAGGACCATCATGCATTTTAGATTGTAGTAACATGCCAAATTTTTTTTTTGAACCATGACTCATTTTAGATTGATATAACAAAATAAGTTAAGGATTGTTAATCAGTTGATAGTATTTTTTCTCTCAACTTAGATCGAACAAGAAATATAATGAAAAGTTTAATTTTGAGGGATAATAGTGTAACTGGTACATAGGGAGATTCTTAGGTGATGGCCATGAAATCGATTCTATATTGTAGACTTTGTTTAAATAAGTGGAGGACTTAAAATACTTATATTGGCTTTTCGAATCTCTAAAACTAAGTTGTGTTAAGTTGAATTCGCATAACTCTCTTTTGTGCTTATAATTTCAATAATAATAATAGTAATCCAAGGGTATCCAACATTGCTTGTATATCAAGCGTTGGTGTGCAAACCCGCCAAGCTCTATCCGACATGTTGTTGACAAAGTCAGCGTTGGAATATCTTGGTCTCATTTTATGAGATTGGACACCTAAGGATTACCGACACGTTGTTGACAAAGTCAAAGTCGGTCTGCACAATCCACCAAGCTCTGTCCTAACTCTCCGTCAGTCCGCAAGGCAGTGTATGGGTGGTATAACTTGGTCTTTTATGTTAGGTGTATGTAATTAATCATAAATTTTAACTTTTATAGAGATAGAGAATAAGCGATGATGCTCAAACATTTCTTGACCTTATTGATTTGACTAGCCATACACAAGGAAATTAGAATACCACTTTACAAACTGTGCCAAGCAAACTAAGAATCTATTTCATGGCTGCACTATGTTATCGACTAAACCAATTGGCCAAACTAGAATTTAACATTTGAAAACTTGATTTATGTTGAAAATTTGTGACAAGTTGAGGTATCTAAAATAAAATTAACTGATTAGAAATTGTTAACTTAATTTGTTGTACCACTTCCTAAAACAAGTCGTGTTTTCATTTTTTGTTTTCAATTACATAAGTCCTCTGCATTCATGTAGTTACATTAGAGCCATAGCATATTGCATTGGGATTTTGTGGGTAGTATCCGCTGAAAACCCTCACGAGTCACCACTCGTCCTACTAGGGACACCTAGTGGTTAACGGCTTGTTGCATACGCTCAATGCAACCGTGTTTCCTATGAAAGTGTGACCTATCTAGTTTAGTTTTTCATTTCTTGTTTTACTCGAGGACGAGTAAAAGATAAGTGTGGGGGTATTTGATTGACATAGAAATGTGTTTATTTTATGCTCTTATATCGTATCTTTTGTATATAAATAAATATTGCTTGGGCATTGTTTTGTTACTTTTACAGATATTCCAACCCAGCCCGCATGCAACCAGAAAAGTAGAGAAATGGAGATCAGATTGCTATATATTTACATTTTGAAGAATTGTAGATGAAGATCTCACATCTAGTTGTTGTTGGACAAGAAAATGATTGATAAAAAGGGCCATGCACATCTCAAATTAAAGGAGGCTTGCAAGAGAAAAGGAGAAAAGGCCTAGAACTTGTTCCAAATGACAAAAGGCCAAAATTTACTAGATTTCACTAAGGCCCATTTGTAATTCCCATTGTAAACTCTTTTGTGAATTCCCTAAGGCCCATTTATCATTGTATTAGGGTTAGGGTTAGGGTTTGGTTATCTCCTATAAATACCCTTGTAATATCATTGTAGCCACCATCCTATTTTCTCTTCTTCTCCATTAATAAAGTTTCTAGTTCTCTTTTATTTTTCTACATTTTTCTTTTTCTTAGCAATTGGTGTTGTCTTCACAATTAGTTTTGGTAGAACACCAATTGTATTTTACATTTTTTTTATTAGCAATTTGTCGTTTGATTAGTTTCAACGACAATCCTAACTTTACTTTTTGTTTTTCTTCTTTTCCTGCAATTTTAATTTCTGCATTTTATTTCTGTTTTGCATTTTAATTTCCAATTGATAATTGTGATTTGATTGTCGGTTCAATTAGATCTGTTCTGAATCGGATCGCAGTTTCAATTTCGTTTGCTTTCAAAACCAACCTCAAAGATTTGTCTAACTTGCCCAAGAGATTATCTAAATAATCTGATTTAATTTGCCTCCCTGTGTTCGACCTGTATGCTACACACCTGTGCGCTTGCAGTAATTTAATTTAAAATTCGCGCTTTTCTAATTAATAGGAAAGCGACGATCACCCTTCATATGTTTCGTTTAATAATTTGAGACAATCCTTTAGGGTTACACATATTAGATAGGGGAGCGAATGCCCTTTCTTATAAAGTATCTTGTCCATAATAACAAATGTTGGGGCTTGATGCTTTTGTTTATTGGCAGGTAACATTCCATATACGAAGTATTCCATAATAGGAGTCAATCAACTGTTTTTATAACGATGGTTCAATTCGGATTGCATAGGTTCTTCAATAGAGACTTCATTCGTATGTTTTTCCATTTGGTCTCTCTTGCCGAAGCTTGGGATCTATTTAAAACTAGCAACTCTTTTCCAAGTTCGGATGTCTCTTGTTTGATGTTGGGATTTTCTTGATATCCTACTGGTATAATGTGAGTTCCTGAGCTCCTCTAGAGTTAGCCATCTTAGCTAAAGAATAAGCTTGAGAATTTCCCCTCTTGGTATTTGATGTACAAAAAAGTCTTCAAATTGAGTAAGGATTTTCAGTATTTTCTTTAAGTATAGTGCTAATCAGGCATCCTTGATTTGATAAGTCTACTTTATCTGATTTACCATTAACTGTGAATCACTAAAGATTTCGATTCGGGCTATTTTCAATCGTACAGCTAGGTTCAACCCTTCTATCATTGATTCATACCCAGCCACGTTGTTTGTCGTAGCAAACCCAAGTTTCATTGCATAGTGTAGACGGTGTCCGTCAGGGGTAATTATCACATATACTACCCCTGGTACTTGCTCGTTTGATGCTCCATCTACAAACAATTGCCATTTGAACTTAAGATCATTTTGCTTTGTCGATTGTTCTTTAACAAACTTGTACATTCATTAATAAAGTTTTCTATGGCTTGTCCTTTAATTGCCACTCGCGATTGAAACTCAATTTCATATTGATTAAGCTAGATTCCCTATTTGACCAATCTTCCAGATGTTTCTGGTTTACTATAAATTTGTTTAAGTGGAAATTGGTTATAAGTTTAACTGGATGTGCTTGAAAGTGACCTCTAAGTTTTCGAGCTGTAAGTATTAAACAGTAGGCCAACTTTTCTATTATGGGATATCAGATTTCTGTATCCTTTAACCTTCTACTAGTATAATAAATTGGAAGTTGCGTTCTATTGCTTTCCCTGATAAGAACTGAGTTGACCACATACTCTGAAACATCCATGTAAAGATACAAGTCTTCTCCACTTTTAGGATTGGATAAAATTGGAGGTTTTCCTAAATAATCTTTCAATTCCTGAAAAGCCTTTCTACACTCCTTGCTCCATTTAGAATTCTTCTTTTTCTTAATTATGTCAAAGAAAGGTATGCACTTATTAGTGGCTTTAGAAATTAACATATTCATGGCCACTACTTCCCCTTTTAAACTCAGGACCTCTTTACTTGTTTTGTTTCATCGAAATTCCTTATGGTTTTAATTTGGTCGGGGCTAGTTTGAATCCCATATTCACTGACAGCATATCCTAGAAATTACCTAGATTGAGCCCTAAAAGAACATTTTTGTGGATTGAACTTCATTTTATATTCCCTTAATACATTTAACATTTCTTTAGATCTTCCAAAATCATTTCTGCTTCATTGGATTTTACTAGCATGTCATCCACATATACCTCTGTATTCCTCCCTATTTGGTCTTGGAACATTCTGTTGATCATTCTTTGATATGTAGCACCTGCATTTTTCAATCCAAAGGGCATTACCATATAGCAATATATTCCCCAATCTGTAATGAACCTTGTATGTTCTTCATCTATTTTGAACATGGGAATCTGGTTATATCCTGAGTAGGTATCCATGAGTGATAACAACTTGTGTCCACTAGTCTCGTCAACTAACTGGTCTATTCGGGGAAGGGGATAACAATCTTTTAGACACGCTTTGTTCAAAATGTGTAGTCGACACAAGTTATCTATTTTCCATTTGACTTTTTCACCTGTACTGGATTGGCTAACCATTTAGGATTGAAGACCTCTCGAATGAATGCATTTGCAAGCAATTTCTTTACTTCCTCTTTTATAGCTTTCGATCGGTCCCGGTTATACTGCCTTTTCTTTTGTCGGACAAGAGTTGCAACTGGGTTGATGTTTAGAGTATGGCTTGATAGACGGGTTAATCCCTATCACATCTGAATGGGTCCAAGAGAATACATTTTTATTGTGCTGTAAAAATTGAATTTGATCCGTTCTTGATAATCTTTCCAACATTTTCCCTATTTTAATTGTCTTGGTTGAGTCCGTTGAATCTATTCATACATCATCCAAATCCTTTATGGGTTTGATTTTTTCCATATCTCATTGGGAATCTAGTTCTGTTATGACTTCCACTTCTTCGGTTGAGTTTGTTTCTTCAGCTCGTTTTCTTTTGTTTCCCAAAGGATTGTACCTATCATTCACATCTTTGTTAGTCTTATTGATTCCCACTTTAGCTTCGAATTCCAAATGTAGAAATTTTTCATCCAAAGGCTGAAAAATTGTAAAAGAATCAAAGTAAGCAAAATACTCCCTTTTATATCGATCGAGAGTAGCAAAGCACAGTTCATGGGAGCAGAACTATTCTCCACAAATGGTGCCCCAACCTTGTTTAGTCAGAAACTTCATCATGAGGTACTTTAATGAGACAAAGGCATCCACTTCATCAGGAGTTGGGCGACCGAAGAATGCATGGTAGTAAGAAGGCTGGTCAATGATAACAAAAAGAATCTCGAAGGTTCGGCAAAGAGGAGGCAATCCAACCTGGACCAATAACTTAATTTTCCCAATCGGAGTGGACGCTTTGTTATTGAACCCGAAGATGAGTTCACTGCTAGGTTCAAGCACTTGTTCAGAACGACCCGTTCGGTCAAATGCATGCTTTAAGATCACAATAACAGCACTTCTAGTATCAACAAGAATTTTTCAGAATAGTTGAAAGCCCAATCTGTGCTGTGATCATTAAAGGGTCATCATGTGGATGATGGATACCCTTCTGCATCTCGTTCGGTGACACCACCAAGTTGTGCATTTTGATGTTAAATTGGGCATTCTTAAGCGATGGCTCCCCTTAAATGGAAAATAACCCCTCACAGGCCTCTTTCAGATATCTGTTTCAGATGAATTGACCATTTCGGTAGGATGTGGCCCTTTACGGATCACATTTATCCGATTTATCGGAGGACCCAAATTCAGTAGACCCTCTTCGGTTGGGACCTCTACCACGTTATCTGAGATCTTCTGGTGTTCATTGGAATAATGAGTTGTTTTCTGTTTTTCTTGGATGAACTCTGAAACACCCCACCTCCGTTAGGGTCACTCTCAAAGGGAATGCCCTAATTTTGGTGGAGGTTTATAAGTATAAGTCACAGATATACAAGACAGATATAAGAACACATATTTGTAAACAGCGGAAAAACAACAACTTTTATTTCATAAAAGCAAATACGTGTTACAACAACATCACCATGATTGTCTTACATCCTTTCCAAAAACAAACATAACACTTTCATAATCTGTCTTGATTACATTATTTAAAGAAGCATAAAGAAAACATAGATAAACTGCAAAAGCCCCATAGTGGTTGTCCAAAGCCATAGTTCAAAACGAAAAGGTCCAAGCAATACATTTTCTCCTCTTCAAGCTGGATGTTAAGGCTGGTCAAGCTGCAGTGTTCCCTCCCTGTGGACCTGGGGGGGGGGGGGAACGGAAGAAAAGAAGACGAAAGAAAAGTAGAGTCAGACATAAAGCCTGAGTAAGTCTAGGACTATTCTGTCTATGAATAAAGAACTGGGTATGATAAGTATAAACAAGAAGTGGAAAAGCACTATAAACTTGGTTAAGTTGTCTAGGGTCGAATATACTATCGTACCCCATGTTAATCTCCGAACCCATATAAACTAGTTCCCAACTGGCACCCCATAATCAGGGTGATGTGATCCATTCTATGATGATCGGCTCCTACTCGCATAGTTACATGTGTCTTACGGCCCCCGATGTTGTAGTTACCTATGCTGGTCCCACCATGGGGTGTATCAAGTCCCATGGTGGCGGCCCGACACAATCCTAGAATGCACAGGTATGCTACTGGTGTCCAGTGCCTTATTTTTCTGCGCCGGAGTGTGTGCACGCCCGCACCCCGTTAGAACCTACACTGCTACACCACCGTCGTCGATTTGACCTCTTACAATCAGCCCAGTAATCGTGCCCCACCCTGCCTAGTTTCAGGGTATCCTGATACACCTTCTAGGGTTACTGCTGAAAAGGGTCCCCCGTTACTAGGTTTTCTATCTCTAGCCAACATGCTAAGTTGGTTAAGTGTTTTCTAACCTAACCCCCACCAGTCCGTTTAGTTTAGCATGTTCCATTTTGATTAAGTCTTTAGTTCACTTAATCCTAACAATCCTGACTCAGCCTTAATTGTCTTATTAAAGCCTTGACCTCTCACATTAGACAGGTATTGTTGTGGCTGCCTGTTGTCGGTTGGTTCCGGGCGGTCTTACGCCACAACTCAGTCTAACCTCGGGTCCTTATTGGGCTCCATGTTTAACCTCCCACATTGGATAGGTATTGTTGTGACTACTGGACAGCCGGGCGGTTCCGGGCAGGTTTACATCACAACTCAATCCAACCTCGGGTTAAACACATCGTATGTTCTACATTTACATATTTTGTCTTTCTTCTTTATTTTCTTATATGTAAATATTTGCGGCCCATTATTAAGTTAATGGTGTAAAGGTTACACCAATCATGGGCCCAACCCATACTTGAATTTGGGCCCTTCTACTTTATATTTTCATTTATTAATAAATTTAACCCAACGTTATTTTCCCCCGTTTAACACGTCCGTTTAATATATATATGTTGGGCTTAGCCTTTTTAAGCCCAACTTAGCCATGAGAAAAAGGGGAGGCTTAAAGCGTGATTACATACACAAAAAGGGGAATGTGAACGCATGAACTTGCAACATGACGTTGGAACTACAAAATAGAAACTGGTGTACTTGCATAGTGGTAACATATACTTTGGTCATAAAGCATAAGTGACATGAATCAAACCATGTAAACTTGTAGTTAAGTTAAGAATATCACTATTGACACATAGGCTTAACTACAACATAAACCTATATTTTTATTCAGGCATAATGTCAAACATAAGCAAATCATGTTCATAAGATTACTCCATGTTTACAAAGGTGCTTACTTTTGTTACTAACACAAAAGTATAGTTCAACTTAATCATGATTTTAAATCTATTCACATAACCATGGCATAAATATTTCTAACATGAAATCATGATTTTTACTTTAGTCATGCAAACTTGCAAAAGGGATTTTTGAATCTAACCTGGCTATGTACCACATATGTCATCATATAATTCTTGTTAACAATATAGACCTAACATGGTTTTTAATTATGCAAAATATCAATCATAGCCTAGTCATATTCATAAGTTCACAAAGAGGTTTTCTAGTACAAAAGTATGGCTTAATACATAGATCATGATGCCAAATTTTCAACATAATTTCATATGGATTATAATAACCCAAATTTGCTCCAATTACTCACAAAATGATTTTCGTATAAAAATACACATTATGATGGCATAGTAGCAAAACCCCAAACTTGCATGAATTTCAATTAAACAACTACATACATGTAGCTTCAACATGGATTACATAATTTGCGAATATTCCAAACGTATACTTGCATAAAACTACCGCAAACATGTAGTTTTTATAATGAATAACATGCTTTGCGAATATCCAAACGTATACTTGCATAAAACTACCGCAACCATGTAGTTTTTATAATGAATAACATAATTTGAGAATATCCAAACGTATACAATATTCCAAATTGATAAGAATCATAGTAACGCACAAATATGAATTACTTTATTGCCATAAATCAAGTATACAAACCAACACAATTATTTGTTCATACCAAAATAATACTCTACTTACTATTGTGTGGCGAATTCTCAAATTTAGGGATTTGGAGATGCGATTCCTTGTTGATTTGATTTGTTTAGGTTGCTTTATGCTTTAGAATTTGCCTCCTAATCCTCTCTCCAATTGGCGGCTACTCTTAGTCGTTCCTCAGCAACATAATGGCCTTGTTCTTATTTTTGAATGAATAGATTAGGTTGAGTCTAGGGTCATTTTTATAGAGTTTATGAACTGATTAGGACCATCGATGTTGCTTGGATTGATCGTAGCCATTCATTCGAAAGAGAGACCAATTAGAGCCTGCCACCTAGCCCTAATGACAAAGCAAGCTTCTGAAAATCGGCCAAACACAGACCTGGCCAGCCAGGGCTAGACCAGACCTGGCCAGCAGGTCGTTTTTGACCTGGGCGCACTTGGCAGGTGCGCCAGGTCAAAAATGTACTGGCGCACTTCCCAAGTGTGCCAGTGCATTTTTGTTCTGGCGCACTTCCCAAGTGCGCCAGTGCATTCTGACCTGTTTTCCGGTTTTTCGCCCAACTTCGTTCGTCCATAACTTCTTCATACGATATCCATTTTACGCAAACTCAGACTCTATCTCAAGCAGAATTCTGAGACGAACGCAATGGCGTATCCCGTTTCCCTTAATTCTTTGATTTGAAATTAATTATACTTTAATTTATGACTTTCACGGTTATAGAATACACGGGGTGTTACAAACTCCTTTAGGTATACTTCCCGAACAAGCTTCTAAACTATCCTTTAGGGTTTTGTCAGGAAGTTGACTCTCTCCTTTGCTACAACATATATGAACGAGAGGGGTTTACTCAAGGCTACAAAATTAGTATTAGAATCTTCCCACTTTGGCTTTTTATGATTTCTATCAAATCCAAATTTCCCGCCTTGAGGTTTATGATTTCGATTAAAGCCGGATTTCCCTTCTTCCCACGAAAGCCCTGCTTCTTTTAATAATATAATTCATCCATACGGATGAATTTATCTACTTGGAAATGATAACCTCTTAAGCCCTTGCAACCACGGATGTATAGATCTTTCCAAAATGAAGTATTCTCAATCAATCAGAAATGAACGGTGTTGAGTTTATCATGGTCGTTCATGTCCTTTGCTTTCATAGTTTCAACGTTAAATCTCTTTAGGTAATCGCCCAAAAAAATTTCTTGCCTTTGTTTTATATTTGCAATGACAGTGTAGTCCACAAATGGATCCTTGCAAATGCAGAATTGTGCAGAGAATTCATAAGAAAGTTTCTTCCAAGAGTAGATGGTTTTCTCTCGATACCGGCGATACAATTTAGCAACTGCCCCTTGAAGCATCACTGGAAATAGTCGGCATCGAAAAACCCCTAAAGCATTGTGAATATCCATTTGGTTATCAAAAGCCAGGAGATGATTGTCTGGGTCAGTAGTTCCATGATATTTCATGATAGGAATCTTCACGTGAGACAGTATCACTGTGTTCATGATTTCATCAGTAAAGGTGGCCACTTTCTCATTATTGTTAATCTGCTCATCCAAGGTTTCTTTCTTTTTCTTCCAAGTAAGTCTTTGACAACCTTCTTTTCCATATCCTTGGAGTAAGCTTCCGAGTTATCATAGTTTGATCTATTGGGATTTTATCCTTCAGTAGTCGAGCTTCCAGATTGCTCATTGCTTTTGTTGCGTTAGTGTCCTTGGTGATCTACCTCTAAATGATAGGGTCTTTTCTTCTTGGAAGAAGTCAAATTGATTTTTCTCCTTTTCCCCGAATTGAAGGATGGGTGCGTTTCTCCTTTGGGACTCAACTTGGTTCGATGTTCCTTGAAGATTTTTGTGCTAGAGTAGTTTGCAAGAGATCCTGAATTTCAAAAAGCCATTGTTCTGGAGCCTTGAACTTGATGGCATTCTCATCCGCAGAATTTGAGTTTGGATGTTATGCCGGAGTAGAGGGATGGCCTACTTCAACAACATTTGGGTTGAATGATGGGGTTATATTTCTTTGAGAGTGGTCATGTGAGCTTCCTCCTTATTAATGTTGCTTAGTCTTTTTGATATCATCTTATCCTGTCATTAAGCAAACATTCACAAGTTAATCTATAATAGGATAAGAGAATGGAGGATCAAGCCCTCCTTCTAGCACTAAAATGTTAACGATAAAAATCGCCAACACCCAATTAAGAGCTGGTAGAATATATAGCGAAATTAGAGGATGATCAATTTAGAGAACCCCTTTAAAAGGCAGGTCAACCTAAGCTATATAGAGTTTGAACACGGCACTCTCTTAATTTGTCGAGCTTTAGTTGTCTCTTGGAATATCGATACTTCCTCTTGAATGCAAGAGTTACCCTCTTTCAAGTGTATCAATAGTGCATTTTTAAGTGAAACAGGGTTACATCGTTGATGAAATTCCAAGTACTCATATTAGTGTTTGGGGGTATTCATGTTATGATCTTCTCATATACGTAGGTAACCTTGTTGCAAAGGTGTGTTTTAGATTCAAGATAAAATAATGTACATTGTGTTAAAAGGAAAGAGGCTTAGATATCACAACGTATATATTTGATGATGTGTCATAGCTTTAAACAATTAAAGTGATATTTCAAATCGATCCAGCCCACTAGAGGTCTTGGTTGTATCAGTTATCGTGTCGTAAAGCTATAATAAGTCATTGAACGTTATGGTATATTAAACATATTCAAAAAGGATTAAGACACAAGCGTAAATCATGAGGAAAGAATCATCGTTTTGCTTGATGATTCTCCTTCTGATGTGCTTGAATCTTTTGTATATGAAATTAGTTGATAACTCCCTGCTAAACCAGTTTGATCACAATATGATTATAGAATCAAGAATAAATATGATCTCAGTCTTCCGCTTTATTTATCATGAGTACATACACTGCAAGAAAAATACCCTATTGCAACTAGCTATTTGCAACAGGCCTCAAATATCAGTTGTAGTAAATGATATTTAGCAACAGACCTTTCGTGGTTGTTGCAATAGATAAGAATTAACAATAGGTTTTTCCTTCCTACTGCGAAAAGCATATTTTTCGCAACAGCGCTTTCGTGTCTGTTATGAAAACATACTTTTAGCAACTGCTCTTTCATTCCTATTGCAATAGACATATTATTTGCAACTACACTTTCAAACCAGTTGCAAAAATTATATATTTAGCAGTTGTTTTCACCAGTTGCGATAACTGTAATTTTTTTTGCAACAGGTAAAGCCACTTTCGAAAAACATACTTTTGAAAATTATTTTTCCCCAAGTAATATTCAGTTATAATATAAGAAGTATAAGCATAATAGTTAATATATATACATATACATATACATATATATATACATATATATACACACACATATATATATACACATATATACATATACATATATATACATATATACATACATTTATATATTCACACACACACGCGCGCACACACACACATACATATATATATATGATTAACATTCGGTTATAATCATGAAATAACAAGCAATCAATAATAATTAGTAAATAATGAGTTATATTTTAATAAGTAATTAGTATAATATAATAAATCATTATTATTTGATTCATAACTATAATTATTAATGATTAATATAATTCAGTAATGTATGATATTTGATTATTATAATTTAGTTACCATTTAATTTAAAAGTTACTACTGTTTCATTTCAAAAATATCTATATGTGGGATTTTAAAAAATCAAGCAACACCACTATTAAGTTTCATTCTTTTTTGTCTGATGCAAATATTATTTCAACTATATTCCAGTGAGAATTACAATATATATCATGATAATTGTACTTGAATTAACCTAGTCATCTTCCGCACTAGAGAACACGCACAATACCCATCGATCATTCAAAGTCATAACAACGTATTCCTACGATAATTGTACATAACACGTTTTATTTTTCCACTTTATGTATTGTTCTCCACTTTCCTCACTTTCCTCTTCTTAACCCTAGGCAGCGAACCCACATCTTCTCCATCTTCAATCGATCTGCCGCCATTCCCGTTCAGTCGATTCGTCTAGGAAACCTCAGCTCGTGCCAACGTTCAGTCTCCACTATCTCAAAATCGATCAGCTTTGTGCCGACTTTCCGGTATCAGGTAAAATTCAAACCCTATGTTTCTTTCATTGTAATTGTTTGCTCGATTTTGATCAATCCCCATCATGTTCAAATCTGTGATGAAACGAATTTAAGATTCAATATAAGATTCATTTTACTATTCTATTCCTCTGCATTTAATGTTACGGCCTCCTGTCATCTATTTATATAGTATATGAATTACCAAATGTTCAACTGCTGAAGTATTCAATACATTCAGCATTAAAATTAGTTATTAAATTTCCCATTGTTTATCAAACAACCGACTTGGTGTGATTGGATGACAATCCCTATACCAACTAGGTAGATGACGTATCGACTGGGTATCATTAAAAGTAGAATTTTGCTTAATACTATGTGACTAACATATGACCTGTTTAACTGCTGTTGTTTATGCCGTCTCATTACATCGTAAATTATCACTTTTATACATAAATTGTATGTCAAAATGGAAAATAATTTACTTCGTTATATTGAATTATAGGCTATATCGAATTGTGGTTATTTAAGGATTTTATACAATGATCGTATTCTGTTGTTTATTGTAATTTTTTTAATCACTAACTATGTTAAACCTCCTAAGCTATGTGTATTTCCGCTCCCTACTTCTGTTTAGCAGATCCAAACATGTTACTATTTTGATATCTTGTTTAATAACACTGTTCGTGTGCGAAGCATGAACCACTCACTAGCTGAGAAGGGATATTTAGAGTATTTTAAATGAAATGAGACGAATCGAAGAAATTAGGTTAAGAATCAAAGCCTTTAAGGAGTTGGAAAGGTGAAAGGGCGGAAAACCAGAAACTCCAACTTTTGTAACTTTTCCATCGAAATCTGATAAAAAATAAACTAGATAGAATTGCACTTTCGATTCTTTTGAAGCAAAAATGTTAAAATGAAAAAGAATAAAGAATATGAATGGATAAATTTTAAAGGGTCCATATGTTAAACTATCATTTTGTTTCTCCAACTCCTGCAAATATTATATCCTACTGTTTTAGTGAAAAAAATGCTTTTATCATTATAATAGCACTCCCAGCAGTGTGGGAATTAGATCGAAATGATGAACAAAAGGGAGACTCACACTGCAATAGAGTAGGGAAGCGCATGGTGAGTAATTGAAAATAGACCGAATCGGCATTTCAAATTAAAAGCACCGATAGCTATATGGTTTTATGAAAGTCGTATACGCATTAAACAATTTTCCTAAAACCATTTAACATTTTAACGGTTTTATGAAAACCGTTTAATGCATATACGGTTTTCATAAAACCATTTTTGCATTATATGGTTTTATAAAAACTGTATAACTTGTTTCCCTTTTTTTTCAAAGCAATTTTTTTTGAAGTTTGTTATTTAATACATTTAAATTTGTTAGCATAGCAAAGAACTGGACCTTATCACTCATAGCATTGTTCGATTTTGCGAATCTCAGGTTTTTAGGGATTGAAAGGGTTTTAGTTTTCGACTACCCACTTATCACTCACAACGTTGGTCGATTTTGGGAATCTCGGGTTTTTAGGACAGGCTAAGATTCTAGAGGATCATCAAGATGGACAAAACATGGATCTACCTACCAAGGTTTTGTTAGTTTTGGTTGTTAGTTTCATAGTTACAATTATTTAGGATTGGTTATCAATATCTTTATTTTTTATAAAATGACAGAAGAATATAAGCAAGCTATTCGGAATTTTGTATATGGGCATGCAGCAAGGGAGGGAAATCCGGAGAAAATTATTTGTCCTTGCTTAGAATGTCGGAATCTTAACAGGGAATCACCAAGGGATGTCATGTCGCACTTGATTATTTATGGAATTGACCCAACATATGATGTATGAATTTTTCACATGGAAGCACGTCCTTCACAAAATGAATGTAATCAAGGTAATGAAGTGTCAGATGCATGTAGAATGTATTTAGATACACAAATGTGTAATGAGGAGATGGAAGGTCATGCCAATGTGAGACATTGAGAAGGGATTAATGAGATCTTGAAGAATGATGAAATTCCTTTGTATCCCGGGTGTGCAAGCTACACAAAAATGTCAGCTACAATACTTCTTTATAAACACAAAGATCGAAATGGTTTATCTGACACAACATTTATGGAACTTCTTAAACTTTTGAGGGATATGTTGCCTGTGGAAAACACACTTCCTGATTCCACGTATGAAACAAAGAAGCTTCTTAAATCATTTGGTTTAGGCCATAGGAAAATACGTGCATGCGTGAATGATTGTTGTCTATTCAGAAAAGATCTTGCACATAGTGATTTTTGTCCTATATATGGTAAGTCTCATTGGAAAAAGAGTAAGACAAAGACATGCGAAAAGGATTCCAAAATACCTATGAAGATTTTGAGATACTTTCCAATAATACCTAGATTGAAAAGAATGTTCACATCTGCAAAAACATAAGAGCAATTGAGATGGCATAGAAATCATAAGAGTGAAGATGATAAGTGGGCTACAATTGATAGGATGTATTCATCATTTGCATCCGATTCACGAAATTTAAGGCTTGGCCTTGCAAGTTATGGTTTTAATCCCTTTGGCAATTGGAATAGTAAATATAGTTGTTGGCCTGTGTTTCTTGTTGCGTACAACTCTTCTCCGTGGCATTTATGCACAAAGACAATCTGATATTATCTTTATTAATTCCCAGTCCACGACAACCAGGGAATGATATCGATGTGTATCTACAACCACTTATTGATGATCTTAAAAAATTATGGGACAAAGAGGTAAAGACTTATGATGTGTATAGTTGTAGTGAATTCAAATTAAAAGTTACTTAAATGTGGACAATAAGCGATTTTCCAGCTTATGGAAATCTAGCAGGTTGCATAATAAAGAGTAAGAGAGCATGTCCTATTTGTGGCGTTAATACTTGCTTGACATGGTTGCCTTTCAGTAGGAAGTGTGCTTACTTGGGTCATAGGAGATTCCTTGACCCTAACCATGAGTATCGTCAATGGAAAAACTTGTTTGATGGAACTGTAGAGAATAGACAAAAGCCTCCAGTATAAACCGGTGCTCAAATCCTCGATTGTGTTAAAGATATTTGTAATGAATGGGGAAAAAAGCCAAAGAAGGAAGATAAAGGGAAATAAAAAAAGAAAAGGAAAAGGGGAGATGCGAAGAAAAAACAAAGTCAAATATGGAAGAAGAAGTCGATTTTTTTTTATTTGTCTTATTGGGAGGTAAATTTGAAATTAAATTTTTTATCTATCAATGTAACTAGTACTTTATCGTTACGTATTTACGTGAAATTATTTATATTTGTTCTAGCACTTCCTTTGCGTCATAATCAAGATGTAATGCGTGTAGAAAAAATATTGGTGAGAGCATTCTTGGCACGTTATTTGATATTAAAGGAAAAACAAAAGATGACATCAATGCACGCGGAGATATAGAAGTAATGGGTATTATAAAAAAGTTGTATCCCATAGATATAGGAAAAAAGTGTTACTTCCAGCTGCACCATGTACTTTAACTGACCAAGAAAAAGAGACATTCTACTATAGATTGAGAAATTTAAAAGTATCTGACGGATATAAATCCAATATTGGAAATTGTTTTGCAAAACAAGATAAAATTTCAAATCTTAAGTCTCATGATTATCATGTTTTGATGCAACAACTTTTATCTGTATCACTGCGAGGATTTCGACCCAAAGCAACAAGGAATGCATTAGTTCGACTATGTTCTTTTTACAACGACATTTGTCAAAGAGTGATTGATAGAGATAAATTAGAATTCATCAAGAATCAGTTTGCTGTAACACTATGTGATCTTGAGAGATTCTTCCCTCCTTCCTTTTTGATATCATGGTTCACTTGACAGTACATTTAGGGAGAGAAGCAAGAATTTGTGGTCCTGTACAATATAGATGGATATATCCGTTTGAGAGGTAAATTTTTACATGAATATTTGAAGTAGTTAATGATGTATGTATTTATAGGGGCATTTTATGTATGCATCTTGATTATAGGTATATGAAAACATTGAAAGAATATGTTAAAAATCAAGCCCGACCCGAAGGGTGCATAGCCGGGCACTATTCTTCCGAAGAAGGCATGAAATATTATGCTGAAGATATCAAAGATGGGTTGGAAATTGGGCAAAGAAGAAATAGAAATGAAGTGCAGCAAAGTGATTCCATACTTGAGGGACATCCTATCTCCAAAGGAAAACCCATGGTAGTCACCAAGGATGTGATTGATGTTGCTCATTGGTATGTGTTGTTCAATAACGAAGAAGTGGAGCCTTATATAAAGTAAGTATAAAGTTAATACATCTATTATATTTGAAACAAATCAATTTTGATTCATGTATTTTCGTGTATAGAATGCACAATGAAGAGTTGAAACATTTGAATTCTCGGCTTTCGTGAGATGATGTAGAACTTTCAAAGCTGCATTCAGAGACATTTAGCGATTGGTTTGAAAAAAAGGTTGAAAGTGTTATAAATTTTGTTTGAGATAGATAACTTTGAGGTAAAAATATTTGTTATATACCATTTTTTTCCAGGTTAAAGATGATAGACAATCATCGGATGTTAGTGAAATAGTAATTTGGCTTTCGCATGGATCTCGCCATCAAATAATATCTTATATCGGCCATATTATTAACGATCGACATTTTCATACAAAAGAGCATGAAAAATCTGCACAAAATAGTGGTGTTTCTATCGAGGCGAGTACCATTCATGAAGAGGGGTTTGTTGAGAAAATAGTTTACTATGGGGTTCTACGTGATATTTTATTACTAGACTACCGTCGATTTCAACTTGTATTGTTTAAGTGTGACTAGGCAAATATTAATCGTGGAGTGAAGGTTGAAGATGGATTCACATTAGTCAGTTTACACCAGTTCCAAAATCAATTTGCAAGTGACCCTTTCATTTTAGCTACGCAAGCTACACAAGTATTTTTTTTTGTAAAGAAAGCAACTCATCAAATTGATATGTTGTATTGAAAGCACCACCTCCAGATTTTCATTAGTTAGAAAACTATAGGGCAGAAGGGCCAACTAGTAAACCTGTAGACGAGTCACAATTGATGACAGAGATGTAGACAATGATGATGAAAGTTACATAAGAAAGGATTAGGATTGTGATGGCATTTTGATATGAAATAAACATCTTTTATTGTTTGTCATATAACCATTTTCAATTCTAGAAAAATATTTCTGTTTATTATTTTTATTAAATGTTAACATAAAATTTGTTCATTGATTACTGGTGTAGTTGCATTATGTGAAAAATAAATTAGTGATCATTCCATATATGATTTATGTGAAATATAAATTAGTAGTCATTTCATATATGCATTATATAAAATCTGTTCACTTTTTAATAATAGAATTAGTGCATGTCCTTTAAACTTATTGGACTGTTTGTGTAACGACCCAGGAATTTTTGACCCTGAAAATCGACACAACATACCATGTCGACTATTCAAGTATCAGAAATACCAGATCATGAATAGAAAAAAGTTAGAGGGTGAGAAATAGAAAGATAGAAAATTAGAATAGGATAAGAAGAAGATCACCATAGAACAGAATCAGAGTAACCCGTATCTCACAGCGAAAGGAATAAAATATATTATATAACATACTTTGGAAATAAAACCTATAACAGTATATACATACCCTTTTCACATAACATCACAGCGGAAATATACTCTCTATATATATCCAGTACTGAAGCCTCCTGCTCCAAGCTCCTCCAAGTATATCTGTAAAATCCCGACTACTTGGCTTTCCGTACAAATTTGGACACCTAAGAGTTTAACAAAATTAACTCTCTGTCAGTCATGATACTGGTGTGAGTAAATTCCAATCATTCGGTTTAATTTTTCAAAATCTTTTTCAAAAGAAAGGATAATTGTTAGACTGATTGTAACAACCCGCATTCTACGCATCGAAGAATCGTAGAATATTTATTTCTTTCCCATATGAAGTCGTATGGTCATGTAACTTTGGGAAACAACCATTAGACTCATTTCCCATGTTCATGATTTTTTTGTCAATTTTTAAATGACCGTTTTGCCCCTAGCTGATTTTGTTTTGGCCGTAATTTTTGACTGGAAAGGAATTTTGACCTGAAACCACTTCCATTAAATTCGTTTGATGGTTTACCTTTCCGTAGAGCGGTCACATGTGAGAAACGGACTTACCGTTTGGGAGATATGGCCGAAATAATGTTTGGAAGGTGAAAAACTGCTTAACCAGGCCAAATAGGGTGATTAGTGAATGGGCCCATAACCCATTTCGGGATTAGGGTTATGGGGAGGATGAAAAGAGTTAGAGATTTATTCCATTTCAGTTTTCTAGCCTCCACTTACCTCTTAGAAACCCTAAAAATGGCCTCCAACCTCTAAATCACCTCCAAATCATCTTCTAATCAAGGATTAAGCTTAGCAACATCAAATCAAGGGAGATCTACACCAAATCAGAGATTTATTTCAGATCTAAGTTTTATTTGTGGCTAAGGTGAGTGATTTGCATAGTTCCTCACTAATCATGGCTAATTAAGGGTAATTAGTGTTAATTAGCGAATTTAAACATGATAAAATTCTAGAAAAATATTTATAAAATTCGAAATGATGTTTTAGACATCTGATATGAATTTGGGTTAATTTGGTTAAGTTTTGCTAATCATATCATTAGTTTCACCTAAACATGCTTAAGGGGAAATATGGGGATTTGTGTAAGTTTGATCCATTTTAACCTATCATATTGATGTTTTGGTGTTTGAGGTCACTTCTACTTGTTGCTATGACTGTATGGTATGCTTTGTGATTGATTAGAATAGGTAGAATGGTCGAAAATGCCATCGAGTCGCGTAAATTGTTTGCTGGAAGAAGTGCAGGAAGACATCCGAACCGGATCGGATCGGTAGGAGGACCCGATCCGCTCTCGTACTCCACTCTTCGATCTATTTGCACTTCTCGTGGTATGCAACATCCGACCCGATCCGCCATGGTACCCCGACCCGAATCGAAGTACTACGAAGAGGCTTGGAGACTACGACCCGACCTGAGTTGATTAGAAGAAGCCGATCCGAACCGTGGCAAACTGGAGGACCCCGATCCGAATCGATGATGACGACTGGACGTGGAGATTCGATCCGATCTGCTGAGGTGATGATGACCCGATCCGATCCAGTGAAGAAGGAGCACTCCGATCCGAACCGAACTGAGGACTAGGGGCAAATCCGAACCGATCCGGTGATGACCAATAACCCGAGATGCAAAGGTAGTCCAAATGGTAGTTAGAACTCAGGATCCAGTTGGGAACCAATGAGTTCACTTCATGGTTGGGCTTTGCTGCGGGACGTGTGCTAAGGAGTTGTCGACGTTCATAACTTCGATTCATCAATGAAGATGGATGATGGGCTACTTATCAGTGCAGTAGAGTCATTATGACTCGAGGGGCAAGGTGATGGTAGCAAGACTACGTTATCAGTGCAGTAGAGTCATTATGACTCGAGGGGGCAAAGTGATGCATAGTAAGACTATTGTAACATCCCAGAATTTTAACTAAGTTTGATTTGGATTTTTATTTATAAAATTTTATTTTCTGAATGTAAATTGATTTTTATAAGATTTGAATATAAATTTTAACTTTGAATAAGTATTTTGTTTTATTAAATATGATTTTGTATAAGAAAAATAAACTTATTTTGAAAATTTATATTTAATTTATAAGATTTATGTTTAAGTAATAATATTTTCTAATTTTGATAATATTGATTTGTAAAATATGAATTTGGTAAAGGATAATTTATTTTATGATTTTTTTCAAGAATGGTCATTATCTTGTTTATTTTGATAAATTATAATGGTATTTATAAAATTGTATAAGAATTGTTATCTATTTATTTGTGACTTAAATAAGTGTTAGAAAAGCATTTCAAGTTAGTAACACAAAATAATTGTTAGAAATAATGTCGCAAAATGATTTAATATGAATGTAACATGTGTCCTAAAGAGGTGTCACCACCTTATTCACTTAAGGAACATGTGTTAACATGCATGAATCAAAGACACAAGGAAAGGACAAGTGTCCTATGAGGTGTAAGCTCCTTATACCTTTAAGTTTCCTATATAAACCCACCTTAACCCTCTCTTTTTCACCATCCTTCTCCATTTCTCATTTCTTCCTTTTTCTTTCATCCTTCTCCCCTTCTTATCCATGGCTTCCTATGCCATTCACCTCTCCTCTTCCTTTCACCATTTTGCTTAGCCTTTTTCCTCCTCCTCTTATAAAGAGATAAGATTAATATATCTATATATTGGCAAAGAAGATGGTGCGCAGAAATACTGTCTGAGGGTTCGTTCAGCTAGGATCGTCTACGTGAAGTTTTGGAAAGCTGTTTGGTGAGAAATTCTAATTAAATTATTTATTTAAATTAGTAGTGATTAAATAATTAGTTGTTATTGAATGATTATAATTAGTTGAGATTAATTATAGTTAATTGTTGGTTGGATATGGATGTTATTGTGTGAATGGATGTGCATGTAATTAGATGACACTGAACACTGAAGCGTTATTGACCGTAACGCTTGTGCACAACTGAATTGTATGTGTACGGGTGATGATTATAATTTTATGATCATCTGATTTATATGGTTGATTTATTTTGCATGATGCACACACAACACTATGGTTGTGGAATCATGCAGGTAATCGATTAAAATCTCCTTCCATGTAAATGAAGATTTATTTTTCAAATATTGAAATATTTTCTTTTAAGTAAAATTTTAATTTGATAGGGTTTGGAAATTTAAGTATAATATTTTATTATACCAGAACGTTCTAGGATGACAGAGAGGATAGTTTCTAGGCTTGGGTTTGGAAATGAAGGTTCCTGCTCTCCCTGGCTATCCCTAACTGATCCGACGAATGGGAAGGTTAATTTGAAGTTATTTCAATTTAGAAATGAATTGGAATTTATGAAAATTGAACTTTAGATCCAAAATAATTTGAAAAGTAAATCTAAATGATTTTAAAAGGGTTATATAAGGATATAACGATTTTCTAAGATATTTTGAAGTATCGTAGAATAATGGTTATTATGGTAAAAATAAAGCGTGTCGCATAACGACAATTTACGTATTTTGGATGCAAACTTTAAACGCTTATAACTTTTGCAATCTAAATCGGATTTCCATGAAACGAAAAACATTTGATTTATAAAAACAAGAACTTTCAAATGAGTGAAAGCAGATTTTAAATTCGAGTTATAATTTTCAAGTTATGTTTGAAACCGTTTTGGAAAAGATCGATGTAAGAACAATTGTTGCCCATAACCATAAACAGCTATTTTTAAATTATTTAAAAATATGAAAAAAAATTGTAAAATCATTACAAATTATGAAAAGGTGTTTTCAATTGTAAAGTTTAAGTTTTGGCTAAGATAAACGATATTTTGATCAAAATAGTTAAGATAACTGTTGTGTAACACTTTTGTAACACTTTTGGAACGCTACTGTAACGCTTCTTCGAAAACAATCTATTTTGAAGTTTTAACCCGTAAACGATTTTCCGAACTATAAGTAATGATTTGTGGAATGTTTTCAAAGGTTTAAGAGTATTAGAAATATTTTATATGGAATTTAAATTGATACTAATACGGGTTTTTAATACTAAATAATTGGATATGGTTGGAGATAAATCTTCGGATGTTTGATATTAGTTCGGTAAATAAAAACTCTTATTATCTGAGGAATTTAAAAGGTAATTCACCGTTATTCCGCTTATAATATGAGTTGGATACGGAAATTAATATTGAAGATAAGTTGATGGTATTTCTATCCAGATCTAATGTCAAAGAGTTGAATAAACGTTTCAATTAAGATACGGGTTCTCACCTTGATTTAAATAAGCTAGATAGAAATAATCTTCGATATTTGGTATGAACTTCATGATGTAAATGTATACTATCTGGGGAATTTGAAAGATATTATTATATCGTTATTCTACTTATAGTATTCGTTGATTATGAGAATTTATATCGAATATAAGTGGATAAAATTTCTGTGTAATTTATGACTCAATGACGATTGATTTGGGTTCTGTCGTGAATCGTATCTTCAATAATACCATTCTTGAAACCCAATAAGATTGAGTTGTGGAAATTCGTATTGTAATTGGAATTTAGTCAAAATCTTCGATCCGAGGGAATTAAAAGTAAGAAATTGAAGCGAAGGTATACTCTTTGATTTCAAAGAAGAATTTAAGATGATAACGAGATGTACGAAATTATAGAAATTCAAATCTTTAGTTGTAAATGAATTGATAACTATGTGGAAGGAGATTTGAATTGAAAAGCCTGTGTGAACCATAGCTACTGTTTAAAGTACGCTTATTACTTGGAAAGACCGGGATCGAGCATATGTTCGAAAACCAATCCAAGTAATAATACGACGTTATGAAGCAATTCAGGACTTGGTAAACGACGAATGAAGACCGGGAATATTTGAATTGTTTAGATTGATTGTTGATTAATGTCTCGGTTGGGTAGGCACCCGATACGAGATGTGAGTTGCATGAGACCTGAACAAATTTAAGTATTTTCGGGTTGTTCCGTTCAGACCCAAAACGGTCTTGTATGGATGGTGTGTCTGACATTGAAATTGACTGCATAGCACTGATTTTCGTTAATGAATATCGGATTTGTGGCAATATATTATCCTCGTCTCTAAGTCATATGAACTTAGAGGGTATGCATTGATTGAAATCAGTGATATGTCGTGAATTGTCAATGTGACATACCCAAGTTAGGAAACGAGCTAGTGATGATCAAAGAATGGCTTATCGAAGCATAGCTTTGTGTATGACGTGACATCGACAAACCTCACACCCCGGATGATGAGAAACTGGCGGTTAGGTTGTGTATATATATGAATTGATGATGACCGCTGCAGCAGTGGGAAACCACTTATGACTTATGGAATAGGGTATGTTCGGGGGGCCGCGCCTGGTCGAAAACCGTTGATCTACCTCGCGATTTGTATTGGTGTCCGCGTCTGGATGAAAAACCCTTGATTACATTTCGTTTGTGTTCCGATTGATCTTTCGTGCCAGGAATCATCAAGTTGGAAACCCAAATCTCCAATACGTACCACACGATTTTGGTTTGTATATATATATGGCGACATAATAGGATGGGGTATTATGCCGTCTAGGATTAATACATTTATTTGAGAAATGTTTTCCACACTATATATATATTATGGCTTTGAAAGAGGATTTTACGTATGAAAGCATGTTTGGTTATCATAAGATAAACCTCGCCCATCTGGTGTGCGCTTGCATTGTGTGATGTGGGACGAGCTTATGATAACTTCATTTTAGAAAGGTCATTGCGTATTTATATGCACAGGTATTCACATGGAGTAAACCCGTTCCGCGTTAGCGGCGTGGTCCGGTGAATTTCCCAACTTTAAAATGAATCCTAAATAACAACTGTTTTGAGTTCTCACACCAGTCCCACGACTGACCTGGAGTTTATTGTTCCTTTCTAAATTCTGGGTGCCCATTAATTTTCACACGGGCAGCCAGTAGTTTAGCTTTGCAGTTTTAGTTCGTTGGAGCATGGTTCGGAGCACTTTCTGAGTTGGAGTCCACGATAGAGTTGAAGCTTCCGCTGTATCATTTTGATCTTCCGCTGAGAGTATATTTTCTTTCTTCCGCTGTATACGTTTATGTTGTAACTCTGATATTCATGTAACTCTAATGTAACATTGTAATTTGCAATAAAAAATTCTGTTATTTTGTTCAATGTATGTATGCACCCATAACAATTCGTCTTTCTGAACGGTTTAAGTTGGTTTAATTAACGGCGAAAACTGGCCAAAAAGGTGGGTCGTTACAGTTGGTATCAGAGCTTTGGTTATACAAAGCTATGGGGTACGTACATATTTGGACAAAAGAATAGGACTCCTCAGAGTTATATTATCTCATTAGAGATAGGGTTAGAAATACCCTAAAATGAGATTTTGGAATATTATGACGAGAGAGCATATTTTGAAATCTATATAAGGTATTTTTGAACAAGTAAATCATTTTGGAACTATAATTATTTGAAATATATTTTTGGAAATAAGGGTTTCTAGTGTTTTATTCGACGTCAGGATTGGACTATCGAGTATGTAAGGGTTTTAAATATACGTCTGATCAACGTATATGCGAAGTCTAATATATACTAGATAGATATAGAGTCACGCTCTAGTCGCTTGGGGATGATTCTGGTGATTGATGCATCATCATCAGTCTTATTTTTGAGTTTCGAAAGTGGGATGACTATATGATTCCAGTTAATACGTCGAGGAATACCTAAAATATTTCGATATGTTAAAGGAATATAATATAAGGACAATATGTTATAGATGCAAAAACCAACTATTTTGATAATAACAAAAAGGGATATTGTAGAAGTAAACTATACTTAAGAATTAGAAAGAACACGTAAGTGTGAAAATTCATTAAGAAATTATATCAATACCACCTCTTAAAGAATCTGAAAATGATTTAGACTTAAGTTAAGAATTTGTTTAAAGAGATGATTTTGACTTAAGAATGGGTTTTTTTATAAAAAAAAATTAAACCGTAACAAACATCGAAATAGGAAAATTTGGATATTTGAAATATTAAATTTGAAGAAGTGAGTTCTGAAAATGATAAGATTAATATTTGAAACAAATCTAGCTTGAACATAATCAGGGTGCGCAGAGGAAGCATGATGGTATTTTTTTTTAAATAAAACCGTTTTATGAGATTTTCAGGCTTGTTGAGTAAGAAAAGTTTTCTAAACAAGATTTGATATTTTTTTTAAAAATGAAAAGAGTTATATATATTTTGAATTTTAATTGGATTTAGAAAAAGTGTTATTCGATTTGGTGAATACGACAACTAAAATATGAATATTAAATGAGTATAAGTTTAACTTATAAATGGGGATAATATGAGATTATATTGAAAACAATTGGAATAAAAATTTGAAATAGAATGAGTATTTTGGAAACATAATTCTATCTCTTCCCTTATCGCAGAGTTTTGCTCGACCCATTGTCATCCTTTGAATATCACCCTGAATTGTCTGTCCAACTTTATTTCTGAATTCTTCCTTTTGGCTCTGCTCTAATAAAGCCATGGACAAGTGAATTAATTTGGATTTGAAACTAATATTTTTGAATTATCTATAAAATTGAATTTGAATTCGTATTGAGTGCGATAGAATTTCTAATACTAGATTTAACCCAGATGTTATTTGCAAGATAATGGAAAATTTTGCGAGAATTTATTGGAGAACTTGGATTTAATTTCTAATTTAAGCTCTTATAATTGATAAGAAAATCATGGGTTCCATAAGAATAAGTTAGGAAGATTCCAAGCTTTAAAATATTCTTAGGGTCATAAGTACTGGACAATATATATTCTAGTTTCTCCTTAGTAAGGGTAGTAGCCCTGAGTCTAACTCAGAGAATTCAATTATAAACAAGACCTGTGACGACCCCAGAAAATCACGAGATCATAGAAGTATCCTTAGGCTCTACCTTTAGTGAGAATCAGACAGAGTACCCTGAGAATGATATGATCCTTGTTTCTGACCATTACATTTCCGATGTATTTAGAGAGAAATTAGAATTTAAATTTTGTAAAGGAGTTTAAATTTACTCGACTTCCTTTTCGAGGACGAAAAGTTCTTAAGGGGGGGTGAATGTAACATCCCAGAATTTTAACTAAGTTTGATTTGGATTTTTATTTATAAAATTTTATTTTCTGAATGTAAATTGATTTTTATAAGATTTGAATATAAATTTTAACTTTGAATAAGTATTTTGTTTTATTAAATATGATTTTGTATAAGAAAAATAAACTTATTTTGAAAATTTATATTTAATTTATAATATTTATGTTTAAGTAATAATATTTTCTAATTTTGATAATATTGATTTGTAAAATATGAATTTGGTAAAGGATAATTTATTTTATGATTTTTTTCAAGAATGATCATTATCTTATTTATTTTGATAAATTATAATGGTATTTATAAAATTGTATAAGAATTGTTATCTATTTATTTGTGACTTAAATAAGTGTTAGAAAAGCATTTCAAGTTAGTAACACAAAATAAGTGTTAGAAATAATGTCGCAAAATGATTTAATATGAATGTAACATGTGTCCTAAAGAGGTGTCACCACCTTATTCACTTAAGGAACATGTGTTAACATGCATGAATCAAAGACACAAGGAAAGGACAAGTGTCCTATGAGGTGTAAGCTCCTTATACCTTTAAGTTTCCTATATAAACCCACCTTAACCCTCTCTTTTCACCATCCTTTTCTTCCATTTTTCTTTCATCCTTCTCCCCTTCTTATCCATGGCTTCCTATGCCATTCACCTCTCCTCTTCCTTTCACCATTGTGCTTAGCTTTTTTCCTCCTCCTCTTATAAAGAGATAATATTAATATATCTATATATATTGGCAAAGAAGATGGTGCGCAGAAATACTGTCTGAGGGTTCGTTCAGCTAGGATCGTCTACGTGAAGTTTTGGAAAGCTGTTCGGTGAGAACTTCTAATTAAATTATTTATTTAAATTAGTAGTGATTAAATAATTAGTTGTTATTGAATAATTATAATTAGTTGAGATTAATTATAGTTAATTGTTGGTTGGATATGGATGTTCTTGTGTGAATGGATGTGCATGTAATTAGATGACACTGAACACTGAAGCGTTATTGACCGTAACGCTTGTGCACAACTGAATTGTATGTGTACGGGTGATGATTATAATTTTATGATCATCTGATTTATATGGTTGATTTATTTTGCATGATGCACACACAACACTATGGTTGTGGAATCATGCAGGTAATCGATTAAAATCTCCTTCCATGTAAATGAAGATTTATTTTTCAAATATTGAAATATTTTCTTTTAAGTAAAATTTTAATTTGATAGGGTTTGGAAATTTAAGTATAATATTTTATTATACCAGAACGTTCTAGGATGACAGAGAGGATAGTGTCTAGGCTTGGGTTTGGAAATGAAGTTTCCTGCTCTCCCTGGCTATCCTAAACTGATCCGACGAATGGGAAGGTTAATTTGAAGTTATTTCAATTTAGAAATGAATTGGAATATATGAAAATTGAATTTTAGATCCAAAATAATTTGGAAAGTAAATCAAAATTAGAATATTTATTTCTTTCCCATATGAAGTCGTATGGTCATGTAACTTTGGGAAACAACCATTAGAGTCATTTCCCATGTTCATGATTTTTTGTCAATTTTTAAATGACCGTTTTACCCCTAGCTGATCTTGTTTTGGCCATAACTTTTGACTGGAAAGGAATTTTGACCTGAAACCACTTCCATTAGATTCGTTTGATGGTTTTCCTTTCAGTAGAGTGGTCACATGTGAGAAACGGACTTACCGTTTGGGAGATATGGCCGAAATAAGGTTTGGAAGGTGAAAAACTGCTTAACCGGGCCAAATAGGGTGATTAGTGAATGAGTCCATAACCCATTTCGGGATTAGGGTTATGGGGAGGCTGAAAAGAGTTAGAGATCTGTTCCATTTCAGTTTTCTAGCCTCCACTTACCTCTTAGAAACCCTAAAAATGGCCTCCAACCTCTAAATCACCTCCAAAACATCTTCTAATCAAGGATTAAGCTTAGCAACATCAAATCAAGGGAGATCTGCACCAAATTAACGTTAGAGCCGCTGTTTAGCATTGGGATTCGCACCAAATCAGAGATTTATTTCATATCTAAGTTTCTATTTGTGGCTAAGGTGAGTGATTTGCATAGTTCCTCACTAATCATGGCTAATTAAGGGTAATTAGTGTTAATTAGCGAATTTAAACATGATAAAATTCTAGAAAAATATTTATAAATTTCGAAATGATGTTTTAGACCTCTGATATGAATTTGGGTTAATTTGGTTAAGTTTTGCTAAACATACCATTAGTTTCACCTAAACATGCTTAAGGGGAAATATGGGGTTTTGGGTAAGTTTGATCCATTTTAACCTATCATATTGATGTTTTGGTGTTCGATGTCACTTCTACTTGTTGCTGTGACTATATGGTATGCTTTGTGATTGATTAGAATAGGTAGAATGGTCAAAAACGCCATCGAGTGGCGTAAATTGTTTGCTGGAAGAAGTGCAGGAAGGCATCTGAACCGGATCGGATCGGTAGGAGGACCCAATCCGCTCTCGTACTCCACTCTTCGATCTATTCGCACTTCTCGTGGTATGCAACATCCGACCCGATCCGCCATGGTACCCCGACCCGAACCGAAGTACTACGACGAGGCTTGGAGACTATGACCCGACCTGAGTTGATTAGAAGAAGCCGATCCGAACCGTGGAAAACTGGAGGACCCCGATCCGAATCGGTGATGGCGACTGGACGTGGAGATTCGATCCGATCTGCTGAGGTGATGATGACCCGATCCGATCCAGCGAAGAAGGAGCACTCCGATCCGAACCGAACTGAGGACTAGGGGGAAATCCGAACCGATCCGGTGATGACCAATAACCCGAGATGCAAAGGTAGTCCAAATGGAAGTTAGAGCTCAGGATCCAGTTGGGAACCAATGAGTTCACTTCATGGTTGGGCTTTGCTGCGGGACGTGTGCTAAGGAGTTGTCGACGTTCATAACTTTGATTCACCACTGAAGATGGATGATGGGCTACTTATCAGTGCAGTAGAGTCATTATGACTCGAGGGGCAAGGTGATGGTAGCAAGACTATGTTATCAGTGCAGTAGAGTCATTATGACTCGAGGGGCAAAGTGATGCGTAGTAAGACTATGAGCCAGTGCAGTGGAGTCATTGCGACTCCATAGGGCAGAGTGGACATAGTAAAGGATTAGTGAGGCTATGAGCCAGTGCAGTGGGGTCATTGCGACTCCATAGGGCAAAGTGGACATAGCAAAGGATTAGTGGCTATGTATCAGTGCAGTGAAGCCATTTATGACTTCATGGGGCAAAGTGATCATAGCAAGGTATGTTGGGTGATCGAAGTGGTGAATATCGTATGCTCTATGCACTGAGTGAGAGATGTGAGGATGAATGCTATGTTTGATTGTTTGCCATCACTATGACATGCACACCCCCACCCCCTTATCTTTACACCATTTGAAATAGCACCTTAGAGTGTTGTACAGTATGTAGTGCTAACTCTTTAGTAGTAGGTCCAGGTTCAGGTATGTTTTAGTCTACCTGTTATTGTTCTGTTTAGATGCTTATCGCTCATACCAGGCTTTATGTCTGACCCAGAGTTTTATGTCTCTTCTTATTACTCTGGGTGCTCACACGAGCAGACTAGAAACAGGTTAGCTGGTGATGCGCGAGTAGCTGATTCGGAGCCGAGCAGGAGGCTTCCACAAATGATATATAGATATTCTCCCTGTGTCGTTGGTGGTCGCTACTTGGGCATTAGTAGCGTACCTTCCCTATCTTACTTTTGCTTTTTGAGACAGTTGAAAAGTTGTAATAATGTTAACTTTGGATCATAAGTTGTACTTGGATTTTCCGCTGCTATGTTAGTTGCTTTCAGCTTATGCACTGTCTCGCCTGTTTTATGTCAAGTATGTTGTTATTATATTTTGTACCATGCGCTGTGAGACATTCTACAGGTTCCTCGTTAGTTCATTCTCTTCTTCCCTTTCCTTCTGACGATCCGTCCCGTGCTGACCGGACATGTGTACATCGCACTTTTGGAGTAAATGTCGGTTGGTGCGGGGCGGGCTGTCACACTGATCCACACATAAATACGAATGGTTTTTACCTTAAAATGACCCAAAACAGTTTTTAAAATTAATACTTATCTGATATTATAATAGTGTCTAAATACAAATAAATAACTATCTAGCGGAACACTTACATTTCACACTCCACATATATAGTATACAATCAAAACTGCGGGCGCTTATTGGAGATTGGATTCTGACTATGACAAGGTATGGAACCACCTACCGATCGTGTATCTATAGAGAATAATACAATGGGTTCAACAAGATACCTTGCAATCTGGCCACACATGACCGGCCACTCATTTCTCTTGACTGTATCGAATATATTGTCACATACGGTTGCTAGCAACATAACCGTTCCCGGGAGTTACAGAAGAGAATAGAAGTAACAAATATGAATATTCTCTAGATGGTGATAATACACCCTAATGGGGGCGACCCACATAACCATGCTGCCTTCCCGATTTTTGTTATTTCCCGGTTGATGAGGCTTGAGGTCATAACGTAACATTTGACATATCACACCTCCATTTACTTTGAATGCCACATCGTCATACCCGCCAAATCACAAATTGATTTCCATAAAAATACCACGGGTATAAAGCTAAGAGAAACGAACTCCTTCGCCACCCAATGTGAATACGTTTGAAGAGATCAACTTACACGATCTATTAGATACACTCTGTCAGACATTCGTCCATACAAGTTGTCCTGGAATTGGACAAACCGAAGGCACTATTTCGTAAATCCATCTTAGGCAATTGCCAGAACAGCCCTTGCGTAAACTCCGTCTTCAATTAACTTCAGCATATTTGATTCGCAACGCTAATGCCCATATGGAGTGGTTTTCAGATAATAAATCTGATCTCGGTCTCTCCATATTAACAACGGAAAAATGGTCAAAAACTTTGATAGCTCGTGATGTAACCATCAAAGGAAAACATACTTACAAACAACGGTCATATGTCCAAATAAAAATCTTACCGATCAATAATCAATCAACATTGAGCCACTTTTTAATAGATTTTTCAATAATCATTTCATTTCCCAATTTTCCTTTATTATCTTTACCTAAACAATTTCCTAACTCGGTTAGCCTCTCACAATCTTTTGGAAAACGTTTCCATATATTCATAACTCCTTATTTTTTGTATTTCGAAAATATACGTTATTAGTATTGGAAAACATTTCCATATCTTACTCACGCATCACTATTTTTCCACAGCCATCAGTCCCTAACTGTAAACTAGTAAGAGAACAATTCCCTAAGTATCAATGCCAAGGACCGAAACCAACATCAGATCAATACTCAAGGAATGATTCAACTCAACACATTTTCAATTAGTTTCTGATTATCTTTTCATCTCTAAATTTCTTATCAATCATTTTCAACTCTACTCTCAGATTCAGTTTACGAATCCACTTCTTTAACGAAAATTTATTGATTATAACGATAGCGTTAAAATCCATGTTTTCGAAATGTTCAACTTCAAAGTATAACTTAGATTAATTACTTTAAATAAATAAATAATTATTAAAATTAATAATAAATAGATCTCGATAAAAACCGGAAAGTAAATAGTACTTTCCTTAATTCGATATAGTCGAATTTCAACTTATAATTTTCTTTCGAATGGTCTATATTCGATTAACATTATGAACTACGGAATAAACTTACCATTTCAAGTTAACACTTTTTCTAAATTCACTTTTGAATTTATTACTTCCAACATTTACCCTTTCCCATTTGATGCTATTTAAATTTTCAAAACGTTTGCTTTTAAAACCGTTATTCACTTTATAAAGTGAATATTATTCCTTTACAGAAAACTGGACCGTTATATCAGTCAAATCTTGAATTTTATTTATAAATACCATTATAGGTTCAAATCCTGTTTATAGTTATTTTATAAATTCATATTCATATCTCACTTTATTAGCTCTATTTGTAAATCAGTTTCTTGTTAATTATATCTCATGCTTATAATTAAATCTCGATTAAACATTCGATTATAAATGATTGATTTTTAAATAAAATATTAACAGTCTTGTCAATTTCTAAGTTTTATAGTCTATAATTTCTAAAATAAATCATCTTTATAATATTCTACATAGTCGAAACCAAATTATAAATCCCTATGGGTTTTTTTCAATTATATTTACATTTCGAACATCGAAATGATTTCATTATTTCCTTTCCAATGATTCCAATTTCCCCTTCTATTATTCATTCTATATCCCAATTATTTAGTAATAATTATTCCATTTTATATTTAAATATCGTTTTTAAATCAAATTGCTTGTTTTAATATAATTAAAACAAGTTATTGCATTCTAGCCCAATCAAGTTATTCCATTATTTAAAAATAATAAATAATAGATTTCCCCTTTTTAAAAAGGGGTTTTTAGGCATAAGGACAAACCCAACAAAAAATTTATCTGTAAGGACAAAGGGTAAAAATTTAACCATAAGGACAAGTTTTAGTGTAAAGGGTGGAATCCAAGGGCCCACTATCATTTCATACATTACACAAAAGTTTGTCCTTGTGGTTAAATTTTTTGCCCCTTGTTCTTATGGATAAAATTTTTGTTCATTTTGTCCTTTACACTATTTTCCTGTTTTAAAAACTCAAATTCTTTCCTATTATATCTTTACGGTATTTAAATACCAATTTATTTCAGGTCAATGTTATTCAACATCCCAATATACATAATAATCAATCACCGATTATTGGTCACATCATATAATGTAATATATGAAAATTAACAATAAAATTGTTGAGGAATCCAGTTGGATTCCTCCAACCTGTTTCCCTGCATTTACAGATGTTAATCAATATAAATAATCCCAATTTCATATTAATATTAAATATAATAATAAATAGATTTGGTATTTAATAAATGGCTTATATATATATATATAACTGTATATATTATTTCGACCAATTATTTAGCAAATCATCCAAACAACCATCACACACAACATTCAATCATTTTTATCAGTATTAAATAATGTTTATAAAATTATAAAACTGGACAGAGTTAGTGAGTTTACTCACCTTGGTTGTTAATCGTTAAATAACGGTTAACGTTCGGTTGATCAAATCAAGCATTTAACTCTACCATGAATTGAAACGGTCTCCAAATCTCTCCAGACAAATTCCATTATGTAGTCTACTTCCATACGATCCTAACGTGACTGACTGCGTCAATTTATGATACCGTACGAATAAGTTATTAACAAGTTATCACATTATTTAAATTAAATAAATCATTAATTTATTTACTATTAGGCTTACCAATTTCCACTTCAGCCCAATACCCGCTTATCTCTTCTAATACCCACTCCAAACATACTCTCTTCCCTGATATCACACGCTGCTCCATGCTACTTTCATCCCATCTTCTTTCCTACGCATGAATAGGGCTGTCAATTTCCAACACGGTCAGAAACCCGACCCGAAACCCGCACGGGAAATTAGCGGGTTGACCCGACCCGTTTAGTAACGGGTCATTTTAGGGTCAACCCGATTTTGACCTGTTTATAAACGGGTGGGTTTAGGATTGACCCGCGAAACCCGAATTTGACCTGACTAATCCGTTTATGGGCTCTATATTATTTTAAAATTCTCATCTTAGCTTGAAAATGAAGGATATTGTCATTATTTAATTATCTGTACACACTAACACTTAACAATTTTTCACGTTTTCATGTTTATTCCCACATTAACTACTTTTTACATTTTTATTCTCATCTTAGCTTGCAACAAGTGAATGATGACAATACCCTTTTTTCATGTTTTCTTGTTCATTCACATCTTTTTATACAAATATTTTTCTTAACAGGTTACATGAATCAAACCGAAACCCGCACGATTATAAATGGGTCAACTCGAAACCGACCCATTTAATAAACGGGTTGAGCTGACCCGACCCGAACATGACTTGATCCGACCCGAAGCCGACCCATTGGTAGCCCTATATGCATGAACCAATGCGTGACCATATATATTTTTTCTTATGGGCTTCACAACTTGGTGATTTACAGCCAACAACCCTACTGTTAAAATCCCTTGCCCGCTTGCTAATTCCATCCTCCCTGTTACTAAAGACTTTCCACTTCCCCAAAGAAAATACTGTAACCCGTCTCTCCCTTTTTGTTTTTTTCCCTCTCAACATTGGGCTTGCAACATGTCAGGCCGTTTAAAATGGAAACTGTACCCACGTATGTAAGCTTCTTCCTTCCAAAATATGACCGTGCTCCTGTAATAAACTCCTCCACTTTTGCTGTCGTATACAACTCAACCCGCCATTTCTAACTTCCCAATAACGTTCTCCCTTCAGTGCGTACTTCATTAAACTCCACTCCTCGCGAGACTCAACTTCTAGGCCTCGAATTAATTCTCGTGCGAGCCTCTCCTCCAGCCTACCACCATGAGTTCACCAGCATTGCCGATCCCACCTGCTTCCGTGCCGGAAACCATGGAAACACGGGCTCCTACGGTAAACAGGAAACGACCACGAAGCCGCCAAATATTACTCAAATCCTTCCAGTGGCGGTTTTAACTTCTCATCAATTTTAAAAATCTGGTTTTACTCCATTTTCTTTGAAGTTTGCTTTCCAGAAAACGAACAAGAAATGGGTCCTGTACTTATATAGCCTTGGTTGCCTTGGCACACACGGCTTAGGGAAAATATAGGGCAGTGTAGAAGAGTAGGTAGCTGTGCATATTTCTTTGACATCAAGTTTTAGCTTCTTAGATCCCGAGGTTAGCATGTGCAAATATATTAGGCAGTTTAAATTTCCAATGAATAGGCTGTAACTAGCCTGTGTGAAAGGTAGCATGTGTGTTCAGGCTTGCATGTTATATTGCTAAGACTGACAGTGGAGTATGATTTTGTATTAAATACATAAGACCAATTCTTCTATCTCCATTTCTTCTATATTCCATGTCCCTCCAATCAAATCCTCTTATTTTCGCTTTTCTGCATTCAAGAACCCCAACAATCGAGAGATTTAGCTGTAAAAGGTGAAAATCAGAGGGCTGTGATTGAGTAGGACATGGGAGGACAGGGGAAATGAAGACAGAACAATTGCTGCCTAAATACAGTACGCGATAAGGCATTAGTCGCCATCAAATTTTCGACTTAGTTCTATGCTTGCATGAAAGGAAATTTAAATCAATCTATTACTGTATACTTGCATTGAAAGTGGGACTTTTTACAATCTTAAGCCTGTTTTAATAGTTTATTACATGATTAGCCATGTTTCAGGAATAATTACAAATATAGACCTGTTTTGTCAGGGGCGGGATATATGCGCCTTTTGAAAACTCGTCTTCGTGCGCATTTTCAAAACTCGCCTATGTATTTAGGGTAATCTCAAAACTTTATATATACTCACCATTCTTCTCATAATTCTGATTCATACTCAACCACAGCTTCACAACTTCACAGCTCCGAATATTTTCAAAATGTCTTCTCAAACAATGGTTGAGAAAGAGGTTAACTCGTATTCAGTTTGCTGCCACTGTGGATATATGGCTGAAGTTGTCGTCTGTGATGATGGAGAAAACATTGGTCGTCGAAGTCTTCTTTGTTCCAATTATCCTCACGGATGCAATTTTTCAGAATGGATTGACGAACCGCTTTGTCCCAGGGGCATAGCATATGCGAATGAGCTGGAGCAAGAAATTAGACGTCTCAAAAAACTCCTAGAGGACTTGCAATTTAAATCTAACCACTAGTTTTTCTATTATTCGTCATCGTTGTAGGTTTCTGAAGATTAGTTTGAATTATTGTATTATCCGTTGTCGTTGTATGTTTCTGAAGTTTAGTTTGAATTATTGTATTATCCGTTGTCGTTATATGTTTCTGAAGTTTAGTTTGAATTATTGTATTATCCGTTGTCGTTGTATGTTTCTGAAGTTTAGTTTGAATTATTGTATTATCCTTTGTCTTTGTATGTTTCTGAAGTTTAGTTTGAATTATTTGTGTGTTTGTAGGAGTTGGAAGATCAGTATAAAGTATTGGATGTTTCTGTTTTTCTAATGAATTATTTTATGCTTATGAAGTTTGAATTAAAGCTTTGTATGTTTTCTGGTTTGTACAGTGTACATTATGACATAAATAAGAATTAACAACTCACTGCCAGAAATTAAAGTTGGGTCAGTCTGTTTCTGTACAGTACGATCTGCCACAAATTAGGTGATTTGACTAGACATGGGTAAAGTTGGCCCAATAGTTCAGAATAGTTGTGTTGACATGATTAAAGCTCTGTCAATTCTGACTTGACAACGACCACACACTGAGTTGAATAAAGTTGATTTGATGGTGATGTTGCTTAGTTGGTTTCCCTATTTCATAGCTCTTCAGCACATTATTTCTCATACACATCAATCTTGTCTTCAAATAACTTCAAGAAAAATAAACACAGTCAACAATGGCGCCTCCTTTTATTATTGCACTTATCTACTACGACGGTGAGTTGGTCGTGGATGGGCGCCAAAATGTAAGATATGTGGGAGGATTATGCAAACCAGGGAGAGTTCGAAGGGGTTGCACACTTGGTGCTTTGAAAGACATAGTTTTCCAAGCAACCAGAATTAACCCTCTCGAATATGATATCGAGTTATCGGTCAACTGGCCTACTGAATCGAGGTCGAGAGCCGTAGCACTTTCAGACGATGAAGATGTACAAGTAATGTTTTCCACTATGAAGAAATCGTTTGAGTTGTTTGTTGAAAAAACAGCAAAAGAATTTGTGGAAGAAATAATCACACCTCCTATAGTGAGTAGCGGTTTCGGTAATTTAACAGAAATGTTGCAAACTCATGATCCATCAGTCAACTTTAGTTCTCCTTTATACACCAATCCGTATTGTCCACCAAATGTGGCTGAGCAGCAGCAACAGCAACAACAACAAGAAGAAGAACAACAGACTGATCAGTCATAATTGTTAGATATGAGCCAAAGGTAGTTAATCCACATCAAGTTAGTTTTATAACTACCCATTGAAATGTAAGATCTAACTGAAATGCATTTATTAACAGATTGACTGTAGAAGCCGAAGCAGAATGGGGTGCAGGTCCTTCACAACAGGCCGAACATATTGATAGCATGGCGGTTGCCACGACAACAGTTGATGATACATGCTGGACCGGAGTCAACAATGAACCACCGAACTATGACTATGATACAAACACAGTAGATCCCGAAGAAGATGGTGATGAGGTTCAAATGGAAGTACCCATGGACGATGATCTCTGTACGGCGCAAATGATGGCCAGATCCGTAGTGGCTAATCTAGAGTTTTCTGGCGAAAAATTCTCGGCTGCCTGCGTACAAAATGGTTTTGATGTTGGGATGGTATTCCAAAGCAAGGAACAGTTTCTCCATCAACTTACGGAATGGTCTATTCTGCACGGTGTTTCATACAAGGCAGTCAAGTCGAATAAAACAATATATACCGCTGTATGTTGTGTTGACGATACTTGTCCATGGAGAATACATGCTATAGTGTCGAAGAAATCAGAAAACGGATTGTGGGAAATCAGAAAGTTGCCTCACGAACATAACTGTGTCAACCCTACGATTAATTCAAACCACAAGCAAGCCACTTCTGCGTTTCTTGTATCCAAAATCATGGCTTTTGTGAAGGCCAATTTGGATATCTCAGCTGGGACAGTGCAAGTGCTTGTCGACGAGCAACTCTTCATCAAAATCAATTACATGAAAGCTTGGTGAACGTTGAACAAAGCTTTGGAAAAAATATACAGTGACTGGGCCGAATCGTATTCGTATTTGCCTAAGTATTTTGAGGAAATAAAAAGATGTAATCCAGGTTCAGTAGGACATTTAGTACACGATGAGTATAGGGTATTTCAGCGTGCTTTTTGGGCATTTGGTCCTTCCATTGCAGGTTATGAACACTGCCGTCCAGTGCTCTCTATTGACAGGACACATTTGTACGGTAAGTACAAAGGAATACTGCTTGTTGCTACCACTATAGATGCAGACGACTGCCTTTACCCATTAGCTTATGGGGTGGTCGAGTCCGAATCGTATGATAGTTGGGCATGGTTCTTTTCATGCATGCGTGAGTTCATTTATAGCGTACAAAATCGACACATTGCATTTATATCGGACAGAATGAAAGGGATTCCAAGCGCTTTGCAGGATAAATGGCGACAACCGCACAAACATAGGTTCTGTGCAAGGCATCTTAAAGCAAATTTTCAAGTTGCAGGTTATCGAGACAAGCGACTTGTAGGCTTGTTTTACGCTGCTGCATGTGCTTCAGAAGTGGTTGAATACAATAAACTTAGAGAAGAGATCAAGACAACTAAGCCGGAGGCGCATGACTGGATTGAGCGAAGCCTAGGGAATTACGAAGAAAACTGGGCTCTTTGCAAAGACGACGGCGACCGCTTCCATATTATGACGACCAACGCATCTGAAAGTTTTAATGGCGTACTAAAAGGCGCCAGATCCTTGCCTATAAAGGCGTTGGTTGCAAGAACGTTCTTTCGATCAGTTGAGTATTTCTATAAGAGACGAGAAAAATGGGCGGGTCTGAATTCGAAACTTACTCCAAAATGGGAAGCTAAAATTGAAGGTCGTGCTATTGACGCACGGCGTTGTAGGCTGGTTCGATTTGGTCGATATAAATGGCAAGTGATTAACAGTTACGGTGATGAATATGATGTTGTGATCGACGGTTCTGATGTCACGTGTACATGCAGAATCCCACTTCTGCATAAGATACCATGTGCTCATGTGATGGCGGCTTGTTCAGCACAGGATTTTGGTGGTAATCTGGCACATCACGATTTCGCTTCTGAATGGTACTCCGTCCAAAGTTATAGAGCTACACACGACCCATAGTTTAATCCTATACGCGATAAGAAATACTGGGACCCGTACAACGGTCCACTAATACACGCTCCGCGTGTCCGAAGACTAGCTGGACGACCCAAGTCAACGAGGTTCAAAAATGTTATGGACGAGCATCAAACACCTAAAACAAACAGGTGCAGCAAATGTGGATCATTGGGCCATAACAGAAAGCGGTGTACTTCAGTAGCTTAAAATGGAGATGTATGTTTGTTGATGCGATGTCAGTGTGTTGCATTTCGTGTATCTGTATTTCTTATGTTTCGAACTTATCTTTCCTTAACCGGACTATGTATCTCTCTTGTATTTGAATATTAGAATTTGGTATTTGTTTTACGTTGCTTGGTTAGGCTATATGTACTATTTAACTGTCGTGGTAGTTTGAAGTTTAACGTTTACACCTTCATTCGAATATATAGGAATCGTTATACGTCGGTTTTCATTGAGACACAAAACGTTCGAATCTATAGAACTATATTTTAGTAATGAAACAGAAAAATGGGAATTTTATATTACAAATATCGAGTTATTTCCAAATCATATTTCAAGGAAGTCGCCATGTCCAAATGTGATAGTGCCTAAGTATATATAATTCTATAGTATATAATTGTTAGAATACACAGGCGAGTTTTCAGAACGCGCCTTTGTGCGTGTTTTCAAAACTCGCCTTCGTTAGTCCAAAACAGGTCTATATTTGTAATTACTTTTAAAACATGGCTAATCAAGTTATAAAGTTTTAAAACAGGTATAACATGGTAAAAAATCCTTGAAAGTGTAGATAGTGTCTTGAATATAACTAAACGCAATACGATCATTGAGCTTTACAGAGAATGTACAACCTTTAAGTACAAAACAATAAATGGCAAAAATAATATCATGTGCATTGTACACTATAGGTCTCTAGGCTACGCGCTGCCTTTTGTAAAGAACAAGATTTGTTAAATTTTCATATGCAGCTTGATATTTTTGTAGCCGCCCACAGTAGTCTAATCCTTAGGGTAAAAATAGAAAGGTAATAGAAAGCAGAGACCTTGCGATTGATTTAAAACAATGTGCTTTTATCTTGAAGTCTATTGGATGTTGATAACACAGGCAATGGTATTCAATGTACGTTGGGTAGACAAAGGGAATACTTGGCCCAGAAGGTATCAATGTGTATATATATTATAATGTACTATTTTATCATTAATCTCAAGTCTACAGGAATTTCACTTAGTAAACAAAGTTTCAAGCACATTACTGATTTATTTTATGCATCCAGTACACTATATAAAGCCAAATGTTTTAATGCTCACAGTATCATTGTTTGTTATTTGAGGATTTCATTTTACGATTAACAAACCAACTAGTGTTTTTTTTGTGATTTTATTGAAGGCCTTCGATATAGTAAACAAAAATGGAGGAAATGGTAGGCTAGGATATGAATCTTAGATGGATTTATGCTAGGGTGCTAAGAAATGGACGTGTAGCAGAACGTGTGCGGAGAATTCAAATGCAAGTGGAATGTAAGAAAGGACAAATAACGTACCCGTAACGTGAACCTTGTTCACTTACGAACTATAATCGACAAAAATAAAAATATCATCATGTCGAGCGATGTGTCATGACTCCAGAAATATAATAAACTCGATAAAAATAAAAATATCATCATGCCGATCTATGTGTCACGACTCCAGAAATATAATAAAATAGACAAGATAACTAATTTTGTGAAGTTCCAAAACACTGGTTAAGGGTGTAAAATACTTTAAATAAAAAATTACTTATTTTCCAAAATAAAAATTACAAGAAATTCTAAAAATTAAATTAATAATACGTCTTAAAAAATCGTTATGGTTTATAAACAATTCCACAACGATTATTCGAATATTTGATTTGGACATAATTTATAATCTATAAAATGAAATCTTGGCTTTTCATTATCATTAGAAAAATACAGTTAATTAGATTCGAACGTTTCTTGTTTCGATGAAATATGACTTAAAACACAACCTGTATACTCAGTTGAAGTTCAAATCGATAAATTACGAACTACCGCGACGTTACGAGCTCGATTATAATTATATTATAATTAATATGTTCAGCTGTCGTTTAAATAATATACTCGTTATTTATAACTCGATTCTAGACTGAATTAAATCTACTTAATTATCCAATTCACTTAATATTGCCAATCCAACTATTTTCAAATAACCCGGATTTAAATATTTTTATTCAACTATTTAAATATTCAAATATTTGAATTCAAACGACTTTATATTATCTAATAGTTACATAATTAACTAAATTAATTAATTATTATATTGCTAAAAATCTGGGACGTTACAGTTTGTGTATTTCATCTAAATTCTTCCTTATTGGTATGTTATTTCTAACACTTTGTATACTATGATTTTTTTAGGTTGAAGATAATTAAATAAGAAGTATCAATGGGGAAAAAGGACCAAGAATTAGCAGAGGTAAGATATTTAGAAAAATGCAAGTAATCAAATTTTATGTAGGAATTCCTATCAAATGATGTCTTATGTGCACTTTTTTCACATGTAAGTAGAATATGTAATAATCCACAGTTTTATGTGTTCTTAGTACAAATCCAGATGACTTTAGCACTACGCTAATATATATACACGCAATATTCATTCTTGTCTACATGTGAGCTTAATTTTAAAATTAGCTGATGACATTGTGATTTTGACATATGCATTTTAGTCTATTCCTATAGAAAAACCATATCTTCTCACACCCAATTCTATTTGCAAATTTTTTACTATTTGTAAACCCTATTGTTGGATATGGAAAAATTTAAAACTAAAATGGATCATCCACGTTATTAATAAGTTTTGTGACAATTAAACATGTGTATGAATTATGCAGGACTATAATATATTTAAACAAGAAATTTTTGAAAGCGTATCCATAAGTCTCATTAATCGTGAAAAAGATATGTAATAAAAGTTTGTGAAGTTGCAGTTTCAAATTCTATCAATCAACACCATTAAAAAATAATAAGTTACTTTTGATAAATTAATTAGAAAACTTGTCACGCCAAGTAATTAAGATTACAGAGGATACCTATCATTTGCATATGAATCATCATCAATTTGATATAGTTAGAAAGTGTTTAGCTTCCATTGTTCGGTTTAAGTATAATAATATACGTGTGGTTCCACATATTGCCATGAAGGCAATGATGTATATATTTTACAAAGTTGATATGTTATTTATGCGCATTGCTAAATGAACCGAACATGAGTTAGTCAAATAATACGGCTACAATAAAATAAATGCGGAGGGGTCCACAACAAATGATACCCCCTGTATTAAACCATTTACACTATTTCGAAGATTCCAACCGAAATTCAGTCGGTCTAACTAGCAGCACTCATTATTTATATATGCAAGAGTAGCCATACATGAAGGCAATAATATTTTACGTGTGGTTCCATGGTTCCATTTGTTGCATTTATATGCATGATCAAATCTTACTTAACTACTATCAGTAATTTGGTTTCATAAAACCGTCTATGCATTGTCCAGTCTAATAGAGAG
Source organism: Allium sativum (assembly GCA_030737875.1). NCBI lineage: Eukaryota > Viridiplantae > Streptophyta > Magnoliopsida > Asparagales > Amaryllidaceae > Allium > Allium sativum. The sequence continues at coordinate 516,090,556 of CM060912.1, forward strand.
CTGTTTCCTCCATTTGGTTTTTTTCTCTTTCAAATGTTCATAGTTGTTTGATTCGGTTTCATTAATCCATATGGTCACAAAATGGCCATATGGCTAATTGATTTATATCTATTTTGCAAAAACCAAATTTATATCTATTATGACTAATTTAAAAAAAAAATACGTCATTGTTTATAGGCTTAGCTTGATGCTTCATATATACCATTCTAGGATGGAGTAGCAAAATGTGAGCCTCCCATCATGTGTAAGTAAAATTAGCATATGCTAATTTGTAGCATTCTTAAAGTTTCAGTGAACTAGGGTCAATGTCCCTTGTATCTCTTCATGCATTGTTTGCATGACCATGCCCTCACGCTCCAACCACGAATAATTTTAAACAACGAACCAATACGATTTGAAGCTCAAACAATCATGATTGAACATTCGAGTAAGCGGTATAACCGTCTATTTTAGAGTTTAAGCCATGAAAACCTTAAATCTTAAGTTATCACGATCCGCCTCATTATCTGGTTATGTTTCATATTTTATATATAAAGATCTTAAACATTCATTTGTTATCTTTAGTCATGCACCAATATAATGAAACATCTTTTGTTATCTTATTAATTACAACGGATGGTTGAGATGTTTTGTGATGCGGTGACTGAAACAAGGGTAACAATAAAGAATGTATTTGCTAGTAAGTAGTCACCAACAAGTTGGATCAATTTTTCTTCAAGCATTCAGGGTCCAAAATTATATTATTTGCAATGATTAATTTAATTAAGGGTGATAGTTTATAGGATTATATTGAAGTGAACTTCTGAGAACCTTCTTGCCAGTTTGGTGTGTCCACGTATGATGATATTCTTATATTTTTATTCAGTAAAATATAATAAAAAATAATATTGAAAGGAATCAACGGTCATAATAATTCAAATGGCATATGGATTTATCAAAATTTTCAGTTTTGCCAGGATTTTAAGACCTCAGATCAGATAAATATTTATATATATTTTGCAGAAACCAAATTGGGAGTATAACTTTATTAAATTAATTTATCCATCCTTGTTTATGCATGCTGTTGGTTTATATTCACTCTGCATGGTTGCATTATTATCATTTGTAAACTAGGCGCGACCTCTGTTGTAATTCAGAGTCATGTTAAACACGTAAATCATCAGTCAATAGTACTAAATTTTACTAATTGATTACAAAGTAGTAGCTATGACAAGAATTATGCTCCTACATAATTTCTATTAGCTACTCGTAAGAGCAAAATGTATATATGTACAATGAAATTCATTAATGAAATCTCTTTGACTTTTTTTTTTTTTTTTTCTTTTTTGTTTTCTCTTCCTCTTATATCCTCTCTGTCTCAAGTTTTCATGTCTTGTCTCAAGTTATCAAGTCAAAACTGGGGTTACAAGTTTGTATGTATTTATGATTGATTTCCCGTTTTATTGTCACATGTTAATACGTACATTTATGTTATGGTTGGAGAAAATATGGGAAATGGCCTGTACACCTCTAAATTTAGATAGGGATTGACATTTTCTCGTTTGCTTAATTTAAGTCTTATATATATAAAACGTAATCAACGCAATATTAATACTGTTTAAGTGCGTAATAAATAGGATTAAATAGGAATAAAATTTGAATGTTCCTATAGGAATTTGTATGTGATTTAATGGCTTAATTAATATTAATGATACATAGACACGAGGTTAAAACGTTATTTGTAGTAGAAGTCTGCCAAGAACGGACCGGCATATCCAACATCTACAAGTAAATCTGGATAATGTGAGAGGTCCAGGTGCCATCGGACATTATTGTTGGTACACTATGATGTAAGGTTAAACCCAACTTGTAGTAGAATTCTGCCCGGAACCGTCCGGCAAATCCAGCATCAACAAGTGGTAGGCCTAATGTGGGATGTCTAGTGTGCATATATATATACATATATATATATATATACATATATATATATATACATATATATATATATATACATATACATATACATATATACATATACATATACATAGTGTAATGTAGGCTTGTCTGCGGAAAAAGATATTAAGTGGTTGACCTATCTTTTGTTGGGTATTAAGTTGTTAGAACTAGGTTCTTTCCTAAGGTTCACTCATTGGTTCAGAACTAAATTCATTGGGCCTTCCCTTCGAGAATTAAATGGCTATTGGGTCCGCCTTTCTCATACAAGATATTAAATGGTCATAGTAGACGATTATGTGTGTAGGGTAGCTCTCCAAGTAATATTCGCTTCTTATCTAGGGGATAGCTGGGGATTATATATATATATATTTTGAAAACTGGTATGATACATATATATATATATGTATGTATGTATATATATATACACGGCCTAAGGAACCACCGTCTAAGGGAAGTATTAAGTGACTAGAAGTTCATCATGTGGACAGCTAGATAGTAACAAGTGGGTTCACCAGGATGGTTCTTCTTAAAACAAGTTGTGTTCCTGACCCAATCCTACTAGTAAGTAACATTTACTATTTCTTGATCTATAAGGAGAGTTATAATTTATAACGTTAACGACAGAATGAGGTCTTAAGTGGTTTGAGGTCCGCTATTGGGTATTAAATGACTGGAGGGATGTCTACCCTAAATAAACTAAAAAATGGTATTAAGTGACCATAAGAATGCTCACCCTTACATTAGCTTTGGGGTGTTAAGTGACTACTAGGACGTTTGCCTCATATGTTTGTATTGTATGTTTGTTAAGTAGACATAACTTGAAAAGTTTACAATTGCAAAATATAGAGAAAAGCCTTCTTAGCTTGTGTGTATTTCATTCACTAGAACTTTATGTTCTGACCTCCGTCCTCTTAACATTAACATGTTAGTAAGTGGGACAATTGATTAAGGATAACGAACGATCTCTTGGAGGAGGAGCCTCTTGACGATCTAGTTATTGTTACTATTTCTTTATTCCTACTATTTCTATATAATTGGGAAGAATAATGATGTACCTTTTTATTTTGTGATACATGATTGTAATTGACATTTCTGGTTTTTAATAATGGAACATCTTCTATTTGTGCCATTATATTTTTTCCCTTCCGTTGTGTGAGATTTTGAATTTTGTTTTAAACCGCTCTGTATATCTGTTTAAGTAAATCTTTATAGGAACCAATGGTCCGTTTTGTAACAACCTGAAACTTCGAGCAGTAAATATTCAAATATCGAGGTTATTAAATATGTAAAACTTGGATTTAATGGTGCCATAACCTTGATTAAATCCCTTTATAAATAATAATTAATAAAGAGAAAACATATTGTTGAGTTTTTGTTTACAAAGATAAGTAGTTCGAAGAAAAATCGATAATGTGACCGAAAACAGTCTTATCGATAAACGAGGTTTGGCTTATTAAAAGTTGTTGGAATATCATGTGCATGTAGTAACACTAGAAGATCACGTATATTTGTATGTACATATCATAGAAGTAACATACTAATGGTATATAAGTGCATGTTCTAGAATATGAAAAATGGCTTAAAATGATAGGGACACGTGTCGCCAAATGAAAGGAACACATGTCTTGTAAATAAATAAGGTTAAGACACATACGCCCATTAGGTGTCCATGTGTAGAAACATCTAAAGACACCTAAGTAGACATGTGTCTTCATCCTAAAGAATGCATGAAGATAAGGAGGACAAGTGTCCAAAACCAAATTACCAAACTAACCTTGAAAACAACTATATAAAGGGTGGAAAGGTTCATTCTTTTTCATAGATTCTAAAATGAAAAACAAAAGTAAGATAAAGAGTAGAAGTTTGGGATAAGCCTAGAGAATAAATAAAAGATCAAAGCACAAGTACAAGGTGAGAAAAATTATTTAAGTTCATGTATCCATTCATATTTTGAAGAAAAAATGAGAATTCTATGAACGAATGTTTGGATGTGAACCCCCGAAAATGACGTTCGGTATTTTGGGCATAACTTTGTAATTCTTAATGAAATTTCAACTTCTCTATCAATTTGGAAAGCTAATTCAAAGGGCTACAACTTTACCTTCGGCAACCTTTACTAATTCGGCAATTTTCATACTTGAAAACTAGATGCAAAGTAAGGTAAAAATCAGCCTGAATTAGACATGTTAAAAAGGCCTTGTATTGTTGAATTTTATTTATTGAATAGATAAATAATTTTAATGGTTTATTTTTATGATAATTAAGTAGACAAAGATAGCTTCTTTCTAAAAAAAATGGAGTCAAAATCTATTTTTATCATAGAGAAACAGTGTCAAACATTTCACCCAAAACTGAAAAAAAAAAGCTGATTTTCCAAACTTGAAACACTTTGAAAATTTGAAACGCTTTCTGAATGTTCTTAACGCAGAAGTGTATCAAAACAGAACTTTCTATAGCACTTCTAAAGCGCTATCTTTTCACTGAATTGATTATAAAGCCTTGAACACGACCAGAACTCTTTTTATAGCGCGCAGAAACGTTGTAGTAGCTGAATTTAGTCTAAAACCATTATAGACTAACCCCAACTTTCCATAGCATGGCTGAAACGTTGTAGATAGCTGTTTTGAGCCTAAAACCGTCCGAAACTTGCCCTAAGACTTTTAAAACGCTGCAGTTTTTATTTTATGATGCTGAAACTTTTTATAGTACTTTTAAATGTTACCTTTTCTTTGTTCCAAGTAGTTTCGAGGTTCTTTACATAGATTGGAATAATTTGAGATAGTTTGGTTTTGTCTTAAGCCCTTTAAAAGCATGAATTTAAAAGTACGAGATTTTCCTATTACCAATATAACACCCTAATTGTTGCGCGAATACACATATATTTATAAAGTATCTTTCAAAAAGAATGACTGGAACGTTCTAGGGTGACAGAGAGGATAGTGTCTAGGCTTGAGTTTGGAAAATATAGTTTCCTGCTCTCCCTAGCTATCCCCAACTGATCCGACGAACGAGATGGTTAATTTAAAATTTAATTAGATTTTATTTGAGTTTAATTTACAATTTTATTTAATAAAAGTAACTTAAGATTACTTTTGAGAATCTCTACATGATGTAATGAGTATTTTGAAAGTAAATAATGATGTTAAATGTTTTGTGTAAAGAAGAACTACGTTGGCTTGATCCTGTATCTAATTGCTTACCCAATTAGATAAAGGTACGTAGGCAGTCACAAGGGATAGTGATGCAGCTGCTTTATTAATAAAAATTGTAACAACCCGAATTTTAATAACGTGTTAAGACAAGAATCGAAGCAGAATTAAATTTTAAAATAAGAATCAAATGAAACGGGTTGCGCCGTTGCGTTCGTCTCGGAATTCTGGTTGGAAATAAGTCCGAAATTTCGTAAATCGGAGTCCGTATGACCGAGATATGGCCTTTAGAAGTTTCACGAAAAATCAGAAAACGAAAACAGATTTTCGAATCTCAAATTTAGCCCCAAACGGCCTGGGCGGGAAATTTCCCGCCCAGCCCCAGGTTGACTGGGGAGTCGACTGGGGAGTCGACCCCCCCAGGGACCAGGTCGACTGCCCAGTCGACCTGGGTGTCGACCTGGGGGTCGACTTCCCTGGTCGGACCAGGTCGGCCTGTGTGCACCTGCAGGGTCTTGTGGTTTGGTTTGTTGGCCTGTGACGATTTTTGATGGCTCAGATCTGTTCTAGGATTGATCCTATGGACTAAACTTGCTCCTACTCCTATAAAAACACCCTAAGACCTAGCCTAATTCACTACAATTCACTCTAATAACAAAGTGCTGTCCAAATATTTCTTGATCATGGCCTCCATCTCCAACTTCAAAGGCTTGAGCATTCAAACTAGATCCATGTCAAAGGAGCAAGCTTTCTACATCAAATCAAGGAAGTAGAGCATCATCTCAACACCGTTCTACGACAAATGTTTGCTCATAAATCTCTAGCCACGCTTTGTAAGTTCTAGCTACTTTTAGATCTAAACGGTAGTTCTAATGTTGACATGGAATAAAATGAGATGAAACCTAAGTATGTTAGTCTATGTGAATCTAGTCTTGTCCCTCTCTTGAACCTATGACTTTGGGCTATTTCTTAGTGATTAAATCATGCCACTCATGTTGTGTTTGACCTAGTTTATCATGTAAGATTGAATCTTTACTTGTGGAATGTTGGCATGGACCCTTAGAACAATTTGATTTTGTGGAACATTCATATGAACTTGACTTGGGGCTTATGCATGTAAAAGAACCTAAACCCCTCATGACCTATGATGATGAACCTAGTGTTATGCTATCATACATGTTTGAGGCCAATCCCTTTATGCTATCATATATGTTTGAGGCCAATCCCTTTATGCTATCATATATGTTTGGGCTAATATGTTGTCATATTATTCCTACTATGTTGACTTGCTTTCACTTGCGTTGGGAATACGCCTTGGGTAGTTTAGGCAAACTTGAGATGGGCTATGAAACTTAATATAAATTAAGTAATAGGACAATGGGCGTAAGTGGAAAACGTGGACTTTGTCGTAGCCTAAAATTTGACATGAACATGACAAGTAGGAAAACATGAAAGTGGCCAACTCGAGGTTGGGTTGAGTTTGTAGCATAAATCTGCCCGGAATCGCCCAGCAAATCCAATAGCTACAGACAATAAGATCCAATGTGAGAAGTTGGTCATATCGCGCTCAAAACCCGAGGTTAGACTAGGTTGTGGTGTAAAGTTGCCCGGACCCGCCCGGCGTAACCAGTAACTACAACAAAGTCTAATGTGAGAGGTTGGGGTGCATTAATTTACTTAATGCCACATGATAAGGTTAAGCTAGTTTGACTAATGGCACTTAACCGAGATGACATGAATGGGTAGGTTAAGTAAGACCGGACTTGATTACTTAAAGATACTAAACCATATAACATGATTAGCGGAGGGTTAGTTTAACCTAAATGGGTTGATAACACCCGACTGGGATAACGCGATACATGGTAGGGTTAAGTAAACTCACAAGAATGATACTTAACCATTATAAATACGACTAGTGGATGGGGTTAAGTCCCACACTTAACCAATCCGACTCGTTAATTTGATGGGGTTAAGTTAACTTACACTTAACAAATCTGACTTGATGATTTGATAGGGTTAAGTCACGAACCTCTTAGATATACTTAACCAAGCCGACTCGATAATTTAATGGGGTTAACTTAACCTACACTTAACCTACACTTAACCAATTTTACTCGATGATTTGATGAGGTTAATACAACCTATACCTAACCAATCTGACGCGATAGCTTGATGAGGTTAAGATAACCTATACTTAACCAATCTGACACGGTAATTTGATAGTGTTAAGTTAACCTATACTTAACCAAACTGACACCATAATCTAGGGTTAAGTTATGAACTTCTTGATATACTTAACCAACTTGATACATGATTTGTAGGGCTAAGTCTTGAACTTGAATACTTAGCCAATTTTGACATGATTCGTAGGCGGGGTTAGTCATGAACTCGAATGACAACACTTAACCCATTGGACAAAACCCTAGTTCAGGGGACTAAGTGGAAAATCGTAGTTAGCAAGGATAACGGGAAGGGAAACAAAGTGATAAACCTTAGTTAAGGATAACTAAGTAATAATTCTTAGTCAAGAGAATTGGACCAGTTCACAAATAGATGAGTAACTTGATACGGTAGGTCATCGTTTAAAACGAACACACGAGGAGGAGCGAATGTTTATCTGACTTAGATAAAGGCTTCAGCGAACTGGGTGACGAAGCGGTAGCATCAGGGGACGTGAGGGTACTCTTGGTATCCCTCTGTGAAGTTGCTGATGATCCTCCTGGGCTCACAGAGGTTAAGGTCTGCGGTAGAAGAACCAAGGGTATGCCTTGGTTGCTGTGCGAGCAACCTAAAGATTGGGGTGGATTAGCGTGGAGTCGACGATACCTAGTTTAGCCCTGTGATAGCACGACGTCGACTACCTACCATCTTTAGTCAATCGTGTACGTATGCGGAAAGGCAGAGAACTCCCAACAAACCTTATACTTGCTATCTAGTTATGGGTGAGGTTGGCCAATAGGAAAGTGGGGCATAGATGGCCGGAGTATAGTTCTCGTGCATGATTTTCTTGGATTGCCTTTCAGTAGTTGAGGGAGGGGTCACGTGGGATCATAACCACCGGTAGAAAAACAGACCTTGATATCTGCATCAGCAGATAACCTAAAGCTCCCGACCGAGTCCTGTATTTCTTGATTAGCCCTGTCACGGGACTCGGATGGCACATTGAGATACATGTGCATCTAGACATGGAAAAACGATTCACGATATATACGTGGGGAAAAGGGCGTGGTTGACGGGTAGCGTAATCCCTAGCGGTCCTAGGTGGCTTAAACCCAAACCGAGTTACGAAAACGTTTAGTAGGTAGCGTAATCCCTAGTGGTCCTAGGTGGCATAAATCCTAGCCGAACACTCGAGAATTCAACTAGATCAAGGGTGACAGTCCAAACGATTTCAAGGATAATGGAACTATGTTGAAGTAGTATAGAACTACGTGAGGAAGCCCGTAGGATTTACGGCGAAGGACTAAACATATACATGGAAAGAAACATACGAGTTGGGAAAACCTACATTAGGTTGACATGGACCATTTCATGACATTGGGCAAGGGGCATTTTGTAGTTAACACATGACACAGGTTGGGATACTAGTACGGAAGGTGCAGGGCAAATATACTTGATAGAACCTTGGGGCGTTATACTCGATAGAACCTTGTGATGTTATACTCAATAGAACCTTAGTATGTTATACTCGATAGAACCTTGGGATGTTATACTTGATTCATAGTGACCGTAGTTTATCTTGATACATTAGTTCATCCGGTTACCTTGGTTTAGCTTGTCTATCTTGTCATCATCCTTATGTTTACTTTTAGTTTATGCATGTAATGTTACCTTTACCTATTTTTATGCTGGAAGTAGATAGGACTTACCAGTCTTTATGACTGACCTCATTTTCTTTCGCCTCTTTGTCTTCCGTTCCCCCCTAGGTTTTCAGGGAGGAAATACTGTTATTTAGCTCGGACTTCTTCTGCTTCAAGGTCATCATGTATGGCTTGGATTTTTCTTGGCTATGGCTGCTTTACCGTTTTACTTGGGGAATATTTTATGACTGTGGTTTTATGCTTCTTTAACTATTGCAAGACAGGTTTCCAATGTAATGGCTTTTAAAGGGCATTTTGATGTAAAAGGCTTTAGACCTTATAATTTTATGAGGTAATGAAATTTGGTTTTTCTTCCGCTGTTTTATATGTTCTGTCTTGTAATATTTCTGTGCATGTTTACCTAGACAATGCCCCTCCAAAGCTAGTGTGTTCTCTTGTGAGTGACCCTGGTGGAGGTGGGGTGTTACATTGGTATCAGAGCAGAAGGTTACCAGACTGGGCAAAAATTTTAAAACCTTCTGAAAACTATTTGAAAACGTTTACAAAGAAGCATTTTCAAGGAAAGTTTTATTTTTAAAGGCTATTCCCCAAAGGCCATTAGCATTATCCTTTGTTTCCTTGATTGAATCTCTTTTCCTTTCTTCCCTCCACCTGTAGTCACAGTGGTTTGAACTGCGACTAATCCTATTCTAACTACGTCAGTGTTTTCGGTACGATGGAGGCAGTTCTCGAGAGACCTATTACCGCGTTACAAGAAAGGATAGTAAGAACAAGGATAAAGGATACATGCTTAAGGACAAGCAACTTATTGGTATGGCTTAATCCACAAAGGAGGAAAAGGGTGAATGATAAAATCCATGACGAGAGAGAGTATCTCTAGTAGGGTAAAAAGAGAAAGATAGTCAAGTATTATGAGACGAGGACAAGATCATCGAGAGGGAAATTGTATGCTCACACTGTTAGCGTACCTAAGAAGGATGGTAACATTTCTGTGAAAGGTTTAGCTTTTCTTCTCTATCATCCCGTCAGGACTTTGCTTTGATCACCGCATCATTTAAGTCTGCTTCGATAGTTGAGTCTCTGCACCTTCGTACTAGCATAGTAGAGGATCCCATTTTTGTCTCAAATATTGTTGAGGAATCGGTCCATTTATTCATGACTTGTTTGGATTGGAGGACGCCTATTACTTTGGGAATAATGCTTATGCTTTTAAGCTATGGGTTGAATTCTAGGAATGGAGTGGTTATCCAGTAAGGGTGCCATTCTCGGTTTTGGAAGGAGGATAGTTAGGCTCTTGACTTGCTTCGGTAATACCCTCGAAGTCTCGTGTAACCTTTAGGGTTCTGTCAGGATTGGTTACCTAGAACTCTTGATGCATATGTTGGTAATCCGTTCGAGTAGAGTTCGCCACTAAGGCGGATGGTTCATTTCGCTTGTGCATGAGTTATGGGAATCACTCTAGTAAGTACACTTGGTAACATGGTTGGCATCTGTTTGTTTTCAAGAGATAAGTTCTTCTGCGAGGAATGCCTTAGAGAGAGTAAACGAGATCCATGATTCACTAGTGAATTTTGGAGAGCTTACATGAAGCCATGAGTGCACGGATATGGTTGAGCCAAGTATACTAGAGGGAGAATAAGTAAAAGTGGAACGAGAGGCGACAATGAAGTGAGTTCCAGCTCATATTTGGAAATAGGAGTTAAGAGGCCACGAAATCATGAAGTTAAAGATGGTCAAAGCACAATGGAATTAAGCTCAAGGAAATGCGACTTAGAAGATTGAAGACAAGATACGTGCATCATATCTCTTTTTAAGAGTATATTCTTGATCCCTGTTTTCCTGTAGAGCTTACCCGCATGCTATCTTTTATGCATATCCTCTCGGTCCTATTCTCGATCTTATTTCTGTTGCAAACTCCATAGGGGGTATGACTCATCGGTTAATAATACATGTCAGGGTTTGAAGGGTCCGTTAGGTTGACTAAACCTTTTGGGCTTTATAGGATATGGGTTGGGTTTAGAAAGGGATTTCTTGTAATCCAAAAGGAGTTTATCTTGCTTATCTTCTCGGTCCTATCTTGAGGACCTTAGGTAGAACCCTATGGATGTAAACATGTATTTGAAAACATGTTATGATTGATATGGTTGCAAGTGGTTGCTCGTGGATGCGCGAATACACACTAGGCACTAGATCGGCTCAGTCACATTTCATATGTATACGTGTTTATACTTGTTTATGGATGAATTTGAATGTGTTATCATGTGAATATTGCATATGGATGAATGGTTGTGCACACATATAGTGTTTATGTGACTAGGACTATTTGCATACATATGGATTCATGGCACTAAACATATTTTGCATTTAGAAGATCAATCAGGCCTGATCATCTGCATTAGATAAGGAACACATATACACACACTTTCTGCATATGTTCATACCGCATTAGAAATCTTTTTAAGGACAATGGTTGCCTGTGGATGATGCTTTGAGTAGATTGATGATTGGATGGTAGGACACATCCTCCCTAACTTAGAGATTTCGGGGACGAAATCTTTAAAGGAGGGGAGAATGTAACAACCCGAATTTTAATAACGTGTTAAGACAAGAATCGAGGCAGAATTAAATTTTAAAATAAGAATCAAGCGAAACAGGTTGCGCCGTTGCGTTCGTCTCGGAATTCTGGTTGGAAACGAGTCCGAAATTTCGTAAATCGGAGTCCGTATGACCAAGATATGGCCTCTAGAAGTTTCACGAAAAATCAGAAAACGAAAACAGATTTTCGAATTTCAAATTTAGCCCCAAACAGAATGGACGGGAAATTTCCCGCCCAGCCCCAGGTCGACTGGGGAGTCGACCCCCCCAGGGACCAGGTCGACTGCCCAGTCGACCTGGGTGTCGACCTGGGTGTCGACCTGGGGGTCGACTTCCCTGGTCGGACCAGGTCGGCCTGTGTGCACCTGCAGGGTCTTGTGGTCTGGATTTTTCTTGGTTATGGCTTCTTCTGCTTCAAGGTCATCATGTATGGCTTGGATTTTTCTTGGTTATGGCTGTTTTACCATTTTACTTGGAGAATATTTTATGACTGTGGTTTTATGCTTCTTTAACTATTGCATGACAGGTTTCCAATGTAATGGCTTTTAAAGGGCATTTTGATGTAAAAGGCTTTAGACCTTATAATTTTATGAGGTAATGAAATTTGGTTTTTCTTCCGCTGTTTTATATGTTCTATCTTGTAATATTTCTGTGCATGTTTACCTAGACAACGCCCCTCCAAAGCTAGTGCATTCTCTTGTGAGTGACCCTGGTAGAGGTGGGGTGTTACAAAAATAATTTTTGTTATTACATTTGGTGCATCTTTCATGTTTTATCATTTAAGCTATACTGTTGTTTTATAAAGAAAAGAAATAAAGTTAATTTTTAAACCCAAAATAATTTAGAGGGTTTATATAAGTATATAATGGTCATCAAAGATATTTTAAATGCAGTAGAGGATAATTTTTATTTCGGTCAAAATAGAGCTATCATGAAATGGCAATTCGTCTATTTAAGTTATAAACTTTAAATGCTTATAACTTTTGGAACTTAAATCGGATTTTCACCAAACAAAGAACGTTTTATTTATATTGACAAAAGCTTTCAAATGAGTGAAAGAAGATTTTAATTTCAGGGTATAATTTTCAAGTTATGTTTCAAACTGTTTCGGAAAAGAATGTTATAAGTGCAATTATCGACCGTAACCATAAATAGTTATTTTTAATGTTTTAAAAATAAGGAAATAATTTGTAAAATTAATATAAATTATGTAAGAGTGTTTTGAATTAGAAAGTTTTAAGTTTTGACTGGCCGGAAATTCCGGGGCGTTACACGTTTAGAATACCTTTTAGTTCCGATGGGCTTTTTCTGGGTCCGAATTTATGCCCATTCTGGACGGGTTTTTACAATTTCAGGTCAGGCAATTGATTTTGGTTTATGAATTGGGGTGGCTAGCTATGGATGTTCGTAGTGGATTGTTTGTAGCAGGGGAATTTTGAGTCAGATCAGTGTTTGCTTGCCAGGCACCCGGGGATGAAGTGATGGTGGTCGAGGGAGTTACAGATTTTGTGTAGATGGAGTTATCACATGTAACGACCCGACTTTTCGACCCTCGAATGTCGACACTAATACATCCACGGTATTCACGTGCCGAGCACCCAAGTGTCGGAAAGACGAAAAGTTAGGGTGAAATAAAATAAAAAGCAAATAGACTAAGGAAGAAGAGGACACAATATCAGAATCTCACAACGGAACGATAACATATAATATAAAGAACGATCTTTACAAAATAAACTGTATGTTTACAACTATCAGAGAAGAGCAACCTATCATCAACTTGAACAGTCATAACAACATGTCCTCATCACTGTTGATGTACAACATATAATGCAGCGGATATAAAAAGTACGGTAAGTTGAACTCCAACTCTCTTCCAGAAGCTCCAAAGCATCCAAAGTAAAACCTGCTATACTCAGTCTACTCGAAGGAGTACGTGAGGGTTTTAGGGAAAACAGAAACTAAGCGTCAGACATCAGTCTGGTATGAGAAACTCAAGATACATATTGCATGTAACAACACTGAGGGAACTATGCAGATTACCGCTCCGGTTTTCCCCTCAATTGAAACCAACCATTTATTATGAGAAGTATAGTTGTATTATAAATAATTTCTAGGGTGTAGAATATAAATAAATTCACATAGAAGGAATGGTTACATTGGTTACATTCAACAACTATTAAGTGTACAAACAAAACCGATAAGGCATGTTCGCATATTGGATTTTCCATCGGAGATCTCTCAATATAGATCCGAACTCCATGCACAAGGGTCAGAAAGTACCTCCGAGCGTCGTATATCTCTAGATGAAATATACCATAAGGTAAACACAACTGGCCCACGCACGAAAACACCGGAGTGCACCACGTGGAACCAAATATACCCAACTCCCGCGCGCAACTTCAAAGAGCTCCCGCAACGATTCGATAATAAGCATACACTAGATATGGAGTCAATATATCCTGCCGTAGGTTAGCAAAACCCCAGATTGTGCTCCTACTCTGTTTTTAGCCATTTCCGATGTCGAGGTTTCGTTCAGCATCGTTCACATGAATCTTCACCACTCGAACAAAACAAGAATTCCCAGTTGGAATCCCACAGCTCAATAGATCTTGGAATCACACATAGATTTCTTCACAGATCTTGGAATCACACATGGATTCCAATACATCAACAGATCTTGGAATCACACATAGATTCTTTCATAGACCTTAGAATCACTATATGTGTTCGAGCATCTCAATAGATCTCGAATCACCACATAGCCTTCACTTCCCAGCCGCTTCCAAAACATAGAACCCGTATACTAGTTTTGAAGTGGTTTTCGATAAGTAGAACACTTACCAATCCCGGTCTCCTCAAAACTAGTCGCTAGATTTAAGGTCAAGTTCTATAGTCAATTAACTGACTACAATTCACACAATAGACGATTGTATATGGAAAACAGCCTCGCTTAATTTCCATAACAATTGAATAAACATCCAAGGCACTATGAAGGTTACAAAGCGTGTTAAACAATCAAATCACTATCAAGTCATATAGCATGATAAACAGTTGAAGCACGGTTAACTCATATAAACGGCTTCTAATCCCATTCCCATTTAATTAACCTTTCATTAATTAAAACTTCTGTTATTAGTAAAACTCCTTTTATCTAATAAAACTTCATTTATCAAATACGACTTCGCTTATTAATCAATAACTCATACTCGATTAATATTCCTTTATTAGTATAACTTCTTTTAACTAATAAAACTTCATTTGTCTAACTAGACTTCCTTATTAATCAATAACTCATACTCGATTAATATTCCTTTATTAGTAAACTTCTTTTATCTAATAAAACTTCATTTGTCTAACAAGACTTTGCTTATTAATCAATAACTCATACTCGATTAATATTCCTTTATATACTTGCGTATATATTCAACTTATACATATAAAAGGTGTATATGTATATATTCTACTAATTCACTATCCAATTATAGTCTTGAATACTTAAAATCGTATTCATATACTTATCCCTCCGGTATAAGTATATCCATAATTCACTTCTAAGATTCCCTCTATAACTTCAATACTACAAAACGTATTCATATACTTATCCCTCCGGTATAAGTATAACCATAATCAATTTATAAGATTTTTCTTAAAATATAATCAAAGAGGTTAAAACCATTGTTTAATAAAGAACCTCTTCTCTTTATAAGTTAAACATCTTATTCAATATCTTTATTCTAAAAGATTTCTATACTTGTTTCTATATTTAAAATAAATTATTAAAGATATAAGTATATTCAAAACCATTAAACCGTATATTCCAGTTTAACTACATTCCAAGGGTTTAAAACAAGTGTTGCTAAAACAATGTTTACAACAAACCCAAAACAATCCTTTATAATTTATCTTTAAATGTTTGTTTAAAGATTCAATTATATTTACTTCCATGATATAATCTGAGAGGGTTAAAGACTAATGTAATTAACACATTGTCACGACAAACCCAAAACCATTTTATGCTTATAGAAATCATACTTCGTGCACTTAACTCGTTTCCGACATTATCAACTTAACTATCCCTCGGTCAAGAGTGAGGCCAGGTAAGTTAGAGCACTGGTTGCATATCACCCCTTGCCTAGACACCCCATTCTTGACACTCACAGACAGATAAGCCTACTCGTTGGCTTATTAGAATTAAGCACAGTAACCATGATATTCAATAAACAAGTAATTAGGAAGTGCACTCATATCACTATTCTAGCTTCACACACTTTCAAACTTACTTCAATTTAACATACAAGTTAAACAACCATTTTAATATGATAAGAAATCACTAAGGACGTCATTACAAAGTTCCATACAATGTATTGAAAACACAACAATTAAAACTGCATATATAGCGACTATCGCTATAAGTGCACTTTCAAGTTCAAGTCCACAATATGTCAATTCCCTACTAATCCTTATGTGCTTTGTTTCAAGTCCATTCCACTTGTTATACAAGTCAATTCAAGTCCAATTCCAAGTCCATTCAAGTCCATTCCAATCGATTAACATGGATCACATATGTCGCTTACTTTTAAAGTAAGAATCAAGACAACATTTTTAACATAAGTTACCAACATTCAAGCAACTTTAAGCATAGTTAAAAACATGCAAAAGGTTTTATGTTTGTTGTCCTAAATAGTGAGTAAACTCACCTTAATCCTTAGCAAATCCTAGCTCCAAGAATAAGAACCATGATCCAAACTACCAACCTCCTTTCTTTCCTTCCTTTCCTTGCTTTTCCTTGCTTCCTTCTTGTATATAGCTCACGGCCTAAAATAGAGAATGGAGAGGTTCTTCGATTTTTCAACTTCTAACTAGCTAGAAGATCTTGTAATGGTGTAGGAAGGCTTCACTCAAAGTTTGGCTTGATTTGAAGTTCATTTGAGTGTACTTTGAGAAAGTTAGTAAGGAAGAGGAAGAAGATGAAGATAAGCCATTAAAAGCTTCACTTTTGCTTAGGAATTTTGTGTAAGAAAGAAGGAGGTATACCCCTCCTTATATAGAAAAAAGAAGGTGGATGGGAAAAGACCAAAATGCCCTTAAAACCCTAAACGTACTCATGAAAGAAGTGAAAGGTGTGTAAGAGATGGTAAGTTTGCTTTTTTTCAAAGACTTTAAGTAAGCATTCATTTGTATACATATAAGAAGCTTATATGCATACACTTAGGATATTTTATAAACCTTTGATGTGACTAATTATGCATACATTTATGTGTATAAGCATGTATGTGCATATATATCATACAACGTTGCAACGATGTGAAACAACTACTATTCAACGATAGGATGCGAATCTGGAAGTTGAATCTCGATCATATTTTTAGTTCTTTATCAAATGATTTATTCAAGTAAACAAAACTTGGAAATAAATTCATTAACTTATTTAAACAATTAAAACAAGCATACTTAAATTATAAATCACTTATTTGAATATTTAAATACCCAAAATACAAAACTTTCCTTAAATGCTCATTTTTTAAAATGATGACATCATCAAAATAGTTAACCATAAATATGAAAAATAATTTTATTTACTAATTACTTTCCTAATGAATAATTAGACATCCACTAAAATTTTCAACAACTTTTATTGAGAAAACAGCCATTTATCAATAAAGTGATTTTCGGTCATTTTATCAATATTTTACCAAAAATATATTTTTGAAAGCATTTTTTCTAAAATGAGTCTAGTATCATTATTTACTTGTTAAATGATATTTTACAAGGTTATAAAATCACATTTATAACATTTAACAATATTACAAATTGTTACGATATTCGAAGATTAAGTGTTCGATTTTTCGGGTCTTTACATTCTCCCCCACTTAAAATATTTCGTCCTCGAAATTGCAACACGAGTAACCAAAGGAACAATCAAACATCGATACTTAAAAGTATAATACTACTAGAATACAAATCTCATGTTTCGATCAAGTTCAAACCCTCTTATCGTATAAGGATGATAAACAATTCATTAACATCACCTTATGCTCAACAGCCTCGGGTTAACACTTAACCAATCATTCACTCTACCTCAAACAATTCAAGGATTCAATTCTCAAATTTTCCACAAGTCAACAACATAGCATGAATTGTTTAAAAAGCCCGTACGATATACATAAGCCATCCGTACGCAATATCAAATTCAATCACTTATTCGATCACAAAATTTCACTTCCAGACTAGTATCGCTCACTCGATCACTCTAGTGCGGACTCAGATCTGGTTTCATGATTAGAAACTGCCATTCTCCTTACATAGCTATACTATGATAGAGAATCACAGAATCAAATCAAGAATCCTGTATCTAACTTCGTCGTCAAGAATCGAGTGAAAAATACCAACTCTGATCGGTATAAGCTACCACAAAATAACACTCGAATCTGGATCAAACCGTAAAGAGAATAAAACAACCTATGTAAATCTTACATATTCCTTCCAATTGGTTTATTATTACTCCAATTATTTTATTCACCTTCGTTCTCATACTTAGTATATTCTTCTATACTAATATTCCTTTGTGAATCATATCATTATACTTCAAGCTATTAACCGTTATATAACTTAAAAGTATATACAAACGACCAATTTGTCTTACTTAAATAAGCATGCTAACAAATTTGGACTTTTCTTACTTAACTTCTGAACTACTCACTATAATGAATACGATTATATTTCCATAGTTCTTTCTTATTAAACTCTTATTATAAACTGGTTCGACTTCATATACGTTTATAATTCATTCAATACTCGAATTCAAATTTCAACATACACTTATATTCGCTTAGTGTACAAATATTAACATACTCAGTTTACTAAACTGAACTAGTTCAATAATCGCAAAACTAGTTAAAACTTAATAATTCTCAAATTCAATATTTTAAACTTCCCTAAGTTTATAAATTATAAACCAAGTCTCTTACGCTTTCACATAAACTAGTCAAGCATGTAAATTCACTTGGAAACATCGACTATCCAAAACCGTCGAACATTCCATTCCATTAACAAATGAAATCTATCAAACATCATATCAACTGAGATGCAAAATCATACAACTCTAATATATAAACTATATGCATCCATATATAACTTAGTTGAAAACTTCAGGATTGAACTTCCGGGTTTTATACTTCAAATAATATGTATCCAAAACATAAATCTGTTCAAGTCCAAACTATTATCCATGGGAGCTAGTTCATACTTAGAAACTCGAAAATGAACCTCGATGATGCTGCAGTCATCATCAACATTATTTTCCAGCGACTCGAGTAAGATCAAAGCTTTTCTATCTTTTAAAGTCATTTAAAACCCTAAAACACTTTCAAACCAACTTCAATATGTATTTCAAACTTTGAAAATCAATTTCAAACTTACCGGAATTTCAAATCCTTTGGTTTTCAACACAAATACATTTCATATTTATAAATCTCGTTTATAAATTTCACTTGCATATTTCTTGTTTAAATTCGTTGTAAACAACTTCCATTCAGATTTAATTCTTACCCAACATCATTACCGAATGCCTTATAGTCAAATTGTGAAACTGAATTCACAAAGTATTCGTTTCCAATGTTCCCCCAATTATAAATCTACCTAACCCATGCAAGCAAATGGATAAGATTACTCTTATCCAAACACATTAATCGATACCCATAAACTGGTCCGGGCACAACTAGAAATCAGCCAATAATAGTCAACGCTCCTAAGCGAGCATGACCAATCAATCAACGAATGATAATAATTTAATATCATCCTTCCCTAACAACAACTCATCTATATAACTGATTTAGTTATGAAATCTTTCTTTATATATAAAATATATACTTCTTGGTAACTTATTTCATTTACCAAATTCGAAAACAATATCAAATCAAATGACTTGTTCGAGTGTTTCAGAATCTTCATCAAAACGATGATCAATCGATTGATTCAGATCCAGAATTCAGACTTACAAGTCAAAACACCCAATACAAAATATTTTGTATTCACTAACAAGTACGCGCTCTCATATATATAATACACTCTACTCATTCTAGGGTGTTGCTAACCCCATCTCTAATGAGCCATATGAAGCGACCCGAACTTCCCCGGTCTCCGAAGAGATGAGAAAGAACGAATTACTGTGAGGACAAGACAAATCAGAACACATACAGAAGAACATTTCATTGTATATTACAACAATGCATCAGATTACAAGAATATACAGAGTATAATTGAATATTACACAGAAATATCAGAGATTTAAATTACATTTAAATACAACGCAGCGGAAAATAATACAATACACAACTAGAAGGAGATATACGGATACAAAGCTTTCCGGATATCGTTCCAGCTGTAAACCAGGATCCTGTGAATATAAATCTGCAAAACCAAAACTACTAGCTGCCCGTGTCAAAATAAGGGCACCCAGAGTTTAGGTTAAAACAATAAACTCCAGGTCAGTCATGGGACTGGTGTGAGAACTAAAATAGTTATAAATCTTTATTTTAAATCATTAGGTAAATCAAGGGACCACGCCGTATAACACGGAACGGGTTTCCTCCCAAGAATACCAGTGCATAAAACAAACAGCGCAATGCTAAATAAAGAAAAATGAAGCTGTTATAAGACCCAGGTCCCATCACACAAT
The DNA here is from genome assembly GCA_030737875.1 of Allium sativum. Classification (NCBI taxonomy): domain Eukaryota; kingdom Viridiplantae; phylum Streptophyta; class Magnoliopsida; order Asparagales; family Amaryllidaceae; genus Allium; species Allium sativum. The sequence continues at coordinate 516,110,733 of CM060912.1, forward strand.
GCAACGCAAGCCGGAGGATAGGGTTTTTACCTTATAACAGCCAAAGCATGCTTGATACGTTTAAAACAAATCATTTGATACTATTATAAGTGCATAGAGTATAAAACAACTTCAAATCATAAGTATCAATCATAGGCGACATGAGCGTCCCATGCCACTATGTCGCCATATAGGTTTACAAATAAAACCGCCAAGTCACGTATTTGGAAATTGGATTTCCATCTATGAACCGAGGCAAAAGATAGTCCTCCACCGATTCGAGACGCTCTAGCCCGCCCCTCAGGACCCAGACTCAGGTGGGCCCTTGGATCGTCAGGGCCGGTCCACCGATGTGGATTAAAATGCCTGAACATGCGTTTCCCCACCCTTTGGGGCGTAAATGAGCCAACTAAATGACTCCATCGGTTCGAGAACGACCGATCTATCCGAGGCGCCTCGCAACAGCAACAACCACATAAGTCAAACTCGTCAGGGCGTGTAAAACCACTGACGCCACTTTTTAGCTAGAAGGAAACGCATGCCCTCCCTGAGGTCCGTCTCCCGTTTTTGGTTCATACCGGGTGTGAAACACGCGAAGTAACTGTTACACAAAGCTACGCCACAAAGGCCTTGCTTTGATCATCACCACAAGACTTTGCTTTTCAACAGAAGCCTCGATCAATTGCCACTTAGGCATGCCACACAGGCAATTCACTCCATGCGTTTGATATCCATCAATATATAACCCCTGAGCTCGTACGTCTTAGAGAAGGGCGTTAAGCAAGAGAATAAATTCTCCGCCGCCAAACAGATATATATTTAATAGAGATCAATCACACGGACTAAAATCCAATGTCAGACACACAGTCCATTTACAAGTTCGTTCTGGGTCTGAACGAAACCGGAGGCACCTAGTACCCCGCATATCCATCGATCTCCAAGTACGTCTGGACGATCACCAACTGTTTCCATCTTCTTGGGTGTACAGCCCAATCAAGATCATCAGTAATCACGCAAACGACGTGAAGACTTCCGGTCTTCGACCACCGTCTTCATCTTCGACACCACGTCGAATCAGTTATTCAGAATGGGATAAACCCGGTCTTTCTGAATAACTCGCGTATATATTATAAAAGTGTTACACAAACACAACATACTCCTCATTCCAATTCAGAATATTCTTTTATTCAAATATTCCTGTACTTTGGGAAAAGTTCCCATTAATTTTATCCAAGATAAATTCTTTAAATTTATTCTTTAATCTCCTTTGAATATCAATTCAAACTAGTCGGGATTAGCGAACCACACCGAAGTAATCATTTATTTTATTTCCCAATCCCAACCTATTCATCCCATGAAGTAAAACTGGTAATACTTCATATCTAACACCACAGTGTTATCGGTAAATTCAATTACCATTTCACGTTCAAATCTGATTAAAGATTTAACTATCGCCTGGAGCAGAGCTGGTGATACTCCATTCTCGATCATTTCAATCTAATTAAAGATTCATTAAAACTCCACTTAGTTTTAATCTTCGACTGGGTTAAAGAATCAGTGTCATTTAAAACACGGTTCACGACAAACCCAAAAATCACATTCCATTAATTATCGGGTTAAAGAACGAGTGTTGTTTAAAACACTGTCCACGATAAACCCAAAAATCAATATCAATTCAATCCCAATTAAATATTATTTAATTGGTACACTTCATTAAATCTAAATAAAAAGATTTTTTTTTCCTCAACTGGGTTCAAGAACAGTGTTAGTGAAGACACCATTCACGACAAACCCAAATCACATTTGATATTCAATACAAGGCTCTGAATAGAAAATATATCGGCTTATATTCAATATCAAATTCTACGACTAACAAATGTCGTATTTGAAATAACGATATAAATATATATCTTTCAAATTTCCATAACAACATCCGTATAATCACGAATTCCAACATCGAAATATTCCGAAGACAATTTCGATTCAAATCCACTCCAATGCAATCATTGGATATTCTGGTTATTTTTAAAACCCTTTTTAAATTCAATTTATTTATTTAAAAATAAATAGAATTATAATTCTAGTTCAAAACTAGTTCATTTCGATAAAAATCTATTTTTATCCTTTCAAATATGGAGTTTTTCATCCCAATCCTTTCTAAATCATTTCTTATGATTTTACACAAATTATTACTATTTTTAATAATTTTATCAAGGCTCGTACAGTCGATTTCCACCAATGGCCATCGAACTGCACTTACAGCGACCTTTTTCAAATTTGATTTGGACATAATTCCAAATCCAACCGTTAGATTTCAAATTTCTAATATTCGTTAGAAAGCTCTTTTCGATACGAACCCAACGGTTCCGGTTTTAAGAGAATCCGACGGTCGGATCTCCCGTAATGTCCGTTTGAAATAAATGGTCGAAATTCACGAACTGCCGCGGCGCGGCGCGTTCTATTCAGGCCATTATATTATATATATAATATATATAATATATATATCGTCGATTTCCATTTAAAACGAATTATATAAATAGTTTTAAATTCGTTTCAAAAGCAATTTCAACTTCCATTTCAATTCAAATCGAAATTGAATTCTTCTTTATAAATTCGTTTCAAAATTCATTTCTATTCAATTCAAATTTCAATTCAATTTGAATTCATTTCAATTCGCTTTCAATTCAATTTGAATTCGTTTTCAATTCATTTCGAAATCGTTTTCAATTCAATTTATTTCGAAATCGTTCTCAATTCATTTCATTTCGAAATCGTTTTCAATTCAATTCATTTCGAAATCGTTTTCTGTAACACCCCGTGTATTCTATAACTGTGGAATTAACAAATTAAAGTATAATTAATTTGAAATCAAAGAACTAAGGGAAACGGGATACGCCATTTCGTTCGTCTCGGAAAAATACACGAAATAGAGTCCGAGTTTTCGAAAAACGGAGTCCGTATGAAGAAGATATAGCCTCCGGAAGTTTCTGAATTAAGTTTAAAATTAAAAATCGGGCCCAATTGGCCAGGGCGGGAAAATTCCCGCCTAAGGCACCCAGGTCGACTGGGCTGTCGACCTGGTCTAGCCAGGTCGACAGGGCTGTCGATAGGGCTGTCGACAGGGCTGTCGACCTGGTCCAGACCCAGGTCGAACCCAGTCCACCCTGGCTGGCCTATTCTATGTTGGTCGATTTTCAGAAGTCTGCTTTGTCATTAGGGCTAGGTGGCAGGCTCTAATTGGTCTCTCTTTCGAATGAATGGCTACGATCAATCCAAGCAACATCGATGGTCCTAATCAGTTCATAAACTCTATAAAATGACCCTAGACTCTACCTAGGTTTCTTACACAATTCTCTAGCCTCCATTGCTCTCTTCTTCTAATAAAAAAATAAAAATGGCGTCACTGCTCTGCTGGAATTAAAACTAGAAGATAATCAACATCAGCCTAAGCAACTCAATTCAAACTAGAGATTATAGTTTCTGCAAAGATTCTACAGCAAGTTAAAGTTCTTTCTTTAATCTAATCAAGGCAAGTACAGTTATTTTCCGCTATAAACGTTAATAATAATTTTGATATGTTTTTGATTCTGAATCTGAGATTGTATATATATTCTCTTCTGTCAGATCTGTTTTTCTGTATCCCTTTTCTTCTTTTCTGTTTTTATAGCCAGGCTACCACGAGCCTGTGCCTAATCTCATAAGAGATGAACGTATGAACGCAAATTTTGGGATGAATGATGCGAAATTTGACAAAACTAAATTGAATGTATGACTTTAGGTCTGAGGCATAAAATATATTGGACATATGCATAAATTTGACTATGAACATATAATTTATGCATGTTGTATGCATAGCTATGTTGTAATTTAGAACTGTAATTAATGAGCATATGTTGTAAACATAGATTTGGATCTATGCATATTCTATGATAGAAGAAAAGAGGAACCATTGTAAGATTACATATGATTTGAGACTTTGGACAAAATGCATATAAAAGTCAAGATCTGATTTTTAGAAGATATGATTTAAAGATTTATATTGTTGGGTATAGTTTGCATAATGATTCATGACATGAAAAGAAGAAGGATATGGAAAGTTAGGTGTAAAGATTTACATTAATTAGGATATCTATTATTTAGATTACACCTAAATAGGGATTTTTGGATATATGGCATGCATTGAAATTAATGGTTATATTTGGTATAATTTATATGTGAATCTGCTGTAAGATGCTAGTTTAACAAAAATTGGAACATATGTTATATGGCAAATTATGTCCATATTCTGTGCTATGTAACTTTATGCAAACATGGAGTATATGTTGTGAATCATGACAATTATGTAAGCATATGAATTTAGGCCAATTTATGATTGGGCAAGGCATGTAAATAGAACTTTTAGAAATATTAAATTTGCTAAATCTGCTAATTTGTCTAGTTGCCTAAACTACTAGTTTTGTTATATTGCCTAGACTGCTAATTAGATTGAAATGCCTAATCTGTTAAATTTGTCGGTTGAAATGCCTAACCTGTTACATGCCAAAATCTGCTAAGTTGCTAAATCTGTTAAATCCGTTAAGTCATATAAAATCTGTTATCTGCTATGTTGATATAATCATCCTGTGATTGATATAATCTGAATTGGCATATATATTGGGCGTGCGCATAAACGGTAAATTATTAATTAATTGGCCGCAAAGATAAACATGGCTAACTCGAGGTTAAAATGAGTTTGCAGCGTAAATCTGCCCGGAACCGCCCGGCACATCCAGTGGCCGCAAACAATAGGTTCTAATGTGAGAAGTTAGTCATAACATGCGTAAGACACGAGGTTAGGTCTGGCTTGTGGCAGAAGTCTGCCCGGAACCGCCCGGCATATCCAGCGGCCACAAGCTACCGACCTAATGTGAGAGGTCTGTGCATTAATAATTAATTAATGCAAATCTAAGATAAGAATGACGTCTAAAACGTATTGGGGAAAATAGGGTTAAACCAAAGGGATTAATAGATGTAGTAAAACCCGTCCATGAATCTGTAGGCCCAATACAAAGTTAGACAAATCTGAAAAATCTGTACATCTGACCCATTAGTCTGAAAACTTGTTAACTTAATTTGTGAATTAGTCAATCTGAATTCTGTATGTCTGAACTTGTAAACAAGTTAATCTGAAATCTGTTAGTCTGGGGACACAAGGTTAGGAGGGGAATTACTTGTGTCATCTGTTGTTTGGGACCCATATTAGTCAGTAACCCTTTCTGGTATCAAAACTTTGACCCAACAGTAAGTAGGGTCCGGGCACGCTTACTGAACTAATTATAAGAGGTTCATTCTGATAATGGCGAGGGGTGTTGATGGTGCGTTCCAACCGGGTCATGTGCGTGCATGGATCCCGGTCTGCCTCTGAGGATGTAAGACGCCGTGACATCTGTAAATAGGTCTGTGCCAATTGGTTGTCACTTTAGGGAGTGATACACCCTACTGTGGGGCCGACACAGGATATTTATGTATTAGGGAGCCGATCGCTTGGGGTAGGGTTTTAGGGTACGCTTAGTTCTGTCTGTTTCTGTTGGTACCGTCTGTTTCTGTTGGGTGGTAACACCTGTCTGTTTCTGTGTGGTACCGTCTGTTCGGGTGGTAAAGGCCCATTACTAGTGTACACCTAATTCCACATTCTGTTTCCATAGGGATAAATCTGTTTCTTCTTCTATCTGTTTCTGATCGGGTAGTAAAGGCCCATTATTAGCATTCTGTTTCTGTTAAAGTATTCTGTACCCGTTCCTGCTTCAATTTAGACATTAGGGTGACACCTAATTCTGCTATACTAGTATTAGTGCAGAGAAGTGTAAAACAATAGTTTATATCATTCTGTTTTTCTGTTATATCTGCTACACCTGTTATAGTTATCTCACATCCAGTTTTATGTTCATATCATATTATTATTATCTGTTCATATGCTGAAAGTCACTGGACTTGCCAGACTTTTTGTCTGACCCTTGTTGTTTTCGCCTCCTTTCTTCTGTTTCCCCCCCCCCCCACAGGTTATCCAAGGAGGGAAATACTTTAGCTTGATCCGGATTTCTCTTTGCTTGAAGTGCTTAAAGTATGGCTTGGCTCTGTATAGCTTCCGTTCCATGGGGATTATGATTTTAAACTATGCATTTTGAAGGCTTTTGTACAAGACTGATATTTTGTACTTGAATTTTAAAGAATTGAAAGGATGTAACCATATTAATTTCTGTTTCCGCTGTAATAAAGTTAAAAATTTTCAAGTACTGTTTTATCTGTCTTGTAAGTTTCTGTTCTGTTTACTAAAATGCTCCACCAAAGTTAAGGCATTCCCTTTGTGAGTGACCTTAACAGAGGTGGGGTGTTACATTTTCCATTCAATTCATTTCGAAATCGTTTTCAATTCAATTCATTTCGAAATCGTTTTCAATTCAATTCATTTCGAAATCGTTTTCAATTCAATTCATTTCGAAATCGTTTTCAATTCAATTCATTTCGAAATCGTTTTCAATTCAATTCATTTCGAAATCGTTTTCAATTCAATTCGAAATCGTCGATTTCGAAATCACTTTTCAATATTCATTTTAAAATGAATAAAGTCGATATAAATATCGTTCACGTCAAAATGGCGTCAATCTAATCAACACAGCTTCATAAATTTCTATTTTCAAATTTTCTTTATTTTTCAAATTGGAATGAGGCCCAATCAATTACCATATAAAATTAATTATATGGATTTCCATACAACACATGTATATAATAGCATTGAAAAATAATCAACCATCAACCAAAGTGCACTACACTGTATAAGCATCAAATATAGATATTCAACGCTTATAACAGCCTGTCAATCAATCGATCGACATATTTAATCAATCAGGATGAGTGAAATTCATATTTCATCCCAACACCCGTGTGGGGTTTCAAACAATCAAACACAGATTTTAGTTGTGCAGTTGGGCGATGTGTAAAATTTATCGTCCCAATCAATGTCATTCAAATAAGTGTACATAAACAAACCGTCTGGTTTGTAAATGAATATTTATTTATTCACATTCACGTTAAAAATTATATTTTTAACGATAAAACATTTTATTCCAACTTATGAATTTCTATTCAGTTCATTCTCTAAATAAAATGATATTTTTATTTTTCTAACTTATTTTAGAAAATTTCGGCGGCATAACGGCACGATACTAGAAACGGGACAAGGCCTAGCCTTATCCCCGGTCTAGTGAAGGCCCACGCCATTCACATATCAATCAAATTCACCAAACAATCAAATCCAAATCAAATCATCAAACTAATTTATGCAACCAAACAAACAAGTCCATGGTCTGTGGACGATTGTGTCGGGTGCTACTAAGCACCGTCTGCATCCTAGTATATATATATAACTAGAAAAATAAATTGAAAGGTGAGAAATTCTCACATATAGCTATCCTAGCTCCACGGCACTTCATTGATAGAAATCTTCATCGCTATCGCATCTTCGTCATCTTCGTTGCCCGTAGCCACTACATATATAAAAATCACACATTTTTATATTTTGATGTCTTTAAAATAAAAATCACATTTTTATTTATTCACTTTCAATTTAAAAATCATATTTTTATAATTGCTTCATACCTTTAAAAATCGAATTTTTACTTCGCTATTCAATATATAAAAATCGAATTTTTATTTCGAAGTTCAATATATAAAAATCATATTTTTATTTCGAAGTTCAATATATAAAAATCATATTTTTATTTCGAAGTTCAACATATAAAAATCATATTTTTCTTTCGAAGTTCTATATATATAAAAATCACATTTTTACTTCGAAGTTCAATATATAAAAATCATATTTTTCTTTCGAAGTTAATCCTATATTTTCATAACAATGACATCTACATTTTCAAAACAACGACTATATTTTCTAAATAATTTTAAACAGATTTTAAAACTGAATTTAAACTGAATTTAAATATTAAAAATAAATAGAAAACCTAAATCAAAACTTACATTGTTTCTTCAGCACGAACGAGAGGGGGGGGTATGTTTTGAGGGTGGCGAGAGGCTGTGGGGTGCTCCATCGGCCAAGGGTACGGATTGGGTGCGGTTTTGGTAGAAGGAGAGAGGAAGGGCGAGGGGGAAGGCGGCTATGGAGGCGGTGGCGGTCTGCCCGGTGGCGCGTGGGAGGGTTCGACGGGTTCTAGGGTTTGCGTCGCGAGGTGGCTCGGGGGTTTGGGGATTGGGAGCGGCTCGTCGATAGGAAGGAGGAGCGGAGGCTGGAGAGCGATGGCCGGACTTCGGTGCGGTTGCGATGGGGAGGCGACGGCTTCAGCTCCGTGGGTTTTCTCTTTTTTTTTTTTTTTTTTTATCTGTCGATTTGGGTTGAAGAATATAGGGGGGGCCAGGAGGATTTAAGGGAAGAGGGAAAAGAATTTTTTTTATTATTTAATTATTTAATTTTTTTTCCTCTCCTAAGTTGACTTTTCATACGACCTCGAAATGAGGCCCACCGCCTGTCGTCCTTAGCATTTTACCCCCATTCCGAACACAATGGGATATGTATCGTAGGCTGATTCGACTGTTTGAATCAGTTTCCGTTAAATTTACATTTAAATCTTTATATTGAATTTTAAACGTACATTTCAAATTACCGGGGTCACATACTAACTCTAAAAATTCTCAAAAAATATTTTCTAGCTTCGTATTGACGATTCGGTCCTAACAAAACTAGTTTCGCCGAATTCTGAGACCGTTTGAAAAATGGCCATTTTCCAGTCGATTAAAATCAACTGAAACTGGTCAAACGCGTTTTCCTTTGCCACGCTCACATATTGATTCGAAAAATTATGAAATTTGAAACCTAGCAATAACCTGACATCACGGATCCAACAAAACTGGTTTCGTCGAAATCCGAGGTCGTTTGCAAAATGTCCATTTTTAAGGGCCTGAATTCCATAGCGACTATTCAGAATTTTCAACTGGACATATCTTTTGATTCCCGCTATGAAATTTTGATTTTTCGGATTCGTTGGAAAGATATTATCAATTAGATCCTATTATTTTTGGTTTCACTAAAATCTGGATTGTTTTGCACCCGGTACATTCAATTGAAGTTTGAAATCGAATTATCGAACTACCCGCCATTTTCAATTCCTTTTATAATTATATATAATTATTTATATTCCAACGACGACGCGTATAATATATACGTTCGAATTATATTCAAAGTAAATTTCTCGTCAATATTGTTTAAAATAATCTATTTTAAATATTCAAAATTCGCTAAAATTGCCAATTTAAAAATTTCAAACTGGCTCGCATTTTCCGGGTTGTTACACCATACCCAACCAAAGCCAAGGTATTCGCTCAACCTTGTGCTCTGATACCAAATGTAACGACCCGACTTTTCGACCCTCGAATGTCGACACTAATACATCCACGGTATTCACGTGCCGAGCACCCAAGTGCCGGAAAGACGAAAAGTTAGGGTGAAATAAAATAAAAAGCAAATAGACTAAGGAAGAAGAGGACACAATATCAGAATCTCACAACGGAACGATAACATATAATATAAAGAACGATCTTTACAAAATAAACTGTATGTTTACAACTATCAGAGAAGACCAACCTATCATCAACTAGAACAGTCATAACAACATGTCCTCATCACTGTTGATGTACAACATATAATGCAGCGGATATAAAAAGTACGGTAAGTTGAACTCCAACTCTCTTCCAGAAGCTCCAAAGCATCCAAAGTAAAACCTGCTATACTCAGTCTACTCGAAGGAGTACGTGAGGGTTTTAGGGAAAACAGAAACTAAGCGTCAGACATCAGTCTGGTATGAGAAACTCAAGATACATATTGCATGTAACAACACTGAGGGAACTATGCAGATTACCGCTCCGGTTTTCCCCTCAATTGAAACCAACCATTTATTATGAGAAGTATAGTTGTATTATAAATAATTTCTAGGGTGTAGAATATAAATAAATTCACATAGAAGGAATGGTTACATTGGTTACATTCAACAACTATTAAGTGTACAAACAAAACCGATAAGGCATGTTCGCATATTGGATTTTCCATTGGAGATCTCTCAATATAGATCCGAACTCCATGCACAAGGGTCAGAAAGTACCTCCGAGCGTCGTATATCTCTAGATGAAATATACCATAAGGTAAACACAACTGGCCCACGCACGAAAACACCGGAGTGCACCACGTGGAACCAAATATACCCAACTCCCGCGCGCAACTTCAAAGAGCTCCCGCAACGATTCGATAATAAGCATACACTAGATATGGAGTCAATATATCCTGCCGTAGGTTAGCAAAACCCCAGATTGTGCTCCTACTCTGTTTTTAGCCATTTCCGATGTCGAGGTTTCGTTCAGCATCGTTCACATGAATCTTCACCACTCGAACAAAACAAGAATTCCCAGTTGGAATCCCACAGCTCAATAGATCTTGGAATCACACATAGATTTCTTCACAGATCTTGGAATCACACATGGATTCCAATACATCAACAGATCTTGGAATCACACATAGATTCTTTCATAGACCTTAGAATCACTATATGTGTTCGAGCATCTCAATAGATCTCGAATCACCACATAGCCTTCACTTCCCAGCCGCTTCCAAAACATAGAACCCGTATACTAGTTTTGAAGTGGTTTTCGATAAGTAGAACACTTACCAATCCCGGTCTCCTCAAAACTAGTCGCTAGATTTAAGGTCAAGTTCTATAGTCAATTAACTGACTACAATTCACACAATAGACGATTGTATATGGAAAACAGCCTCGCTTAATTTCCATAACAATTGAATAAACATCCAAGGCACTATGAAGGTTACAAAGCGTGTTAAACAATCAAATCACTATCAAGTCACATAGCATGATAAACAGTTGAAGCACGGTTAACTCATATAAACGGCTTCTAATCCCATTCCCATTTAATTAACCTTTCATTAATTAAAACTTCTGTTATTAGTAAAACTCCTTTTATCTAATAAAACTTCATTTATCAAATACGACTTCGCTTATTAATCAATAACTCATACTCGATTAATATTCCTTTATTAGTATAACTTCTTTTAACTAATAAAACTTCATTTGTCTAACTAGACTTCCTTATTAATCAATAACTCATACTCGATTAATATTCCTTTATTAGTAAACTTCTTTTATCTAATAAAACTTCATTTGTCTAACAAGACTTTGCTTATTAATCAATAACTCATACTCGATTAATATTCCTTTATATACTTGCGTATATATTCAACTTATACATATAAAAGGTGTATATGTATATATTCTACTAATTCACTATCCAATTATAGTCTTGAATACTTAAAATCGTATTCATATACTTATCCCTCCGGTATAAGTATATCCATAATTCACTTCTAAGATTCCCTCTATAACTTCAATACTACAAAACGTATTCATATACTTATCCCTCCGGTATAAGTATAACCATAATCAATTTATAAGATTTTTCTTAAAATATAATCAAAGAGGTTAAAACCATTGTTTAATAAAGAACCTCTTCTCTTTATAAGTTAAACATCTTATTCAATATCTTTATTCTAAAAGATTTCTATACTTGTTTCTATCTTTAAAATAAATTATTAAAGATATAAGTATATTCAAAACCATTAAACCGTATATTCCAGTTTAACTACATTCCAAGGGTTTAAAACAAGTGTTGCTAAAACAATGTTTACAACAAACCCAAAACAATCCTTTATAATTTATCTTTAAATGTTTGTTTAAAGATTCAATTATATTTACTTCCATGATATAATCTGAGAGGGTTAAAGACTAATGTAATTAACACATTGTCACGACAAACCCAAAACCATTTGTGCTTATAGAAATCACACTTCGTGCACTTAACTCGTTTCCGACATTATCAACTTAACTATCCCTCGGTCAAGAGTGAGGCCAGGTAAGTTAGAGCACTGGTTGCATATCACCCCTTGCCTAGACACCCCATTCTTGACACTCACAGATAGATAAGCCTACTCGTCGGCTTATTAGAATTAAGCACAGTAACCATGATATTCAATAAACAAGTAATTAGGAAGTGCACTCATATCACTATTCTAGATTCACACACTTTCAAACTTACTTCAATTTAACATACAAGTTAAACAACCATTTTAATATGATAAGAAATCACTAAGGACGTCATTACAAAGTTCCATACAATGTATTGAAAACACAACAATTAAAACTGCATATATAGCGACTATCGCTATAAGTGCACTTTCAAGTTCAAGTCCACAATATGTCAATTCCCTACTAATCCTTATGTGCTTTGTTTCAAGTCCATTCCACTTGTTATACAAGTCAATTCAAGTCCAATTCCAAGTCCATTCAAGTCCATTCCAATCCATTAACATGGATCACATATGTCGCTTACTTTTAAAGTAAGAATCAAGACAACATTTTTAACATAAGTTACCAACATTCAAGCAACTTTAAGCATAGTTAAAAACATGCAAAAGGGTTTATGTTTGTTGTCCTAAATAGTGAGTAAACTCACCTTAATCCTTAGCAAATCCTAGCTCCAAGAATAAGAACCATGATCCAAACTAGCAACCTCCTTTCTTTCCTTCCTTTCCTTGCTTTTCCTTGCTTCCTTCTTGTATATAGCTCACGACCTAAAATAGAGAATGGAGAGGTTCTTCGATTTTTCAACTTCTAACTAGCTAGAAGATCTTGTAATGGTGTAGGAAGGCTTCACTCAAAGTTTGGCTTGATTTGAAGTTCATTTGAGTGTACTTTGAGAAAGTTAGTAAGGAAGAGGAAGAAGATGAAGATAAGCCATTAAAAGCTTCACTTTTGCTTAGGAATTTTGTGTAAGAAAGAAGGAGGTATACCCCTCCTTATATAGAAAAAAGAAGGTGGATGGGAAAAGACCAAAATGCCCTTAAAACCCTAAACGTACTCATGAAAGAAGTGAAAGGTGTGTAAGAGATGGTAAGTTTGCTTTTTTTCAAAGACTTTAAGTAAGCATTCATTTGTATACATATAAGAAGCTTATATGCATACACTTAGGATATTTTATAAACCTTTGATGTGACTAATTATGCATACATTTATGTGTATAAGCATGTATGTGCATATATATCATACAACGTTGCAACGATGTGAAACAACTACTATTCAACGATAGGATGCGAATCTGGAAGTTGAATCTCGATCATATTTTTAGTTCTTTATCAAATGATTTATTCAAGTAAACAAAACTTGGAAATAAATTCATTAACTTATTTAAACAATTAAAACAAGCATACTTAAATTATAAATCACTTATTTGAATATTTAAATACCCAAAATACAAAACTTTCCTTAAATGCTCATTTTTTAAAATGATGACATCATCAAAATAGTTAACCATAAATATGAAAAATAATTTTATTTACTAATTACTTTCCTAATGAATAATTAGACATCCACTAAAATTTTCAACAACTTTTATTGAGAAAACAGCCATTTATCAATAAAGTGATTTTCGGTCATTTTATCAATATTTTACCAAAAATATATTTTTGAAAGCATTTTTTCTAAAATGAGTCTAGTATCATTATTTACTTGTTAAATGATATTTTACAAGGTTATAAAATCACATTTATAACATTTAACAATATTACAAATTGTTACGATATTCGAAGATTAAGTGTTCGATTTTTCGGGTCTTTACATTACAGTTGTGGTGTTCGCTAGTTATCGGGGTAGCCACTGAAGGTACTGTCATGGAGATTTAGGGTTTTGGACGTGAATCAGTAGAGGTAATGAAGTGTGTAGATACTAGATTACATTGATTGGCTGGATCTGGGCTTGTTTGACATGATGTTACTTATAATTAGGTGTTGATGTTGCTCAGGTGATTCGTTGTTCAAGAATTGAACAGACGTTACGCCTGGAAGTGTGACATAGCTATTTTCATAGCAATGAGGTAGATTTTGATTGATGCAAGAGTTAATACTCATTTTTCGTGCAAACCATCATCGATTGCATAGTTGCTGATAGATTGATGTATTGCAACTCTACTTAATATTATAAGCCATATTTCTTCTGAGCGTAATATCATTTTCTGGTGTTGGCCCATATGCATATAGCATAAAGGCAAATTATATTTATACACCGAAAGTCACTTAACATACACCATTATTTTTCCATAAAATTCTATTACTAAACTACCCTCTTCTCATAGTTGCTTGTTTGAAACTTTTACATATAAATAGTCAAATTATTCTTAAAAGTACAGAAACTTGATGCAAACTAGATGTACTAATGAAGATGTTATGAAAAAATTAATCATGAAATCTAAAATTCCAATCAAGAAAACTTTCATAAATAATGGTCTAATTTAGAAGTGTTGATTTATTTTGTAAAATTATAGTAATTTTGTTGAAATTGAATTTGATTTTTTCAAAAAGTTCACAAAAGCTACAATATTAGTACACGAAATAAAGTTCGTTTTGTTAAATTTACTCAATTTGGTGCAAAGAATTCTAGTTTTGGATAATTGTGTTTTAAGTTTGAAAGTGGAAAGAAAAAGAAGATGAAAACATGGATAACTTAGTAAAAGAAACGATGTATGTAAAGTAACATATGGTGTATAGTTGTTTATTATAAATATTGGTGTATGTTTAGCAATTTTTTTGTGTATAATTAAAATCAAAATTGCTAGAATGTCCAAAACCAAAATTTTGTACTGGATTGCGGTCAACTGGAGAAGGTATTTTGGTTAATAAGTGCTGCAGAGAGAATATGCCACCAATCATAGAAGAAAAGACAAATATATATTCAAACGGGAAGAGGGGAGAGGGGTTAGATTTCGGGTGAAAAATCACCCGGGTATTCTAGCAAGACTCCATTAGAAACTTAGAATTAGCCTAGCATAAAATGTCAAGGCCTGAATTCTAGCGCGAAAGCATATTACTCATCGAATTGAAGGAGTTGAATTCTGGGGGGTCATCGATTTTCTTTCCGCAACCTTAGCAATTTCATTTCCTCGTGTAGAAATTTTAGTGTTTTCGGTATTTCAAAGATATTGGCTTGCCAAAGGGAGCTGGTCGATGAGAATCACGAGAACGAATTAAATCTCGAAGAAGTGGTGGAAGAGCAAGAAAAGGGCGTCGAAGATGAAATGACCGATGCGCTATCGGTTGAAAGAAAAAGTGTTGATCTGGCAAGGGACACATGGGTTCGCATGAGGCTTGGAGTATATAAAGGAGATCTTGCCAAAGTTGTTGATATTGACTATGTTCTGAAACACCCCACCTCCGTTAAGGTCACTCACAAAGGGGATGCCTTAACTTTGGCGGAGGTTTATAAGTAAAAGCCACATATAAACTCAAGACAGATATAAATACACATATTTTAAACAGCAGAAACCAAACAGACTTTTATTTCATCAATACGTGTTCAAACAAAACATTTCCATAATTGTCTCAAAATACTTCCAACATTACAACCTCATTACTGTCTTGATTATTAAAGAAGCATAAAACATAAATAAAGTGACAAAAATCCCCATAGTGATATCCAAAGCCATAATCCGAGCAAAAGAGATCCAAATCATACATCTACAGTCTTGGAGCTTGTAAAAAGTCTGACTGAGCTGAGTTGTTTCCTCCCTGTGGACCGGGGGGAACGAAAGAAAAGAAGACGAAAAGAAAATAGGGTCAGACATAAAGCCTGAGTAAGTCTAGTAACTCTTCAGTATGTGAATAAGAATAGGGCATGATAGATATAAACTGAAAACAGGAAAGTGACACCAGCTAAGGAAGTGTCGTTTAGAATCGAATGTACTATCGCACCCATACTATATCTCTGCGCCTACTTGAGCTTATTTTAACTGGCACCCCATGCTGAGGGTGAAGTGATCCCCATTTTCTAAAGATCGGCTCCTACTCGCGTTAACATGTGTCATACGGCCCCCAAGAATTGTAGATACCTATGCTGGTCCCACCATGGGGTGTATCAAGACCCATGGTGGCGGCCCCGACACAAATTCTAGAAGGCATAGGTTATACTACTGGTGTCCCCAGTGCCATGTTTGTCTGCTTCGGAGTGTGTGCACGCCCGCACCCCGTTAGACCTACACTGTGCACCCATCGCCGTCATTTTGACCGCTTACAATCAGCCCAGTAATCGTGCCCCACCCTGCCTAGTTTCAGGGTACCATGATACCTAACTTGGGTTACTGCTGAAACGGGTCCCTCTTTACCAGGATTTTCTAGTCAAACATGTTAAGTGGTTAAGTATCTGTATTTACCTAACCCCCACCCATCAATTCTTGTTAACATGTTGAATTTGGTTAAGTGTTTGTAGTTGACTTAACCCTACCATCTGTCCTTAGCATCTTAGAGCTCCTGACCACTCACATTAGACAGGTATTGCTACGGTTACTAGAAGTGCCGGTCGGTTCCGGGCAGGTTTACACCGTAGCTCAGTCTAACCTCGGGTCTTTATTGGGCTCAATGCTTAACCACCCGCATTGGATAGGTATTGTTGTGACTACTGGACAGCCGGGCGGATCCGGGCAGGTTTACATCACAACTCAATCCAACCTCGGGTTAAGCATATCATTTTTTCTAAATTTACATATTTTATTACTTCTCAATTATATATGTAAATGTCATGTCTTTTATTCTTGGGTATAACAATTCATACTGCTTTAAATGTCATTGTCGTTGGCATGTGCCAAACATGGCAACATATATTTTCAATGTTTTACACCCAACGTTATTACCCCCGTTTGTACGTTCGCAACATTATAACAAGTGTTGGGCTTGACACAATTCAGCCCAACTTTATAAACGTGAGAAAAAGGGGAAATCAAGCACATGTAACATTTTACAATACATAAAGGTGTGTGGCGCATGAACTTGCAATTTGGCGATTCAACATAAATTATGGGTCATGTGAACTTGCATTCAAATCAAAGTATAACTAAGTGGGTGACATATGAAATGGCATAGTTTAGGCTAATACAAACTTGTGTTTAAACATGTTTAACTTGGCATAATGTCAACCACAAAACTAGCATGTTGTATATTCACCAAAATGTCCAATTATAACATCTAATCACATAGCCTATTTCAACATGAACTTGCATAGTTGATGAAACCCAAACGATACTTGACATAGATCCAATTATACTTGCAAATAAACATGAACTTGCATAGTTTATGAAACCCAAACGATACTTAACATAGATCCAATTATACTTGCAAATAAACATGAGAATGATATCATAGGTTTTGGGTCATGTAGGCATAAAAGGTTTCAAATCTAGAACATGTTTACATAAGCCTTAATTTAGACTTAGTGAATATATATAGTCCATGCCATAGGCATAAACATAAAGAGATCAAAATTCTAGTTTTTGCCACAAACTTGCAAGTGCCATTGTTTTCATATATAATTGTTCCATAGGCTTGCATCAATCAATTTAGGCCATAAATATCAATACACAAGTCATAACAGAATCATTACAATACACAGAATTTATATCATACAATAATACAATTCTATTTTCATTTACATTGAATCACATCACAGTTTTTATTCATATTCTGAAAGGTCACTATACTTACAACGAATGTAGAATCTTGAATTCTGGATTCTGAAATTGAGATGCGCTCCTTTGGGTAGATTAACGTTGCGTTGATTAATTTGATTAAACTTTAATCTTCTTCTTAATTTGATTCGTCTCTTAGGCTTTTCTCTCTTGATGGCTATGCTCAATTCCTCACTGGCAGCATGACGACTCCCATCTTATTATTTTTGTGTGAATTTTCTTTTGAGACTTAGGGTGTATTTATAGATTTTTAAATTGTTTTGAGCCGTCATATGAAGATAAGAGGAATCTAGACCATACAAAGTTCAAAGAGCCAATCAAGAGGTGACATGTCAACCCTAGTGACACACTGAGCCACATAAATTCTAGCCAGAGCCAGACCTAGCCAGCCAGGTCGACCAGATAGGTTGACTGGCAGGTCAACACCCAGGTCGACACTATGGTCGACCTGGGGAGGGGGAAAGTTTGACACCATGGTCGACCTGGGGTGGCCAGGTCGACACCATGGTCGACCTGGTCTCTGGGCGGGAATTTTCCCGCCCAGCCCAGTTTGAACCTGTTTTTCGAATTTCGAATTTCGAATTTTAAACTGAGCTGTTTGAATTTAAATTTTATTCTGAAACTTCCGAAGGTCATAACTCCTTCATACGGAGTCCGATTCATGCAAACTCGGACTCTATCTCAAGCAGAATTCCAAGATGAACACAATGACATAACCCATTTCCCTTACTTCTTTCATTTAGAATTAATTACACTATAATTTTTGAAGCTTAATGTTATAGAATTCACGAGGTGTTACATTCTCCCCCCTTAAAAGGATTTCGTCCCCGAAATCTTCAAGTTAGGAAGAATGTATGTCCTACCATCCAACAGTCCATCTACTCAACTAACAAACACAGGCGTCCACTGTCCTTAAAAGACTTCTAATGCTTCATGATCATATGCATAGTGTGTGTAGATGTCCTTATCAAATGTAGAAATCAGGCGGTCTACTGATTCAGTTGACCTCCTTAATGCGAATCATGTAAGTGTCATGAATCCATTATGTATGCAAATTTTTCCTACTCATAGTTCTACATGAGTGCACAACTATTCATACAAATCCGACGACCATATGACAACATATCAAGTTTTCAACCATATACAAATGAGAATACATATATGCATATGCAATATGAAGTGACTGAGCCGATCTATAACCTAGGGTGTGTGTGTACATGCATCCACGAGCAACCACTAGCAATCACTAGCAACCATTTGCAACCATCATCCATAACATGTTTTCAAATACATGTTTGCATCCATTTTCTTTCTACCTAAGGAGTTAGGAAAAGGACCGAGGAGATATACCTAAAAAGATAGATAAAGCATAACTTAAGGAAAAAGAGAGATCAAAGATGTACCCTCAAAAAGAAGAGGGTAGGCAGCGCGTATTCTGTCCTCAGTTTCCCAAGTCGCGTCTTCCTCGGCGTCGCTCCACTGAACTTTAACGAGTTTGACTTCGCGGTTGCGTAGCTTTTTCACTTCAGTTCCTAAGATGCGGGTTGGAACTCTCCTCACAGTTGCTTCACGTTCCACTTCGGCTTCTTCTAGAATGCTAGGTTCCACCACTTCCGCAGACTCATGCAAACACTTCCGGAGGTGAGAAACATGAAAGTTGTTGTGAACTCCGGCCGGTCTCTCGGGTAGCTCTAATCTATAGGCCATCTGCCCAACCTTCTCGATGATAGGAAATGGTCCTACAAATCTTGGTGCTAGCTTTCCTGCGGATCCAAAGCGAACGACGTTCCTTAAAGGAGATACCTTAAGGAAAACCTTGTCCCCAACCTCAAACTCAAGGTCGGTTCTTCTTTTGTCGGCGTAGGATTTCTGTCTGTCTTGGGCAGTCTTCATTCTCCTACGTATCAAGTCCACTTTCTTCGAAGTCTCTCGAATCATGTCTGGCCCAAGTATAAGCTTATCTGTAGACTCCCACCAACAAGTTGGTGATTTGCATGGTCTTTCATACAAGGTGTAACACCCCACGTCCATTAATGTCACTCACAAAGGGAATGCATTAACTTCCATGGAGGTTATAAGTGAATATAGAACAGAAAAATTACAACAAGACAGATAATAAGTAGTACTTGAAAACTAAAACTTCATTTTATTGCAGCGGAAACATGTTTATTACATCACAAAACCATTAATCAGAGTCAAGTACATTATCCATCTTCATAAAACAAAATACATAATCCCATTATATAAATAGCCATTAAAGAAGATAACAAGCTGGACTTTACTTCAAGGGTCCAAGCTTTCCAAAGAGATGAAGCAATCCAATCAAGCTCCACTAGAGCTGGGTCCAACCTGAGGACCTGGAGGGGAAAAAGGATAGAAATGGAGGGGGTCAGACATAAAGTCTAGCGAGTATGATAATTCTAACAATACTATTATCAAAATAACTAGACTAAGGCATAAGCTAGAAGACAAGTAAATGTCTATGAACTATTTGGAAGATAAAGATAGTGTTTAAGATAACGTTAAAGATAACGGTAAAGGCATACCTAATTACTAACGAATAATTACTATACTGCACTGCACATTACTACACTGCACCGCACCAGTCACCCTAAAGGTTGGTCCCACTTGCTTCACACAGAAACATATAAATAGCCTTACGTACCCCTAGCTGACTACATAGGTGTCGTCTGCCCCTATCTCCACTAGGTGTACTCCACTACCCATTTTCGATCGGCTCCCTACTCGTAGATACCCGTGCTGGCCCCACAGTGGGGTGTATCACTCCCCTAAAGTGGCAACCCGATACAACTGAGAATGCACGGCTTATACCTACACGATGCAACAACGTCTTACCTACCAGCCCGGGTCCACACATGCATATGAAACCCGTTGGACTTGCGTTGCCACCGCTCCCCGTTTTGGCCTCTTATAGACAAACTCAGTATGCGTGTCCCGTCCTCGACTTGGGTCGACCCCACAAAGATACGTTTGGGATACTGGTTGAAATGAGCCCCCACAAGCTACCCACTTAAGCTTGTCATTAATATATCCTACTTAACCCTCTTAGTCATGTTCATTTACATGTGTGTTTGGTTAAGTCTTACTAATCGTATTTCACATGCCACGAAGGGCACCCACAAGATTCCTCATGCCACCCAAGGCACCTACTTAACCCCCATGTCCCACTTTACATGTTTATCTGGTTAAGTATTTCTTAATTCATTCAAGCCATAACCTCATAAAGAACTCTCACATTAGACTGACATTTATGGCAGCTGGATTTGCCGGGCGGGTCCGGGCAGTCTTACACCATAAAAGAGTCTAACCTCGTGTCTTTACAACTGTTATGCTTTAGTTTAGGCCTAGGACCTCTCACATTGGGCTAACATTTGTGACCACGGGATTTGCCGGGCAGGTTTACGTCACAAACGAGTCCAACCTCGTGTCCTAAGCATTGATTGACAACTTTCAATCTTTTACCCCAGTTTTAATAATTCCCTATCCAAATTATTAATTAAGTCCACTTTTATTGATGCCCATAATTGACTCAATTATGGTCATCCACTCATGGTATGCAAAATCATATCAATTGCACCCCAACATCTTATTATTAAATCCTTAATATTACCATTACCCTACGTTTATACGTTCGCTTATTCAACGCATAATATAGGCTAGACTTGAATAGTCTAACGCATAGCACAAAGATAAATTATCATAGCATATAGGCAATTAAAATAAATCTAATCATAATAGGGGTGAAACTTGCATAAACTACACATGTTAATGATCAAAAGGTGTCAACTTGTTAAATGTCACAATTTACATGATATGATTATAGCTCAAACATAAACTTGCGTATGGGGTTTATATGCAACATAATGATGGTGTGAACTAGCATAGGATATCACATATGTCATAGCATAGTTCTAGATGTCATAATAGATGTCATGGCATATGTTCATAACTTTTCTAATCAATCTAACTTGCATATGTAACTTGTCATATAGATCAACATAGCCCAAACATGATGATTTAATTAATATGAACTAACTAGAATAGATGGCTTTCTAACATGTATGATTCATCACAACTTAGCATAGAAACTTTCAACATACATAACATCATCATAGCATGATTTACAACATATAGGATATCATCACCACATAGCATAGGATTAATAACATACAAGATAACATATGACAATTCACATCATCTACTCACAATCCATTCATGACTTAACCTAATTAAAATGATAATAATCTTGTTAAGACTATCATACTCACAATTAGAGAAGAAAAGAGAGTTTTGCTTTGCTTTAGGGTTGAGAGAATTAGAATTGAATTAGCTTTTCTTCCTTCTTAGTTGGCGGCGGCTATGCTGAATTCCATGGCGACGGCGTGACGGAAGCTCTTCTATTTTTAATGATGTTTAGGGGTAGTATTAGGGTGTATTTATAGGTGTAGTTAGTTGTTTTAGGCCTTTAGATAAACCCTAGGATAGATTAGAGCCGTCAGATTTCGTCACAGCCCCCAAAACCCAGCCCAAAAACCCATTCAGGAGCACCCAGGTCGCCTGGGCTCGACCAGGGAGGTCGACCCCCAGGTCGACCCTAGGGTCGACACCCATGTCAACCTGGTGGACAGGTCAACCCCCAGGTCGACACCCATGTCGACCTGGTGGGCAGGTCGACCCCCAGGTCGACCTGGTCTGGGCGGGAATTTTTCCCGCCCAGCCTGTTTGGGCTGAATTTTCGAAATTTGAATTTTCTGAATCTGTTTTGAATTTTCTGAAACTTCGGATGGCCATAACTTCTTCATACGAAATCCAATTCACGCGAACTCGGACTCTATCTCAACCAGAATTCCGAGACGAACACTATGGCGCAACCCGTTTGCCTTAATTCTTACATCTGTAATTAATTGTTCTTTAATTTGTGAACATCACTATTATTAGAAATACGGGGTGTTACACAAGGCTTCGAAGGGTGCCATGCCTATGGTAGCTTGGTAGCTGTTGTTGTAGGCAAATTCCACTAAAGGAAGGTGATCCTCCCACGTCCCTCCAAAGTCAAGAACACAAAGTCTTAAAAGATCCTCTAAAACTCTATTCACCCTTTCTGTCTGGCCATCGGTTTGGGGGTGATAGGCCGTGCTCAAACATAACTGTGTGCCTACAGCTTCTTACAGACTCCGCCAAAACTCACTTGTGAAGACAGGGTCTCGGTCAATAACAATGCTGGAGGGTATCCCATGGAGTCGAACTATTTCCTTGAGATAAAGAGATGCTAGAGATGCGACAGTCCTTCTACTCTTGATAGGTATAAAGTGGGCGCTTTTAGTACGCCTATCTACTATTACCCAAATGCTAGTGTTGCCTCTTCTCGACCTAGACAGTCCATCAATGAAGTCCATTGAAATGCTATCCCACTTCCACTGTGGGACCTCTAAAGGATGAAGTAGTCCTCCAGGCTTCTTTTGTTCCGCCTTGACCTATTGGCAGGTCATGCACTTAAAAACGAAATCTGCCACGTCTTGTTTCATGCCGCTCCAAAAGAAAGTCCTTTTTATATCCTTGTACATCTTATCACCGCCAGGGTGTATAGTCATCTTGGAATGATGCGCTTCCTCGAGAACCTTCTTTGTCAACTCCCTTGCTTGTGGGACGCATAATCTTCCATCTCGCCTCAGCCAACCCTTATCATCGATGGCGTATCTACTGAGGTGACTAGAAGTCTCACCCGTAATAAGTCTATTAATCACATCAACAAGCTGAGGGTCTTCACGTTGTGCAGCCCCTATTGAGTCTAAGAGAGTAGGGCGTACTTCGAGAGATGCTAACAAACCCGGTACAAAATCAGAGGAGGGCCTAAAGTTAAAACTGGCTATATACTCCAAGCTTTATCTTTCCACAAAGAGCGGGCTTAAGGTCAGTTTCTTTCGGCTCAACGCGTCTGCTACTACGTTGCCTTTTCCGGGAGTATAGGAAATTTCAAAGTCATATGAGTCCAGAAACTCCATCCATCTTTGCTGCCTCAAGTTAAGATCCTTCTAGGAGAAGAGATATTTCAATGATTTATGGTTAGTGTATAATTCAAACTTCTCACCTAGGAGAAAATGGCGCCAAGACTTAAGCGCAAAGACAATGGCGGCTAACTCAAGATCGTGGGTTGGGTAGTTCTTTTCATGAACTTTCAATTGTCTTCCACCATAAGCTACTACTCTTCCTTCTTGCATTAGAACAACGCCTAGTCCCGTTCCACATGCATCTGTGTATACTGTGAACATTTTGCTTCCGTCAGGCAGAGTTAGAATTGGAGCTGTTGTAAGAGCCCTTTTAAGCGTTGGAAGGCAATGTCACAGTCCAAATCCCAAGCGAATGCTAGATTCTTCTTTGTTAGCCTTGTGAGTGAGGCTGAGATTTTCGTGAAATCCCTAATAAACTTTCGGTAAAAACCGGCTAGCCCAAGAAAGCTTCGAACTTCGGTTGCATTTCTTGGTGTCTTCCAATCTTGCACTGCCACCACTTTTGCAGGGTCCACGGCCAACCCCTCTTTGGACACTATATGCCCCAGAAATCTTACCTCCTTTCTCCAAAAGTGGCACTTGGAGAATTTGGCTTTTAGCTGATGTGTACGGAGAGTATCCATGATTTCTTTCAGATGCTGAGCATGTTCTTCCTCATTCTTTGAGAAGATTAAGATATCGTCTACGAAGACAACCACGAATTTGTTGAGGAATTCTTTGAACACCCTGCTCATTAGGTCCACGAAATAAGCGGGTGCATTTGTCAAGCCGAAAGGCATGACAAGCCACTCGAAGAAACCGTCTGGGGTTCTGAACGTCGTTTTATCAATGCTATCTTCAACTACTCTTAGCTGATGGAACCCAGTTGCCAGATCAAGTTGGGAGAAGACCGTCGCACCTACAAGCTGATCAAACAAATCGTCGATTCGGGGAAGAGGGTGCCTATTTTTCTTGGTCAATTTGTTTAACTCCCTATAGTCGATGCAAAGGCGAAGCGACTGTCCGCTTTGGTTGTGAACACCACTGGAGCACCCCATTCCAAAATGCTCCGTCTAATGAACCCTTTTTCGAGAGGTTCTTTAACCTGCTTACTGAGCTCCTTTCTCTCCTTTGGAGCCATGTGTCTGACAGGTAAAGCTACAGGCTTTGCATTATCCACAAGATATATGCGGAAGTCTATTTCTCGCCTCGGAGGTAAGCCTTTCACCTCCTCAAAGACATCCGGATATTCCCGGACTACTCTAACTGATTGCAAATTCTTATCAGAAGCATCAAGCGACTCTAGATAACTAAGCATAACAACATTCAAGGGATTACAAGAAATTTCTAGAGTGTTACCAAGCCGAGTCAAGAGCCTAACAACTCTTTTCTCACAATCAAGGATGGCACCATTACTGGATAACCAGTCCATTCCTAAGATCAAACCATATACCAAGAAGCCTAAGACAAAGGCATTACAACCAAACTCAACGCTGAGAATAGAGATTTTCAAACCCAAACAAACCATTGACAAATAAGCGGAGCCCCCATTGGATTTGAAACTACTAAGGGATCTTCTACCATACTAGTGTCTAGATGTAGAGATTCTACTAAGGCAGATGAAATAAAAGAGTGTGATGCGCCAGAGTCAAAAAATGTGCGAACTGGATGATCATAAAGATAAACTACACTTTCTACAGAAATATCACTACCTAAAGTTCTCAAGATAGGATTGAGAAGATAAGCAGGATAAAACAAACCATCTAGGAGAAGAAGTTAAAGAGGTACCCACAGAAGGTCATGCTTGCGGGCCTCGCCCTTGCTTCTTAGGGCAATCCTTAGCCATGTGTCCAGCCTCGCTGCAATGGAAGCAAGCGACACTCGTCTTCCTCTTCTTCTTTCTGCAGTCGTTCACCACATGTCCAACAATGCCACAGAAATAACATTTCCTTTTCTCACGTGTCTTGTTATTATTGTTGTGGTCCTTTCCTCCTTGACTATTATCCGTCTTCTTGTTCGGCGATTCTGCCGGTTGCTGGTTCACGTAGAGGAGGAGGAGGAGGAGTAAAAGCATCTGTAGCTAGGAAGTAAGGTCCCCAGGCATGCTGAAACAGAACGGAAAGATTCAAAACGAAGGATAGAGAGAGATAGTGCATATGGCTTTGGGGGATTTTGTCTTTTTATAAATATAACACTTTTTCTTGAAAAATGCTTCTTTAAACTTTCTTTTGAAAACAATTTCAAAAACTTTTATCTTATCTGGTAAACCTATGCTCTGATACCAAGTGAAACACCCCACCTTCGTTAAGGTCACTCACAAAGGGAATGCCTTAACTTTGGTGGAGGTTTATAAGTAAAAGCCACAAATAAACTCAAGGCAGATATAAATACACATATTTTAAACAGAGGAAACCAAATAGACTTTTATTTCATCAATACCCGTTCAAACAAAACATTTCCATAATTGTCTCAAAATACTTCCAACATTACAACCTCATTACTGTCTTGATTATTAAAGAAGCATAAAACATAAATAAAGTGACAAAAATCCCCATAGTGATATCCAAAGCCATAATCTGAGCAAAAGTGATCCAAATCATACATCTACGATCTAGGAGCTTGTAAAGAGTCGGACTGAGCTGAGTTGTTTTCTCCCTGTGGACCTGGGGGGAACGAAAGAAAAGAAGACGAAAAGAAAATAGGGTCAGACATAAAGTTTGAGTAAGTCTAGTAACTCTTCAGTATGTGAATAAGAAAAGGGCATGATAGATATAAACTGAAAACAGGAAATTGACACTAGCTAAGGAAGTGTCGTTTATAATCGAATGTACTATCGCACCCATATTATATCTCTGCACCTACTTGAGCTTATTTTAACTGGCACCCCATGCTGAGGGTGAAGTGGTCCCCATTTTCTAAAGATCGGCTCCTACTCGCGTTAACATGTGTCATACGCCCCCCAAGAATTATAGATATCTATGCTGGTCCCACCATGGGGTGTATCAAGACCCATGGTGGCGGCCCCGACACAAATTTTAGAAGGCATACGTTATACTACTAGTGTCCCCAGTGCCCTGTTTGTCTGCTTCGGAGTGTGCACGCCCGCACCCCGTTAGACCTACAATGTGCACCCACCGCCGTCGTTTTGACTGCTTACAATCAGCCCAGTAATCGTGCCCCACCCTGCCTAGTTTCAGGGTACCATGATACCTAACTTGGGTTACTGCTGAAACGGGTCCCTCGTTACCAGGATTTTCTAGTCAAACATGTTAAGTGGTTAAGTGTCTGTATTTACCTAACCCCCACCCATCAATTCTTGTTAACATGTTGAATTTGGTTAAGTGTTTATAGTTGACTTAACCCTACCATCTGTCCTTAGCCTCTTAGAGCACCTGACCACTCACATTAGACATGTATTGCTACGGTTACTGGATGTGCCGGTCGGTTCTGGGCAGGTTTACACCGTAGCTCAGTCTAACCTCGAGTCTTTATTGGGCTCAATGCTTAACCACCCACATTGGATAGGTATTGTTGTGACTACTGGACAGCCGGGCGGGTCCGGGCAGGTTTACATCACAACTCAATCCAACCTCGGGTTAAGCATATCGTTTTTTCTAAATTTACATATTTTATCACTTCTCAATTATATATGTAAATGTCATGTCTTTTATTCTTGGGTATAACAATTCATACTGCTTTAAATGTCATTGTCGTTGGCATGTGCCAAACATGCCAATATATATTTTCAATATTTTACACCCAACGTTATTACCCCCGTTTGTACGTTCGCAATATTATAACAAGTGCTGGGCTTGACACAATTCAGCCCAACTTTATAAACGTGAGAAAAAGGAGAAATCAAGCACATGTAACATTTTACAATACATAAAGGTGTGTGGCGCATGAACTTGCAATTTGTCGATTCAACATAAATTATGGGTCATGTGAACTTGCATTCAAATCAAAGTATAACTAAGTAGGTGACATATGAAATGTCATAGTTTAGGCTAATACAAACTTGTGTTTAAACATGTTTAACTTGGCATAATGTCAACCACAAAACTAGCATGTTGTATATTCACCAAAATGTCCAAATATAATCACATAGCCTATTTCAACATGAACTTGCATAGTTTATGAAACCCAAACGATACTTGACATAGATCCAATTATACTTGCAAATAAACATGAGAATGATATCATAGGTTTTGGGTCATGTAGGCATAAAAGGTTTCAAATCTAGAACATGTTTACATAAGCCTTAATTTAGACTTAGTGAATATATATAGTCCATGCCATAGGCATAAACATAAAGAGATCAAAATTCTAGTTTTTGCCACAAACTTGCAAGTGTCATTATTTTCATATACAATCATTCCATAGGCTTGCATCAATCAATTTAGGCCACAAATATCAATACACAAGTCATAACAGAATTATTACAATACACAAAATTTATATCATACAATAATACAATTCTATTTTCATTTACATCGAATCACATCACAGTTTTTATTCATATTCTGAAAGGTCACTATACTTACAACGAATGCAAAATCTTGAATTCTGAATTCTGAATTCTGAAATTGAGATGCGCTCCTTTGGGTAGATTAACGTTGCATTGATTAATTTGATTAAACTTTAATCTTTTTTTTAATTTTATTCGTCTCTTAGGCTTTTCTCTCTTGACGGCTATGCTCAATTCCTCACTGGCAGCATGACGACTCCCATCTTATTTTTTTTCTTCTGAATTTTCAGTTGAGACTTAGGGTGTATTTATAGATTTTTAAATTGTTTTGAGCCGTTAGATGAAGACAGGAGGAATCAAAACCATACAAAGTTCAAAGAGCCAATCAAGAGGTGACATGTCAGCCATAGTGACACACCGAGCCACAGAAATTCGAGTCAGAGCCAGACCTAGCCGGCCAGGTCGACCAGGTAGGTCGACTGGCAGGTCGACACTCAGGTCGACACTATGGTCGACCTGGGGGGCCAGGTCGACACCATGGTCGACCTGGGGTGGCCAGGTCGACACCATGGTCGACCTTATGGTCGACCAGGTCTCTGGGCGGGAATTTTCCCGCCCAGCCCAGTTTGAACCTGTTTTTCGAATTTCGAATTTTAAACTGAGCTGTTTGAATTTAAATTTTATTCTGAAACTTTCGAAGGTCATAACTCCTTCATACGGAGTCCGATTCGCGCAAACTCAGACTTTACCTCAAGCAGAATTCCGAGACGAACGCAATAGCGTAACCCATTTCCATTAATTCTTTCATTTAGAATTAATTACACTTTAATTTGTGAAGCTTAATGTTATAGAATTCACGGGGTGTTACATGTTCGAAAAAAGTGGCTGTTAAACTTATTCCAAGGGTTGATCTACAACAAATTGGAAGGAACGGATGTTCTGATAAAGAAGGCATTTGTACAGCCTCCGCGGTTCTTCAATGTTGATGAAGCACGAGAGATGCATGTCCATGTGGAGAAGAGGAGGGATAGAGTCATAGAGACACAGAGGCAACTTTTGTGTTTTTTAATAATATGATGTTTAGAGATGGATTTTTATACAAAACCGTTTCCTTTAAATTAGTTTATACAAATGTCAACCAACCAACTTTTGACGAGTTGTAAAAATTTCAGAAGTCAGGTTAAGATACAGATGGTGATTCTGGTTCTTATCAAATCCAAAAAGTAGAAGAAGAGACTGTTCTTATCAAATCCAAAATGAAAGAATCATAGAGAATTTTGGCTTTCAATGAGAAGGAATTGTGTGAGTACTTTAAACTTGGAGAACATTTGCAGGTAGTATCTTGTGTTCATGAAGGTGCAACGGGTATGGTGGTGGAAGTTGAGGGTTGTGTCTTAACCATTTTATCAGACACCACCAAAGAAGATATCCGAGTTTCCGATGATAACGTTGTTAAATGCTCTGAGGTCACCAGTGGTAAGGCCAGTTTGGGTGGCTTTGAAATGCAAGACCTTGTGCTCACGAGCAATTCAACTGTTGGTGTCATCACATGTGTGGAGAATGATGTGTTCCAGGTGCTCAAAGGGATTCCAGATAGGCAGAGGTTGCACTTATCAGATTAAAGGAGATTAAAAGAAAACTTGATGGACTAGGTAACGCTCATGACCATTACAGTAACCATATATTTGCCAAAGATAGTGTGAAGGTTCTCGAGGGGCCATGTAAGGGAAAACAAGGTGTCGTTTACCACATTTATAGAGGAGTCATATTCATCCATGATCGTGATCAGCTTGAAAACGCTGGTTTTGTTTGTGCGAAAGCTCAATCTTTTATGCTTCTTCATGGAGGTCATGAGTGGATTCGTCCCAACCGCTTTCACGCAACGTTGTATGCACAAAAATTTGAAAGATTCACGGGTGGAAGCGGATATGATTTGTTAGTTTTGAAGACCATCAAAATCCGGTTAGGCCCTTGGAAGGGACACTATGGATGTGTGGTACATGTCACCAGAGACTATATGTGCATGGAGTTGGAGGCGCGAAGGAAACTTGTTTATGTTGATAAAAGAGATATCAATGATGGTTCAGCTGCTGCATACACATCATGTGAGCCGACTCTATGCGGAATAGGGAGCGGGTCATCCATGCACCCATCTAGAACCCCTATGCATTGTCAAACACCCGTGAGAGATTCTGGAGCTGCCCCTCTACATGATGGTATGGTAACTTCTGTGGTAAAAGGAGCATGCACACCTGTGAGTCCTCCCAGGAATTGCTGGGAAGATGTGAATCCTGGATCATAGGGAGCCAGCCTACAATGCCAGCCAGTGCCTACGGCTCGACCTTATGAAGCACCCATACGTGGTTCAGGCGATGGTGATGATGGTGGTAACTGGCTAGTGATGGGCATACATGTGAATGTAGTAAGGCCAGGTGAGGAATCTCTTCTTGGAATCATTAGGGAGGTCAATACGGATGAGCCATGTGGCATTGCTTTGGATGGAGATGTGGATGAAATGCAGACGCCTCTCCTGGAAGAATTGGAGCCTAAAAAATCTGACAGGATCAAGATAATTAGTGGGGCCCAACGTGGACTTAGTGGTAAGTTTATGGCTGTACACAGCGATGATGGTATTGTGAAGCTCGGTGGTAGTTTTGATTTTAAAATGCTGGAAATCAACAGCCTTGCCAAATGGGCAACGTCAGCATTTTAAGGTGTACCTTTTAAGGTGTACTTTTTGATTTT
Source organism: Allium sativum (assembly GCA_030737875.1). NCBI lineage: Eukaryota > Viridiplantae > Streptophyta > Magnoliopsida > Asparagales > Amaryllidaceae > Allium > Allium sativum. The sequence goes on from CM060912.1 coordinate 516,141,546, forward strand.
CCAACTGATCAGTTAATGTTCGCGTCCGCGTCGGACGCGTCGGACATTTCTGACACATCGATGTGGAGTCCACACTATTAGCCCCTTCCAACCGAACAGTTCAAAAGTTAGTTTTCGCGTCCGACGCAAGCTAACAGCTGTTTTTTTTCCATCCTTTTTATACATACTCATACAAATAATTAATAAAACAATAATTTTACCCCTTTTAATTTACCCTGTTCATAGAAAAAAAACGCATTCCCCATTCGTAATAATTCCCCTTCAAATAACCCTTTAAAATACTCTTTTCAAATTTCCATTTCCGTTCAAAATCAAACGAACCCTAAAAAATCAGCTTATAGAGATGCGGTCTTTCTTTTTGTATGCTTGATCTTACTGTTTCAGTTTCACGAAAAACTCTTAAGCATTTGGATGAAGTATGATAATCATTCTCCGTGAGTGCGCCATATGTACAAGCCAACAGGCATTTGTATGTCTTAAACTTTTTCAATATTGTTCACATTTTATGACTTAAAAAATAGCATACAATGTATAGGTTTTTCAGCCAGACTATATTTTTCATATTGAAAATAAAAAGGTTATTTAAGTCAGGACAAACAAGACACCACCACTATAAGTGGTCACATATCAAATATATGGGCTCTTTATCGTGCATATATTTAGCATTTTTGCGGTGCGTGAGTGCAAACTGGTCATCTAGTGCTTATTTCTTTCAAAATCTGCTATCATTAAACTATATTCCTAAAAAAATTATGCTATTTGATGAAAATACCATAGATGATGAGATATGGATGGGCTGGTATATTCCGAAGGGTTCTTATGGTTTATTTCTCAACTTCAGGTTAGTCTATGGCGAAGTGCTAAAACATAAAATAAACTGACAGCTGAATAATCTAACATTTGAAAATGAGAAAAGGTAAACACAATACATACCTCAATTTTCACCCTGCTGCACTGATAAGGTCACAATATCAAATCTAAAGATCAGATTTATATCATGATTAGCATACCAAAAGTGTTAATATACCGATTTATGACATAATGTGCCTCTCATGTTACAAATGGATGGTATGATCAAGTAATTTACTATGCTGTCATACACCAAATATGAACAAGTAGATAAAGTCATATAGCCATGATTTTCCACCAGCAATGCACGTTGGCTCAAACCAAATACAAGGCAATGCATACTGGTTTCAAATACAATTTGATATATCCATACATTTCTTAAGTTACATGTGCAGGTCAAAGTTTTATTTATTGGTTTTTCCATGTTCGTTCTTTGGGTATAATCATGTCTTGTGTTTTGTGTTCAAATAGCAAAGAGGAAAAAGAAAATTTTAATGCTGACACAAAACGTTAACAGAACTGGTAAGAGTGAATTTTTGTCATTAGAGTATCCCTTGATTTCAACTCCATGTGCGAAGTTGATGAGATTCAATGCTCATGATTTATTGGGTCATGTTTTGTGCGCAAATAATCGTCTCCTTCATTCAGTGAGGGATTAGTTAGTTTTTATGAAGAAATTTTCCTTGCTTTTTTTTAGTATGTACATGTACACGTCTATATCTCCTAACAAATTCAGGTTTAAGTCCTGCTTTGCACGCATTTCTCACAAAAAGTAGTATTCTGAAATTGTACTTGCTATGGGTTAAAATCAACATGCACAAGTTTCCTCATGAGTTTATCAACGGTTGGGTTCTTTTATGTGTATATGAATAGTGCTCAGCGACATCCTTATTTTGCAGGTGACCTTTCTAGGAATGGTGATTGTGCAGGTCGGAGTGGGTTTTGTGTCCCAAAATTTTTGAGGCCTGCATTACTTAAATCTAGGAGGTGTCAGATGCATCATTTAGGATCGTATGAGGATCAACCAAAATTTGACTTAACCCATTTACAACTCATTTATTTTGATCAATTCAACACAAAACTTTATCTAATCCAACCCACCTAGTAAATGTGTTACCTATTTGACTCATCTAAATGTAGTCTGTTGTTTTTTATATACACTTATGAGAATTAGTCTGTTATTTTCTAAGTATAAACGTTTATCATTTTGCAGAGCTATATTGTTCGTTCATAGGACTAAATATTCGAGTGTTTCATACCGTCCGTAATTTAGGTGGAAATCTATCGGTTGAAGTCTCGTCCGACTCTGAAACAATATGAAGAAATTACCGTATTTTTTACAAAAAAAAAAAGTAGTGACTCTACATGTAGGCAGAGTTCAAATATGAGAATTTAGCCTGTTATTTTCTAAGTACAACTGATAATCATCTTGAAGAACTACAATGTTCGGTCACATGGAAAAATGTCTGAGTGTTTCACGCTATCCGCAATGTAGGTGGGAATCTATCAGTCGAGGTTTCATCCGATTTCGAAGCAGTATGAAGAAACTGCTGCAGTTTTTACAAAAAAAAAAAAAAAAAAAATTTATTGACTCTGTATATATGCATATTTTCCAAGTACAACTGGCAGCCCATTGGAGAACTACAGTGTTCGGTCACAGGAAAAAATGTCTGAGTGTTTCACACTATCCGTAACTTATGTGGGAATCTATCGGTCGAAGTCTCATCCTATTTCGGGGTAGTATGAAAAAATTACTGCAGTTTTTACAAAAAAAAAAATAATGACTTCATATGTAGACAGAGTTAAATGGGTAAATGGATTACATTTGTAACCTTTTTAAAAATTGATCAACCCTTTTATGACTCATTTAATAAAAAATTATAAATGGATTGATGCAATATGGTTGTAATTAGGGTAAAATGAGTTGGGTAGATGGGTATGATCATATTTTTTACAGATCTACTTAAATCAATATGGATTTCCTTACCCTTTAACAATTAACATCCATAAAAAACTCGATCATGCATGCAACTCATACTTTGCCCAACTTATTTATAATCTTTATTCGATGTCTCCTATGTACTTTGAAATTTGCGACTTAAATCTGAAGCTTAAAATTTGTTCTTTTTGAAAATTTGCGACTTAAATCTGGAACTTAAAATATGTTCTTTTCGAAAAATTTCGATACACGTACATGTTTTGAAAACCAAATTTTCGTTTTAAATTGGTACACAAGGGTTTGGAACGGTGATGTTACGTACAATTTTTTTTGTATTTTTAAACTCATGAATGAAGCTGTGCTTTCAGAACTTGCATGAGGTTCCACAAAATCATATATCTGCGAAATTAATGATACTACAGACCACTATACTTAGGGTGCATTGACATTTGAGCGAGGTATTTGAGCGTGACACTGTAGCGAACGGGGAATGTGTTTTTTACTGCGAACAGGGTATTTGAGCATGGTATTTGAGCGGATTATTTATTTGTTAAATTATTTGTTATGAATTAATTAAATACTGATTTTTAATTGGACCGTTAAATCTAATTAGCGAATGTGTTGAAACCATTTTAAACAACAATATAATCGATGCAAATACATTATAACAGCATTAAACATTTACTGCCTACAACAACAAAAAATTAAAAAATAATAATAAGTATTAACAAATAGTCTACAGTAGACATTAATTATTAATAATCAGTGTACAACAAAACACTAAGAAGTTTGGGTGATGGTGGGGCTTTATCCCTGGCCTATCTAGAGCAAAGCATGCGCATGTACCAACTGAGCTAAATGTGTTTTCATTAATCAAGCAGAATAAACAGTTTAATTGCTATGCGTCGGATGCAAACAGCTCAATTTCTCCCGTTCACTAAGCGTGCAGTTTGTCTGGTTGGAATCGTTGCTGGCGTCGGACGCAAACGCAACGGTAATGGTACATTTTTTTTTACTGCGAACGAGGACTTAAATTCGAATGCTCATAGGAACGACACCTTTCATAATCATGCAGAGCCGGATAGTATAAATTTTTTGTATCTCTCTTGCCTACGAAATCAGTATGCATGAAAACTCATGAACTTGAAATCACACCTCTACTGACGTTCGAAACATTATATGTGCAACTATAGCATCGAAGATTTCAATCTATACATGAAAACTCGGTTATGATGCTGGTAACTTGTGATAATATAGGCTCAGAGCTCTATGCTCATGGTTGTCTTGAAAATCAAGAATAACCTTATTTTTGATAACAATCCTGACCAGAAAAGGGGTTCTCCATCCTCTCCTCCGCCCCCCCCCCCCCTCCGTTTAATCTAAACTCTCATCCACGACAATCGTCTCCTGATGTTCTCGCGGATGAGTAAGGTTTCATTGTTGTGCATGATCGCAAGAAAGCAATGAGTTCAGATCAAAAATCCTCTAGATTCACTCACATCGCAGGAGCGATAAGTAAATCTCAGATGCACATCCTCATAAACCACATCAGAAGTCTATTGCCTTGAATATAGAAAATCTTCCCTAATTCAAAAACAATGTCAGATCTAATGCAGACAATTCTTCTTCAATAATATTCAATTCTAATTTCATTGATCCTGGTACTGAGTCCTCTTCTTGGGCTGATATGGTTAAAAATGAAGGACAAAGCTTGGATTTAATTCTAAGTTTTATTGCTCTAATTACTGTTAGTAACAGGAAAACGATAATAATGAAGGAAGATATTAGTAGAAGGACAGAAAACAAATGGAGATTCTCAGTTATTGCATGTGTATTTGGCAAAAGACCCGCTTATCATCATTTCAAGGTTTATGTTTCTCGGACTTGGAATCTCTCAGGCACGTTTGAAATCTTCACACGAGATAACTGGCTTTTTATAATTAAGTTTTCAAATTTTGAAGAAGGTGAAAAACCATTAAAAGGAGGTCCTTTTCCATTAATCGTAAGCTTATTATCCTTAAAAAATGGACTAAAAAGCTAGTTCTTGATAGGGACTTATTAAGCACTATGCTAGTTTAGATTAGACTTCTAGAGTTAAATCTCAGATTGTGCAATAAAGAGGCTTTCAGCGCTATAGCTAGCGTAGTGGATATCCTTATAAAGTTGGATGAACCAACAACAAAGGAAATCAAACTCTGTTATGCGCGGATTCTTGTTGAAATAGATGCGAGTGCTGATTTACCTAATGAGGCTTACATTACAATGCATGATGGGGAAATTATCGCACAACAAATTATCTACGAGTGGATCTCAGCGTGTTGCAAAGACTATAAATGCTTTGGTCACTCTCTTGAAAGCTGCATTCATGTTAAAAAATGGAGGGAGAAACCGAAAGCAGATACAAATCAAGAAAATACTATTGATATCAACAAATCGGGAACCAACTCAAAGACAACTCAGGTAAGCCCGAATCAGGTAAGCAACATTCCATCTCTAATGAAGACATATATATCGATATCGATGTGGAGCAAAATGGAAATTCTACAAATTCAGTAAAGCAGAAAGCCCTCGGTATTAACCAAGAATCTAAAAGTTCTTTTGAAAACTTGCACATCAAATAAATGCAAGTAATACCCGAGGGAATCCAAGAACTAGAAATCCTTTTAGATATTTCTCAGCAGTTGTTAGCAAATATCAATATTAAAAACACTTGAGAATGGGCTAATTTAGCACAGGTCATTGAGCCCTCCCCCCAAGGAGGACCCAAGGATTAAAACAAATTTGGATTGCATGAATTTAGACATAATCGGTACTGCTAACTACTCGGAACTCCTCACTGTCATTCCTATCTTTACGAATGCGTCAGTGTTGGCTGGAAGTCTTACCCCTTCAGAGCGTTCTAATGTCACTGGGGAAAGCATTCAGAATGCTGTTAACCTTGCCTTAGTTGCTTCCCACTCTACAATCAAAAACAAAAGGAAAAAGAAGAGCAAGACTAAAAGTCTTTATGATATTTTTTTAGTAGAGGATATAGAAGATGCAAAAGACCATGAATTCAGAAATAAATATATAGAAAAACTCTAAATGGGAAAATCATCTAAAGGCCAATGACAACAAAAGTTTCAAAAAAAAGTGGCAAGCAAATAGAGATAAAAGTAGATAAGAGCAATAATAGTGATTCAGTAGATGATTGTATCCTTTTCATATATCCTTTATCTCTATATTTATTTATGAATATCATAGCATGGAACATCAGGGGGATTAATTCCCCTGAAAGGCAACTTAACCTACTTAATTTTTTAACTAAGTATAAGCCTAGCATAATTAGTTCGATGGAGCATTAGCTCAGTGATTCAAAATTTCTAAGTTACAGTATAGAAGTCTTCTAATTGGCATACAACCAAATGGGGGGGAATGGAAGAGTTTTAGTTCTCCATAATCCTAACATTTGGGCTCATGTTAATTATTTCATATGTATGCAATATATTAGCTGTAATTTTAAAAATAAAGGAGGCTTTGAATTGAAAGCCACCTTTACTTCATTTGTATGCCACTAATTTTGAGGATGATAGAATGAAACTGTGGAATAGTATTGAGCAAATTAGTCAGATTATTAGTTGTCCTCGGATTATTTAGGAGACAATACAGTTTTTCATGGGTATGAGGAAAAGGGAGGTAATCCTATTCCTTTCAAAAAACTTAAAAGAGTTGCTGATTTCATTATTAAATCTAGATTAATTGAACCTTTTATCTATGGTAATAAATTCACTTGGAAATCAGAGGAATTTAGAAACATCCATTGCAAGTTAGATAGGGTTTAATTTAATCAGGAATTTTCCAACTATTTCTCTAAAGTTAATTGCAGCACCCTTCCCCAAAATACCAGTGATCATATCCCTATTCAAGTTTCTTTTTTTCATAATAAGTCTAGGTGAAAAACTCTCCTTTCAAATTTTTCAATGGATGAGTCCTAGGGGAGGATACAAAGAAGTGGTTTCTAATAGTTTAAAGCATAACCTATATGGAAATACTCAATACAAATTTAACAAAACATTGTAGGAAATCAAAGAAAATCTTAAAAAATGGAACTGTTCTAGAAATAAAAATGATATTAGAGATGAATGTGAAAGACTCCAAAATGAGTTAGATGATAACCACTCAGATAGGGATAAGTGTTTGCGAACAAATTAAACAATTGTAAACAATTATTCAATTCATTCGGCTTTCCTAAACAATAAGGGTTGTTGTAAAGAATGTTGAACTCTGCGACCAAAAATTATTTTACTAACAAATCCAAACAAGTTATTCCGAAATTTTGATTGTTTGAAAATAATAGAAAATAAACAGAAAGAGAGTTTTTAATAATAAAAGAAAGCAATTAGGGAGTAATGACGTAAATTAGATAAATATTCATCAATAGCCAAACGAATTAATACAGATCTAATTCATGTTTTTGTCACAAACATGAATCAACGATAATTAGGTTTCTAGAAACAAATATATTAATAACAAGTATAGCCTATGCAGGAGCTAAGCTCTTAAACAATCATAGGCTATCAGGACAGATTCACTAATTTATTTCTAAAACCCTAAATATTAGATCTAAATCTGATAAACGTTAGATCGAACTCGAATATACCCTATGAAGGAGCATAGCTCTTAAACGACATAAATATGAAGGTTCAAATCTATCCCTTGGTTCAGATCTAGATTTATATACGTGAAGTTCTAATCTCTTTGGCTATATGATTCATATTGAATCTAATCTAAGCGTCATCACCCCCTAATTAAAGGAGATTAGCTTGACATAGATAGAAGAGAAACAGAAAATAAACGACATAAATAAAATACAATAAAAGGTAAAGAGAAAAGAAGAGAAACATAAAATAAACAACATAAATAAAACACAATAAATAGTAAAGAGAAAAGAAGAAGAATGATTTTATTCTAAGAGAAGGATTACAGAATAAAACCCAATGTGTTTTTAAATGAACAAGATACAAGTGTATTTATAGCTGACATGACAAAGACTAATTGGCTAATTACACAATGTAGGACTAAAGGTTTATCCCAAATAACACATAAGCCAGTGTGAACGCAGCTGTAGAGTGAGAGACCTTGCAAATGAGCCAGTGTGAACGCAGTGACCATGCTGTAGAGTGAGAGGCCTTGCAAATGAGCCAATGTGAACGTAGCATGAGTCTTAGTGAGCCAAATCTACCTAACTGAATTCTATTTGCAACCGTTCTTCAAGCTTTAAACTCTTCAAGCTTTAGGTGATTTCAAATTTCACTCTTTTTAAGCAAATTCTTCATGCATTATCCATCAAATGCTACAAACCATGCTTTTTATGAATAATATGAAAACACAGCTATAAATACACCATATCAATTATTTTAAATATAAAATAAGATAAATAAGCGGATAAAATATACACATTTTCGTGTATATCAAATAGTCCCACACTTATCTTTTTATTCGTTCCCGAATAAACTAAACTAAGATATGTCACACTTTCGTAGAAAACACGATTGCATTTAGCGTATGCAACCAGCGGTTAAACCCCTAGGTGTCCTTAGTAGAATGAGTGTTGTCTCATGTGGGTTTTCAGTGGATACTACCCACAAAATTCAAAATGTCTTAAGTATGCGAATTAATCAAATGCTATATTTAAGGTCTTTCAAATTCCATGGACTCTACCTAACTTCAATAATAACGGTTCAGTCCTAAATTGTCCATCCCATAATTGGTGCAAAAATGAATAAAATTTTCAAGCTAAATCATAATTCCTTGATAACACTGTAATTGTCTTGAAGGTTAAGAGCATGGTGCCAACCAAAGTTCTGCACATCGACAATGTGCACCCAATCATTTATTCATTCTTTTTTTTGAATAATTTTGCACCAGTGTAACTGTACTGTATTGGGTGTGAGTTATGCATAGATGAAGGAGAATTTTGTAAGTCCTAAAAATATTATTGATAAGAGGGCAAGTGTATTAGTTGAACTTCAAGCTATAAAATGTAAAGTAATACTAAGGCACATATGGACGTTTTGTTTACTTTCATCTCCTCTAATACAATCCTCGCTTCTAAGTACGGTATGATGGATGTGGATGGAATGGAAATGCTTTATAGTCAAGAATGATGAATGACTATTTTATTCTCAGAGATTTTCTCTTTATTTCTTCTTTTATTCTTTTTCTTCTTTTTTTTCTTTTTCTTTTTGCATGATGAATGATGAGTGGAGATGGAATGGAATGATACCATGTATTATTTCATTTGATTCCTCCTCTGCTAAGCAAATCATAACCAACACTTCATGAAAGGAAAGTTGTGTGCCCTAGTTACTTTACTTCTATAACCCTAATTCAACACACAAGTCTAGATTGACGTTATATAAAAAGCTAAAAGGAAAGATAAGCAAAGTTTCGTAAGATAGATAACCCATATAAAATAGATGTGGTATATGGTTATCCTACCTTTAAACAAGTACGGAGTGGGTAGTGTAATATTGGTATAAAAAAATGACATGTTTTTAACCTTTAAACAAAAGGTTCTTAAGTATACCAATATAAGAAAAAATTATCGAAACATGAATGTAAATCGACTAAAAATTGGGTTTGAATAATGTTAGGTATCGAAGAAGAACGCTACAATGAGTCATTTCTCCTTAAGTGGGCCAAGTGGAATTTGTAACTTACGAGTTTACAAATTTGAGTGGAAAGAATATTATGCATGAAAACGAACTCATAAAATTCGACAAATGTAGGTGCAAAAACATTGTTTATTTGATGATTTTTTTTTTGATTATTTTTATTTGCACATTCTTACATGTGTAACAAGGGTTGACACGCTTTTTTCAAAACACGACTAACGACTGCACAGTCTCAAGCTAGCATCTTAAAAAGACACATTATGACTCAATAAATAAATAATGTTCATTCCCATCATCCAATAATTCAACTTATTAAACAAGAACCAGGGTGTTATTTATAAATTTTAAGTTAGTCCTTGTTCAACGAATGACCTAGTTCGTAAGATTTGATTGCTGATGTAATGTAAATCCCCTCCCCCCACACTTGAGTGTGACTGTGTCCCCATAGTCGTTAATCAGACATATCTTAGTGAAAGGGAAATAAAATAAGAGGGTCAGCACGACTTACTGGGTACATGTGTAGAAAATAAGCAGTCATCGAATATATGAACTGGTCCTCAATGGACCATGGATCAGCCTCATTAAGATTGTAAGACACAGCTTAAGTATAGAAAACCAAATCATAATGGATTTTATATTACGTGTCAGATTTGGAAAAACAAATTTTGTTTTTTCAAAAGTTTGAGTTGCTAATTTTAAAATTTTGAGCTTACAATTGATGCTAAAATCGAATTGAATTTTTGTAGCAACTAAACAGAGGTCATCGAGCTGGGGTTCAGTAAAAGTTTCAAAAACAAAATTTGATTTGTTCAGATGATGTATAAATTGAGAGACGTGTGCATCACTTTCGCCCCCACACTTGTTTTGAGAAATATTGTTTTGTTTTGCTGTAATATTTGAAATTTTGTTGACTAAAGGTTCACTCGTAAACCTAAAGTTAAAACCAAACAAATGAATTTTCAGTAAATTTTGAAATTGTGTTTTCTCAAAAACAGTGTTAATCCAGAAAGAGTTCATATACTACAGAAATTTATCATTGAAAAATCATTGAAAAATAAGTGATTACGGTGAGGTTCTGTTGAAATGATCAAGTCGCAAAGAGTTTCAATAGTTTCAAAAAAAATGTCATTGTGATTAAGATCACAACCAATGGTCTCGTTGTTTTCAACCTCAAGAATTTCAAAGTTTTCAAATGTTTCATTTTCAATTTCAGACCCAACAACATTATCATCACTCAGTTCAAGAAGTTTTCTCTCATCAAAGTCGTCCTCACCTAAACAGTTGTTACCAACTTCGTCATTTCTTTTAAGTTGACAATCTAAAGTTGCTAAATTTTCAAAATTTCCAGAATCTAAGAGAGGAAGATCAAATTGAAGATTGACGTCTTCGTTCTTAAGAGAATTTGAATTCAAATCAATTATAGAGATTTCAACGACTTCATTAAAATTTTCATCAATTTCAAAAGTTGTTAGTTGAAAATTTTCGATTTTAATAAGAGTTGAATTTTCAGCAGAAGCGTCAATTTTAGTTTGAATTTCAGTTTCATAGAAATCAATGTTTTGCACAAGAGAATTTCCAAAATATTCATCAACGGTCATATCGTCAGAATCATCAATAATTGTTATGTAATGTTGTGAGAAGTTAATGGCTGATTATTTGTTTCAAAAGAAGCGTTGGCAGAAACTTGTTTGTTACTAGATTGGGATTTATAGTTGTTGAAAAAATTCGTAACTTCAGTTTGAAGAAGAGAAATTTGATAAACAATCCTATGAGATACATTTAGTTTGCTATCGTCTATTCTTTGAGCCAGTTCTTCGATGTAAGTCAAGCCAAGTTTCATGTAATCCTCAAAGTCATCAACATCATCAATTCCATCAAGTAATAACTTCTCTAGATGTAGCCAAATTCAATAGTGTATTGAGCCAATTGTTCAATGATACGCATGTTTTCGATATCTTTATTTTCAGAAGCTTGTTTTTCATCTAAAGTTCGCGCCCATTCCTTAATATCCTCGCGACAATTCCAAATTTCATGCATTAATTGATCAATTTCACTCGGGCTTTCTTCAAGAAAATTGGTGGGCACATTAGATTTCAAAATGTTGCTTTTTAAATTCATCGTTTCTATGTGATCCTCACTGGTTGACTTTAAAAATTCATCTACCTCATCACTTAGAAGTCACCCATTATTTATTTTCCACCACCAACATCACCAAAAATTTAGCTTGTTCATAGCACGTTTTTCATATTCGATAACCATCGTATTATAAAAATCATTTTGGTGTTCAAAAAATTCATTGAAACCCGTGTTGGAATTGTTTTGAAATTCATCACTTTGCTTAGCTATTTGCTCTAATAGTTTTCTCGCCCTAGATAAATTCTCCATAACTGTTGAATGGCATTTTTCATATTAGGGTGCAACCATTTGTCGAGCGTTGTGGAACTTATTTGAAAAAAATTCAGCTTGGAATTCATTCTGATTTGAATTGAAACCAAATCATTTAAATTTTGAAAAGAATTGCAATTTTGGGTGTACATGGGGCAAGCGCGCATGTAGTAGAAGAAGAGAGTTTTTCGCTGTAACGACCCAGGAATTTTCAACCCCGAAAATCGACATAAAATCACCATGTCGACTATTCAAGCATAGAAAACTTTATTGTTATTAGAAAGAAATTAGAGGGTGAGGAAAGAAAGAAATATTAGAATAGAAGATAAAGAAGAACACACCAGAATCTCACAACGGAACGAATAAAATATAATATATCAAATCTCTTTATACAAAAGAAACTGTATATACATACCAATCATCAGAGTACAACATATATCTGTCACAGCAGAAATACACTTTATATATCTAACGGTGAAGCCTCCTGCTTCTAGCTCCTGAACTCCAGCGAAACCTAACTTGTAAATATACCCGGTCTGACCTGAGCACATTTGAAGCAAAGCAAATTCACCCGGATCAGTCTGGAATACTTTCAGCGATAAATCCATAGCACAAACAGTTTGTTTAACTTTGAAAAATCCTTTCTGAAATCAAAGGATAATAGTAAGACCAGCACACACATAAACACAGACGGTTTTTACCTTACTATAACCCAAAACAGTTTTGAAATCAATTCCATTCTTGATATTATACTAATGTCTACCAAACCACAAATAAATATCAATCTAGCAGAACGCTTGCATCTCATGCTCTACATATATAGTATACAATCAAAAACTGCAGGCTCTTATTAGAGAATGGATTCCAACTATAGCAAGGTATGAGACTACCTTCCGACAATGTATCTCTGGAGATGAATACATTGGGGTTCAACAGGAACATGTTGCAACCCGGCTCACACATGACCGGCCCCTCATTTCTCTTGAGAGTACCGAATATATCATTACCATGGTTGGGGGCTAGCCAACCGAACCGATAGCATATACATATATAAATAGATAAAAAGGGACAACCAAAGGCATTTGATTTCTCCAGATCAAGTAATGGTATACACTTTTAATGGGTGTGACCCACATAGCCATACCGCCTACCCCGATTTTGTACCATTTCCCGGTTAATGAGGCTAGAGGTTACGCTTATATTTAGAACATTATATCTCTATTCACTTTTGAATGCCACATTGTTAGATCCTCCAGAAGTCACTAATTGATTTCCACAAAACAATCTAGTTGTTAGGCTAAAGAAGTTTCCCTTCTGTGCCATCAACTGGTACGTTTGAAGAAGTTAACGTACGCGATCCCTTTGGAAATACTCTATCAGACATTCGTCCATACAAGTCATCCAGGAACAGGATGAACCGAAGGCACCCTCCTACTGCATCGTAGAAATCACCCTATAGATCAGTAGCGAGTAGTCCTTGCAAATCCGCAGATTTTAACCATGATGGAATCACAGTATATCTCTTATTGCAAGTCAGAGATTATAAGTAATCCTTCCGTTTTCTAAATATCCATGGTCTTCAATTTTATTCGTCTCTATCTCCTTCAAGTTAGTCGCGATCGCACAGTTGGTTCGAAGTGGTTTTGGGTCTAGTTCCCATCCCGGTCTCTTCGAAAACAACGCGTCAAAAAGGTCTGAGACTAATTCATTTGATAGTCGGTGTTTTAACTATCAAATTATAACGATGTTGTTCAGTACGTTGGCGGCTCAGGTCTTTTATGTAACAACCCGTATTTTCAATAACCTGTAATAACATAAATCGAGGCAGAATTTAATTCTAAAATGGGAATCAAGGGAAACGGGCTATGCCATTGTGTTCGTCTCGGAAAAATACGCGAAATAGAGTCCGAGTTTTCGAAAATCGGAGTCCGTATGACCAAGATATGGCCTCGCGAAGTTTCACGAAAATTCCCAAATTAAAGTATACTTAATTAAGTGAAATGGGTTGTGTAGATATATATATATATATATATATATATATATATATTGATATATATATATATAATTGAAAATTTAATAAATAAATATGCAAAAATGCTCAAAACAGCGAATTGGGAGAGGGGAATAACCGAACCGGCCGATTTTTGAAGTCGACCCGAGCCCGCTGGGTCGACTAGGGGTTAATCCAGGGTGTTTGGCTGTCAACCCGTGGGCCGATTCGCTCAAGTGCAGATTTTGCATTTGAATGGTTCTCATGGTCCATCTTTAATCTAAAGGCCCTAGATGGTTCCTACACTTGACTTCTTCCCCAAGACATGCTTTGATGGCTTGGATTGAATCTAGGGTTAATCCTATGGCCTAAAACACTTGCCTAATCTATAAATAAGACCCTAACCTACCCTAATTCATTCATAATTAAACCTAGTGACTAAACTATGGCAAAATGCTAGCTCTCATGGCCTCCACTAATTTTATGAAGAGGGTTGCATACTAATCACTCTCTAATCAACTTCTAATCCCTTCTTAGCATCTTAATCTTCTTCATTTGGTGTTCAAAGTTGCTAGTTGTGAGTTTCTATCACTTTGATGATCTTTTGGTAAACTAATTAGATGAGATGTGATGAGATTTATGGTTTTGTATGTGGGTTAATGAGCTTTGAATCATATGATATGATGTTAGCATTAATCTTATGTTTATGCATGTTGAGTATGTAAGCTTATGCAAGTTTAATATGATGTATGTTATGTTTGCATGATGCTAAATATGCAAGTTGTGGGCTATGTAATCATATGCATGTTATGCAAGTTCATGGTAATATGCTATGCAAGTTACATGTTTGTTAATATGCAAGTTACATGTTTGTTAATATGCAAGTTACATGTATGTAAATATGCAAGTTACATGTTTGTTAATATGCAAGTTACATGTTTGTTAATATGCAAGTTACATGTATGTAAATATGCAAGTTACATGTTTCTTTATATGCAAGTTACATGTTTGTTAATATGCGAGTTACATGTATGTAAATATGCAAGTTACATGTTTATTAATATGCAAGTTCATGATGACACATTATGCAAGTCTATAAGCTAATATGCAAGTTTGTTATGCAAAATGAATATGTAAGTTATGTGACATATTATATGCAAGTTATGTGACATGTTATGCAAGTTCATATGCAAGTTATGTGTTTGTTAATATGCAAGATGGCACCTTTGAAACATGTTCATTCATATGCAAGTTGACACCTTTTATATGTGTTATATCATGAACGAAATTACGTGGGAACGATGGGGTAATTAAATGCATAAGTTAATAAGATTGTGTGAAATTAATATAATTATGCATAACACAAAATAAATAAACATAGTATGGGAATTTGCCTATTTGGTTAGGTGTACCCATACTATGTGTTGGGAATTTACCTATTGAGTTAGGTCTACCCCATGGGAATTTACCTATTAAGTTAGGTCTACCCATGTTAAGAAAACTTGATTAATTAGGGATAATTAATATAAAATATGAGGGTGATTAATTAGGTGTAATTAATTGACTAAGACACGAGGTTGGACTCAGTTGTAGCGTAAAACTGCCCGGACCCAACCGGCTTAACCAGTTGCTACAAATGTTAGCCCAATGTGAGAGGTCTTAGGCACAAACTAAATACGTAATTAATGTAAAGACACGAGGTTAGACTCTGTTATGACATAAGGCTGCCCGGACCCAACCGGCTTAACCAGCGGTCATAAAAGACAGTCTAATGTGAGAGGTCTTTACAAAGGTTACGTTCTTAATTAATTAATTAAGAAACACTTAACCATATTAGCATGTAGAGGGACATGAGGGGTTAAGTGGGTGCCTTGGGTGGCATGAGAAAATCTAGTGGTTGCCTTGGGTGGCAATAGAAAATACGATTAGAATACTTAACCAAAATGGAACATGTAATTAAAACATGATTAAAGGGTTAAGTGGGATATACTAGAAAAAGGGACAAGCTTAGGTGGGTAGCTTGTGGAGGCCCATTTCAACCAGTAACCCATACGTATCTTTGTGGGCTCGACCCATGTCGAGGACGGGACACGCATACTGGGCTTGACTGTAAGAGGCAAACGGGTTAGCGGTGGCAACGCAAGTCCAACGGGCTTCATATGCGTGAGTGGGCCCGGGCTGGTAGGTAAGCCGTTGTTGCATCGAGTAGATATAAGCCGTGCACCTTTAGTTTCATCAGGTTGCCACATTGGGGAATGATACATCCCACGGTGGGGCCAGCACGGGTATCTACGTTAGGGAGCCGATCGAATGGGAAGTAGTGTGTACACCTAGTGGATTGTAGGGCCCCGTGGCGCCTACTTGGTCACCTAGGGGTACGCAGGTACTAATTAGTAAATTTTATAAGTCCTTGGGTGGGATCAACCTTTAAGTTAGGAACGACTGGTGTGGTGCAGTTTAGTAATTTACCTTAGGGAGGGTAGATGCGTCTTTATCCTTTATCTTCGTTTAGTTGACTGCTTAGGGTAGCCATTCATCCCTATATGTTACCGTATATCAGTTTATGTCTTCTCTGGTTACTTTAACGATTGTATTGTTAAAGTTATAGGACTCGCTCAGACTTATGTCTGACCCTGTTGTTTTTATCTTTTTCCCAACCCTCAGGTCCTACGGTGGATCCTAGCAGTAGTGGAGCTTGATCGGATTGCTGTTCCAGTCTTTAGGAGCTTGGATAGATGTAAAGCTCCAGTTATCCAGTTATCTTTTCTTTTGTTTGGCTATTGTATGAGAGTGGGATTATGTACTTCTTTATTTTGATGGATATTGTACTTGACCTTTATTGTGGTTTTATGATGTAACCAGACATGTTTTACTTCCGCTGTTATGAGATGATGTTTTAAAATTTCAAGTACTATTTATATCTGTCTTGTTGTAATTTTTCTGTTCTATATTCACTAAAATACTCCACCGATGCTATGGCATTCCCTTAGTGAGTGATCATAGCGGGAGTGGGGTGTTACACGTGGTATCAGAGCTTAAGGTTACCAGAACAGATAAAATTTTTGAGAAAAACTACTTTCTAAGAGTATTTTCGAAGAAAGTATTTTTAAAAGCATGTCTTCTAAGAGAAAAAGTTTTTGAAAAAGAAAAGCATAATCCCCAATAGCCATATCTTTATCTTTCGGAATCTCCTTTTTGAATCTTTCCTCTTTCGTTTCAGCATGGCTGAAGATCTTAACATCCCGGAGGGTTTAGTTATACCACTATGGTATAGGAGGTTGCAAGAGGCTAGGGCCGCGGCTGCGGGTCCGGCCAATGCTACTACACCAGAGACAACCGCTCCTCCTCCTCAGCCTAGAGTGGATAATTTTGCTAAGGTTTGCAAGGAGTTCAAGGCTATAGGAGGAAAACCTTTTCTTGGTTCAGAGACTTTCGTAGAGGCTAGAGATTGGCTTAAGGAAGTGGAAGAGTTGCTAGATATCTTTGAAGTGGAAGAGGGAAAGAAAGTCAAGTTGGCGGCTTGGTTAATGAAGGGAGAGGCCTCATTCTGGTGGGAGGTCACTAATGGAGAACGCCCTGTTGACTCTTGGGCAGATTTTAAGCAAAGGTTTGGGGCTAAGTTTCTCTCAAGGGCGGAAGAGAATCTGTTTTGGAGAAGTTTGCAAGAGGCGGTAGGGACTCAGTTGTGTTTGAGCACCGCATATCATCCTCAGACGGACGGTCAGACTGAGAGGGTGAACCGTATCTTAGAAGATCTTTTGAGGCTTTGTATCTTGGATTTTGGAGGTACATGGGAAGAACATCTTCCTTTGGTGGAGTTCGCATATAATAACAGCTTTCAGTCCAGTATTGGTATGGCTCCTTTCGAAGCTCTTTATGGAAGGCCTTGTCGATCTCCTACATGTTGGTGGGAATCTACGGATAAGATCTTGCTTGGGCCGGATATGGTTAGAGAGACTTCAGAGAAGATTGATTTAATTCGAAAAAGGATGAAAGCAGCGCAAGATAGACAGAAATCTTATGCGGATCGGAGAAGGACGGATCTTGAGTTTGAGGTTGGGGACATGGTTTTTGTCAAAGTATCTCCATTGAGAAATGTTGTTCGCTTTGGGTCCGTAGGGAAGTTAGCACCGAGATTTGTTGGGCCGTTTCCTATTAAGGAAAGGATTGGACGGATGGCATATAGGGTGGAGTTGCCCGACAGACTTAGTGGTGTTCATGATGTATTCCATGTATCACATTTGAGGAAGTGCTTACATGAGACCGCGGAGGTGGTAGAGCCGAGCTTGCTTAGAGATGTAGAGGTAGAGCGTGATGCGACGATTCGACGAGCTCCTACTCGCATCCTTGGGTCAGAAACTAGGAAGTTGAGGAACAGAGAAGTTCAGCTAGTTAAAGTGCAATGGGGAGATGACGAAAGCAATGCTACTTGGGAGACGGAAGCAAAGATGCGTTCTTTGTATCCATTTCTTTTTGAGAGTATGTCTTTTAACTTCTCCTTTATTGCTTGTCTAGTACTTATCTTATCTTTAGTATATCCTCTCGCTAATACCTATGACCTTTAGATAGGGTAAAACCTATGGTTGAGACATGTGTTTGAAACATGTTATGGTTGATGGATGCATATGGATGCAATTGTTTGCTAGTGGTTGCTCGTGGATGCATATACACACACATTAGGCACTAGATCGGCTCAGTCACTTCATGTTGCATATTGCATAAATGGATGTGGTAGTTAGATTGATGGATGTATCATGGCTGTGTTATCATATGGATGATGCATTTTTGTGTATGGTTGTGCACGCATGTAGAAATTTGTATGTGTCAATAGGGTTTCGCATACATATTGGATGCATGGCACTATCATGGTTTGCATTAAGGAGGTTTACTGTATCAGTAACCGCCTGATTTTCGCATTAGGTAAGTACATATACACACACTTTTGCATATATCCATCCAGCATTTAGAATCTTGTAAGGACAATGATTGCTCGTGGATGATGCTTTGAGTAGATGGATGATTGGATGGTAGGATACGTTCTTCCTAACTTGAAGATTTCGGGGACGAAATCCTTTAAGGAGGGGAGAATGTAACAACCCGTATTTTCAATAACCTGTAATAACATAAATCGAGGCAGAATTTAATTCTAAAATGGGAATCAAGGGAAACGGGCTATGCCATTGTGTTCGTCTCGGAAAAATACGCGAAATAGAGTCCGAGTTTTCGAAAATCGGAGTCCGTATGACCAAGATATGGCCTCGCGAAGTTTCACGAAAATTCCCAAATTAAAGTATACTTAATTAAGTGAAATGGGTTGTGTAGATATATATATATATATATATATATATATATATATATTGATATATATATATATATATATATAATTGAAAATTTAATAAATAAATATGCAAAAATGCTCAAAACAGCGAATTGGGAGAGGGGAATAACCGAACCGGCCGATTTTTGAAGTCGACCCGAGCCCGCTGGGTCGACTAGGGGTTAATCCAGGGTGTTTGGCTGTCAACCCGTGGGCCGATTCGCTCAAGTGCAGATTTTGCATTTGAATGGTTCTCATGGTCCATCTTTAATCTAAAGGCCCTAGATGGTTCCTACACTTGACTTCTTCCCCAAGACATGCTTTGATGGCTTGGATTGAATCTAGGGTTAATCCTATGGCCTAAAACACTTGCCTAATCTATAAATAAGACCCTAACCTACCCTAATTCATTCATAATTAAACCTAGTGACTAAACTATGGCAAAATGCTAGCTCTCATGGCCTCCACTAATTTTATGAAGAGGGTTGCATACTAATCACTCTCTAATCAACTTCTAATCCCTTCTTAGCATCTTAATCTTCTTCATTTGGTGTTCAAAGTTGCTAGTTGTGAGTTTCTATCACTTTGATGATCTTTTGGTAAACTAATTAGATGAGATGTGATGAGATTTATGGTTTTGTATGTGGGTTAATGAGCTTTGAATCATATGATATGATGTTAGCATTAATCTTATGTTTATGCATGTTGAGTATGTAAGCTTATGCAAGTTTAATATGATGTATGTTATGTTTGCATGATGCTAAATATGCAAGTTGTGGGCTATGTAATCATATGCATGTTATGCAAGTTCATGGTAATATGCTATGCAAGTTACATGTTTGTTAATATGCAAGTTACATGTTTGTTAATATGCAAGTTACATGTATGTAAATATGCAAGTTACATGTTTGTTAATATGCAAGTTACATGTTTGTTAATATGCAAGTTACATGTATGTAAATATGCAAGTTACATGTTTCTTTATATGCAAGTTACATGTTTGTTAATATGCGAGTTACATGTATGTAAATATGCAAGTTACATGTTTATTAATATGCAAGTTCATGATGACACATTATGCAAGTCTATAAGCTAATATGCAAGTTTGTTATGCAAAATGAATATGTAAGTTATGTGACATATTATATGCAAGTTATGTGACATGTTATGCAAGTTCATATGCAAGTTATGTGTTTGTTAATATGCAAGATGGCACCTTTGAAACATGTTCATTCATATGCAAGTTGACACCTTTTATATGTGTTATATCATGAACGAAATTACGTGGGAACGATGGGGTAATTAAATGCATAAGTTAATAAGATTGTGTGAAATTAATATAATTATGCATAACACAAAATAAATAAACATAGTATGGGAATTTGCCTATTTGGTTAGGTGTACCCATACTATGTGTTGGGAATTTACCTATTGAGTTAGGTCTACCCCATGGGAATTTACCTATTAAGTTAGGTCTACCCATGTTAAGAAAACTTGATTAATTAGGGATAATTAATATAAAATATGAGGGTGATTAATTAGGTGTAATTAATTGACTAAGACACGAGGTTGGACTCAGTTGTAGCGTAAAACTGCCCGGACCCAACCGGCTTAACCAGTTGCTACAAATGTTAGCCCAATGTGAGAGGTCTTAGGCACAAACTAAATACGTAATTAATGTAAAGACACGAGGTTAGACTCTGTTATGACATAAGGCTGCCCGGACCCAACCGGCTTAACCAGCGGTCATAAAAGACAGTCTAATGTGAGAGGTCTTTACAAAGGTTACGTTCTTAATTAATTAATTAAGAAACACTTAACCATATTAGCATGTAGAGGGACATGAGGGGTTAAGTGGGTGCCTCGGGTGGCATGAGAAAATCTAGTGGTTGCCTTGGGTGGCAATAGAAAATACGATTAGAATACTTAACCAAAATGGAACATGTAATTAAAACATGATTAAAGGGTTAAGTGGGATATACTAGAAAAAGGGACAAGCTTAGGTGGGTAGCTTGTGGAGGCCCATTTCAACCAGTAACCCATACGTATCTTTGTGGGCTCGACCCATGTCGAGGACGGGACACGCATACTGGGCTTGACTGTAAGAGGCAAACGGGTTAGCGGTGGCAACGCAAGTCCAACGGGCTTCATATGCGTGAGTGGGCCCGGGCTGGTAGGTAAGCCGTTGTTGCATCGAGTAGATATAAGCCGTGCACCTTTAGTTTCATCAGGTTGCCACATTGGGGAATGATACATCCCACGGTGGGGCCAGCACGGGTATCTACGTTAGGGAGCCGATCGAATGGGAAGTAGTGTGTACACCTAGTGGATTGTAGGGCCCCGTGGCGCCTACTTGGTCACCTAGGGGTACGCAGGTACTAATTAGTAAATTTTATAAGTCCTTGGGTGGGATCAACCTTTAAGTTAGGAACGACTGGTGTGGTGCAGTTTAGTAATTTACCTTAGGGAGGGTAGATGCGTCTTTATCCTTTATCTTCGTTTAGTTGACTGCTTAGGGTAGCCATTCATCCCTATATGTTACCGTATATCAGTTTATGTCTTCTCTGGTTACTTTAACGATTGTATTGTTAAAGTTATAGGACTCGCTCAGACTTATGTCTGACCCTGTTGTTTTTATCTTTTTCCCAACCCTCAGGTCCTACGGTGGATCCTAGCAGTAGTGGAGCTTGATCGGATTGCTGTTCCAGTCTTTAGGAGCTTGGATAGATGTAAAGCTCCAGTTATCCAGTTATCTTTTCTTTTGTTTGGCTATTGTATGAGAGTGGGATTATGTACTTCTTTATTTTGATGGATATTGTACTTGACCTTTATTGTGGTTTTATGATGTAACCAGACATGTTTTACTTCCGCTGTTATGAGATGATGTTTTAAAATTTCAAGTACTATTTATATCTGTCTTGTTGTAATTTTTCTGTTCTATATTCACTAAAATACTCCACCGATGCTATGGCATTCCCTTAGTGAGTGATCATAGCGGGAGTGGGGTGTTACATTTTATAATGACATATTTCATTTAAAAGTATTCCATCGATTCTTATGATCGATTTCACATTCTTACCTCAAATCCCATTGTTCTCGTTATATTGAAAAACAATAGTGTATCTTTATTTACCAGACTCTATTCATTCCTTTATTTCAAAACATCGCTATATATTCGCTAAATCCTTTCCATTTCTTTTATTTGGAAAAACCCTATATATTCTTATTTCAAAGGTATTAAATAGCTTCATTCTTCGACTTGGGTCCGATGATGTTAAAATAAACATCGTTTACTTTAAAGCTTACTGTTTTCTTATTTGTATTCAAAATCTTTCAATTAGCATTGCCATACTTTCTTTGGAATACGAATTCCAAACTTCACTCTTTATTTCCTTTGTCATTGGAAATATTGTTATATTTCTATTTAAACAACGACATGGTTTAATTATCAAAATCCTCCTTTATAACAAACAAAACATTTCACTTAAACCAACTCTCAGGTGAACACTGTCTTTAAAATCATCATCTTGTTTAAAACCCCTTGTCTACAACTTCGTTTATATAATCTGAATTTAACTTTGAATCCTTTCCATATCCTTTAATTTGTTTTAAATAAAAGAAATTCCACTTATCAACCACTCGCTTTGGTTATCATTAAATAAGGATAGTTATCTTTCTTCTTAATTAAGCTAGCATAGTTATTCTATTTCAAAGGGTTATTTAAATACATGATAATTATAGTTTAAATCATCATTAACTCGATATCGCTTTCCTATCCATTACAACTAATATTATCTCTCGATAATAGTGAAGTCATTCAAGTTGGGGTATTCTAATTACCTCTCAGACCTTAACCGGCGACGCTCTTATCTTAAGATAATAGAAGTTCGCCACTCATCACAAGTTATTTCATTTCCATTTAATTTGGCTTTATAAACCATTTTCTTTTATCTGAAAACCTACATTATAAGTTGATTCTTTTTACTTCATCGAGTAAACTTCCTAACCATATTTTCCATTCGAATTCAAGATGATTTTCCACTAACCATTCTTACATTGGTACTTGTCTTGTAACCTCTCCACTTACACTATTAAACTATCCAATATCCCTTTTTCAAGAATCCATTTAACCATCCATTATAATCACCACCATTCCTACTTAATGAAATCATGTCGAATTTCCTTTCTCCTTTCTCCTATTATTCCTCATGAATCACCTACCATTCGATTTAAAACATGGTTTCAATATCATACTTCCTTGTTGAAATCCTATTCCAATTTTTATGCATTTAGTTAATTAAAGTAAACGTTATTAACCTCTTCTATTAACTTTACAGGTTTTTAAAGCATTATATACACCAAATTTAATTCTAATATAATTAGAAAACTTCATAAACTATGATAAGTTTATTTAACACATCTGGTTGTGTCTCGATAAAACTTCACCCCTTATTTGATATCTCAAATTTAGTTCGAATCTTAATAATTTAACTCGCCCACTTAATTGTTTCATAATTAAATTCCAATTAAAAATCATTGCTTTAATTATAATTAATTAACTTAAATATTAACTATATTAAAATAGTTAACTTTGATATTAGCTAAAAATAGAAAAAATTGTCATTTTTTTAAAAGCTCATTAAATAGTAAACAACTTTATTTAACATTCGATAATTTATTTTAATATCATAGGTAACCGAAGATTAACTAAATGTTAACACTATTCGAATATTCAGAAAATTATTCCTTTGATAAATTTATATCTAATTAATCAAATTTCAATTATCACTTAAAACGGTTGATTTTTGCCAACCGTACCTATCAGTTACTGTTAACTGATTTCCATTTCCATTTCCCTTTTTAAATTAATTAAATAACTTAATTAATTTAAACCATCAGTTAATTGTTTTGTAAAAACAAGTATCCAATTCCACTAACCCATATATTAGTTTCTGACTGCAGTTCACAAATCTCGTTGATGACATTAAAATATTTAATAATTCCTATCAAACTATGATTATAAAAGTATGAATATATTTATAATTTCTTTTTATTTAAATGAAATAAATTCGAAAACTTTAATTGAGTTGTAAAATAAATTTATAACTTTAAACTACGTACATCCGCCTGATGGCAGACCAACACCTTTAAACGATAAATTTTATACCTTTACTGCTAACTACTTAATCAGACCATCAACTGATTTAAAAACACAACAGGGATTAACATCCATTCAACCATCACTATCTGAATAGAATTTACTGTCAGTTTGGGGTTCAATCAATTCATGGATAAACACACACAAAGATAAACAACGTAAAATATATTTTGAGGAATCCGGTCGGATCCCTCCAACATGTTCTTCTCTACAGCACTAGTTATTATAACAAAAATAGATAATTTTAAATAAATAAATAAATGACGATAATATAGTTAACAACAATCATCAAAGCAACCATAAGCAAACAAAGCAGCCAATTAACCAATATATATTTATATATTGATTTATCACATCAGTCCAGAAAAGTGTGAGAATTAACTCATCAGTTGTTTCAGTTGACGGTTGTAGCGTTGTTTGTTCCATTTAATTTTAAACGAATGTTTAAAACTAACTGAAAATCCAACTGCGTCCAATTGATTCTCGGTCAGCGCCATCGTCTAGAGCTCGTCTCTGCGATCCCAACGGATCCTGTTTCGTGGAATTTTGTTACCATATGAATAAGTTACGCTAGTTATATGATTATATAATTTAATCGATTATCAACCTAATTAATTATTAATTAAATTAAAAAATTAAAAGCTAATTACCTAACTAATCCATGTCGTCATCGTAATTGGGAAAAACGCGTTACCCCATCTTCCTAATTGCTGAAACCCGATCCTTGCCAAAATTCAGAAGCTCGATTTCAACTCCTTCCAATCGTGACGCTACCATCCAAGCTGGGACCCTCCGACCAGGCTACTGACACCGCACCACCTCGACCCATCTGCGACCCGAACCCCGCCGCCCCTAGTGCCTTGAACCATCGTGAAACCCTAGATGAATGGAAACCGCTTATGGACGAACTACAGCCGCCACCGACAATGATGTGACACCCCACTACCCCAGAACTGTCCCGCGTTCATCATACTTCCACCCCCCTTCAGGCATTGATCACCCATCGACGATAGCCGCCGAAAAATGGTAAAGTCCGATTTGTGTTTTCCAAAGTCCCCCCCCCCCACCAAAATACACATCTCCAATCATCTAACAACCGCCACCGACCACCGTATAACCTCAGACCGGTGCCAAACGAAAGCTGAAACTCCCTTCATCAGTTTCCCCCAGGTCCCGGCCTCTCAAATCGACCCAATCACCCGCAAATATCAAAAGAAAGAAACTGATTTTCCTAGGTTTTTGGTCGATTCCGGCCACCTCAGGTGCCCGATCAACCCCAATTTTCTACAGCAGGTCCATGTCGACTAGGTCTACAACTTTCGTTCAGGTTCCCTCAGCTAATTCTTGCTAGAAATTAAAGTATAAATTAATTAAGGTTTGAGGATTTTTCTGCAAAAAGTGATGAACATAAATGATTTGGGAATTAGGGTCTGGGGCTTGGGCTGTTTATATAGAGGGGAAAAGGTGGGGAAAATATTATTTAATTCCGGGTGATGTGACTAATGATATTTCTCTCATGCCTATCGCTATTTAAACATCGTTTATTCGTTCCTGCGCTCACATACAAACTCTGTTCGCTACGGGAATGGACATCATGGTATAATTTGACGATATGGTCCTAATGAAACTTGTTTCATCGAATTCCGAGTCCGTTTGCTCAAACGCCGCTCATTCACGTCCAAATGGTAGTTTATATTTGCATTTTATTTTTCCACGCTTGCAGAATAACTCCGATTGATAAGCAACTTGAAATCCAACAATAATCAGCTGCTACGGCCCCAACAAAATTTGTTTCGTCGAAAACGGAGGTCGTTTGAATAAAGTCCCTTTTAAAAGGAAATATTTTAATTAAAATAAATTAATTTAAAAATACTTCAATAAAATAAAAATAAAATATTACAATTGGCCATACCTGACCAGAATTTCATGTAGATTCAAAGTAAAATATTCCGGGTTGAATTCGAAGCCAATTCGATTTTAAAAATATTTAAAAACCCCTTACTTTATAAAATAAATCGATATAATATATAAAGGAATTCCATAGCGACTATTTTAAAATTTGATTTGGACATAAAACAAAATCTACGCTATGAAAATTCGATTATTCTCTTCCATTATAAAAATATTGTGAAATAGCTTCCGACTTTCTTGTTTCGAGAAAATTCGGCTTATTTTGAATCCTGTACAGCCGTTTAAAGTTCAAAATCCAATATTGGGAACTGCCGCGCCGCTGTAGCTTGATTTATAATTAAAATATAAATTAAACGTTTTAACGTCGTTAGATAAACGAAATCGTCATTAAAATTTCAAAACAAACAATATTACACTATTTTAAACTGCCCATTCACATTATACAGCCAATTCAACATTTTTCAAATATTTTGGAATTAAAATATTATTATATTATTTATTCCCTATTCAAAATAATACGGTTAAATTCAATAATTTTAAATTCAAATAAATATTTTAAATAATAAAATAATCCAATAATTAGTCAGAAAAAATATGGGTCATTACATTCCTTTCCCCTTAAAATAATTTCGTCTCCGAAATTACTAAGGTAGAAAAAATTCTGTAACCTATTATCTTTTCAAAAATATTTAATTAAAACTCGGTTTTATTTTCAAAATAAATCTAATTGGTTGTAAAACCAATTTAATTCAAATAAACAAATTTTCCAAAAATCTTCAAAAATATTCTAACACCTTAAATTTTGGAATTTTTTTGGCAGAGTCTCCCCTATACTGAGGGATATCTGCAATATTGCAAGTTCAAGAAATATGTATACATCGACCATCACGGTTGGAAAATTCAAAATCCAAACTCAAAACCCAAATAAAAACAAAAAAAATTATATTTTGCGTAGGCGTACCTTTTTGCGAGCACTATTATACGATAAGCGATATAATATTCTTGAGGTTGCTTAATTTTTATGCAGCGCTATTCAAACTAGATTCAATTTACTCTAGAATTCCCTTGGACAATTTTCAACATTAAAATAGCTTTTCTGCACCTGTTCTCAACTCCAATGAAACTCATTAGTTTTCAAAATAATGCCAGTAAGATTCAAACATCAATATCATCCATATCATCCAATTTTCCATATAATTCAATCAATTTTAACAATCCATTTATTTTTACATTAGTTTCACTTGAATTCGTTGTGTTCGAATTCATTTTCCATAAGCTCGACTCATTCATACTAGATGGATTCCAATCAAGTTTATACATCTTCAAGTTTATATTTATACAACCATCCATCCAAACAACCTAAATATTTCATTTAAATTAATATTGGCAAATATTTCCACTCCCAACTCAAGTCAAATACCTTATTGACTTAAGTTGAATTCTATTTCAACATTCCAATCCAAATCTTAACTTATATAATTCATTTTGTCTCGATTTAAGTTAATGTTCCCATATTTTCACATTTCAAATATGAAATGTCCTTTGATTGGTTCAGTCCAACCTCATAATCAATCCATCCCACACTGGTAAATCAAATTACCCATATTATAATAATTCAAGAAAATTATTACCTTTACTACTTTATAAAATATATTGGGTAAAATAATTTCAAAATAAATTTTATATCAAATTACAAATACGCGCTCTCGTATATACACTCAACTCAATCTAGGATATTACAAATCTCTATTGAGTTACGCCACATAGCCAAGGTTATCACTAAACCAATAGCTCTGATACCACTGTAACGACCCAAGGATTTTCGACCCCGAAAATCGACATAAAATCAATATGTCGACTATTCAAGCATCGAAAACACTGGATTGTTATTAGAAAGAAATTAGAGGGTGAGGAAAGAAAGAAATATTAGGATAGAAGATAAAGAAAAACACACCAGAATCTCCCAACGGAACGAACAAAATATAATATATCAAATCTCTTTATACAAAAGAAACTGTATATACATACCAATCATCAAAGTACAACATATATCTGTCACAGCGGAAGTACACTTTATATATCTAACGGTGAAGCCTCCTGCTTCTAGCTCCTTAACTCCAGCGAAACCTAACCTGTAAATATACTCGGTCTGACCCAAGCACATTTGAAGCAAAGCAAATTCACTCGGATCTGTCTTGAATACTTTCAGTGATAAATCCACAACACAAACAATTTGTTTAACTTTGAAAAATCCTTTTTGAAATCAAAGGATAATAGTAAGACCGGCCCACACATAAACACAGACGGATTTTACCTTACTATAACCCAAAACAGTTTTGAAATCAATTCCTTTCTTGATATTATACTAATGTCTATCAAACCACAAATAAATATCAATCTATCAGAACGCTTGCATCTCACGCTCTACATATATAGTATACAATCCAAAACCGCAGGCTCTTATTGGAGAATGGATTCTAACTATGGCAAGGTATGGGACTACCTTCCGACAATGTATCTCCGAAGATGAATACATTGGGGTTCAACAAGAACGTCTTACAACTCGGCTCATACATGACTGACACCTCATTTCTCTTGAGAGTACCGAATATATCATTACCATGGTTGGGGGGCTAGCCAACCGAACCGATAGCATATACATATATAAATAAATAAAAAGGGACAACCGAAGGCATTTGATTTCTCCAGATCAGGTAATGATATACCCTTTTAATGGGTGCGACCCACATAGCCATGCTGCCTACCCGATTTTGTGCCATTTCCCGGTTGATGAGGCTAGAGGTTACGCTTATATTTAGAACAGTATATCTCTATTCACTTTTGAATGCCACATTGTTAGATCCTCCAGAAGTCACTAATTGATTTCCACAAAAACACTCTAGTTGTTAGGCTAAAGAAGTTTCCCTTCTGTGACATCAACTGGTACGTTTGAAGAAGTCAACGTACGCGATCCCTTTGGAAATACTCTGTCAGACTTTCGTCCATACAAGTCACCCAGGAACAGGATGAACCAAAGACACCCTCCTACTGCATCATAGGAATCACCCTATAGATCAGTAGCGAGTAGTCCTTGCAAATCCGCAGATTTTAACCATGACGGAATCACAGTATATCTCTTATTGCAAGTCAGAGATTATAAGTAGTCCTTCCATTTTATAAATATCCATGGTCTTCAATTTTCTCCATCTGTATCTCCTTCAAGTTAGTCGCGATCGCACAGTTGGTTCGAAGTGGTTTTGGGTCTAGTTCCCATTCCGGTCTCTTCGAAAACAACGCGTCAAAAAGGTCCAAGACTAATTCATTTGATAGTCGGTGTTTAACTATCAAATTATAACGATGTTATTCAGTACGTTGGCGGCTCAGGTCTTTTATAATGACATATATCATTTAAAACTATTCCATCGATTCTTATGATCGATTTCACATTCTTACCTCAAATCCCATTGTTCTCGTTATATTGAAAAACAATAGTGTATCTTTATTTACCAGACTCTATTCATTCCTTTATTTCAAAACATCGCTATATATTCGCTAAATCCTTTCCATTTATTTTATTTGGAAAATCCCTATATATATATTCTTATTTCAAAGGTATTAAATAAATTCATTCTTCGACTTAGGTCCGACGAGGTTAAAATATACATCGTTTACTTTAAAGCTTATTGTTTTCTTATTTGTATTCAAAATCTTTCAATTAACATTTCCATACTTTCTTTGGAATACGAATTCCAAACTTCACTCTTTATTTCCTTTGTCACTGGAAATATCGTTATATTTCTATTTAAATAACGGCATGGTTTAATTATTGAAATCCTCCTTTATATCAAATAAAACATTTCACTTAAACAAACTCTCAGGTAAACTCTGTCTTTAAAATCATTATCTTGGATAAAACCCTTTGTTTACAACTTCGTTTATAATCTGAATTTAACTTCAAATCCTTTCCATATCCTTTAATTTGTTTTAAATAAAAGAAATTCCAATTATCAACCACTCGCTTTGGTTTTCATTAAATAAAGATAGTTATCTTTCTTCTTAATTAAGCTAGCATAGTTATTCTATTTCAAAGGGTTATTTAAATACATGATAATTATAGTTTAAATCATCATTAACTCGATATCAATTTCCTATCCATTACAACTAATACTATCTCTCGATAATAGTGAAGCTGTTCAAGTTAAGGTATTCTAATTACCTCTCAGACCTTGACCGACGACGCACTTATCTTAAGATAATAGAAGGTCGCCACTCATCACCAGTTATTTCATTTCCATTTAATTTGGCTTTATAAACCATTTTCTTTTATCTGAAAACCCACTTTACAAGTTGATTCTTTTTACTTCATCGAGTAAACTTCCTAACCAGATTTTCCATTCGAATTCAAGATGATTCTCCACTAACCATTCTTACATCGATACTTGTCTTGTATCCTCTCCACTTACACTATTAAACAATCCAATTTCTCCTTTTCAAGGATCCATTTAACCATCCATTATAATCACCACCATTTCTACTTAATGAAATCAAGTTGAAATTCCTTTCTCCTTTCTCCTATTATTCCATATGAATCACTGACCATTCGATTTAAAACATGGTTTCAATATCACACTTCCTTGTTGAAACCCTATTCCAATTTTAATGCATTTAATTAAATTAACTAAACGTTATTAACCTCTTCTATTAACTGTACAGCTTTTTAAAGCATTATATGCACAAATTTAATTCTAATATAATTAGAAAACTTCATAAACTATGATAAGTTTATTTAACACATTTGGTTGTGTCTCGATAGAACTTCACCCCTTATTTGATATCTTAAATTTAGTTCGAATCTTAATAATTTAACTTGCCCACTTAATTATTTCATAATTAAATTCCAATTAAAAATCATTGCTTTAATTATAATTAATTAACTTAAATATTAACTATATTAAAATAGTTAACTTTGATATTAGCTAAAAATAGAAAAAATTATCATTTTTTTAAAAGCTCATTAAATAGTAAACAACTTTATTTAACATTAAACAATTCGATAATTTATTTTAATACCATAGTTAATAGAAGATTAACTAAATGTTAACACTATTCGAATATTCGAAAAATTATTCCTTTGATTAATTTATATCAAATTTCAATTATCACTTAAAACGGTTGATTTTTGCCAACCGTACCTATCAGTTACTGTTAACTGATTTCCATTTCCATTTCCCTTTTTAAATTAATTAAATAACTTAATTAATTTAAACCATCAGTTAATTGTTTTGTAAAAACAGTTAACCAATTCCACTAACCCATAGATTAGTTTCTGACTGCAGTTCACAAATTTCGTTGATGACATTAAAATATTTAATAATTCCTATCAAACTATGATTATAAAAGTATGTATATATTTATAACTTCTTTTTATTTAAATGAAATAAATTCAAAAACTTTAATTAAGTTATAAAATAAATTTATAACTTTAAACTACGTACATCCGCCTGACGGCAGAACAACACCTTCAAACGGTAAATTTTATACCTTTACTGCCAACTACTTAATTAGACCATCAATTGATTTAAAAACACAACAGGGATTAACATCCATTCAATCATCACTATCTGAACAGAGTTTACTATCAATTTGGGGTTCAATCAATTCACGGATAAACAACGTACAAAATATTTTGAGAAATCTGGTCGGATCCCTCCAACCTGTTCTTCTCTACAACACTAGTTATTATAACAAAAATAGATAATTTTAAATAAACAAATAAATGGCGATAGTATAGTTAACAACAATCATCAAAGCAACCATAAGCAACCAAAGCAGCCAATTAACCAATATATATTTATATATGGATTTATCACATCATAGCAGTCCAGAAAAGTGTGAGAATTAACTCACCAATTGTTTCAGTTGACGGTTGTAGCGTTGTTTGTTCCATTTAATTTTAAACGGACGTTTAAAATTGACTGAAAATCCAACTGCGTCCAATTGATTCCCGGTCAGCGCCATCGTCTAGAGCTCGTCCCTGCGATCCCAACGGATCCTGTTTCGTGGAATTTCGTTACCGCATGAATAAGTTACACTAGTTATAAGATTATATAATTTAATCGATTATTAACCTAATTGATTATTAATTAAATTAAATAATTAAATGCTAATTATCTAACTAATCCATGTCATCACCGTAATTGGGAAAAATGCGTTACCCCTTCTTCTTAATTGCTGAAACCCGATCCTCGCCAAAATTCAGAAACTCGACTTCAACTCCTTCCAATCGCGACGCCACCATCCAACCCGGGACCCCTCTGACCAGGCCACTGACACCGCACCACCTCGACCCGTCTGCGACCCGAACCCCGCCACCCCCTAGTGCCTCGAACCACCCTGAAACCCTGGATGAACGGAAACCGCTTGTGGACGGACTGCAGCCACCATCGGCGATGATGTGACACCGCACTACCCCAGAACTGTCCCGCGTTCATCATACTTCCACCCCCCTTCAGGCACTGACCCCCCGTCGACGATAGCCTCCGGAAAATGGTGAAATCGGATTTGTGTTTTCCAAAGTCCCCTCCAAAATACACATCTCCGATCATCTAACAACGGCGACCACCACCGACCACTGTATTACCTCAGACCGGTGCCAAACGAAAGCTGAAACTCCCCTCTTCAATTTCCCTCAGGTCCCGGCCTCTCAAATCGACCCAATAACCCACAAATATCCAAAGAACGAAACTGATTTTCCCCGGGTTTTGGTCGATTCTGGCCACCTCGTGTGTCCGATCAACCCCAGTTTTCTGCTGTAGGTCCGTGTCGACTAGGTCTACAACTTTCGTTTAGGTTCCCTCAGCTAATTCTCGCTAGAAATTAAAATATAAATTAATTAAGGTTTGAGGACTTTTCTGCAAAAAGTGATGAACAGAAATGATTTGGGAATTAGGGTTTAGGGCTTGGGCTCTTTATATAGAGGGGAAAAGGTGGGGAAAATATTATTTAATTCTGCGTGATGTGACTAACGATATTTCTCTCATGCCTATCGTTATTTTAAACATAGTTTATTCGTTCCCGCGCTCACATACAAACTCTGTTCGCTACGGGAATGGACATCATGGTATAATTTGACGATATGGTCCTAATGAAACTTGTTTTGTCGAATTCCGAGTCCGTTTGCTCAAACGGCGCTCATTCACGTCCAAATGGTTGTTTATATTTGCATTTTATTTTGCCACGCTCGCAGAATAACTCCGATTGACGCACAACTTGAAATCCAGCAATAATCAGCTGCTACGGTCCCAACAAAATTTGTTTCATCAAAAACGGAGGTCGTTAGAATAAAGTCCCTTTTAAAAGATCATATTTTAATTAAAATAAATTAACTTAAAAATGCTTCAATAAAATAAAAACAAAATATTACAATTGGCCATACCTGACCAGAATTTCATATAGATTCAAAGTAAAATATTTCAAGCTGAAATCGAAGCCAATTCGATATTAAAAACATTTAAAAACCCCTTACTTTACAAAATAAATCGATATAATATATAAAGGAATTCCATAGCAACTATTTTAAAATTTGATTTGGACATAAAACATAATCTAAGCTATGAAAACTCGATTTTTCTCTTCCATTAGAAAAATATCGTCAAATAGCTTCTAACGTTTCTTATTTCGAGAAAATCCGGCTTATTTTGAATCTTGTACAGCCGTTTAAAGTTCAAAATCCAATATTGCGAACTGCCGCGCCGCTGCAGCTTGATTTATAATTAAATTATAAATTAAACGGTTTAACGCCGTTAGATAAACGAAATCATCATTAAAATTTCAAAACAAACAATATTACACTGTTTTAAGCTGCCCATTCACATTATACAGCCAATTCAACATTTTTCAAATATTTTGGAATTAAAATATTATTATATTATTTATATAAATTCCCTATTCAAAATAATATGGTTAAATTCAATAATTTTAAATTCAAATAAATATTTTAAATATCCAATAATTAGTCAGAAAAAATACGGGTCGTTACATTCGCCGAAAAATCAGTTGCAAAAGTTGTGGCTCTATAGAAGCTCTTAAAAAAAATGTTAAAATTAACAACATAGGATTATATGAATACAAGTCGAGGCCAGGTTCGGGCAGGGTTATCAGTGTGCCACGAATCACCGTAGAAACACAACTGAAGGTTTAAGAACTTGTTTGAGTTCGAGACTCTACCGTTGCTTAGATACCTTAGAGAGTATCAATCCTAATTGTCAATTTAACGAATATTTTGTCCTAGAGCTTTGGGGAATTCTCGATTCGATTTTAAAGTCAAATTTTCAATTAATCTCACGTTCGTTTTAAAATTTTAAACCACACATCAACAGGAAAATATTCAATCACAAAACAATCATAGAATAATAAATTGCAGAAATAAAATTTTTACAAGCAAGTCGCTGCCCCTACAGAAGAATTTTACAAACAATTTCTCTATATTTTTCGATCACCAGCAGACCCTGTAGAGTTTTAGAAAATTTTACAGTGATCAGTAGTCCGTCCAGCGCAACAGAGTAGCGCAAGCGCGTTCACACCCCACTTGGTGTGCAACCACTCCAACCAATTCAAATTATGTTGTTTGCTTTGCTTGACTTTTGAATTTTTTTTTTTTTTTGCTTGAATTTGTGAACTCTTCACTTCAAAGTTGGCCTTTGATTTGAAACAATGAATCTTTTTTTTTTCAAAAGAAGAGCAAAATAAAACAATCGAAAACTACACCGCTAAAGCTAAACTTAAAGAAAGGTGAAAATAAACTCGACTCACTCAACAAAGAAACCAATTCTCGTACCACTAACAAAGGAAGCAAGCTAAGTACCCTCTTCCAATATAAATTTTCCAAAAACGCAATACCCCAAACCAATAATACACGACGCCTCTTTTTTTGTTACGGAAAAGAACTAAGAAATAAGCTAAACTAAAAGTAAAATAAAAATATAAACTGAAATAATAATCAAAAGGACCAAAAAAAATAGCGTGCACTCAAAACAAGCCACACGATCAACTCAAAGGGCAACAACACCTTCAAAAATTTACAGCTCAATTAAATTATCTCATCCTTCTATTTTATTCTCAAAACAAATCGTGTCCAGAAAACAATAGTAATGGAAACAGAATGCGTTTTCCTAGCCCAGTCAACTATTCAAAAAGAAAACGCTCAAACCAAAAAATAATAATCACGCTTCTCTTCAAAATCGCAATCTCGTGGCCCCTTGGAACTCGATCGAATTAATCTTATCTCTAGATTTGGATTTGAGATGTCGAAATCTAATTTTCGAGTTTGGAAATGTGGTTTCAAATTCCTTCTTGTCGAATCGTGAGTTTGGTTCCGATTTTTATTTCGAAATCGAATTAGGGATTTGTGAAATCAACAAAATTGGTGTCGGGGTTTGCTGATACTCGAATTGCGGTTATGTTGTTATGATTTCGACTCAGGGTGGAGGTGGTTCAAGTGAATTAATGAATTGGGGTGTTTTGGTATGAATCGAATGCAATTAGGGGTGGGTTGTTGTTCGAATTCCAAGGTGGAGGATTTCAGGCAGGTTGTTCTGAAGCGGCAAGTGGGGTTCCGAATTTTGGGTAGATGGAGGTGTCGAATTTTGGGATGAGCAATTTTGTCTGAATGTTTTGTTTGGAAATGAAAGGGAGTCTGGTACTGTGATGGATTGGGAAGGGTTTGAGGTGTGAAGGAGTTCGTTGTTTGATGGGTATGGCTGTGTTAACGCTGGGTTGAGAAGTTGATGATGGTCGTGAATATGAAGGGTGTGATGAACGTGAATATGAGGGGTAAACGTGATTATGAGCTGCAGTGAGGATTGAGAGAGGGGAAGATGGTAGTATGTAGGAGTGGAAATAAGGGCTGGTTTGGTGTTTGAATTCTGTTGGTGAAGGAAGGTTCAGAGGTGATGATGGTCACGGTTTGTAATGGCTTGCGTTGGATGGCAAGATGATAGTGGTGAGAATATGACATATCTGTACAAATTATTGGGTTTGGCACAGTGTAGAGGAGATGAATAGGAGGGTTGGTTTTGAGGTATTGAACGTCAGTTACGAAGGTGTGAAAGTTGAAAGTAGATGTAGATGGAAGAAAAATAGAAAGGAATCTAAAAAGTTTTTTTTTTTCTAATATATTTGTAAGAATTGTAAATAAATTGAAGGAAAGAAATAAAAGAAATTGGCAAGAAATTGAACAGAATTATGGCAAGATTTTATTTATTTATTTTATGGTGGAAGACTTATAGAAGAAGAAATGTAAGAAATCAGATGGCAAATTAAAAAATGGAAGGAAATCGATCAAAATTGGATTTAATTTTTTTATATATATAGAAATTGAAGAAAAACAAAAGGAAATAAATAAAAAAAAACTAACAAAAATATTTTTGTGTTTTTTCTTTAATGAAAAAATAAGAAAATAAAAATCAATTAAACAAGATTTTTTTTATATATAAAAAGAAAAAAAGGAAAAACAAAATAAGAAAATTAGAAAAATATAACCTGAAGGATTTACTAATCAAAATTATTTTGGTCCCCGGCAACGGCGCCAAAATTTGTATGCGAACAAATTAAACAATTATTCAATTCATTCGGCTTTCCTAAACAACAACGGTTGTTGTAAAGAGTGTTGAACTCTGGGACCAAAAATTATTTTACTAATAAATCCAGTCAAGTTATTCCAAAATTTTGATTGTTTGAAAATAACAAAAAAATAAACAAAAAGAGCGTTATTAATAATAAAAGAAAGCAATTAGGGAGTAATGACATAAATTCGATAAATATTCATCAATAGCCAAACGAATTAATACAGATCTAATTCATGTTTCTGTCACAAACATGAATCATTGATAATTAGGTTTCTAAAAACAAATATGTGAATAATAAGTATAGCCTATGTAGGAGCTAAGCTCTTAAACAACCATAGGCTATCAGGATAGATTCACTAATTTATTTCTAAAACCCTAAATATTAGAACTATATCTGATAAACGTTAGATTGAACTCGAATATACCCTGTGAAGGAGCGTAGCTCTTAAACGACGCAAAATATGAAGGTTCGGATCTAACCCTTGGTTCTGATCTAGATCTATATACGTGAAGTTCTAATCTCTTTGGCTATGTGATTCATATTGAATCTAATCTAAGCGTCATCACGCCCTAATTAAAGGAGATAAGCTTGACATAACTAGAAGAGAAGAGAAATAGAAAATAAACAAAATAAATAAAAATACAATAAAAAGTAAAGAGAAAAGAAGAAGAATGATTTTATTCTAAGAGAAGGGTTACAGAATAAAATCCAATGTGTTTTTATATGAACAAGATACAAGTGTATTTATAGCTGATATGACAAAGACTAATTGGCTAATTACACAATGTGGGACTAAATGTTTAGCCCAAATAACAGATAAGCCAGTGTGAACGCAGCTGTATTGTGAGAGGCCTTGCAAATGAGCCAATGTGAACGCACTGATCATGCTGTAGAGTGAGAGGCCTTGCAAATGAGCCAATGTGAACGCAACATGAGTCATAGTGAGCGTAATCTACCTAACTGAACTCTATTTGCAACCGTTCTTCAAGCTTTAAACTCTTCAAGCTTTAGTGATTTCAAACTTCACTCTTTTTAAGCAAATTCTTCATGATTTATCCATTAAATGCTATAAACCATGCCTTTTATCAATAATATGAAAACACAGCTATAAATACACAATATCAATTATTTTAAATATAAAATATACACATTTACGTGTATATCAAATACCCCCACACTTATCTTTTTATTCGTCCTCGAATAAACTAAATTAAGATATGTCACACTTTTATAGGAAACTCGGTTGCATTTAGCGTATGCAACAAGCCGTTAAACCCCTAGGTGTCCCTAGTAGGACAAGTGTTGTCTCGTGAGGGTTTTCAACGGATACTACCCACAAAATCTAAAACGTCTTAAGTGCGAGAATTAATCAAATGATATATTTAAGGTCTTTCGAATTCCAAGGACTTTACCTAACTTCAGTAATAACGGTTCAGTCCTAAATTATCCATCCCATAATTGGTGCAAAAATGAATAAAAAAATTCAAGTTGAACCGTAATTCCTTGATAACACTGTAATTGTCTTGATGGTCAAGAGAGTGGTGTCAACAAAAGTTCTACACGTCGACAATGTGCACTCAATCATTTATTCGTTCTTTTTTTTTTGAATAATTTTGCATCAGTGTAACTGTACTGTATTGGATGTGAGTTATGCATAGAGTCTGTGCATTAATTAAAGAACGTATCAATAATGTCACCTACTCAGCAATGATTAATGGATCCCCCAAAGGATTTATCCATACAAATAGATGAATTAGAAAAGGGACCCTTTGTCTCCCTTCTATTCTCTATTATTATGGAATACTTTTCCATGCAAATGGAAATTGAGTTACTGAGTGGGAACATTAAATCTATCAGCAGAAATAAACCTCATATTACTCATTTACTATATGATGATGATATGTTATCATTTATGAAATAAGATAGAAAGTGTGCTGAAACTATTAGAATTATTATGAAAAATATGGAAAAGCATGCTAGTTTAAAAGTCAATGAAAATAAAAGAAAAATCTATTTCAGCAAGAATTATATATACAATAGAGAAATTCTCAATCTCCTGAAGTTTAAAAAGGGAAAGCTTCATGTTTAATACCTTGGCTAGTTTGGGTCTGATGAACTTGCTTTGATAATAGGATGGTTTCAAATGTTCTACTATTTCGTGGGTGTTTGTGTGGTGTCTAGGTACCATCGGCTATTCCAATTGTTTAGATAGTGATGAATGTTCAGATAGGAGGTTAGAATGGGTTGTAAGGAGAAGCAGTTGATTCTAGAGTGCTTGGCTTTTTAGGATGTAGAACAGTGTGGTAGTTTTGAGTTTTGTGAGTTGTTTGATACAGAGGTGGGTAGATTTCCGTATGTTACCAGCAACGAGTTATCATAGTTTATGTGGTGATTGTAACAAACTGACCAATTCTCGATCCTGATCATCGACACAAAACCCAATATCGACTAACCAAGCATCGGAAATTGGCAGATCATTAGTAGAAAGAAGTTAGAGGATGAGAAATAGAAAGAAAGAAAAGTTAGAATATAAGAAAACGAAGAACACAAATCTCACAGCAGAACAAATAAAATATATTAAATAACATAACTTTTGAAATGCAAATCAATAACTATATGTACATACCATCATCAGAGCACAACAGTTATTTCTGGAACAATTATAAACACCTATTTCCAGATACAAACATAGTACACCGTGGAAAATATAATAGTCTATAGCTAACTAGTGAAGCCTCCTGCTTTAAGCTCCTACAAGTGTATCTGAAAAAGCCCAACTACTTGATTGTCCGTACAAATTTGGGCACCCAAGAGTTTAGGGTAAAACAAAAACATAATAAATTCTGGGTCAGTCATGGGACTGGTGTGAGTAAACTCCAACCATTTTATTTAACTTTTAAAAATCCTTTCTAAAGAAAGATAATCGTAAGACCGATCACACATAAACACGGATGGTTTTTACCTCACGATCACTAAAAATATTTTTGATATCAAAATCTGGTGATATTATAGTAGTGTCTAAATCAAATAAATAGCAATCTAGCGGAACGCTTGCATCTCATGCTCCATATATAATATTAAATCAAAAACTGTAGGTCTCTTATTGGAGAATGGATTTCCACCTATGACAAGGAATAAGATCACCTTCCGATGGTGTACCGAGCACATTATCACCCCGACACACATGACTGGCCACTCATTTAGCTTGAGTGTACCGAGCATATTACCACCAACGGTTGTGATCAGCAACCGTTACCAAAAGCATACAAGATCCAAAAGAATAAGAAGCAAATGAATTTTCTCTAGATCAGGTGATAATACCCCTAATGAGAATGACCCACTTGGCCATATTGTCTTCCCTATTTTTGTCATTTCCCAGTTGATGAGGCTTGAGGTTTCAACTTCCTACTAAAACGACACACTATCATTCACTTTGAATGCTGCATCGTCAGATCCGTCAAATCACTAATTGACATCCACAAATATACTTTGGGTGTTAAGCTTAAGAGAATAAATTCCCCGCCACCATACTTGGTATATTTGTAAAAATCAACGTTCGTGACCATCTTTAAATACTCTGTCGAACATTCGTCCATAGACGTTGTCCTCGGACTGGACAAACTGAAGGCACCGTTCTATTATTCCATCTTGGGCAATTTCTACCTAAGATCAACAGAACATCCCTTGCACTTTACTATGTCTTCAATCATCTTCAACATATTTCGATTTGCAACGCTTATGCCTATACGGAGTGGTTTTCAGATAATAAATCTGATCCCAGTCTCTCCATGTAGACAACGGAGGTATAAAATAAACCAAAACTTTGATAGTCGGTGACTAAACTATCAAAGGAAACATCCAT
Organism: Allium sativum; assembly: GCA_030737875.1. NCBI lineage: Eukaryota > Viridiplantae > Streptophyta > Magnoliopsida > Asparagales > Amaryllidaceae > Allium > Allium sativum. The sequence goes on from CM060912.1 coordinate 516,182,239, forward strand.
ACAACCAATGATCCTATTCCCAAATGGAAATTCTATCAATCAATCATCAAACAATCCCGGGCCCCTAAATTTATTTCTGATTAAATTATCATTTCGCAAACTCCTTATTTCCCATATTCCTGAAAATATATATCGTTAATGTTGGAAAACATTTTTAACTCTTCACATCTCTTATTTCTAATATTTAGAAAATTTACGTTATTAACATTGGAAAACATTTCCAATTCTCCATCTCTTAACTTCTCTTTAACCAAATAATTTCATTTTCTATTTTTAGAAAACATCTCTAATTATATTTAGAAAATGTTTCCAAAATCCTTTTAAATTAAACCAATGTTATATAAAACATCATGAAACTCGACTCATAAATCATTCATTACCTAATGGTATCACTAACTAATCTTTACTACCCAACCTTAACCATTCCTCCGTCAATCATGAAGTCAATAAAATTGGGGTATAATTATCTCTCAGACCTTAAATGAACAACATTCTCAACTTCAAAATAGTCAAAGCTCACAACTTCAATTTCCAACAAAAACATTGTTACGCAATTCTCAGATTCAATTTAAGAATCCTCTTCTTTTACGGAAAAAATTGATTATGATGATAGTGTTATAATCCCCTCTTTTGAAATATTCTAAAATACAAGTTTTATTATTAAATTTAAATGAATAAATATCTTAATTATTAGATAAATAAATAACTAAATCTTGACTTAAAATGAAAAGTAAAAAGTACTTTCCTGAATTCGATATATTCGAATTTCAATAAGTTACTCCCTTCCGAATTTCTATATTAGATTAATATTACGAATTTCGGAATAATCTACTAGTTCAGTTTAACTCAAATTTCACTTATAACTATGCCCATTTTCAAAACGTTTGCTTTAAAATCATTATTCACTTTCAAATATAAATATTCTTCCCTAATAGGAGTCTAGTCGCATTTAATAATTCCAGTTCGAAATAATATTATTTCAAAACATAGAATTTCATTTCCATAACCATAAATATTAACTTCTTAATCTTTTTTCTTTTATTTAAATTATTTCCATGCAAAATAGATTTTAAATATCCTTTCTGAAAGAAACCATTTAATAAAATTCGACATAGTCGAATCTAGATTAGAAATCCCCTATGAATCTATCTCAACTCAATTTACATTTCGAACTTCGAAATAGAATTCATCGATCCTTTTTGAATCGATTCCCAATTAAAAATATTCAAAACCAATTTCCAATTTCCTATATAAATTCAAACTTGAATTTATATTTCAGTTTATTTTAAGATAAATATTTTACTAAGTTCATAAACATTGTTTAGAGCAACTCCAACAAACTTACGGGTCGTAACATTATGACCCGTAAGATTCGGGGGGATTGAGGGGATGATACCAACAGGGACGATCCGATTTAATCGGCTCGCCATATGGCGAGCCAATTTAATCGGCGCTCGCCGATAAAATCGGCTCGCCACATGGAAAGCCGATAAAATTGGCTTGCCACATGGCAAGCCGATTAAATCGGCTCGTCCCCTCCCCTTTACAGTTAGTCATTATTAAAGTCCCCATTTACCAACACTATAGACGATACAACCAACAATTAGACCGAAGTAAAAAAGGAAAATAAATACACAAACCGAAACTAATTGTTACATTAAACCCAGAGGGATTCAGCTACACCTGGTAATAATCACACGGAAACAAGTGGTTATGATCAAAATGATTCAACCAGTATTTCGCATAATAATAAGCATACAGATACAACCGGTCATTAAAGATACAACAACTAATAATAGTACATGCCAACTAAAACATCAAAGCAAAGTACATGTTATACGTTCATTCTAAAGGGAGCCTCATTACGTTCAGTCGCAACTGCTCAATATCATTTTGGAGTCGCCTAATCTCTTGTTCAAGTTCGTTTGCATATACTATTCCCCTTGGGCACAACGGTTCGTCAATCCATTCTGTGTAACCGCATCCATTTGGATAGGATGGACATTTCTGCATGCGCGGACCAATATTGTTGCCCTCTGCTCAAACCATAACTTCAACCGCACAACCGCAATAGCAACGTACTGGATAAGAATCAACTTCATGTTCATATGGTGGTACTCGATAGAACTCTACTTCTTGTTGTGGTTGAGCGAGCGCCTGTTCGTACGATAGTTGAACATGTGGTACATGAGCTTCTTGTGGAAAATGTACGTTCCCCTGTTCATTCGATGGTTCATCCTAGGGTCTTATTTGGTTTAGAAACTGGAATTCGTCCTCGAGCTCCTGAAGTTTATCTGTTCGTACGCCTGTTCATCGGAGTCTGTAGCTGATGACCAAGAAGGCATTTTGAGTGAGTGGCAAAAGGAGGAGGTAGTACAAGAATGGGAACGAAGTTGTTTGAGTGAGGTAAGATGTGAGTAAATTGACAGAAATATATAGCTGCGTAGTGTACAAATCAATAAAATAAATAATGATGTTGCCAGTCACTGTTACGACTGTGCTTTATGTACTGCCCGACACTATTTTGCCTGATGTAATATTGTAGGGAATCTGCTTTTCTTACTGTCATGATGAGAACGGTCACTGGTTCCACTTTGCTTTACGTGATGTGATTTCCAAAGCATTTGTCAGCACTAATGCTCAAGTGAATGAGAACGACCCTATTTTTTTAACTCCTTTGTGTATTGAAATGTTCTATTTAAATGGGGACAATCCGAGTTTTTAACTATTTTGCAGCCGTAAATATATGTAATACCTTTTAACTTGCATACAAACTACATTCAATATAGGAAAATACAAAGATACATGTATGCAATGGATGTTCGACACAACATACAACTACGATATAATGCCACATGACGTGGAACACAATACAGGGAAATAAGACATAGTACGATATAGCTAGACCCTAGTTTCTGGACGCACGATGGAACCCATACAACATTTCAGCATTTGCTGCAACAATCACCCTTTCAAGGCAACCCACCTCTTCTTGCATCTCTAGAGCGTACATGTCACCCCTCTCCGTAAGTGGTGGATGGATCCATGAGAAAAAATTACAACGTTCCACCCCTTGTCGGTTAAGTGCAGTAATGTATGCTTTGCAACCATAAAAGCACCGACCTGCGTTGCTTTGACTTTTAGAAACAACCACATTACATTCTATTCCGCAGTAGCAAAGCACTGAACGATCCGTCATGCTAGAGCTTGACCTATCTGAGTTCTCCCGAACAATTACTTCCCTTAACCGAGCATTGTGGTTTTTTTGAAGAAGTCCAATATGTTGGACGTCAACGCTCGGTTGCGTGGCACTGAAGAGCTCAGACTCCACTTCTCCACCTTCCACTTGATCATCCAGTTGCGTTTCGGGCATAAACTCGACTGGTTGCTTATTTTTTTCATATTGATCGTACATTTGGACCATGGTTTCATCATTGTATTCCCAAGCAGACATGTCGAACTACTTGAAAAGTGGTAGGCAGATAAAATGAATAATTTGACAGCCTAAGTCTTCGAGAGTGCTGAATTTAAAGGTAGACAAGTCCCCGGATTTCGTATTTTGCTTTATTAAAGCAGTGGACATGCCATGTTATTAAAGGTTGTAGAGTGTAGTAACATCAACTATTTTACGGTAAAGCCAGAGCAACTCAACTGTTGAGGACATAGTGTAGTCATGTCATATGTCTCGATACTACAGCTCAAGTAATGATGACAGAGCTTTATCAACAATCACCCCCACTTGTTTAAATAGTTCATACTTTGTCTCCCAAACATAACCATTATTTGTGCTTTCTACATCAACCACGACATTAAGGTGACAAACCATTAATCTTTTTGTTTCTACATGTTCAAGTACTTCTTTGTATTAGACAATACGTTTTTTGTTTCTGTATAGCTTAAATGGACGATCGGGAAGTCAGTGATGAACTAATGGATAAAAAGTTTGATGAGTACGAACGGAATAAGGAGGTGAAGAAAGAGGGTGGATTCGTTCCAGATACACAAGTAGCTGAAGTTAATAAACCCGAAACACGTCCACGAAAAAACATAGTGAGGCAAATGGTTAACCATAATCGTCACAATCGAAGTGATGCTAGCTCTAGTGCTACTCCAGCCGAATTCTATCCTAAGGAATTACTTATACTCCTGAAATCCTATATCGAAGTTGATAAAAGAGGTTTGCTACTGACGCAAAATAGAGGAGGTCTAACCCATGAAGAATTTTGGTCCATGATAACAAGATTACATAACAACCATCGTACCTGTACTACTACACGAACGTCTGCTGAAATTCATATGGCTTATCGGTGGTTCATTGAAGCTAGTAAACGATACCAGAAGATTACACAGATAGTTGAAGACAAAGACATATTTAAAACGACTAAGGAAACTTTTGATTCTTGTTATCTTGTAGAGTACGGCACTGATTTTGTTGACCTTGAAGCCTATAAACTACGTTATAGTTGGCTAACCCTATATGGTGCTGAATAGGCTAATGGTTTTGTTTACTTGTTGAATCTTTCGTTTATTTGATGATCCTACAAAAAAAAGTATGAAGTTCTTCTAATTTTTTTACTTTAATGCACAGTATAAAACAATCAGACTAACATACCAGTAGCAAAATAAATAAAGCACACATTGCATTAATAAGAAAACAGTTGCAACAATGGGAAATAAAACGTTACTACATTAACATAATACAAGCAACTACTAATACATATAGTGGTCAGTGATCAACTTATAACTGCGAAAACCTTGAGATTAGAATACGATGTTTCACCCCCATCCAAAATTCCATATCCAACGCAGACATTCCAGTCAGATCTTTGTCCATGATAGCATTCTCTTCTTGTTATTTCTTATATGCATCTTGCTCTTTCTTATACGCATCTGGCTCTTTCTTGTGCGCTAAGTCATCCGCAAGAATTTGCAGCTTCTTCTCTTCCAGATTAGCAAACCTTTTCATAACTTCTGTTCTTTCCTTGGCTTCTACAAGTTTTTTTCCGCTCTAGGGCTATGTTCTTCGTGGCGTGCGTTCACTTTTCCTTCTAGCTCAACTGTTGTTTTGCCCCTTCTTTTCGCATCTTTGGCTCCCTTGGGTCTAAAATCTTCGTCAATCGCGGCATTGAACTCATCAAGTAGGTTTTCCCCTTCACATTGAGAAATATTGGCGGTTGACTCGCTTTGACTAGAAGAATACCCAGATTTTGAACTTTTTTCTTGCTCTTGCTAGAAGTTTGAACATCGCGGAGGCTCTTAGCAAGTCCTGAGTTCCACTTTGGTTGACAAGTAAGCAAAACATAACAATGCATAAACTGATAATATAGTGGCCTTTTTGTGCCATTTTCTCCAGGAAAAAGCTTCTTGAACTCCTCGTTTGCCAGTCGTTTCTAATTAAAAAAAAGGAATATGTATCAAAAAAACAAGCTAACAACAACTAACGTAAGTACAAATAAAAATATACCAGATTATCTTCCCCTCCCATGCCGCTTGGATTCGCTGTCTTTATTTTGTACACTTGTGACTCATAAAATTGGGTTTGACGGTTTATTTTGCCAAAACGGCCTTGAATCGCCGATAACGTCCTTAGGCATTCTGTATGCTTCTGAACGAAGCCGTTCTTAACTTTTTTCCAAAATGTGACGGCTGATTGGTCTATCCCTGTTGCCGAATCTTGCGAGAAATGACAATAGATGTTGCATAGATCGTTGTCCTCTTCGTCTGCCAACGGAATGGTTCCTTGCCTGCTTGACTGAGTTCCAAATAAATTTCTTGTGTTGCCTTGGAAAAATTGGCTTCCGTCTATCGTCAAATGTGAAAAATCTCCGAATGGTGATGACATTATATAGCAAGAGTTGTTTAGAGTAAAGAGATAGAAAGGAATTGTGAATATGTTGTGATGTTCAATGATGAAATGGAACCAATTTATAACTGAAAATTTAGCCGTTTGAAAAGTTTTGACCGTTTTATAGCCGTTGGGAAATAGAACCCTAAGTGGAAATAGCCGCTTGGAAATAACCATTGAAAATATGGCGAGCCGATTTTTTCAGCTCGTCATCTGGTGAGCCGATTTTATCGACGCGTTTTATCGGCTCGCCAGTTGATGAGCCGAAAAAATCGGCTCGCCGGTCCAATTCACAATTCTGAATTGTCCCCGTAATATTTCCCTTAATATTCAGGGGAATGACAGCTGTTGGCTACCCAATTCATGATTCAGACCATGAATTGGGTAGCTATTGGAGTTGCTCTTATAATCACTTCTTGTTTTATCCACTAAAACAAGTTCTTATTTTTTCCAAAACCATTCGAAATTAAATTCCTATTTTTAAATAAATTCCCTTTTTAAATATCAGATTTCCTTTCCACATTCAAAAATATTTTACGGTATTTAAATACCAAAATTCTAGGGCCAGGGTAATTCAAACACAACATAATCAATCACCGATCATAAATCACATCATATATCAAAATAAACGAAAAACAGTCATATAATATTGAGGAATCCAGTTGGATCCCTCCAACATGTTTCTCTGCATCCACATATGTTAATCAACATATATAACATCAATTTCACATCAATATATGATATCATGGTAAACAGAATCAATATTCAACCAACGGTTAAATATATATATAACTAATCATTTATTTCAGCCAATTTATCAACCATTCATCCAAACAACCATCACACAATATAAAATTACTATAAATAAATTTAAAATTCGGTTATATAAAAATATAAATGAGCCAGAGTTGGTGAGTTTACTCACATTGTCTTGCAGTTGACGATTCTGCTTTTGTTTCATTTAAAATCAAACAGGCATTTGATTTTATCACGAAATTCCAATAGCTCCAAATTATTCAATTCGAGCTCGATCGCATAGTATTAGTCGATACGATTTCCAATGCCACTTGTTTTCGAGTAATTCTGATAATGTATCAATAAGTTATACATATTACAATATTTAATTCAAATTAAAATATTTTAAATCACTAATTACTATCATTAAGCCTTTTAATTACCTTCATTTATTTATAATTAAATCCCTTGCTCTGCTTCACCAGCATTTGCCAAACCCACAATTCACTGACAACCAACGGAACACACAAATACATCACCTTACAGCTACAACATCCAAGGTCCTTCCTCATTCAATCTACAGCCATTCCAAACTATCGGGTCTTCCACCGCTGCCACACTTCCACAATTTGATCGCACTCCACCCCACAACTCACCACAAACATCATCGCTGCAACATCACGCATTATCTACACACAAACCTCTAGAGAAGAGACGCCATGATCACCGTCACTAACCAATCAGCAACAAAGAGCTAGAGCAGTGATCACAATATTCACCTCTCCCAACGTCCATTACAAACAATTACACAAGACATCAAAATAGATCAACCATCAGTGGGACTCGGACAACTTGGACTCCCGGTTTACCTTCTACAACATTCAAGTTGCCCAGAATGTTACTAATAGCTAAATAAAAACTATAGGCAACTCTCCACAAACACCTTCATCAACCCATAATTACCAGACTAAAACCTCACCAATTACGACGCCTTCCCAAGCACCGTACGCCTCCACTAGTCTTACGCTATTGCAGAATTCAAAACTACTTCGAAAAGAACACAACAGCAAAATAACCCCCGTTCATCTTCACGCCGCAACCTCTACCCTTTACTGGAGTTCACCCATCACCTACCATGATGACCCCCAACTACCTGGCTTCAAACATCAACTGGCGTTGCCCAAAATCCCTTCTCAAAACCAACGACGTTGAAATACAAAAAACCAATCATCGAAACCTATTCCAGATTGCCGCTGATAGCTTGGATCGTCGGAGCTCGATCCTCCACCAACCGTCGAAGCCTCTACCATCGCGCCTTCGATGCCATAAGTCTCACTCAACTCGAGACTGTACTCGCTCCAGAAAACTCGAAAATTTGGTGCCCCTTCTGGCTTTGATTACTGACAATTGGCGATCCTAAACCCCATTACCCTCGTCCATAGTGACGAGCTCAATCCCCTCCACAATCTTACTGTTGATGATTTCGTGAACTAATGAAGAGATTAAGCAGAAAATCGAGAAGAGGAAGGAAACAATTCGGCCATTCATTTTGAGAGAGGGGCAGCTACAACGTTGTTGACTAGAGTTTTCATTTGACTTAGGGTATTACATAGATTAGGGTATTATATATATAAGGATATGTATTATTTTAATAATTTACGAAACTTAGCGCTGAAGCTTCACATTAAATCTGCTATATGTGACTTTCAATCGCAAAATTGAAATCCTAACATAATAAAATATTCCGGACACAATGGAACATGTTTCATCGAATTCCGAGATGGTTTGTAAAATTTCCTTTATAATTTCAATCGGTTAAATAATACGCGTTTAAATCGTGTATGATTACAAAATAAATCAAATTGATCTCAAACTGGAAATCTTAAAATAATTAATCATTACGGATTTAATAAAACTGGTTTCGTTGAATTTGGAGATTGTTTGAAAGTTGGTTATTCTTAAGTTCCATATTATATCGAATAAACGATTAAATAAAAATCTAGGTATTAATGGTTACCGCGGTCACATACGATATCGAATTGTCATGAAATTTATACAATAGTTTAACATTACGGATCCAATGAAACTGATTTCGTCGAAAACGGATGTCGTTTGCAAAAATGCTATTTTTAAAGCTTAAATAAATCGATTAAAATATAAATAAATCCAAAACAATTCAATTTAACAATAATAAATCATTATTATCGTATATATCCAAATATAACATCATATAACTCCAAAATAAACATACTTGGATTTTTAAACTTGATATTTCAAACTAAAATGACGTTCGGATGATTTAAAACCGATTTATTTATATTATAAATCATTATAATATATAAACGATTCCATAGCGACTATTTGAAAATTTGATTTGGACATAATTCACAATCTACAAGATAAAACCTTGACATTTCACTTTCAATAGAAAAATATAATCAAATTAATCTGGCTGTTTCTTGTTATAAAGAAATCCGACTTATATTGGACCTTGTATATCCAATTGAGGTTCAAAACGTAATATTACGAAATACCACGACATTACGAGCTCGTTTTAAATTTAATTATAAATTATACGTTTAACGTCGTTTAATTAAATAAATTTCCTATAAAAATCATTTTATATTCCCAAAGCAACATTTAAAATAAATTTAAATGTTCTAAATTAAATGGCTAAAAATCTGGGTCGTTAGAGTGATGTTTTTTGGAGCTGATACTTTGGAGAACTCACTATGATACAGGAGTGTTAGCAATGGAAGGTTTTGGTATTGTCGTTTGGCTAGACTGTTATGAATGTCGAGAAGGTTAGAGTTGTGTGGAGCACATGGAGCATGGTTCAATTTTTGAAAGGGTGGAGTTTGGTTTAGTCGAAAGATTGTAGGGACTGATGCGAATGAAAGTGTAGTAGCAAGAAGCAGGATTATATTGAAATCATGGGTTGGCCAAGGAAGTTGAAACAGAGTTATTATGTATGGTGCAAGTGCAGTTAGGTATTGTTTGAAGCTGCTCTGGTGGAATGGTTAGTTTTGGAGTTTGGAGTGTGGTATTTGGTGGAGAGTTGGATTGAAACGGAGTATATTTGTGGGAATGAAGTGGATGTTTGTGGAGGGGAGATTGGTGGCACTTGCATGCGAAGTGCAGTGTGTTGCAGAGGGTATTGTATAGGAGTAGATGATATTTTGAAGTTGTAAAAATCATCATATACACAACTACATCCAACTTCGCGAAGCTTATTATTTTGAACTGTGGTTGTAGATAAGACCATGTGCCATTTGTGCATGTATTGGCGGGGGAGGGGGTCTCCATCCATTTTGATTTGGGGAGTGAAAGTTAGATAGTGATAATGCAATGTAATTCAATGAAAGCACAGAGTAAACATATAAAAATGAGTAACTCCTGCTATAGAAAACTATAGGATGATTTTATCTCTTCAATTAACATACATAATTTAATCAACACAGTAAGCTGAGAATGTTGTACAAAATGATATATCACCCAAACAAATAGAACATGTAGGACTCAAGTTTTTTTTGTTCCTTTTGTCTTCCACTGATGCATTTTCGTACTTATACATACTTGTATATATTGACTAAAATACGTATATTTGTGCTTCTTCTTGACAGGTGTTGTATGATGCTTTTGAGGTTGATACATGATGTCACTCTTTCATTCAAATCGGTCATGCTTGTCGACGTTCAAGAAAATATTTTTAGTATGTATCCATTTTGGTTTGCTACAGTCGTATGCATTGTTAATTTTTATCACAAATATTTATTTTTAATTCTTCATGTATGAAATATTATGGATATATATATTTTGTAATTTGGCTTATGACTCCGTTTGTGTACTTACATTAATGTGATAAATGTGGTTTTTTTGAATTGTTATAATATATTAGTATAATTGAAAATTAAAAGCTTTGAATGTTATAGCGGCAAAAAGCGCAATAGAATTTTTTTTACAGTGTTCTAACTATGCAATGAAAAGAAAATTTATTATCGCTTTATTATACTATAGCATTCTGCTAGTGCTATACAAAATATTTTGCAAGAAGTAAATAGTTCTCATAGCTACAATAGATAGTAATGAATTTTCTATAGCATTTTAATGCATCTTAAAAGTTTGATACGATAGTTCCATAGCGCGTCTTCAGATGCTATAATAATATGGCATGTCAACTTAATATAGCAATTAAATGATGTTGTAAAAGTTCCATAGCACGTTTCAAACTAGAGAAGTAGTTGCATCAATATGGCATGTTTAAAATGGAAACAAAACTACGTTTTCCCTAGCAAGTATTACACGCTATAGTATCTACCAGACTTTTCACAATAGATTTATGACATTTATAAAATCGCTATAGAAAGTTTTTACAGCGATTTTTAAACTCTATAAAAAAAGCCTATTTGTTGTAGTGGCATGATTCATTTTTGAATAAGCCTATAACTATGATCGATTCAAATCCAAATTGACATGTTTTCGAGTGTATTTTGTGCTTGTTGATTTTATGAATTATTTCATGAGATTTCCGACACATTTTATATTTTATAAAGAAGTTTCAATAAGGAATATATACATATCGCTATAGGACAAATAATTTTCAATGTTTTGTTTATTTAAAATAAAATTGTCTCAAAGCTATACTATACACAATATTTTCCTACATAGACATATTTTCAAAGAAATAAATCAAATGATTTTGGAACCGTTTTATAAACTTGTTTTCTCAAATCCAAGTATTTCCTATATATAAAACTACACGATTTTGCACCCTTCGAAAAGGAGAGATTATGATTAAACGATGTGGTAAACCTCGTGTTATGACTTATGAGACATGAAGGCATATTATATATTCTAGGCTCATCTAACTGAAGCTATTATTCTCTTAATGTGGAATTTGTTGTCGGTTAGTAATTAATAGGTGAGAACTTACGGTATGGGACAGACTGTATCCACTACTCAGGTTACTGTCTGAGAGTTTGTGACAGATTCACGAGATATTTTTAACTCATGGCAAAATTGCCGAGGAGGTGTTAGCGACCTTGTCATAGCCGAAAAAACTGCTTGAGGAGGTGTTAGCAATCTCGCCATAACCAACAAAATTGCTCGGAGAGGTGTTGGTGATCTTATCATTTAGGACAAAGTTGCTCGAGAAAGGTGTTGGCGACCTTGTAAAGCCAACAAAACTGCTCTGGCAAAGTGTCAACGACACCGTAAGGCCGGAAAAACCGCTTGAGGAGGTGTCAAAGACCTTGCTATGGCTATCATAATCTTTTCGGATCTGATCTAAATTATTTTCTGAGTTCAAAGTTATCTTTATGATTTCACCATTTTGTGATTAATATGTGTGTGTGTGTGTGTGTGTGTATGTGTGTGTGTGTGTGTGTGTATGTGCGCGCGTCTATGAATGTGTATGTGTGTGTGGTGATATCATTTTTAAGTTTTGAACTCTTAACGGAGTTCCATGAGTTCTGCGATTTTCGAGATTTCTGCGTTCTGCATCTTGAGTTTCATGTGATTATGAATTTTAGTAACCTTAATATTAGAGTTTGGCTAATATGAGTTTATGGAGATATCTAAGTCTGTGTTCATACATTTCACGAGTAATCTGAGTACTTATTTCGTGAAATTGTCTTCTGAAAAATATATTGTCCCGAGTTTATATTATTCTTTTCTGATAGAAAGGAATCATCTCTTTTGTTTATTGAGTAATCTTTGATTATGAGATTCTTTTTCCTATGAAAAAAGAATTATTGTCCTATGACATTTTATTTCACTTACACGCTATTACTGATATGTTTAAATTAGACTATCCCGTGTATTTATACTTAGATCAGATCGAGCTGTTTCAGGTGTATTTGTAGATTTAAGCTTGCTCCGCTTTCACCTGGCTTTATTTTTTGGAGTTATCACTTGAGTCATGTTGTTGAGTGTTTGAGTCACATGATATACATTTTATTTTGAAATTCGTTGTATTTATGGTCTTTTGAACCATTCGAGGATGTACACATGTATTGTTATGATTTCGTGCCTGTAGATATATGTAATCTATTCTATGTGTTTGTATTTATATTTTGTTCTGAATACGATCCTTAGTCATCGTAGTTTTATATTAGACATGAATTAAATACGTCGATCCATCTGAGGTAAAGAAGAAAAATTTATACACCCAATCGACATATTCGGTACTCATTTAATATAAGACTACAGATGGTCGCTCATATCCAAGCCTATTGTCCGCTCTAATAGACATTATTACTCAGTAATGCTTTTTATTAGGGTGGATCTCGGGATGGAGCGTCACACTACCTGAAAATATTGTTCTGAAGATGAAGATTGACAGTTCGCGTTTACTAGAATTATTCTGTTGCATTACTTGGTATATATGTTGATTGTTTAGCTTTGATATTGTAAATGTACACAGTAAATGGTTTTATGATTAATTCAAGTGATTATTATATTTTGTCTTCCGTTTTCCATTTATTTCTCTTTTTTCATTCTTGTACTTCATTACCTATTCATCTTTTTGAACAATTTGAGTTATACATGTGTGGTTTATTGTCAATTTGAATCGCTTAAAATAGCGGATTGTAACAAACTTTTTTGATCTACCAAAGCTAATCAAATCATCTTATGTTTTGGACCTAAACCTAAACAGGTACTAGCACGATTAGACGAGAAAGTCCATATGTCATGATGTATGTATGACTCGTCTACTCAACTTTGGAGGAAACATTTGAATAATCATATATGAATTCCCACGTTGTGAGATTAAATTGCATCCCTTTTCTCTTATTCTTCAAAACTAATACAAATTTAAGTATATCAATATTAAATAATCAAAACTAAATAAACTTCTTCCCTTCCTCTCAAAAGATGATAATCAATAAACAGAGTTAAATTGCAAATTTCGATCTATAAAGGAAACATATCAATATGTCTGTGAAATCCAGTTTTACTTTCTCGTTTAGGATCATACCAAGTAAAGCAGTTCTGTTTGTGAAAATTAAATTTTGCTGCATATCCCTTTTTTTGCAATTAGACACGTCAAAGAACATAAACGCTGAGAAAAACACTTTCCTTTTTCTATAACGCCATATGAAATGTGCACAGATATTGACAATATTGTATGATTGCACATCGATGTGTTTGCTTGATTTGCAAGTGTATGTGCATATCGACTATGGAACCTTATCAAAAAAAGTACTTGAAAATTGTTCTCTGCAGAACATCATGTATGACGAAGGCAAAATCAAAGAATTGCTGGATCCTTGTACCTCTTGAATATTCCCTCAATCTCAGACACAATTTCTGCAGGCAATGGTCTAGGAGTAGTACTGAAGGCATCAATATCTTCCTTTAGCTGATCAAGAGATGTCGCTCCAATGATTGAGCTAGTAACGAAAGGTCGATCACGTACAAATCCCAAAGCAAGTTGGACAGGTGTCAACCCATGCTTCTTCGCCAACTCTACATATAGTTTTGTTGCTTCCTAATATTTAAAAATACCATATATAATTTTGTGTCAATATCTCCAACCAAAAAAAAAAAAAAAAAAAGCAGTTAGAGCATTTTGGAGGTGTGGCATGGCATCGATGTTCTAGATATGTATACTTCATATTTTAGTAGTACATGACAAACTTGTATTTGTACATGTGTGTGTAATTCTAAATTTGTTTAATGTAAACTTGGTAAAATTTATTCAAATAGACCTCACTCGGTGAAGTATTCACGAAACATGTCTCTGCCACGTAGTAGAGCAGCTGAATTAGCTGACATTACTCTGAATCGTGTGAGTTATTTACAGTTATCTTACCAACGTTGCAGAAACACGTTTGTGTTTGTAACCAGTTTCAAACGAGGTTATGTTACTGTAATAATTTGCAGAAAGATGCCCAAATGAAGAAATTTTCCTAATTAAAGACAGGATTGATATATATACCATGGATGCTGATCTATTGTATCTCTCCATGTAACCAGGGAACAGATTCAGTCTTCCTGCTTTTGCTGCTTTCGAGTCTATATCTAAATATTTCCCACTTAGGGTACCGCCACCCAAAGGAGAATATGCTAGTATTCCGACGTTGCAATTTTTTGGGTGGCACACTTCAACAAGGTCAACTTCGTATTTACACCTCACCAGCAAACTATAACTATTCTGGATACTGACTATTTTAGGCAGCCCTTCAATTTTTGCGGTATGCACAAATTCCATAACACCATAAGAAGTTTCATTTGAAACTCCTATGTACCTTACCTAGTAAAACAAAAGAATAAATCAACAATGACCAATGTATTTCACATACGTTAAGTTTTGTAAGTGTTAAATGAAAAAAAAAAAAAAAAAAATTGAATTTACTTTTCCTTCATCAATCAGTTCCTGAAAGGTTCTGAGTTGCTCAGCAAATGGGACACTATCCCTCCATTTTGCATAGTCGTATGTAAATTCACCAAATAAAGCAACGTACCGATCAGGCCTGGAGAAACAAAATGATTCCAGTATTTATTAGGATGTTTGAGATTTGGTGCCTCGTTAATTTTTATGTTTACGTCAAAATCTTGAGTTACGTACTTACACAATATGAACATTTAAACACTAGTATGTTTTTTTCTTAAAAGCATGAAGGAGATATCAATGTAGCAAACCATAACTATTACCAGTGAATTTGTAGCAAGTCGATATAATCTGTATTCAGACGTTTAAGGCTCTTTTCTACACTCTCTTTTATGTTAGCAGCATCAACTCGTAGAACTTTTGCATTGTCACGTATATAGCTGGACCTCTCTGAATAACCACAAACTTTTGTTGCCAAAATCACCTAAGAAGTTAAAAGATTGCGTATAAAGTATACAGTTTGCCCAAATAAAATTCTAGCTTTATATTTGAGAACTATCCATGGGAAATATTACATGCGTTCAAGGTTTGCAATCCAAATGTCACATATAAGGATATCAGTATGTGTAATAAGTAATATAGCAAATAACTAGAAGGCTAGAACGTAATTTACACTATTTTCATGGTGTGAAATTAGCACAGCGGTTGGTGAGTAGTTTTACATACTTTCATATACACCTTCATTCCTAAATTGTATCATGTTATCGTAGTAATGGAGTTGGAATTAGCCTACCCAGAAAACTATAGACGTAATTTTTCCTTATAACTTTTTTTAACAAATATTGGCAATTTAAAGGAAAGATAGCTGAACATGAAAATCAACCTTATCACGTAACTTTCCTTTCATCCAACTTGCAATGTAGAGATCTGTTCTTCCCTGTGTTTCCTTTTTCATTGGGATAGGATACTACAAAGTTACAAAAGAAAAAGGAAAAAAAAAAGAATCAGTTATCACATTGAATTACATATAGCCAATTTTGAATGTGATGCATTCCTGTTAGAGGCTGAATGATATCATATTACAATTTTGTCAAAAGCCACTAACAATAATAATCAAAATTCTGAAAAGCAGAGAAAGCCAATGAAGCCATAGATGGGTAGAAGTGCACCGAGACATATGAGATACTGTCCTCTGCACACTGTGTGTATTCGGTTTTACTGAAGGCCTCTCTTGAAACTTTTAATGAAAAAAGGTTTTTTTTTTTTTTTTTTTTTTTTGGTCAATTCAGCAAACAATGAATCATTTGATCTAATTTAATTACAAATCAAGTCAGCTCATTTTGTTATTTATTTTTGCTTAATTCCAAAGGATGGTGCTTTCTGAAAACATAATGCTTGTCCTACATATATGTGTGCACCATGTATCCAAAATGTGTTAGTAGGTATTTCAAAAATAAAATAAAATCAACTGCAAATTAAGCAACTGACACTTGTAAAACAAACTGCTCATTTTATATGATGAAATATGATATGCTGATAATACAAAATTCTAAATTTACAATTGGCAGTAGCTTTCATCTCTTACAAATTACAATCTAATTCTTTTACAAATTACAATCTACTTTTACAAAAGCAACTGACATTTGTAATGCAAGCCATTAGATTTTATATGATGAGGTACGATATCTTGCTAATGCACAATTCTATATTCACAATCTGCAGTAGATTTCATCTCTTACAGTCAACATCTTTTGCCATGCTACTTAAGTTTCGAAATCAAAATTCTTCCTAAATCATCTAGAAGTTAAATTTAAAATAGAATTGACACAGAAATACAAATATAAAACCATCTTTTCAAAGTAAAAGGTAAAATTGAAATCATAACTTACTATATTGTCACAGTTACTATATCACAGTATTAATTCCAGATTGATTGTGATAAATTACGAGCATACGAATAAATGCATATTTTTAGAGTTTACCAAAACATTATCGCACCGATTACGACTAATGCTACTTCGATGGAGATACATTGAACGATGAGAGAAATAATAAAATAGAAGTTGAAAGAAAGCATAAACCGGAAGAAGAAAAGAAAATCTGCATTGTTGAAACAAACGGTACGATGATAAAGACAACATGTAATAATTTGATATCATTTTGGCACCTAATAAACAATAAATTGTGAATAAACAATAGATAATGATGCTCGACAGTTAATCCTTAGAGGATACAACAAAATATACTCTCGACGAGATGAGTCCGAACGAGAGTAATATTTGAGATATTTGAATATTTGATATTAACGCCTCATTAGAGACGATGATCGCATGACATTAGAGACTAGCTGCATGTTAGTCTGTCCTTCAAGATATCCAGATTCAAGACAGACGCGTGTTGTCTATCCATGACATTAGAGACTTGTTGTGAGCTTGTCTGTCATTCTCACATAAGAGCATATAGGCGAGAAATCTTCTTTTTGGAAGTACACTATGATAATGATAATTATTGCCAGCATGAAAATAATTTAGAACATTTAGTAAAAAATATAACTACAACGTGTTGACACTCTGTTTCGGTAACCAATTGCAAACAATGTACTAGAATGTTATGAACACTGAAATCGAATATATTCCAGTTTTTGTTGTCTCATGATAATAGTAATTATATATAGTCGCCTGACTATTGTGGCGACCACAAAAAGTTCTGGATTATACTTATCTTACACGTTCAAGTTCAAATCAAGTAATATCATGCATACCTTATATGTTTGATTTACCATTTTTTGGTTAATATATTTATGTACTTTTCATTTTCGAGTTATTTCACATCAATTTGAAATTGTGGCAAGACCTTCAAATGAGGCTGATTGGAATAACATTGAACGTTGACCATAATATATATATATATATATATATATATATATATATATAATTTTATGTTCATCGTCTTATTAGCATGGATGTGAACATCAACCTAACATAATTAATAATGGCAGGGTTAAAATTATGATTGTACTGACAATTGTGGTTCCACAGCAATCAGTTTGACGTGTAATGTTCTGTACATGTTATATTGAGAACTACCCAACGAGCTTTATGAAAAATAAGGACTAACCTTGCACCTTTGATCGTTGAGGATTTAACCCATCCATTTCCGAACTATATTTATACAAAACAATCTAATTTCTTAAATCTGATCAGTAATATGATTCAAGATATTTTAAAAAATATTTAAAAAAAAAAGGAAATTGAGAATTCTTTTGGCTAACCCCAAACAGTTGGGAAAAAAGCAAGGAAGATGATCCTGATGATGAAGAAGAATTGACATTGGTCTATCACCATAGATTTATCTCGAAATCTTTATGACTATAATATCTGACGATTTAAGTCACAACTTTATGAGACTGAGCTAGTAACTTATAGATTTATTCTTCCTCAAACTAAGACAAAACCACAAGCGCTAAATTACTACCACTAATATTAGTATCTTTTATGTCTCAACTGTCAAAATAATTTTAAGCAATGGCTTAGATAAAAGATCTTTGAGACCAAATTAAAATTAAAAATTGATTTCCTCATCTCTAAAAGTAAAACCAAATTAAGTGGATAAATAAGTACCAATTATTAAGGTAATTAAATAATCTGACTTTTTTTAACCTGATGGTTTTGGATTTAAGTCTCTTAGATGGCACCAGACAATGAATTTCAATTTCTTTTAATCATTTTACAATGAAATCATATTACGATTAAATCGTCATTTTGAACTTTTTTCCTTATGAAGTTCTAAATATTTGTCTCAATTTTTGGAACAATCTCGACCTATCCAATAAATAGTTAAAACTGAGTATCATTTTATATAATTATATATGTTTATAGGGTATTTATGCAACGTCAGAGTACCCAATAATTATCCATAAGCACTAGCAGGGAGGACAATTAAACGTAACAAGATGAACAAGGGGAGAAAAAAATTCCATATGTCCGTTTTTCAACATGGAATAGAAGATCAATTTACTCTTAACTATTTCCCTCCTCAAACTATCATCCCATCAACCAGTAAAAACACTGTTCCAAGAACTACTAAATCCTCTATGATTCCATCCACTACCTTGCCCTCTATTTAATCGTCATTATAGTCTCCAACTGCTTTCATCTTCTTCTACTCCTATCCTCTTTCTAAACTCTACATGATTTTATCCCTAGTTCAAATTGGCAAAAACGTTGAAACCTGAATTCAGAGTGCTTAAAGAAAAGAAAAAAATTTAAGTGCCAAAATTCTTTACAAATAGGGCTGGCAACAGATACCCGAAAAATCCGATATTCGTCCGCATCCGTATTCGAAAAACAGATAAATATCCGATATCCCAAAAAACGGATGCAGATACGGATACATAGATATCTGCATCCGAAAATTATCCGTCCGAATATTTTTAACATTATGCTCAAAATTGTATGTATTTTAGTACAATGAATCGGATTTATTTATTGTTTTACTAAGTCGAATGTTTATATCATATGCACTAAATGCATATTAGTTACTCTAACCTATTTAATTTCATCATATATGCTTATTTTTAATACTTTAGTGATCAAAGAAATTGAAAAACAATTATGTTAAACTATAAATTTTCATTTATATTTCTTGATCTATCGATCTTTGGCGGATAGGATAATTATCCGATATCCGTCCGTATCCGCGGATACGGATATCCGATATCCGAAAATGATTTCGGATACGGATACGAATACGGATATAGCACTATCCGTATCCGAATGTATCCGTTGACAGCTCAAAAAAAAAAACAATTGAAATTGAAATTATAGGATTTAGGTCTGTGACAAGGTTTTGCAAAATGTAACAGTGAGAATACGTATTCAAGAGGAAGAAGTAAAAACTGAAAACGGATGAGGATAAAATATGAAATTTGTATTTTCGTTTTAATTGAAAACCAAAAAAAAAAAAAAAATGGTAAGGATTAAAAACTGAATATGTGTTATCTTTTTAAGAGAATCAATTTTTTAAGTACAGACAGTTACATAAAATATCACACTAAATTATGGAAATTGGATAGCTAGATTATTACAAAGTTGAGAAAAAAAATTATTCATTTTTTGTATGAGAAAAAAATTCCCAAAATGATTTTTAGTGTTAACATGAACCTGTTTTAAAAATGGTTAAAAAAACTAAAATTTGACTTTAATAGGATCCTGCCAGAGTCCCCCCCCCCCCCCCTCCCAAACAAGAATGATAATCCTAAGTACAACATTCATGATCACGTCGGAGGCTTTAAAGCAAAACAGTTAAATTTACAAAAAAAAGACGGTAGAGATTATTTTAAAGGTTAAGGTGCAAAAACACTTTTGTTTAGATAACTTTCTATACTTATTTACTTATTTATTATTACTTTGGTCTCACTTTTAGAGTTAATATAAATCAAATTTTGATATCTAATTCAATCTCCAAAGATTTTTTTTCTTTTTCAATCTAAATCACCGGATTGTAAAACATAAATGAGATCATTTGAGACACAAAAACACCAAAATTTGGTTTAATGATATTAATAATTTAAACCTTTGTAGCTTGACCTCAATCTGGTCTTGGTTTGAGAAATATCAAAACTAGTTTTTGGTCACTCACTCGGGCTTAAAAGCTTTATCCTAAACTTCTAGATTAGATATATGAATGGATGATTACACACACGCGCGCGCGCGCGCGCGCGCACGCGAAAGCTGTAACAGAAAAGAAAATTTTGCCCAAAAAATATATTTTACGACTGCTCAATTTTTTTACCAGTTTGTTTCAATTTTAAGACAAAATATTGTTAGCTCAAGTGTGACATAATTGTTAATTTAATTTACTGCCTTTTACAACTTAAAGCGACTCATGTTACAGTCGTACAGGGTACAGTTCAATCAAGAATTCATATTTGTACAACTAGGACTTCCATATTGTTTTGAGTTTTGGGGTCAAATTCCTTCATCCTCATCTCGACCAGAGTCATGGGGGGCGCACTTTAAAAACAACCTTGCAACCAAAGGTAGCTTCAACATTTCCAACAATTAATTGATGTGAAGTGAACATCCAATATTTTGTTTATTTCTAATGTGCCGGTTAGACATTAGATGAGGCGTAATTAGCATTGTTTATTTCTAATGTGCCAGTAAAACAGCAAATTTAATCATGTTGTAATTAGCATTGTTTTAAAAAGCAAAAATGTAAGCGAGGCGCTTTCAAGTCCATGAGATGAGGCGTAAGCCTCGAAATGTTTAGGCAGCTTCTCCGGTAAAAGAAAGGCAAAACATATAATGAAATTTGACATAGAATAATATTAAATGCCTAATATTGAATAAGAAAGATGAAGCATGCGAAGCAATTCAAACAAAATGCAATCATTCATAAACATTTAAAGTTCAGTTTGCATGGAGTTTTGGAATTGCAATCGATTCTGGTTCTGGAATTGATCTTGGATCCAGTTTGTGTAATTATATTTGTATTCGAATTTTGTTGGAAAAAAATTGCCTGCTTCCTTGATAATTTTCTTTGCTGGTTATTGAATTAATCATTACTGGAATGAGGTAGAGTTTAGGGTGAGATACATAGCAATTAAAGACTCTCTTTCCCTCTTTTTTTTTTTTTTTTTCCAACACAAAAGGCTTAAGCCTCATCAGCATGAGGTGCTCAGGCTAAAGATTTTTTTTTTTTTTTTTACTTTTTTTTTTTTTTACACACCTCAAACAGCTGAGGCATATGCCTTTTGGATAAAATGCTTCCTGAACTACACCTTGAGGCATTGATGACACACAGATAAAATAATTTCTTTCTAGAGGTGGTAGTTGTGTATAGAACCAAGACAACAAATAGAAAATTTTCTTAAAAAGACAACAAAACCGAAAAACCTCCACTTAGCTCTATACTTTATGTTTCAGGGACATGCACATGAATCTTCTAATTTAAAACTTATACACACTTTAGTAATCAAAATTTTAACCATCTTCTCCAATCTTAATTTTGCAATATTATGGATTTGCTTTGAAATTCAATTCCAACTTGCAGAACTGTTCTCCTCGATCTCCTTAGAAGAAGATAACTTTCCACTTTTCAGTTACATGATGCAAATTTTTACATCTCCAATCATTCTGAAATATCTTATGGTGTATGATGGGAACCAGGTAAATGGGAACTTTTCCGACTCTTGAAATTGACCATTAGCTAAATTTCTTGATTATAGTGACAAATTTTCAAAGAATACGTAGCAGATATATCTGCTTCAGTTAATTTTTAAAATATACACCAGAAAATAGACAAAGAACTTACTGCTTCTGCTGTATCCAATATATTAATCCCATTCTCAAATGAATAACTAAGCATATCATGTGCTTCTTTCTCTGTATTTTGTTCTCCAAATGTCATCTGGAAATTTAAATATGGAAATACTGAAATTAAATCATGGCAATATTTTTTTCAACTCATGTCAATATCGGAACACAAAACTGACCATGCCGGAAAGCAAAATTAAGAAAATGTATTAATATCAATGCGAGATAATTATAAGTAATTACAGTTCCAAGGGTAATTTCACTAATGTTAAGCTCAGAATCCCCTAGCCTTCTGTATTCGAGCTGGCCAGTTCCTTGCTTTGAACTGATTGCCGACATTACTGATCGTCTTCTAAAATTAGATAAAGATAATTTTTTCCTCGGATTGAAGGTAATTGGAATTGGATTGAGAAGCGCGGAGCTCATTTTGAAGTGCAGCTATTGAATCACTGTTACGAATTGGTTTAGGGTCAGGAGGCTATGAACTGGGTGGTTTATCCACAGGGGAAGAGGGTGAAATCCCCCCCTTTTTTTAAGGGCTCAAAATATAAGTACAATTCTAGTTTCTAGCCGCTATGGCGTACACTGATATACACCGACGAGCCGTACAGCAAGGCTTTTGCGTGTGATCATATCAGATGCATCTCGTGCATCCATTAATCTATTCAATAACACTAAAGCAGACCATTTTAAAGTTGTCTTCTTACTTTTAAGAGTTTTCTCTCTACTCCTTAATTCTCTATGAATATTTTATTTTTAAATTAGTTAATTTTTCATTTTATATTTTAATATGCACATTTCAAAGTTTTCACAATTATTTATTATCAGTTAGCT
Source organism: Allium sativum (assembly GCA_030737875.1). Taxonomy (NCBI): domain Eukaryota; kingdom Viridiplantae; phylum Streptophyta; class Magnoliopsida; order Asparagales; family Amaryllidaceae; genus Allium; species Allium sativum. Next base: position 516,205,307 of record CM060912.1, read on the forward strand.
CCTAAATTTTATATGTAAGTCCACATATTTAAATTAGTTAAAAAACCCCAAAATTTAAGTAATTAATACTTCTTTAAATGCTAACAATGACAAAATTAATTTTTTGGCTCTAAATTTGCCTACACTTCAAATTTTTCTATTATCATTTTATCTATCTGAATTCTTTTCTAACATTTCACATTTAGTACCATATTTTACAAATAATTACATAATATACAAACTATTTAAATAACTTTAGCAAACTATTGTTCATTGGTTTGCCTAATAAATCAAATCAGGATTAACCATATTCATGGTAATAAAAATGAAAAAAAATCAAATATATAGACACGTCATGGCATAACATAAATTATACACATAAATAACTATCACAAGTTCAAAGTTAAACTTATTTGCGTTAATATATTTGCCGTGTATTGCATTGTAATATTAATCCCGAACGTCTACATTTTAAAATTCATTTAGTTATTTACGAAGCACTGCACAGTATTACTAAACATTGTATTTTTAAGTCAATATGTTTAAATTAATTAAATAATTTTGAATTTAAAAAATGAATTCAGTCAATAAATCATTGTTTGTTCATCTAATAGCGCTAAGTGTGATGTTTTAAAATGTACACCATGTTCATATCAACAAAAATGGCAAAATCTGCTTTTTTTTTTTCAAATATAAAATTTAATAAGTCACATGGTTTAAATAATATATGTAAACAATAATAACAAGCTTAATATGTTATACACTTATCTCAATAAATCTATGCTAAATTGAAGAAAACAATTTCTGCTTTAAATATCTACATTTTAAACATTTCTACAATTATTTGTTAAATCGCCTCAATTCTTTTGTGATATTTTATATTTCAATCCATATGTCTAAACTACTCATGAATCTTAAATTTTAATTATTTAAATAATCTTAGATAGTATTTAATTAGTTCATTTTTCTAATAGCTTCTAAAAATGTTTGTTAATTTTACAATGTATATCCATATTAAAAAAAGGTGTTTTCCATGCAACTATAAAGATGTATAAATTACATAATATCAACTATGTATATGACAATAATAACAAAGTTAATTTGTAAATTAGTCATGATTCATTTTTGTGAAGAATTTAGCATATATTATATCATAAAATTCTTTTTGAACATCAATAACTTCACAACAAATTTATACTTTTTTGCAAATTTCTTTTTTTTTCTTCATGTTATGTTATACATTCATAATCTTATATTTAACTTATTTAAACAAATTCTATTAGATAATATTGTTAATTTATCTAATAAATTACTGACATACATTAATTTAACATGTATAACTATATTAACAAGAATGACTGGAAAAATTCTCAAAGTTATAGAACATAAATTACACACAAAGAATAATAATAATTTTAATCAATAGTTTATGTATTTCACATCAAAATTATCATATATTGCGTAATAAAGTTTTTATTTTAACATTAAAATAATAAATACTATTTTAATAATACTCGTGTGTAATGCACAGGTTACACACTGATTATGTTTTTAAAGATTGAACGTGCTTAACACATCTTACATAATACAAAAGCAAAAGCCACTGAGGCCACGTGGCAGCACCAGTACCACGTTAATCGTTTTCCCGTCAAAACCTTCTTACTAATAAAAAAACATCTATAATTATTATTAGGTTTAGTTTTCAAGGCACATAGTCACTTTTTAATAATAATAATAAACATCTGCATATATTACTGTGTTTGGTTTCCAAGGCGCGCACAACCATCGTTTACTTCAAATTGAAGCTTTTTAGGTCATAATCCCATTGTTCTCATTAAAACTACCGACTCATTTCTCCATAATCTCACTTCTTTATTTCCGTTTCAGATCTCCATTTTCTTCACGTTCTCCTTCTCCGCGCTCTCGTTAACTGTTCTGAAAAACTTGGTACCCATCTTCATCCCCCATTTTCTTCAAATTCCAATATCCCCTTCATTATCTTCTTATCCCTATCGTAACCTACAGAGGCAATCGATTGGTGATTCTGATAAAGAGGAACTGAACTACTACATCCAAAGGTAAGGAGAACATACTAAAGTTGTTGTTTTGACAGTTTCATTGGTTAGGTTTGTTTCCTATAGGATATCAAAGTTTGTTGAAATCCAGTAAGAACTGACTTGATTATCGTCGTATGCATAATATTGATATATTTCACATTATAGTGCTTTTAGATGTGGAAATGGTTAGATTTTGGGCATAGTTAACCTTGATTGGGAAGTTGTTGATTTCTCATCAAGGAATGACGCAATGTTCACGGACATGGTAAATGTGTTGCCATTGGAGAGGTAAAAAAAATTCTATTTTGTTTTATTTTAGTTTACCACAATTTCTGTTTTTTTTTCCTTAACCAAATGATGTTTTGTTTACAGTTTTCGTGTGGTGTTCACGGACATGGAAATTGTGTTTTCATGGGAGAGGTATAATTTTTTTATATTGTTTTCTTTTAGTTTACTGCTAATTACGTTTTTATTTTTAGGAATTGTCTTCAATTTACTACTATCAATTTCATTACCTCGATGATATTTTACAATTATCTTACTGCAAATGAACTTTCTTCTCTTTGGAGCAAGTTGTTGTATAAGATACGTCAATTTAAACCCACATAGTTGACTATATATTATTTGCTCTTATCCTCAGCTTTATATGCAACCTTCTTGCTAAACTCTTTCTCAAAATTTATCATGGCTACGGAAATTGAAACATGATGAAAGTGATGTGCTATATTCACTGCTACCAAGAACTGCAGGAACAATATGTTCAAATGCCAGATGCTGACAACGTTGCTTTCCAGGTTGAGATCAATTAGCCTTTGACCTTGATTATTAACAGCGGGCTTAATGTAAGTAATTGTTTGTTTTCCACTCATGGTTTTTACTAAATTTCATTTGTTCTATTTATAATAATAGAAATAACGAGTTGATTATATTTAATTCCTGCAATTTTAGGTTATAGTTATTGGTCAGGTTATACTGTCTAAGTGAAACGGTTATTCCTTGCAATTTTAGTATTAAATTCTCGAGAGAAATCATTTATACGGTCTGAGTTCCAATAGTAATCAGTTTACAATGACAAACATGCTGCAGTTATCTTCTGAAATGCCCCGAACTTCTCCGATCTTCGAAGATACGGAAAAGGCCGGATTGAGTTGAGAACACGACAATCAGAACACAAACAGAAGAACACTTCATTGCTATTACAACAATTTACATCAGAGTACAAGAATATAACAAAGTATGAATAAATATTATACATCAGAAAAATATCAGAGATTTAAATTACATTAGCAGCGGAAAAATAATACATAACACAACTGAAAGAAATACACGGATACAAAGCTTTCCGAATATAGCTCCAGCTGAAATCCAGGATCCTGTGAATATAATATCTGCAAAAACCCAACTACTAGCTGCCCGTGTGGAAAATAGTAGCACCCAGAGGTTAGATTAAAACAATAAACTCCAGGTCAGTCATGGGACTGGTATGAGAAACTCTTCATTTAAAATTAATTTATATAAATGATAAGGCAGATCACAGGACCACGCCGCTAACGCGGAACTGGTCTACCCCTATGAATTCCAGTGCACAAACAACAACAAATAATAGAGATATGGTTCTACAATGCATTAATCAACATGCAATTTTCCAATCTACCCGTTTAGATTAATCACCACACTTAGATTTTCCAAATCCAATTCACTTTACTGAAATTATTCCTTTGGACTTTATTTCTCGATTTCTCATTTCAAATAATTTGAAATACATATCTAGCTTTTATATCAAAGTAAATTTCACTTCGGGATCTCAAACCAAATCATTTGGAAATATGAATTCTAGATCATCACAATGCATACAAACAAGTATGCAACCAAATATCGGGAGGTTTCTCCCATTAACAAGGCAAAGGGCATGCACCTAAGCAACTCGATATATATGTGCACCTCCCACGATGGAGCAGGCTACACTGACGATGCACCTCCCACACATGGAAGCATACACCGCCCAAGGCCATTTATGGCTATAACACCCATACTTTTAGTCATATGGGTTACCTGAATCTTTAGCCACATACTAAATTATTTCACATCCCGAAGTAGGGAAAATCATTTCACAACATAATAATCGCAAATACTTTCAAACTATAGTATTTCACATTAGCAATTCGCACATATGATCAGCCACTATTAATCACATAACCTTTGAGCTTATATGTCTCAAAGAAGGGTGTTAAGTAAGAGAATAAATTCTCCGCAACTAAACAGATACGTTATCAATAGCAACTAGTCGGATACGCGATGAACCACAATGTAAAACCATAATACACTTCCAAATATTTCGAAATCATCGGGTTTAGCCCTCAAAATCCTTTATGTTTTATAAAACATTTTATAAAACGTTCCCTGTCCAAAATAGGGAATACTATTCTTTTCACTTAAGAAATCTCATTTCAAAATCATTGAAAACATTCCCTGTCCAAAATCGGGAATAACACTTCTTTCCATTTAAGGAAATCCCATTTCAAAATCGTTCATTAAATTTTGAAATAAACAATATCGCTAAGCACCTTATAATCAAATCGTGAAGTGTTTCACAAGGTGTTAGCACACAGATATTTTTACCCAAACCAATGCTAAATGTAAAAGTACATTCTGCTCATAAACTGGTCGAGCACCATCCAAACAATCAATCAACCACAACCAATATCGAAAACCAAGTAAATTTGGTTCAATCACATCACGTTTTTTGGTAAATTCAATTACCATTTATTCATTCATAATCTAATTAAAGATTTATTCAAACTCCAATTGGTTTCAATCCCAAAAATCCTTTCTTATTGATTGTTCAACTTTTTGGAAATTAATCTTGCTTTAACTGGGTTAAAGAACCAATGTCATTTAAACACGGCTAAGAAAAACTCAAAATTCAATTTGATATTAAATATAAGGCTTTGAATAAAAATTGTATCGGCTTATATTCAACATCAAATTCTGAAACCAACAAATATCATATTGGAATAACGATGTATATATCTTCCAAATTCCTCAACAATATCTGTATAATCACAGAATCCAATATAGAAGTATTCCGAAGATTATTTCTATTCGAATCCATTCCAATTCATATATTGCAAATTCTGGTTCAATTAACACCATTTCTCAATCCAATTTATTTATTTAAAAACATTGGATTTTTATTCTAGTTAATAACTAGTTCATTCAGTTAAAAATATCTTCTATCTTTTCAAATATGGATTTTTTCATCCAAAATCTTTCCAAATCAATAATTATGTTTTTACACAATTTTTTCACATTTTTAATAAAATTATTAAGACCCGTACAGTCGGTTTCCAATAACGGCCACCGAACTGCATCCATGACGACCTTTTCCAATTTTGATTTGGACATAATTCCAAATCCAACCATTAGATTTCAAATATCTTATATTCATTGGAAATCTCTTTTCAATACGAATCCAACGGTTCCGGTTTTAGGAGAATCCGACGGTCGGATCTCCTGTTACATCAATTTAAAGTTAATGGTCGAAATTCGCAAACAGTCGTTGCGCGACGCGTTCTATTCAAGCCATTAAATATGATATATATATATACACACCGTCGATTTCAATCCAAAACATATTTTATAAATCGTTTTAAAATTCATTTTAAAACGATTTCAAATTCATTTTCAATTTTAAATCAAAATTGAATATTCCATGTCATGTCAATTTTATACAGTGCATATATATGTTAAAAAATATATTTTTAGCAATTTAATAATTATTCCATTTCACGACCATTTTATATATCTCATATATAAGCTAAAAATAATATTTATAGTGAACAAAAATTTATTTCATTAAATGACCATTTATATATCGCATATATAAGCAAAAAATAATTTTTTTAGCAAACAAATATTTATTTCATTAAATGACCATTTTATTTATCGTATATATAAGCTAAAAATTATATTTTCAATGAACAATATTCATTCCATTTCATCGCATTCCAATTTCTATACATCGCGTATATATTTTATTCACATCTCATATATGTATATATATATATTATTCACATTGCATATATATTTTTTATTCACATCGCATATATATATTTATTCACATCTCATATATATATATTTTTTATTTGCATCTCATATATATATATAAATATATATTGTATTCACGTCTCATACATATATATATATATATTATTCACATCTCATATATATATTGTTCACATCGCATATATATATATATATATATATATTGTTCACATCTCGTATATATATTTTATTCACATGGTATATATATATATTTTTTTTATTCACATCGCATATATATTTTAAACAACACACACATATATATAATTTTCACAACGCATATATATATATATATATTTTATTTTATACAACACACATATCACATAAATCATCCATGGTTTAACAAAAAATAGTGTTAGAAGCTACTAAGCCCCGTCTACAACCTATGATATAATTACATAACAAAAATAGTTGAGTGAGAAAGTATGACGGCCCGCCCCGCACTAGCTGACATTTCCAATGAAAGTGTGTTGTGCTGATGTCCAACCAGCACAGGACGGTCGCCAAAGAAAGGAAAAGAAGGGAATTTGAACTAGCAAGGAACCTGTAGAATGTCTCACAACGCATGGAATAAAATATAATAATAACATACTTGACATAAAACAGGCGAGACAGTGCATAAGCAGAAAACTAAACCATGATAACAACGGAAAATTCAAAATACAGCTTATGTTCCACGTCATCATTATTACAACTTTTCAAACTGTCTCTAAAGCAAAATAAGAAAGGTACACTACTAATGCCCAAAGCAGTGACCAGCAGCGACACAGGGAGAATATTTATATATATCATACGTGGAAGCCTCCTGCTCGTCTCCGGTACAGCTACTCGTGCATACCATCTAACCTATCTCTAGTCTGCCCGTTTAAGAGCACCCAGAGTAATACGAAGAGACATAAAACTCTGGGTCAGACAAAAGTTTGGTATGAGCGATAAGCAGCAAAAACAGAATAATAACATGTATACTAAATCATACCTTAACCTGGACCTGCAACCAAAAAGTTAGCACAACAGGATGTACAATACTCTAAGGTGACACTAACATATGGTGTAAAGATAACAAGGGATGGGTGTACATGTCATAGTGATGGCAAACAATCAAGCATAGCAACCATCCTCACATCTCTCACTCAGTGCGTAAAGCATACGATATCCACTACTTTGACCGCCCAAATCATTTGCTATGATCATTCTACCCCATGGAGTCATGGCGACTCCACTGCACTGATCCATAGCCACTAGTCCTTGCTACGTCCACTCGGCCCCCATGAAGTCATGATGACTCCACTGCACTAGCTCATAGCCTTGCTACGATCACTCTGCCCCATGGAGTAATAGCTACCCCACTGCACTGATCCGTAGCCTAACAATCGTCTCTCGGTGGTGAATCAAAGCTATGGACGTCAACAACTCCTTAGCACACGTCCCGCAGCAAAGTCAAATTGTGAAGTTCACCCATTGGTTCCCATCTGGATCCTGGGTTACAACCTCCCATTTGGACTACCTTTGAATCTCGGGTTTTGGTTTCCTCCGGATCGGTTCGGTCCTTCAGTCATCATCGGTTCCGTTCGGCCATCCTGGTTCAGTTCGTGATCACCTGCTTCGGATCGGATTGCTTCATACGGGTCGGGTCGTGTTGACCCCATCGGTTCGGGTCGGGCTTCTCCACTTGGGTTGGCCCATACGCTTCTTCTTCTGGTGGTTCGGTTCACAGTAGTTCCCTGGTTCGGATCATGAGCTTCTGTTTGGTTCGGGGCTTCTGGTCCTTGGTTGGCACTCCGGTTCGGGTCGTTGCATGAAGGACACGAGTGGATCAGTTCATGGTCACCGTCCACGAGCGGGTTGGTTCGGAGAATTCCAGATGCAGGCGGTTCGGGTTGTGGGATGCTCCACAAGCAAGTTGGTTCGTGCCCTCCTCCACCGATCTGATTCGGTTCGGGTCAAATTCATGCAACTTTTCCAGCGACTGTTTTACGCCATACGACGGCGTTTTTGACCACTCTAACTTTTCTAATCAACCACAAAGCATACCATACAGTCATAGCAACATAGAGAATCAACAATAAGCACTAAAACAACAACTTAACATGTCAATATGGATCAAACATACCCAAAAACCTATGTTTTCCCCTTAATCCCCCTTAATCATGTTTAAGCATACAATTAGCAAAACTTATTCAAATTAACCCAAATTTCTATCAAAGCCCTAAAATAATATTTTAGAATTTTACAAATTTTTCCAGATTTTTCTGAGCTAAAATTTCGCTAATTAACACTAATTAACCCTAATCAACCGTAATTAGTGAGAAACTATGCAAATCACTCACCTTAGCCACAAATAAAACTTAGATCTGAAAATATCTATGATTTGGGTTGAATCACTATGCAACATAGCAGCTCTATTCCCAATTTGATGCTAATTTTCCTTTATTAGATGTAGATTAGGCTAAAACTTAATTAAATGGTGATTAGAAGGTGATTTTGGGTGTTGGAGATCATTGTTAGGGTTAGAGAAATGTTTTAGGCGGCTGAGAAAATGAAAATAGATCGTTTTCCTACTGTTCTTAGCCTTCCAATAACACTAATCCCGAAATGGGTTATGGACCCTCTTGCTAATCACCCTAATTAGGCCCGGTTAAGCTGTTTTTCACCTTCTAAACATTGTTTCAGCCATCTCTCCCAAACGGTGAGTCTGTTTGGCTAATGTGACCACTCTACGGAAAGGTAAACCATCATTCGGATCTAGTGGAAGTGGTTTTAGGTCAAAACTCCTTACCAATCAAAAGGTATGGCCGAAGCAAGATCAGTTAGGGGCAAAACGGTCATTTAAAAATCGACAAAAATCATGAACATGGGAAATGATCCCAATAGTTATCTCCCAAAGTTACATAGCTATACAACTTTGCATGAGAAATAAATAAATATTCTACGATCCCCTGATGTGTAGAATGCGGATCGTTACATTCTTCACACCTTAAGAAATTTCGCCCCCGAAATTTCTTAACTAAGAAACTGGAAAAAGGATCCCGCATGCCTACCAACCATTCACAACAATCAAACATACAAAACAACAAACAAGTCTATCCTAGCATGTGGAAAACTAAATTGCAATTAAAATCTTACTAGGCAAAGAGTTCTGGATACGCCTTCCTAATGTTCTTCTTTGTCTCCCAAGTACTGTAACAACCCGCATTCTACGCATCGGAGGATCATAGAATATTTATTTCTTTCTTATATGAAGTCGTATGGTCATGTGGCTTTGGGAAACGACCATTGGGGTTATTTCCCATGTTCGTGATTTTTACCGATTTTTAAATGACCATTTTGCCCCTAGCTAATCTTGTTCCGGCCATAGCTTTTGATTGGAAAGGAATTTTGACCTAAAACCACTTCCTTTAGATTTGTCTGATGGTTTACCTTTCCGTAGAGTGGTCATAATAGCTAAACGGACTTACCGTTTGGGAGATATGGCTGAAATAAGGTTTGGAAGGTGAAAAACTGCTTAACCGGGCCCAATAGGGTGATTAGTGAATGGGCCCATAACCCATTTCGGGATTAAGGGTTATGAGGAGGCTGAAAAGAGTTAGGATTTCACTCCATTTCAGTTTTCTAGCCTCCACTTACCTCTTAGAAACCCTAAAAATGGCCTCTAACCTCTAAATCACCTCCAAACCACTTTCTAATTAAGGATTAAGCTTAGCAACATCAAATCAAGGGGGGTCTTCACCAAATCAAGATTAAAGCTGATGTTTAGCATTGGTATTTGCGCCATATCAGAGATCTATTTCAGATCTAAGGTTTATTTGTGGCTAAGGTGAGTGATTTGCATAGTTCCTCACTAATTATGGTTAATTAAGGGTAATTAGTGTTAATTAGCCAATTTATGCATGATAAAAATTTGGAAAAATATTTATAAATTCTTAAATGATGTTTTAGACCACTGTTAGAAATTTGGGTTAATTTGATTAAGTTTTACTAATCATATCACTAGTTTTGCTTAAACATGCTTAAGGGAAAATATAGGGTTTTGGCTATGTTTGATCCATTTTAACCTATCATAATGATGTTTTTGTGTTTGGGGTCATTTCTATTTGTTGTTATGACTGTATGATGTGCTTTGTGATTGATTAGAATAGATGGGATGGTCGAAAACGCCGTCGAGTGGCGTAAACAGTTGCTGGAAAGAAGTGCAGGAATTTGGCCGATTCGGATCGGATCGGAGAAAAGAGTCCGAACCGAACCGCCCTCCAAGTTGTTGTATCCACGAGGCGATCTGGACCCGAACCCCGACCCGACCTGCCCTTGTGTGCTACTCCGACCCGAACCAATACACTATGGAGAAGCTCGAGAGGCTCGACCCGATCTGGAGTGCTTGGGGAGAAGGATCCGAACCGATGGGAGGAAGTCATCCGATCCGAACCGATGGGGGAAGGCCATCCAATCCGAACCGATGGGGGAAGGTCATCCGATCCGAACCGATCTGAAGAGGGTGCTACGAATTGAGATGGATCCGAGCCTATATGATAATCAAGAACTAAAGGAAGACCGATCCGGTGATGACCAATAACCCGAGATGCAAAGGTAGTCCAAATGGAAGTTAGAGCTCAGGATCCAGTTGGGAACCAATGAGTTCACTTCATAGTTGGGCTTTGCTCCGGGACGTGTGCTAAGGAGTTGTCGACATTCGTAACTTCGATTCACCACTAAAAAGGAATGATGGGCTACATATCAGTGCAGTACAGTCATCACGACTCGAGGGGCAAAGTGATCGTAGCAGGACTACGTATCAGTGCAGTAGAGTCATCATGACTCGAGTGGCAAAGTGATCGTATAAGACTATGAGCCAGTGCAGTGGAGCCATTATGACTCCATGGGGCAGGGTGGACATAGTAAATGATTAGTAAGGCTATGAGCCAGTGCAGTGGGATATGTACGACTCCATGTGGCAAAGTGGACATTGCGAAGGATTTGTGGCTATGGATCAGTGCAGTGAAGCCGTTGTGACTTCATGGGGCAGAGTGATCATAGCAAAGTATTGGGTGATCGAAGTGGTGGATATCGTATGCTTTACGTACTGAGTGAGAGATGTGAGGATGGTTGCTATGCTTGATTGTTTGCCATCACTATGACATGCACACCCCCACCCCCGTATGCTTGTATACCATATGTTAGTGGTACCTTAGAGTGTTGTACAGTATGTAGTGCTAACTCTTTGGTTGCATGTCCATGTTCAGGTATGGTTTAGTATACCTGTTATTGTTCTGTTTAGCTGCTTAACGCTCATACCAGACTTTTTGTCTGACCCAGAGTTTTATGTCTCTTCTTATTACTCTGGGTGCTCTCACGAGCAGACTAGAGACATGTTAGCTGCTGATGCACGAGTAGCTGATTCGGAGGCGAGCAGGAGGCTTCCACGTATGATATATATATATATATATATATATATATATATATTCTCCCTGTGTCGTTGGTGGTCACTACTTGGGCATTAGTAGTGTACCTCCCTTATCTTGCTTTTGCTTTTAGAGACAGTTTGAAAAGGTGTAATAATGATGATGTAGAACATAAGCTGTATTTGGATTTTCCGCTGCTATGATAGTTTGTTTTCAGCTTATGCACTGTCTCACCTGTTTTATGTCAAGTATGTTGTTATTATATTTTGTTCCATGCGCTGTGAAACGTTCTACAGGTTCTTTATTGATTCTTCGTCTTCTTCCTTTCCTTCTGACGACCGTCCCGTGCTAACTGGACATGTGTACAGCGCTCTTTTGGAGTAAATGTCGGTTGGTGCGGGGAGGGCCGTCACATTTGGTATCAGAGCTCTAGGTTGCGTAGTTAACCTAGGAAAAGACACCAGGGAGAGATAGTACGTATATGAGAGTGCATATTTGTGATTACTCTGGTTTTCAAAAGCTATATATATACTATTAGTATAGCTAAGGATGAAGTCGCACTGCACTAGCACCACTATGGAGATGGTTAATCGTTCTCTTTTATAGATTGAACGATGAGCCAATACGCAAGAGGTGCTGGTAGAGGAGCCAATAATGGGAATGTTGCTGACATGATGGCAATGTTTACTAACCTCATGAGAGAAATGCTTAGGGATGTGCAGGGGGAAGCTCCCAATGCCGGTAATGGTGGTGGTCCAATAGTGCAGGCGCCTAGGGTCGATTTTGCCAATCTATGCAAGAATTACACTAACCTTGGTGGGAAGCCGTTCCACGGGACGGAGTCGGCCACGGATGTTCAGGATTGGTTGGATAGCTGTGATCGTATCTTCGATGACTTGGGTATCGAGGATGCGATGAAGAGAAGGCTAGTGTCTCGTCAGTTGCAAGAGCGAGCGATGAATTGGTGGAATGCTACTAAGACAGCCACTCCAGAGGATCAGGTTACTTGGGATCAGTTTAAGGCTCGCTTTAGCGACAAGTTTATCCCAGCTGCTCAGATGTCGGAATTGTTTAGGAAGTTCTTGGAGCTTAAGCAGAATGGTAGTGCAGTCTCGGACTATATTGCTGAGTTCAATACCTTGTCGAAGTATGGATTATCCCTTATCGATACTCCTGAGAAGAAGAATGAGAAGTTCATTACTGGTTTGGATGGATACTTGGGGGATAGGCTTATCAACCACATCGATGAGACTTTTGAATCGATTGTGGGGAAAGCTTTGAGATCAGAGAGTCTTTACCCTAAGTCAAAGACTGAGGTTGCATCTGCAGAAGGGCTGAAGCCACAAGTAGGCGGTGGTGGCAAGAATAACACTCAGAACAAGAGGAAGCAGAACCAAACTAAGGATGGCCAGAAAAAAGAGCAAGAAAGATGTCGAGTGCTTCAGCTATGGTAAGAAGGGCCATTATGCTAAAGAGTGTCGGGCCAAGCCAGCGGATAGGAAGTGCTACAACTGTGGCCAAGTGAGAAATCATAAGGATAAATGTCCACAACCTCTTAAGGAGAAGCTGATTGTGAAATCATATGCTATCGGTGCTATTCCTTCTTCGTCGAATGCCCCAACCGCGGCGGAGAAAGGAAAGAATGTCGTCATTCAAGGTATGCTTTCTATTCATGATGTACCTGTTCGAGTTTTGTTTGATACTGGGGCTTCCCGTTCCTTCATAACTAGTGACCTAGTAGATAGGTTGGGACTGGAACCCGAGATAGTCGATAGACCGTTGGTTGTGACGAACCCGATTGGTGGTTCGACGAACCTTAGTATGATTTGCCGAAATTTGGTTTTATCGAGTCATGGATGTATGTTTGTTTGTGATTGCTTTGTTTTGGGCTTTACTGGGTATGGTATTATATTGGGGGTCGATTGGCTCCAAAGATACCGGGTGGTGGTAGACGGTGAGGGCTTTTTGGTGACAATTAGGGCGGATGATGGGCGGAGGGTAGCGTTTGGTAGTCTACCTAGTGATGGGGTAATGGATAGTTTTATAAATTCCCTCGACATCCTGCATGATGAGTTGTCAGATGTGCCTGTGGTTGGCTAGTATCCGGACGTCTTCGAGGAAGTGACCGGGCTTCCACCACACCGAGAGATTGAGTTCCGTACTGATTTAGTGAAAGATGCCAGACCTATAGTGATGCCACTTCGTCGTATGGCACCAAGGGAGCAGCGAGAGCTCGGGGTGCAAATAAGCGATCTTTTGAAGAAGGGGTTTATTAGAAGAAGTGTCTCCGGGTGGGGAGCACCAGTTGTGTTTGCCACTAAGGCAGATGGTTCCCTTCGTTTGTGTGTGGACTATCGCGAGTTGAATAAGGTGACGAGGAAGAATAAATATCCTCTACCGCAGATAGATGATTTGTTTGATCAACTGGAAGGAGCAAGAGTGTTCTCCCAGTTGGACCTCGCGACAGGATTTCATCAGGCCTGAGTAGCGGCTGAGAGTGTTCCGAAAACGGCATTTAGGACGCCGTCTGGATTCTTTGAGTGGTTGGTCATGCCATTTGGGTTGACCATTGCACCAGCATACTTCGTGGATCTTATGAATCGAGTATTTAGAGATCAGTTGAACAAGTTTGTTCTTGTGTTCATAGACGACAACCTTGTTTACTCAAGGATAGAGGAAGAACACAAGGGACATCTGAGGATAGTGATGGAGGTGTTGAGAAAACACCAATTGAAAGCGAAGTTTTCTAAGTGTCATTTCTGGAGGAGGGAAGTGAGATTCTTGGGCCATGTTGTTTCAGAGAGTGGTATTGTCGTGGACCCTGCGAAGGTGGCTACGGTACAGGATTGGTCTACGCCCAAGAATGCAAAAGACGTAAGAAGCTTCTTGGGGTTAGCTGGATATTATCGTAAGTTTATCCAGGACTTCTCCAAGATAGCAGCACCGTTGACTCAGTTGACTAAGTAGAATCAAGCCTTCATCTGGGACGGAGTGTGTGAGAATGCATTCAAGAGTCTAAAAGAAAGGTTGACACGTGCGCCAGTATTAGTCATTCCTAAAGGGAATGAAGAAATGACGGTATACACGGATGCTTGTCGTACCAGACTAGGTGCTGTATTGATGCAAGGAGGTAGGGTTGTAGCTTATGCTAGTCGGCAACTAAAGCCGCATGAGAAAAAGTAACCTACCCATGATTTGGAACTGGCAGCGATCGTATTCGCGTTGAAGATGTGGAGACATTATCTCTTGGGAGAGAGATTTGAGTTGTTTACCGATCATAAATCGTTAAAGTATCTCTTCTCTCAAAAGGATCTAAATCTCCGACAGCAGAGATGGTTAGAGTTCTTGGCTTCGTATGATTTTGATATCGCATATACACCTGGGAAAGGCAATGCAGTAGCCGATGCCTTGAGTAGGAGACATGCCAGTTTAGGGGCTATGTTTCTTGAATGGAAGCAACTGGAGTATATCATAGGGTATGATTTCAGACCAAAGTACGAATTGGATCCAGAGATATTAGCTAGTTTGACGATCATACCTACCTTGATTGAGTGGATTGGTTCCAGTTAGAGGGACGATCCTAATCTATTGGAAATCATCTCCAAGTTAGAAATGAACATCGATGGTGAGGAGATGAATTCATATGGGCTTGATCGAGAAGGATGGCTTCGAAAGAATGGAAGACTAGTTGTACCCAACGTGAATGGTTTGAGAGATGAAGTGCTTAGGGAATGTCATCACTCAAAACTGACTATACACCCCGAAGGTGACAAGATGTATCGAGACATGAAGCAGACTTACTACTGGGAAGGGATGAAAAGAGACGTTGGGAAGTTTATATCCAAGTGCATGAATTGCCAGCTAGTTAAAGCCAAGCAAAAGAATCATAGTGGTTTGTTGTAACCATTAGAAATTACCGAATGGAAATGGGAGCAAGTCTCTATGGATTTCATTGATGGTTTACCAAGGACTAAATCGGGACATGATAGCATTTGGGTAATTGTGGATCGATTGACTAAGAATGCAAGATTTATACCAGTCTAATTGACCAGAACGGCAGCTAAGTTAGCAGAACTGTATATGAAGTGAGTAGTGAGATTTCATGGAGTACCTAAAAGCATTGTGAGTGACCGAGACCCGTTATTTACTAGTGGGTTTTGGAAGAGCTTACAAGAGGCTCTAGGGTCGGAATTATATCTGAGTACCGCATATCATCCTCAAACCGATGGTCAGACAGAGAGGGTGAATCGTATATTGGAAGATCTCTTGAGAGCTTGTATATTGAATTTTGGTGGATCATGGGATGACCATTTGCATCTAGTAGAGTTTGCATATAATAATAGCTACCAATCCAGTATCGGTATGGCTCCATATGAAGCTTTGTACGGAAGACCGTGCAACTCACCATCATGTTGGATAGAGACCGATGAGAAGTTTGTGCTTGGACCAGATGTGGTAAGGGAAACTTCAGATAAGATTAAGATCATTCAGCAATGAATGAAGGCTGCCCAGAATAGGCAGAAGAGTTATGCTGACAAGAGGAGAAGAGACTTAAAATTCTCCGCTGGTGACTTGGTGTTTGTCAATATTTCTCCGTTGAAGAGCGTGATACGATTTGGCAGGAGAGGCAAGTTGGCACCAAGATTTGTTGGCCCATTCCCAGTTCTCGAACAAGTTGGGAATTTGGCATATAGAATTGAATTACCAGAGAATATGGCGAGAGTTCACAACGTATTTCATGTTTCCCAGCTAAGGAAGTTCGTGCACGACCCTGATATGACTATTTCACCTGATTAGTTAGAGGACTTCGAAGAGGAACCCGAGACGGTTGGGAACCGCAAGCCGATTCGTATTGTCGAGCACGATACGAAGCGACTTCGAAGGAAGGCAGTGAAGCTAGTCAAGGTTCAGTGGGCTGAGAACGAGAATGACTGTACTTGGGAGACAGAGGAGAGCATTAGGAAAACGTATCCAGAACTCTTTACCTAGTAAGATTTACTTTGGAATTTAGTTATTCCGCATGCTAGGATAGACTTATCTTACTTGTTTTGCATGTTTGATTGTTGTTTTATGGCTGATAGGCATGCAGGACCTTTTGTGTGTTTTAGTTAGGGAATTTCGAGGGCGAAATTTCTTAAGGAGGGGAGAATGTAACAACCCGCATTCTACGCATCGGAGGATCGTAAAATATTTCTTTCTTTCTTATATGAAGTCGTATGGTCATGTGGCTTTAGGAAACGACCATTGGGGTCATTTCCCATGTTCATGATTTTTACCGATTTTTAAATGACCATTTTGCCCCTAACTGATCTTGTTCCGGCCATAACTTTTGATTGAAAAGGAATTTTAACCTGAAACCACTTCCATTAGATTCGTATGATGGTTTACCTTTCCGTAGAGTGGTCATAATAGCTAAGCGGACTTACCGTTTGGGAGATATGGATGAAACAATGTTTGGAAGCTGAAAAACTGCTTAACTGGGCCAAATAGGGTGATTAGTGAATGGGCCCATAACCCATTTCGAGATTAGGGTTATGAGGAAGCTGAAAAGAGTTAGGATTTCATTCCATTTCAGTTTCTAGCCTCCACTTACCTCTTAGAAACCCTAAAAATGGCCTCCAACCTCTAAATCACCTCCAAACCACTTTCTAATTAAGGATTAAGAAAGGGGATCTTCACCAAATCAAGATTAGAGCTGCTGTTGAGAATTGGTATTCGTGCCATATCAGAGATCTATTTCAGATCTAAGGTTTATTTGTGGCTAAGGTGAGTGATTTGCATAGTTCCTCACTAGTTATGGTTAATTAAGGGTAATTAGTGTTAATTAGCGAATTTATGCATGATAAAAATCTGGAAAAATATTTATAAATTCTTAAATGATGTTTTAGACCTATTATAGAAATTTGGGTTAATTTGATTAAGTTTTACTAATCATATCACTAGTTTTGCTTAAACATACTTAAGGGAAAATATGGGGTTTTGGCTATGTTTGATCAATTTTAACCTATCATATTGATGTTTTGGTGTTTGAGGTCGCTTCTATTTAATGCTATGACTGTATGATGAGCTTTGTGATTGATTAGAATAGATGGGATGGTCGAAAACACCGTCGAGTGGCGTAAATAGTCGCTGGAAAGAAGTGCAGGAATTTGGCCGATCTGGATCGGAGAAAAGAGCCCGAACCGAACCGCCCTCCAAGTTGTTTTATCCAGGAGGCGATCTGGACCCGAACCCCGACCCGACCTGCCCTTGTGTGCCACTCTGACCCGAACCAATACACTATGGAGAAGCTCGAGAGGCTCGACCCGATCTGGAGTGCTTGGGGAGAAGGATCCGAACCGATGGGAGGAAGTCATCCGATCCGAACCGATGAGGGAGGCCATCCGATCCGAACCGATGGGGGAAGGTCATCCGATCCGAACCGATCTGAAGAGGGTGCTACGAATTGAGATGAATCCGAGCCTATATGATAATCAAGAACTAAAGGAAGACCGATCCGATGATGACCAATAACCCAAGATGCAAAGGTAGTCCAAATGGAAGCTAGAGCTCAGGGTCCAGTTGGGAACCAATGAGTTCACTTCATGGTTGGGCTTTGCTGCGGGACGTGTGCTAAGGAGTTGTCGACATTCATAACTTCAATTCACCATTGAAAAGAAATGATGGGCTACGTATCAGTGCAGTAGAGTCATCACGACTCGAGGGGCAAAGTGATCATAGCAGGACTACGTATCAGTGCAATAGAGTCATCATGACTCGAGGGGCAAAGTGATCGTAGTAAGACTATGAGCCAGTGCAGTGGAGTCATTGTGACTCCATGGGGCAGAGTGGACATAGTAAAGGATTAGTAAGGCTATAAGCCAGTGTAGTGGGGGTATGTACGACTCCATGGGGCAAAGTGGACATAGCGAAGGATTAGTGGCTATGGATCAGTGCAGTGAAGCTGTTGTGACTTCATGGGGCAGAGTGATCATAGCAAAGTATTGGGTGATCTAAGTGGTGGATATCATATGCTTTACGCACTGAGTGAGAGAAGTGAGGATGGTTGCTATGCTTGATTGTTTGCCATCACTATGACATGCACACCCCACCCCTTGTATGCTTGTATACCATATGTTAGTGGCACCTTAGAGTGTTGTACAGTATGTAGTGCTAACTCTTTTGTTGCATGTCCAGGTTCAGGTATGGTTTAGTATACCTGTTATTATTCTGTTTAGCTGCTTAACGCTCATACCAGACTTTTTATCTGACCCAGAGTTTTATGTCTCTTCTTATTACTCTGGGTGCTCTCACGAGCAGACTAGAGACAGGTTAGCTGGTGATGCTCGAGTAGCTGATTCAGAGGCGAGCAGGAGGCTTCCACGTATGATATATATATATATATATATATATATTCTCCCTGTGTCGTTGGTGGTCACTACTTGGGCATTAGTAGTGTACCTCCCTTATCTTGCTTTTGCTTTTAGAGACAGTTTGAAAAGTTGTAATAATGATGATGTGGAACATAAACTGTATTTGGATTTTCCGCTACTATGATAGTTTGTTTTCAGCTTATGCACTGTCTCACATGTTTTATGTCAAGTATGTTGTTATTATATTTTGTTCCATGCGATGTGAGACATTCTACAGGTTCTTTATTGATTCTTCGTCTTCTTCCTTTCCTTCTGACGACCGTCCCATGCTAACTGGCCATGTGTAAAGCGCTCTTTTGGAGTAAATGTCGGTTGGTGCGGGGCGGGCCGTCACAAGTACAGTCATTCTCATTCTCGCCTCACTGAACTTTGACTAGATCCACCGCTTTTCTTCGAAGTTGCTTCGTATCGTGCTCTACAATACGAATCGGCTTGTGGTTCACAACTGCCTCGGGTTCTACTTCAATATCATCCAACTGATCAGGTGAAATAGTCATATCGGGGTCGTGCACGAATTTCCTTAACCGGGAAACATGAAATATGTTATGAACTCCTGCCATCTTCTCTGGTAATTCAACTTTATATGCCAAATTCCCAACTTGCTCGAGGATTGGGAATGTACCAACAAATCTTGGCGACAGTTTCCTCTCCTTCCAAATCGAATAACATTCTTTAATGAAGAGATCTTGACAAATACTAGGTCGTCAACGGAGAATTTCAAATCCTTTCGCCTCTTATCAGCATAACTCTTCTGCCTATCTTGGGCAGCCTTCATTCGCTGTTGAATGATCTTAAGTTTCTCTTATCGCATCTGGTCCAAGCATAAACTTCTCACCAATTTCTAACCAACATGACGGTGAGTTGCATGGTCTTTTGTACATAGCTTCAAATGGAGCCATACCAATACTGGATTGATAACAATTATTATATGCAAACTCTACTAGATGCAAATGGTCATCCCATGATCCACCAAAATCCGATATGCAAGCTCTCAAGAGATCTTCTAATATACGATTTACTCTCTCTGTTTGACTGGCAGTTTGAGGATGGTACGCGGTACTGAGATATAATTCTAACCCTAGAGCCTCTTGTAAGCTCTTCCAAAACCCACTAGTAAACAACGGGTCTCAGTCACTCATAATGCATTTAGGTACTCCATGAAATCTCACTACCCACTTTATATATAGTTCCGCTAATTTAGTTGCCATTCTATTCGACTTGATTGGTATAAACCTTGCACTCTTGGTCAATCGGTCCACAATCACCCAAATGCTATCATGGCCTGATCTAGTCCTTGGTAACCCATCAATGAAATCCATTGAGACTTGTTCCCATTTCTATTCGGGAATTTCTAATGGTTGCAACAAACCATTAGGTTTCTTTTGCTCAGCTTTAACTGGCTGGCAATTTATGCACTTGGATATAAACTTCCCAATGTCTCTTTTCATTCCTTCCCAGTAGTAGGTCTACTTCATGTATCGATACATTTTGTTACCACCGGGATGTATAGTTAGTTTTGAGTGATGACATTCTCTAAGCACTTTATCTCTCAATCCATTGACATTGGGTACAACCAGTCTTCCATTCTTTCTAAGCCATCCACATCTCAATCAAGCCCACACTCGCTCATCTCCTCATCGATACCCATCTCTAACTTGAAGATGATTTTCAATAAGTTAGGATCGTCCCTCTTACTGGAACCAATCCGCTCTCTAATTGTCAAACTTGCTAACATTTCTGGATCCAATTCGCATTTTGGTTTGAAATCATACCCAGTGATGTACTCTAGTTGCTTCCATTCTAGAAACATAACCCCTAAACTGGCATGTCTTCTACTCAATGCATCAGCTACTGCATTGCCCTTTCCTGGTGTATATGCGACATCGAAATCGTAGGAAGCCAAGAATTTTAACCATCTTTGCTGTCGGAGATTTAGATCTTTCTGAGAGAAAAGATACTTTAACGATTTATGATACGTAAACAACTCGAATCTTTCTCCCAAGAGATAATGTCTCCACATCTTCAATGCGAACACGATCGCTGCCAATTCCAAATCATGGGTAGGATATCTTTTCTCATGCAGTTTTAGTTGTCAACTAGCATAAGCTACAACCCCACCTCCTTGCATCAAAACATCACCTAGTCCGGTACCACAGACATCTGTGTATACCGCCATCTCTTCATTCCCTTTAAGAATGACTAACACTAGTGCACATGTCAACTTTTCCTTTAGACTCTTAAATGCATTCTCGCACTTTTCGTCCTAAACAAAACTTTTATTTTTCTTGGTCAACTGAGTCAATGATGCCGCTATCTTACAGAAGTCTTGGATAAACTTACGATAATATCTAGCCAATCCCAAGAAACTTCTTACGTCTGTTGCATTCTCTGGCGTAGACCAATCTTGTACCGTAGCCACCTTTGCAGGGTCCACGACAATACCATTTTCTGAAACAACATGGCCCAAGAATCTCACTTTCCTCCTCCAGAAGTGACACTTAGAAAACTCTGCTTTCAATTGGTGTTTTCTCAACATCTCCATCACTATCTTCAAATGTTCCTTGTTTTCTTCCTCTGTTCTCGAGTAGACAAGTATGTTGTCCACGAACACAAGAACAAACTTATTCAATTGATCTTGGGATACTCTATTCATAAGATCTACAAAATATGTTGGTGCATTGGTCAACCCGAATGGCATGACCAACCACTCATAGAATCCAGACGGTGTCCGAAAAGCCGTTTTAGCTATACTCTCAGCTTCCACCCTAAGTTGATGAAAACTTGTCGCGAGATCCAACCAGGGGAACATTCTCGCGCCACTCAACTGATAAAACAAAATCATCTATCCGCGGTAGAGGATACTTATTCTTCCTCGTCACCTTATTCAACTCGCGGTAGTCCACACACAATCGAAGGGAACCATCTGCCTTGGTAGCAAACACAACTAGTGCTCCCCACTCGGAGACACTTCTTTGGATAAATCCTTCTTCAAAAGATCACTTACTTGCACCCCGAGCTCTCGCTGCTTCCTTGGCGCCATACGACGAAGTGGCATCACTATAGGCCTGACATCTTTCACTAAATCAATACGAAACTCAATCTCTCGGTGTGGTGGAAGTCCGGTCACTTCCTCGAAGACGTCCGGATACTGACCAGCCACGGGTACATTTGACAACTCATCATGCGGGATGTCGAGGGAATTTAGAAAGTTAGCCATTACCCCATCACTAGGTAGACCACCAAACACTACCCTCCGCCCATCATTCGCTCTAACTGTCACCAAAAAGCCCTCACAGTCTACCACCACCCCGGACCTTTGGAGCCAATCGACTCCCAAAATAATGCTAAACCCAGTAAAGCCCAAAATAAAGCAATCACTAACAAATATGCATCCATGACTCGATAAGACCACATTACGAAAAATCATGCTAAGGCTAGTCGAACCACCAATTGGGTTCGTCACCGCTAAAGGTTTATCGACTATCTCGGGTTCAAATCCCAACCTATCTACCAGGTCACTAGATATGAAGGAACGGGAAGCTCCGATATCAAACAATACTCGAACAGGAACATCATAAACAGAAAGCATACCTTGAATGACGATATTCTTTCCTTTCTCCGCCGTGATTGGGGCATTCAACGAAGAAGGAACAACATTAAGAGCATATGCTTTCACAATCTGCTTCTCTTTAGGGGGTTGCAGACATTTTTCCTTGTGATGTCCCACTTGGCCGCAGTTGAAGCACTTCCTGTCCACTGGCTTTGCTCGACATTTTTTAGCATAATGGCCCTTCTTTCCACAGGTAAAGCACTCCACATCTTTCTTATTCTTTTTCTTCTAGCCATCCTTGGTCTGATTCTGCTTTCTCTTATTCTGAGAACCATTCTTACCTCCACCGCTTGCTTGCGGTTTTGGCTCTTCTACAGATGCAACCTCAATCTTTGACTTAGGGTATAGACTCTCTGATCTAAAAGCTTTCCCACAATCGATTCAAACGTCTCATCGATATGGTTTATAAGCCTTTCCCCAAGTACTGATCTAAGCCTGTTATAAACTTCTCATTCTTCTTCTCCGGGTGTCGATAAGAGATAATCCATACTTCGATAAAGTATCGAACTCAGCAATATACTCTGAGACTACTCTACCATTCTGCTTAAGTTCCAAGAACTTCCTAAACAATTCTGATTTCTGAGCAGCTGGAATAAACTTTTCACTGAATCGGGCCTTAAACTGATCCCATGTAACTTGATCCTCTGGAGTAGCTGTCTTAATAGCATTCCACCAATTCATCGCCCGTCCTTGCAGCTGACGGGATGCTAGCTTTCTCTTCGTCGTATTCTCGATACCCAAGTCTTCGAAGATACGCTCGTAGCTATCCAACCAATCCTGAACTTCTGTAGCCGATTCCGTTCCGTGGAAGGCTTCCCACCAAGACTAGTGTAATCCTTGTAAAGCTTGGCGAAATCGGCTCTAGGCGCCTACACCGCTGCACCACCACCATTTGCAGCATTGGGAACTGCTCCTTGCACATTTCTAAGCATCTCTCTCATGAAGTCACTGAACATCGTCCTCATATCAGGAGCATTCCCATTATTAGCTCCTCTACTAGTACCCCTAGCATATCGGCTCACTGTTCAATCTGTAAGGAGAAAACGATTAACCATCTCTTCAGTGGTGCCAGTGCAGTGTGACTTCATCCTTAAATATACTAATACTATATATATATATAGCTTTTGAAAACCAAAACATCACAAATACACACTCTCATATACGTACTATCTCTCTCTGGTGTCTTCCCTAGGTTAACTACGCAACCTAGAGCTCTGATACCAAATGTGATGGCCCACCCCGCACCAGCCGGCATTTCCAATGAAAGTGCGTTGTGCCGATGTCCAACCAGTACGGGACGGTCGCCAAAGAAAGGAAAAGAAGGGAATTTGAACTAGCAAGAAACTTGTAGAATGTCTCACAGTGCATGAAATAAAATATAGTAATAACATACTTGACATAAAACAGGCGAGACAGTGCTTAAGCTGAAAACTAAACCATGATAGCAGCGGAAAATTCAAAATACAGCTTATGTTCCACATCATCATTATTATAAATTTTCAAACTGTCTATAAAGAAAAATAAGAAAGGTACACTACTGATGCCCAAAGTAGTGACCAGCAGCGGCATAGGGAGAATATCTATATATGTCATACGTGGAAGCCTCCTGCTTGTCTTCGGTACAGTTACTTGTGCATACCACCTAACCTGTCTCTAGTCTGCCCGTTTAAGAGCACTCAGAGTAATAATAAGAGACATAAAACTCTAGGTCAGACAAAAGTCTGGTATGAGCGATAAGTAGCAAAAACAGAACAATAACAGGTATACTAAACCATACCTGAAACTGGACCTGCAACCAAAGAGTTAGCACAACAGGGTGTACAATACTCTAAGATGACACTAACATATGGTGTAAAGATAACGGGGGAGGGGTGTACATGTCATAGTGATGACAAACATTCAAGCACAGCAAACATCCTCACATCTCTAACTCAGTGCATAAATCATATGATATCCACTACTTCGACCGCCCAAATCCTTTGCTATGATCACTCTGCCCTATGGAGTCATGGCGACTCCACTGCGCTGATCCATAGCCACTAGTCCTTGGTATGTCCACTCTGCCTCCATGAAGTCATGACGACTCCACTGCACTGGCTCATAGCCTTGCTACGATCACTTTGCCCCATGTAGTAATACCTACCCCACTGCACTGAGCCGTAGCCTAACAATCGTCTCTCGGTGGTGAATCAAAGTTATGGACGTCGACAACTCCTTAGCACACGTCCCGCAGCAAAGTCAAATCGTGAAGTTCACTCATTAGTTCCCATCGAGATCCTGAGTTACAACCTCCCATTTGGACTACCTTTGCATCACGGGTTTTGGTCTCCTCCGGATCGGTTCGGTCCTTCAGTCATCATTGGTTCGGTTCGGCCATCCTGGTTCAATTCGTGATCACCTGCTTCGGATCGGATTGCTTCATACGGGTCGGGTTGTGTTGACCCCATCGGTTTGGGTCGGGCTTCTCCACTTGGGTTGGCCTATACGCTTCTTCTTCTGGTGGTTCGGTTCAGAGTAGTTCCCTGGTTCAGATCATGAGCTTCTGTTTGGTTCGGGGATTCTGGTCCTTGGTTGGCACTCCGGTTCGGGTCGTTGCATGTAGACCACGAGTGGATCAGTTCATGTTCATCGTCCACGAGCGGGTTGGTTTGGAGAACTCCAGATGCAGGTGGGTCAGGTTGTGGGATGCTCCACAAGCGGGTTGGTTTGTGCCCTCCTCCACCGATTCGATCTGGTTCAGGTCAAATTCCTATAACTTTTCCAGCGACCGTTTTACGCCATACGACAGTGTATTCGACCACTCTAACTTTTCTAATCAACCACAAAGCATACCATACAGTCATAGCAACATAGAGAATCAACAATAAGCACTAAAACAACAACTTAACATGTCAATATGGATCAAACATACCCAAAAACCTATGTTTTCCCCTTAATCCCCCTTAATCATGTTTAAGCATACAATTAGCAAAACTTATCCAAATTAACCCAAATTTCTATCAAAGCCCTAAAATAATATTTTAGAATTTTACAAAATTTTCCAGATTTTTCTGAGCCAAAATTTCGCTAATTAACACTAATAACCCATAATCAACCGTAATTAGTGAGAAGCTATGCAAATCACTCACCTTAGCTACAAATAAAAATTAGATCTGAAAATATCTCTGATTTGGTTTGAATCTCTATGCAACACAGCAGTTTTATTCCCATTTTGATGCTAATTTGCCTTGATTAGATGCAGACTAGGCTAAAACTTAATTAAATGGTGATTAGAAGGTGATTTGGGTGTTGGAGGCCATTGTTAGGGTTAAGGAAATGTTTTAGACAGCTGAGAAAATGAAAATAGATCGTTTTCCTACTGTTCTCAGCCTCCCCATAACCCTAATCCCGAAATGGGTTATGGGCCCTCTTGCTAATCACCCTAATTATGCCCGGCTAAGTAGTTTTTCACCTTCTAAACCTTGTTTCAGCCATATCTCCCAAACAGTGAGTTCGTTTGGCTAATATGACCACTCTATGGAAAGATAAACCATCATCTGGATCTAATGGAATTGGTTTCAGGTCAAAACTCTTTACCAATCAAAAGTTATGGCCGACACAAGATCATCTAGGGGTAAAACGGTCATTTAAAAATCGGCAAAAATCATGAACATAGGAAACGACCCCAATAGTCGTCTCCCAAAGTCACATGGCTATACGACTTTGCATGAGAAAGAAATAAATACTCTACGATCCCTTGATGCGTAGAATGTGGGTCGTTACAGAAAGAGTTCTCACATTGGTTTCCACTCCGCCAGTCTTTAATTGGCGATGATTTTAACTAAATTAAACCGGACGGTCTAATTTAGTCAAAATTTCTAACTGCTCCATTTTTGTTTTGGTCAGTTCCATAATGTAGAGCTCGTCTTCACGATTTCAACGAGTCTAGGTTTGCGCGATTCTGCGTTCATTTGAATAAGTTATTGAGTTTATACATTTTCATATGTTTATAAACATTTAAAACATTATTAACTTAAATAATTAAATGATTACATGCTTAATCACATATTTAACCATGTTTAGGCCACTAGCCTTCTTCTTCACATCGACATATATAGGGACCGCAAGCTCCACTCACAGATATTGCCAAACTTTGATTCCTTCTTCCTCCTTCTCTACTTCATGAATTCAAAAACCATAAACACCATTAAACCCCCCTTTAAAATCTCCACCGCCACATATCATTTTCCTATAGCGTGCACCCCTCTCCAAAATCCCGATGTCAGCTCCTCCACCATGCCTATAGTGAAGGCATCAAAATTTTTAAGCACCGAATTCCCCAATTTTTTCATAGAAGATGCTAACTAACCCCGCAAATCCAAGTGTCCACTTCACATCACGAATCCATGCCTCAATCATACGAGAATCAAAACCCTAGCTATGGAAACCAACGCTGGAAATTTTTGCAGTAGACAATCAGAGTTCGAACCTCACAATACTCACATAGAATTGAAGAGGAAGGCTTAAGGATTATCAATATAGTTGTTTGGAGATTTTTGGATTTTATTTTGATTTTGTTTTGAATTTAGAAGATCACAATTTGGTTTGGAAAACGTTTTACTGGTGGCGGCCTCTGTTCTCTCTTTGTTGACTACGGGTTGGAGTAATGTGAGGGTTGTTCACTTTGGAGAATGTGTGGTGATTTATAAAATATATATTATATTTTTAAAATATTATTTTTAGATTTTACTTGTTTAACCCTCGAATCTCCAAACTAACTCCAGCGAATGTCACCCTAGCCAAATACCCCAATTTCGAATACAATGGGATATGTTTCATTAGCCAATTCGACTGTTTCATTCAGTTTTCGCCCAAATTAAAATATAAGTCAATATATAATGAATTTAAATGTACATTTTAATTTACCGAGACCACATACTGACTCCAAAAATTCCAGAAAAATAAATCTAACTATGTTTTGATGATACGGTCCTAACAAAACTAATTTCGTCGAATTTGGAGACCGTTTGAAAAATAGTCATTTTCCAGTCGATTAAATTCAAACTGAAATTACCAAACGCGTTTAAATTCACAACGCTCACATATTACTTCCAAAAATTATGAAATTTGGAATCTAGTAATAATTTGACATTCTGGATCCAACTAAAGTAGTTTCGTCGAAAATGGAGGTCGTTTGCAAAATGGCTATTTTTAAAGGCTATATATTATATTAATATATATATAAATTCCATAGCGACTATTTCAAATTTTAAACTGGGCATAACTTTCAATTTATATTATGAAATCTCAATTTTTCACATTCGTTAGAAAGATATAGCTAAACAGATTCAAATATTTCTAGTTTTACTGAAATCCGATTTATTTTGAATCCTGTACATTCATTTGAAATTTGAAATCGAATTTTCAAACTACCGCACCATTTCAGACTCGTTTTATAATTAAAATAAATTTATTCGTTCTAACTTCGATTTAAATAAATTTTTAGTCGTTATTATTTAAAATAGATCATTTTAAATATTCTTTAAATCCATTAAAATAGCCAAAATAAAAATTTTAAATTGGTTCTGAAATTCCGGGTTGTTACAATATCTTCTCTTTGTCTTTAACTTTCTTTGATCCAAGTTACAGTAAAATTGAATGATTTTGATACGGATTTGAGGACATTTTCATGTTAATATTAACCTGGGTTGCAAATAACGTTCCTAGTATTTTAACATTCATAAACTGATAGTAATCTTTTTTTAAAGAGATTGAGTTTTAGTGTATGCCTTTTCTACAATCCTGCAGGTTCCCACTGCATTGCGAATAACTGAAACCTGTAAAAATAATAAAATAGTTACATGCACGATAAAATAATAACACAGCATATATCCAAATCCCCTACTTCTTCCCCACTGAATTGCATGTAACATGAAAATTACGTTCAACATATATGACAAGATAATCTGTAATAAACTAAAAATCTATTTTGCATTTGTTTCTTTGCCATAGTATATTTTGTACTTTATAGCGATGTTTTTCATAATATATAGTAAACTAAAATCTATTTTGCTTTGATTTCTTTGCTATAGTATATTTTATACTGATTTTTGCTGTTAATTAAGAAAAAGTTTATTTTCCTGATTGCAAGCTTTACGTTGGCAAGTAGTACAGGTTTGTTATTTATTTGCAAAGCAGTTTTTCCCCTGAACAGTTATTACAAAGGATTTGATGCTTTTGGTCTCTTTTCTAAACGCAAGGTTTGTTTTTCTTGCTTCTTGCCATCTGCATATCAATTCACATCCTCGAATATGGTTGTCTTTGTTCATATTGTTGAAATCAAGGTCAGTTTTTTTAAATGTTTAGTTTTTTTTTTTTTTTGTGAATTCCTTATTGTTGTAATCATATTGAGGTTTATTGTTACTCTCCTTAAACAGCTACAACATTTTATGAATGCCTTTATGTGTGTATGTATGATGCCTGAAATGAGTAATAAGCCATGCTGATATTTGAATGTTTAATCAATTTTGTATATCCCTCTATGTCCATGTTTCTCTTAGAAACTTGGACCAAGTTTTCTCAATGCTTTGTATATGCTCTATCAAGAATGTCTTTGGTCCATTAATTAAAACCAGTTACTCAGATTTCTTTGCTAAATTCCAAATTGTGCATGCCAAAATGATTGAAAGTGGAGTTCTATCTAAAATGCATTCATGTTCCCTATAAAATCCGACGAATTTACTAGTGTGGAAATTTTTTTCGATCTTTATTCATTATATCCCCTTATCCTAAATCCTTGGAGTATGTATTTATGTCATTTGTTATATTCTTTTTTTAAAAACAAATATAGGCTGAGCTAAATTTACAATCATGAATGAATTAGGTAAATTTTTTATTTATAGTGGCTAACAACATTTCGCATCCCTATTTCTGACAATTTTTATAACAAAATATCAAGTTTGGAAACTTTAGGATGTATATTTTTCAATTGAGTTATTAATAGCATGGTCATCTACTATCTATTATACTAAATGAAGTTGAGTTCAGATTAGGGTGCATTTTCATTTCCTATTTATGGAAAAAAATAGTGCTCCACATGTTCTCTGTCTTTCCCATCTTTTCCATCAATGTTAATATTTCACCTTTTTTCACCCATGGCTGTTAGCAAAATTCAATTTATTTATTCTTCTCGGATTGAATATACTTTTTTTTATCTGAATCTATCACCTCTTAAGTAGAAGAACAATTTTGGTTTTATCAACAAAAAATTAAATTGAGAATATTTGCAACTTGATTTAATCAATTGACCAATCACCTAAAGCAATTTGAAGAAGCCTTAAAATTAATGTGTTATTGAAGTGTAATATCATGTTTTCTTTTATTCATTTGTAGAAGTGTCACATATAGAAAGACTCTTGAACGTACCCATGTTACTTTTAACTTGATCCAATACCTTTGCATTTGTTACTTTTAAATGTAAAAACATATGGTGTGTAAAATGGATGTGGTGAATTTATACCTTAGGTGTACATGTGTATATCTTTCTTCATGTATGTATAATGTATGTTATATGAATTTGAAGTAGCCTAACCTCTGAAAGCTTTTCAGTTATCAGCAATAGTTTTGTCCATGCTGCCTTGGTATTGAATTTCAAAACATCTACGGAAATTATTTGTTTTATAATTTCAAATGGTCAGTCCATGAAAGTATGAGAAGATGAATGTCATTATACTTCCGAATGCATGCTTATTGTTATTTATTTCATCTTGCTAACCCAATAATAACATAGTTTTATGATGCAATTTCGTAGACTTACCGGTGTAACTGAACGAAAGGATAGCTTATATCTAGAAACTTATCTGGATGAGTTAAATTTAATAGAAAAAAACTATTGGTGGTACCTTGACTGTAGATGCAATGGTTCAGATATCATGTTTCTGTGATATTATGGTTTCATGTAGAAATTCATATTTCCTACCTTATCTAGGTATTTCTAGATAGCAAAAATGCTTTTTAGGTGAGTTAACTAATTGATTTCATGTATTAATTTTTAATTATTTCCATGTTATCAAATTTTAGTTTTGGCCTTTTTAGAAATATTAGGCTGTATGTGGCAAGATTAAGGAATGGAAAGAACAGAGGATGAGAAAGACTTTAAATTTGATTTTATTCCAATTTTATGCATAGTTGGTTTAACATTTTGTTGGTTTCTTCATTTGCATGCTTAGATTTGCTACCTTTTGTAACACTTTCAGAATCCCAAAATTTAATTTTACGTATTAAAATAAATTAACTATTAAAATTTATTGAACTTGGTATGAGAAGGTTTAATTTTGATTTATTTTCACATTTATGTTGAATTTTGTCTTATATTTTGAGTTATTTGATTTGAATGATCATTTTTTCTTTCTAAATCCACTTTAATAGCAAAAAATAATATATTAAAACTTCTTACAGATTTCATGAGGTAATTGTTAATTTTAAGACAAAATTTGATCAATAAAACTAAGAAATGCTAACGCTTAGGAACCATTTAAATATGATTACTTTGTATATTAACATGCTTCCAAGTTGCTATAGTAGATCAAAGTTGTGCATTTTCAGTTCACATATTTGGATATTACACATATTGTACCTGAAAGGAATATGCAAATCAAAATGTTTGAATCAATACTTTATCCTTTTAAATTAACAATTTTTTTTAAGCTAATCGCAAGCCAAAGCTTAGTGCTAATATATGATATGAGTGAGTTTTATTTTGATATGATAACATTGATCAATGGAGTCGGGTAATGCCCGACCCGGTTAGATGGACATCTTCGGTAAATGGGGCTAGCTTTAAAGTGATTGCACAAAAGGTGTATGCCATGGGTTCGAAATTTGGAATTCATCTAATGGGAGGAGTTAGTTTTCAAGTAGTCAATGCCAAGATGCCTATCCTAGATGTGTCTACGGTATTGTTTTTATATACAACTCCTTATAATTATGCACCATAGGTAAAACAAAAATGCATTATTTTTCATCAAAATGGTATGTAGGGAGCTTCTTATAGAGAGGGGAACCATGTATATAATGCAGCAGAGATCGGAATGCCGGACATGATTGTGGGTGGTTGAAAGGATTCATGAGTGTTAACACTGAATGGGAGCAAGAAAGGTTTTTCTAAGGTCTTTATACCAACACTATGCTGATTGGGATGTTGATTTTGGTAAATAATACACACACCCGGTCATCTGGTGTTAAAAACTGTGTTTAGTTTTTTTGAATAGATAAAATTAATGTTTTCCTTTATGATTTTACCTGTATAGTTAAGCTGGACTGTGTGTTTGGTGGGGATATGTATTCAAAACAAATAATCACTGTTTTAGAGGTATACAAATCCACTTAGCTTACACCCATCAACTATTTATCATATTTTATGTGTAACAAAATCATGATACAAATGCAGATTCTACAACGACTGAAATGCCCCATAATTTTCTCACTTTCACCTGGAACAACTGCCACTCCATCATTGGCTAATGGCATCAGTGAGCATGTGGATATGTATAGAGTAACTGGTGATGATCGGGACAATTAGGATGATGTGGCGGCTCATTTCGATGTGGCCAGGTAAAATCCTTAATTTACTCATTTTCTATGAATTCGTTCTCATATTCAATTTTGTTGTTGTAATCATGTTAACTGTATGAAATGATAAAATGACAAGAGAGAATAATCATAAAGTTGGTTGTTTTCCTTCTCTAATATATTTTCCTATTTTTTCTCTTACATTTTTCTGCTTTTTAAAACCAGGTACCTTTTTTCTTTGGTCTCTGTTAGTTTGATGTTTAAAAACTGATAACAATATTTGTACTTACCTATGGATCAGAGATTTTGCTGTTGAACATAAAATTGGGGCTCCGGGTTTGCATGGAAAATCATGCCTGATTTAGACATGTTACCACTTAGGTGGTTAACTGATCCAGGTACATAATTTTATTTCTCTCTTATTCTCTGTTGTGAACATGTTTTGATATAATGGAGAGATAAACAATTGACAGTGATGTGTTCCTAAAAGTGATGACATATTTCAATGAGATAATTTTGTAAAGCATATTTTCAAAAGCTTTATTATTTTTAGGATCTGGATCCATTATTCATTCAATGGAATCCATTGTTGGATTTTCAGGTTCATTGCTTTCAGCCCAGAGTACGATTAATCCGGCATGGGCTACGTGAGCCCAAGTAGTTTACCAGATAAATTGATAAGTCTGGCATTCCCGGCCCACCAAGCGAAACCGATGGTTTCTTGGTCACGACCAGCTAAAGTTTTTGGTTAACTTAAAGACCTTCTTAATAAGATTTTCTATTTATAAGGTTTTAAAGCATGATTCAATTTTTTTACTGTGCATTAAGCATGTTAAAAATATCTATACTCCATGAAAGCACTATTTTGTATGATATCTGCTAATATTTTTCCCATGCTTTTTCTAATGAGCAGTAGCATGCCTAAAAATTCATTCTTTGCTACAAATATGGATTCAAAATTTAATGCAACACTTATAGAGACTAATCAGAAGAACTACATATTTTTATAACTATCTTTAATTGAAGGCAATTGGTTCTTATTAATTTTACATAAATATATGTGCATAGAAATTTAATATGTGTTCCTTTGTATTCATTATCTTATACTATTTTAGTTGTTATTACAATTATTAAATATCTTAATACCTTATAAAATGATATTGACAATTATTCTAATATAGCGAGCATGTAGGATATGGACCGTTTTACGCTTCCTACTAGCCATGGTTAGAAAATACTGTATTTGTTATATTTATTGCTAAAATTTCAGTCGCACCATTCCTTTAATAGAAATATTTTTTACACCTTTTTTCTGTGTTTAATTCAATAAAATACTTAGATATTTTATTTTTTCATTCAATAATAGCATTTCCTATCTTCTCGGAGTTCAGACATTATAAATGAATTTCGAAAAGAGTAAACTTAAAGTTATATTTATATCAAAAGGTAATAGTTGAACTGCAGTTGATAGAATAAAATTTTCAACCATATTTTTGTATCTCTTCATTTTCACTCTTCCTACAATCCATTTTATATGCAATGATTTTCCATTGATTTATTTGTTTTGTGCGTTTTTTATTTTCTGTTGTTTTCTGATGGAAATCTTTAAAACAGTTTTAGCTAAACCAAAATCCCAATTTGTTTGTTGTTCTTTCATGCCTTTTTAAACACAAAATAGTTTGGTTGCATAGGATGGTTTGAAAAAAATAAGTGGAACTAAGATTGGTGTTAGTGATAAGAACTTTATTACAATTATATCTCAATTTGTTAGGCATACTGTAATATATAAGGCAAAACTATGTAATTTAATACTTATTGTATTCTTTCACATAAATGCACTATTGCTCCACATAAATATCATTTTTGTGTGTGAGTGTGTGTATCATATGAAGTGTTATGAATGCTTTTACAGTTACATTATATATCATGCAGAAGTCTAATGATCCGAGAGTCATACATAGTCATTATGTAACATAATTTGACGAAGATTATATGTAACATGATTTGATGAGTATGTTTCTATATTCTGTAGCATCTAATTATCAATGCTTTTGTATATATCAGATAGTTGGAGCAGGAGAGGCCTATTGAGTTGCATAGCTGATTCTACTTGATCGCGCTGTGTCGATCAGTAGATTTTGAGTGATCTTGCTAGGTTTTCTGAAATCCTATATATTTTGCCTTGTCGAGTTTTGCCATGTGATCAGACCTAGGTGGTCAAGGATTTTGTTATTTTTACCATGCCAGATTTTCAAGATTTTTACCAAATATGAAACGTTATTTTTTGTATCCGAAGTTTTGAGCGACTTTTCCAATACGATAACGCCGATCCGGGAACTGATGATATTTCCAACCCTTTTCGAACACTTCGCGACTTCGACCAAATTGCTTTGTGTTTTTCGAAGAACGTTCTCGATTCTCGAGCCCGTCGTTAACCATCAACTTGACGTGTGACTACTTTGCCAAAAAGCATGTCAACGCTTTGCCCTCTAAAACATATCTTTCTTAATCGAAAGAAGATGTGTTTTGCGAGTAATCCAGAAATCTGTAAATCTGTGAGCTAAGATTTAAGAGAAGTCTGGTGAGCGTTGAGATCGTAATATGGTAGAAATCCAATAATCGATGAGATCGTAATTTGGAAGACCGCTGAATCTGAGATGCATGGGATCTAGAAAACCGAAAGCCATAGGCATACTGATTTCTACCGAAGAATGTGTGCACCTGCAGAAGAGCTTTGTACTTGGCAGACTAAGTTACGAGGTATTGTGCACTTGATGGGCTAGGTTATTAAGATTTCCGTGCAAAGAGGATTAAGATAAGGAACTTCCATACTTGGCGGACCAAGTTGTGAAGTTCTTATGCTTGGCGAACCAAGTTAGAGAATCTGAGTACCTAGTAGACCAAGTTCTGGAGAGTCATGGAGTAGTGCGAGTCGGAGCTCGTGGACCTGAATTAAAAGGTTTTGCAAACCTAAGTTCAAGGACATGAGTCCGAAAACGTTTTTGCAGACCTGAGTCCAAAAGGTTTTACGGGGATGGAGCCTATATTTTTTTCTTTGCCGACTAGGCATAGGACTGAAGTCTGAATTTTATACTTAGCTGACCAAGTGTGGGACCAGAGTCCGAATTTTATACTTGGTTGACCAAGTGTGGGACCAAAGTCCGAATTTTATACTTGGCTGACCAAGTATGGGACCAGAGTCCGAATTTTATACTTGACTGGCCAACTGTGGGACCGGAGTCTAAATTTTATACTTGGTTGCTGACCAGTGTGGGACTGAAGTCTAAATTTTATACTTGGTTGATCCAATGTGGGACCGAAGTCTGAATTATATACTTAGCTGACCAAGTGTGGGACCGAAGTCCGAATTTTATACTTGGCTGACCAAGTGTGGGACTGGAGTCCTAAAGTAGTCTTTAAACAACACTAAAGAGGTACAATGGTTAATAGCCGTACTCAGGGCACGTCTAGGAACCACAGGTCGGCTACGCGTGTGCATGAGTTGGCGTAGCCGCTTCAATTACAAATTGGACAAATCGAAAAGCGAAAGGTCGCAAACAGAAAAAACAAACATAAATAATGGACTGGGCTCTAGAAACCCAAAAGGATCCGTAGTACCAGATCAGTTAATTGTAGTGCCTTGGCGGTTGCATCCCGGCCTGCCTCTATCCTGAGATGTTATAGGAGCTGAGCATGCGGTGCGGTTTTTGTCGGATCCCTGACATATTGTGGTAGCTCTCCATTCCTAACACATGCCTCGATCTGATTGTGAAGCTGCCTACAATGATCGTTGTCACGACCGGGTAATTCATGGAACGCACAGTACCTGCCAAAATTGATTTTCTTTTCAGTCGGGTCCCTCTTGGGAGGCTTTTGAAAAGGAGCGGTGTCATAGACATCGAGATAGATCCTTTCCAAGTCGCGAGTGAGCTTAGTGTCTAATGGGAACTTTGGCTCGATGTTAGGTCGTGTATTCCAATCGTCTCAAGATTTACCCTTTCCTTTCTCGGGAAAAGCGATCCTCTGCCAGTTGCCGAGTTGATCTGATGAACTGGGTTTTCATCGCAGAGGTCCTCCTCCCTTTGAAATATCTCTGCTTCAAAGTATAATTCGGTTAGATCCCGTGGCAGGTCCCATCACAATGAGTTTTTGAAATCAGTTTTGTCAAGAATGCCAGAGACGACGACCATGAGAACTATGGATGGATCCGGTCTATCGACAAAGGCCCTCGTCGTGTTAAACCTTTTTAGAAATTTGCGTAATGTCTCGCCTGTCCTTTGCCTAACCTTTATCAAAGTCATGACATTCTTAGGATGAGCGATATGAACCCTAAACTGCTCGAAAAACTTTCCAACCATGAAATTCCAACTATAAATAGTCTCGGGTTCCAACTGCCTGAAACACAAGGCAGCGATGTTTGTGAGATAGAGTGTAACAACCCAAATTTTGATAGACCAGATTTTTCTTAAAAATCCCAATCTATCGAATCTTGAGTTGGCTTGTCTGGTATCCTGCAGAAAAGTAAGAGAACAAATTATACATTCTGAAATAGCCTTACATATACTGTTTAGTTACATTTTCTTAATTATTAGGTTATTTGGATTAACAACACTCTAGGCTCTACACTCACGTTGTACCCATCTACTCCCCAGTAGATCAAACCTAATATAGTGTATATGTAACTATTCCCAACATCTCAAGATACTCCCGATAGTACCCTCCTCGTACGGTCTCTACCATCACAGCACAGAAGTATGCACAACCTCCATCCTACGCCAAACCGCATATGGAAATCTATATCGTTACGCCATAAAATCGCACAAAACCACCACTGGTATGCCACTTAATCGTATGGATCCTCGTATACGAACTCCTTGGTCGAATCACGTCTCAGCACAGAGTAATGCACTAAAGTCTATAATACACCACCCAGTGCATGTATCTAGACCCTCATATGAATGTATTGTCTACTATAACCTGAGTCCAGTAATAGGGATACATCCAATGCACAAAACTATGTTGGGACCTTTCAATATCTATAAAGGAAAGCTTCATTAGGCCGATAATTCAGATATTCACATATGGTATGTTTCTTTTCACGGTGGCTATGACCTCACACTAGACATCCCTCAACTAATGAAAGACTACATCAAGAGCTAATGGCGTCCCCTTAACAATCAATCTAGCATCCAATTTGGCGTATCCCCTCACCAACTTCCTGATAGTAAAAGATCGTTAGTCTGTTAGCTTAGCTCTTAGTCTTTCCGCATCCTACTGACTGCATATAACAGGTATCTAATTATTACTATCCTTAATTTGTTCCTGACCAACCTCCTCCTAGGGAGAGGCAAACCGCCAAATCACCCAACGCCATTTTCCAAAGCCTTTTGACTTCCACACCATATTTGTAGTCAAGGTATACTTTAGATGGTGCAACAGACCTGCCTCCGGGCAACGACTTCATCTGGTTATTCCTCAGAGGTTCATCTCAGAGTACCCTACTACGTCCCATAGAACTCTCGTGGCTTCCTCCAGTCCCATAGAATAATCAGTTGGACGTGCTCGATCCTCTCGTTTCTCCAGACACCGCCATGATCTACCATGTTGGGTTTATTTATCTCCATACATACGGACTGGTTCCACTGCATCACGCCATCGCGTTATTAGATTCTATGTCTAATATTTTAATCAAGTGCTTGCTTTACCTCATCATATTCCTAATTAACTTGATTTTCCACATATTCACTTTTATTCAAGTTACTTGTTTTATTAGCTCACAACCGGCTGCTTACTTTCTTTAATTATCCCTATGCCGCTAGAGTGGACTTCCACTTATTATTTATTACATTTAAATAATAAGCCTACTTTGTTCTTTCTTATTAAATTATAATCTTATCTTGCACTGATTCCACAACCATTGTTGTGGGTTCGCTTATTAACTTAGTTCCCTTAACTAATGTTTATTAATAAGTTTTGTGTTCACCATTAATTATAACTTACGTTATAATTAGACTTGTCACTAGGACAAGCTTACCTACTATATTTCATTCCCATTCAAATATTTTTTTTACAAAATATAATATATATATAACAAAAAGGAGAATTTATCCATTCTCCAACTACCCATAAAAACAGATTACGTAGAAATGGATACATAATTTGTGCACACACATAAGCAAAAAATAGAGGAAATAACAACTGACGAATACAAATAAATACAATCAAAACGAAATGAATAGGCGAGCCAAATCCAAGCAGACCCTCAAAAGTCACTAGACAACAACGAGGAAGACACCAAAGCCTCCACGAGTACAATGAGTAAGGACAGAGAAGCAGAGACCCAGGACAAGCCTCTGAAATAGGACAAAATGATAAGCCAAATAGTTGAAATCTCCTGCTCCCAAACAAGTATAAAATTCAATTAAAAGCTCCAGCTCCACATCCAATGCTCCATCTCCAATAAGCTCTAGATTAGCTCTTCCAACTAGCAAAAGCCAAAGAGAAACCATCCTGAAAGATCCTATAAAACCTGGACCTGCGGCACTAGCAAAT
This sequence comes from Allium sativum, assembly GCA_030737875.1. NCBI lineage: Eukaryota > Viridiplantae > Streptophyta > Magnoliopsida > Asparagales > Amaryllidaceae > Allium > Allium sativum. The sequence continues at coordinate 516,243,960 of CM060912.1, forward strand.
AGCATAAGAAATAAAGGGGTGAATGGTATGGAATAGGTGAGGATGAGAAGAGGAGATTGGAGAACCCGCCCGAAATTACAAAAACCGGAGCGGCTTAAGCCAATCCCTGCCCTAGGAGCAGGCGAAACTGTGGAAACAGGTAATAAAGCCACCAGTCCCCTCGAGTAGGAGCCTAACACTCCCTTAAACAGCCTACCGCAGAAAGCAAGGAAAACGCCATTCGTAACCGGCCAAATGATGGTAGAAGGATCCATAGGAATTTCATCGAATATTGCCTTATTCCGCCCGCACCAGATATGCCAGCAGATAAGACAAGGTATAAGATGAAATATGATGGAACGAATAGATTTACCTGAGATATCGGCCCACTAGTATCTCAGTAAATCCGAAGAGGAAATAGCAGCAGATAAGGCAAGGTATAAGATGAAATAGGATGGAACGATTAGATTTACCTAAGATATCGGCCCACTAATATCTCAGTAAATCCGAAGAGGAAATGGCGTTACATCGGAGACCAATAAGATTCTAGAATAATTTCAGATAGCGGTAGTAGAATGGCTACAAAAAAACAAGCGAGTTGAAGATTCCAACTCACTTGATCTGCAGTACCTGCAATTAGAAACGTTAGGGATGCCAATTTTCTCGTCTATTGGTAACCCCTCATACAGGGTTCTCTATATAAACAAAGAACCTTCAGAGGTAATCTGACACCCCAGATGAAAGAAAATATATGAAGACGTGGAGTCGGGTTCCTGGACGAACTCCATGCCGCCCGAATGGAGAAAGGGTTGTCATCCCATCCGGATCCACCACCATGTGAGTTTGAAAAGGCTTTAACGGATTGCATGCATTTCAACATCTCACTAGCGTAGGATGGGGATCTAATGAAATTCGCACTCGAAAGCCTGTAGTGTTTAGCATGGAGGAATGATGCTCACAAGGAATTGTTCGCTCCAAACCGTGGCACAAGCAAAGGAAGTACGAAAATCCTTTGGATTATTGAGACCCAAACCCTCCTCACTTTTTTGGGACGACAAATGACATCCCGAGAAATGCAATGATTTCGATTAGCATTGTCCTTTTTACCCTAGGAAAAGGACGAAGCCAACGAACGATAAGAACGGAAGAAGGTAGCAATCAGAGTCGTAGCAGCAATGACATGCGATCCTATAGAGTCCAATACAGACTTTATGAGAACCAGTTTTCCTGCTTGAGAAAGAAGAGCCGCATACCAATGAATGATCTTGCTCCTTGCTACAATTCATATAAATAATTATAATAGGTTATATTTTCCGTTCGTTACAATTTTCCTTAGGTTCCCTAATATGAACCAACTTTTACTATTATAATCTTTCTTTATTTACCGTCTTGTGCATTCTTATTATTTTAGGAAAATATTTTGCTCACTTTATTAGATTGGTTAGCAGAAAAATATTAAGATCTATTTCCATAATATACATCAATTAAGACTCGTAGTTGTAAGCTATTTCCTTTTATTTTCACTTTGGACATACATATATATTTTATTTGATTAGTGTGCAATACGGTAAAAGAACCTCTATTTCACACTATTCCTTTTTTCCTTTCTTTTCTTGCAAATACGTTCTTGATAATTTTTTCATGATGGTAACTATGGAAATGTATCATTTTTTCCCAATCCTAACTAACTAAGTCCACTACAAATTCTCTTTTTCTGAGTTAGATATTAATTCGTATTTTTCATATACCATTTCCAATTACTATAAATTTCCATACAAAATTAAGCATACCAATTCTTTTACCATTATTCCCACAATTCACTATAATTCTTTTTTTACAACATGTCCAATTTACCATTGAAGAACAGTCCTAAGAATATATGCATAAGTACTGTCAAATTCACAATTTCAGTATTACAGTAATTCTCAAACCAAGCATAATGTTAATGGAATAGATTCGTACAACATCAATATACTTAACGTACTTAGGAAATAAATTATCTCCAAATTATGCAAAAATTTCAATTATTTATCACGTTAAGAATTTTGGGAAATGTAAACGATAAATATTGTTGACCAACTATTTGGCAAAAGACGTCACAACTCAAGATCGAAGCTTATTAACTAGACACCGGTCCATTTTTATGCTTCGAGGGTCGGCTTTCACCATAAGTCGACCTGAGATGGCTCCATAGCTAATAAAAACGTGCCTTCAAGGAATAGTGTTCTATCGAAGCCAAAGCTAAGTCGATCGATCGGATCATCAATCGACCGATTGGGCAGTTTCTGAAGAATTGGGTCAAACCTAGAATACCGGATCAAAAGTATCCAGATTCAAAGTTATTTGCTACAAGATGTTGTCTATTCCCAAGGCTACAAAACCGGCCAGCTTTAATCAAACACAACTTTTTATACGCCAAGATTCAGGCTCCACGTAAGCCACTATATTCGAGAAGAACTATTCATCTGTGGTAGATCGGGTCCCTCCACCTACAACTACTTTATTGAATCTAGTTACATGTGTCCTAGACCGAAAAAGATATATGCCACGCTGCATACCACCTCAGTGCATCTGCTCGCCTATAAATACAACCATTTCCTGAAGAGGAAAGACATCTGGAATCTACCACTCAAAGTCTTCCATTCGGCATCCCAAAATAGCATGCCAAATAATCTAAATATTTGTCTTTCTCTACTTTCTTCCTTTGAAAAACCACTGTAACCCGTAATCGACAGTATAAACAAAGATTATAAAGTGAACGAGGGCTTAGATCATGCCGAACCACTATAAAAATATTATGTCTTCTGTGTTCCTTTATTTTTCTTTGATTTTGTGAATATTATCGTGTGTGGTTAAAAAACGTTAGGGATTAATCGTCATTAGACCAACTTTTGACGTCAACATTTTGGTGCACCAGGAAGGGGGCATGGATATACCCTACGACCTTCGGCATCTCTTAAGGAAGCAATGACAAAACAGAAGAAGGATTCAGCACCTTCTCACGCTCAACCTCGATCTACTTGTGCAATAGACCTAACACCAACGGGATCAAGCCAGGAGGTTTCCTCCCACGAAGAACCGTCTTGATTCCTAACTAAGGGCAAGATGGATAAAGCTTCGGCTAAGCTTAGGGCCTAGGTATCACATCACGATGGAATTCTCGCAAAGCAGCAGGAAATGATGAATGATCTCCTCGCTCGGATGGAAGGAGGACTGAGCAATCAAGCATCACTTCCTGCACGAACCAAAGCAGGGGCAACAACTAATCTTTAATCTAATGAAATCCACGCCCCAGATAGGTCTCTAGCTATGATTCCACCTGGTTCAACTCCACTTCCCGATCGGCCTATGCTAAGATCATCACTTCCGACATAAAATGGAGCTGAGGTAGTTGTAGATTCTTAGGTCGGCCATGGCCAAGTTCCGGACCAGTCGACCATTTTACGTCCACTCTAGGGATCGACTCAACTCCCTGGACAAACATATCCTGTATCAGTGCAACCTTTGGGCCGACTAGAACATGCGTCGATGCAATCTTAGGTTCGACCCAATGTCATACTGCAAACCCGTCTTGTGCAGCCTCCCCCACAACCTTCCCAGCTTGCAGATCCAAGAAGGGATGGAGGCAGCAACTCTCCGCGTCACCAACACCACTCTACCATATCGGTTCCCAATGTGACGGAGGGAAACACTACAGTAAACCACTCTAAAGTCACCCTGGGTAATGGAAACACCAAGCCTCGGATGGATACTACTCACCTTGATCGGTCAAACCCTACCACCATAGGTATGGTTCAGACCAATACTCAGTTTAACTAAGTGGCTCCAGGTATTCCCGAATCAAGGACCGAGGCTGCGGACCACCTTCACTCAACTCTCGTAGGTCGAATCCAACTGACCTCAAGGCCTCGAGACGGGCTTCCACCACATGCTAGTACTGGGATTCTCACTAATATCCCTGATGCAGAATTGGATTCGTGGCAGTAGCTCCTTGGGGATGGAAGCCATATTGCAAGCATCATCAAACACTTCACTAGAGGCACCCCTTCTTATTAGGATGTGGCTAACATCCATCGCAGTCCATTCACACGAGAGATCAGAAACTCACGCAACACACCGGACTTCAAGCTTTCGGTCCGAGAGCCCTACAATGGCAGGACCGACCCGACCATACATCTCATGCGACACATGCGTCATATGGAAGTGCTCTCTGCATCGACTAACGTCATGGACAAATGCTTCCCTCTATTTCTCACTGACATAGCTGGCATGTGGTTTCGGTAGGTAACAACTAAATTGATCAATAGCTGCAATATGTTGGTCACCCGCTTCATAGAACAGTTTAAAGTTCACATCTCTCGACCGAAGAGCGTCATGTTCCTCACATCAATCAAGAAACAGTCCGGCAAAACCCTCGCTTCTTCTTAGAAATATTCAATGTGATCGTAGTATTAGTCGATCGACCTGAGCCATCGATGGTGCTTATGGCACCATAGTCGGTGTTCAGAGCCGGTCTGATTTCAGGATCTCCCTAGCTAGAGATCTCTCCAAAGATATTGGAGACTTCTATGTGGAAGCAAACAGATTCTTCCGGCAAGAAGACGCTAACATCGAGATGGAAAATCTCGAAGTACTTGCTATCAAAGATGGAGGCCCATCCAATGTCAATGGTCAAAACAAAGGAGAAGGGAAAGCCTTAGAGAAGAACGATCAGAAAGTGCTTCTCCGGAGAGAGAACAAGTACGCTCAATATACCGAGCTCAAATCCTCCCTATTGGGCATCTACCTCGATGTACGAGGGTCTTTACCTTTCCCAAAGCCTCATAGAAGGGAGCCAACCCAAAGAGAGCTTAAATCAGGAAAGCACTGCATGTATCATAACATGGCAGGTCACGACAACAATGAATGCAAACATTTGCGTGATCTCATCAAGGAAAGGATTAGACATGGAGAGCTACCCGAGTGTGTTAAGAAATCAGTGCTCGTTGAGCTGCCACAACCTTCTGCCCAAGCTCCTTAGGTCGGTCCCCGAGCTCCTCGAAATGGAAAGATCCCTAAGCCTAGCAATCGCGGCATCATTATCAACTGATCTGGTTTAGATCATCGTATATTCCATTTCTTAGGATATAATAAATGTACTTTTAGTTTATCAATAATGAGGTTGTGTTGAAGTACACACGTACGGGGTTAGGATTTAGTTCCTAGGCATGCTCCAGATTCGATTGTAAACCCAGTAGGATTCACTTTAATTTCTGTAATAGCTCCTTAGCAGCAATAAACTTTATTTCTCAAACATGGATTATGTTTGGTCAATTCAAACACCTTATCGGGATTTGACAAGCGCCTCAAAGCCGAGTATGGTTAATGCTTGCCAACCTCTTTAAGCCGAATATGGTTAATGCTCGCCACCCTTTCTTAATCCAAGTATGGTTAATACTTGCCAACTTTATTAAGCCAAGTATGGTTAATACTTGCCAACTTTACAAAACCAAGTACAACTTATAGTCGTCCTTATAGTAAAAGTCACGATCATGGTTTTTACTCAACCTCTCTGAAAAATTTACTCCCCAAGCATGGCCGATGCTCAAGTCTCAGATTTGCCGACTATGATTTATACTCCCTTTACTAAAATCGAGCATGATTTATGCTCGTCTCCTTTAAAAACTTCAGGTATGGTTAATCCCCCAATATTAGAAACCGAGCATGGTTTATGCTCGAATTCCTGGGTATGGCTAATACCTCTTCGCAAAAAATCAAGTATGGTTTGTACTCGCCCTCCTTGAGCTCCAGGTATGGTTGATGCCTCAATTTAAACTTCAGAGTATGGTTTATACTCAACCTCATGGGTATGGATTATACCACCTCACTTATAAGCTGGGTATAGATTATACTCCCGACACTCATCTAAGCACAGATTATGCTTGAATGCCTCAAAAGACACTTTCGGGATTTGGCATGTCAAATTGTTTACGGGCATTATTTAACTAGGGCCCCCATTCTACTGCACTTCTCTTAAGGTCGACTTGGTATGGTCAATCAGTTTTCAGGCATCCTCAAAGACCTGACCATAATACGATCCTTAGCGATCATTGGTTTTCTGGCCTCAATACAATCATCGATCGTCAGTTTTCTGGCCTTCATATACATGGTTCGGCACAACCATGGCTTTCTGGATTTCTGCTACTCAACATTCTCTAGAAGATCCAGAAAACATCTCCTTTCTCCAAGAAGATGTATTCTGGGGGTAAAGTGTTGACTAACTTTTTGGAAAAATCGATCACAACTCAAGATCGAAGCTTATTAACTAGACATCGGTCCAGTTTTATGTTTCTAGGATCGGCTTTCATCACGAGTTGACTCGAGATAGCTCCACAACTAATAAAGGAATGCCTTCAAGAAACAATGTTGTTCCGAAACCAAAGCCAAACCGATCGGTCGGATCATCAATCGATCGATCGGGTAGTTCCTGAATTGGGTCAAATCTAGAATATCAGATCAAAAATACCCAGATTCAAAGTTATTTGCTACAAGACGCGGTCCTATTTCCAAGGCTATAGAAGAGGTCATCTTTAATCAAACACAACTTTTTATATGCCAAGATTCAGGCTCCACGTAACCCACTATTTTCGAGAAGAACTATTCATCAGTAGTAGACCGGGTCCCTCCACCTACAACTACTTTAATGGATCGAGTTACACGTGTCCTAGCCCGAAAAAGATATATGCCACACTGCATTCCACCTCAGTGCATCAGCTCCACAATAAATACAACCATTTCCTGAAGAGGAAAGACATCTGGAATCCGCCACTCAAAGTCTTCCATTCGGCATCCCAAAATAGCATGCCAAATATTCTAAATTCAACACAAGGATTTTGTGTAAAGATCTCTTTGTTCTCTACTTTCTTCCTCTAAAAATCCACTGTAACCTGTAATCGACGGTATAAACAGAGATTATAAAGTGGACGTAGGCTTAGATCAAGCCGTACCACTATAAAAATATTGTGTCTTCTGTGTTCCTTTATTTTTCTGTGATTTTGTGAATATTATCATGTGGTTAACACTCGTTGGGGGTTGATCGCCACTAGACCAACTTTTGACATCAACAAATATACTTTACCAAAAGATATAATTTAAATCCACTCACCCAACTTCTTTCCAATCCTTGAATCTGATTCAGATCTGCTACTCCGTGGTTTTTCTAATTGAATATAATATTGGGATAACTACAGATTCACAAATATGATGCTAAAAAGAAAGAAATCTTAATAATTCAGATTCACAGAATTTACCTCACGTAGACAAGAAATCTGAACACCTATATCATAGATCTACATTCTTTTTCTTCAAATCTTGAATCGTAATCCCTAAAAACTAATATTCTTATTTTTTAAATGATTTGGAGAAGAAAGAAAACACCAGAGCCTTGGGTATTGTCTCAGAAAATATGAGTTAGAGGCTAGGCTCCGCTAGTCAATTTATAGGTGTACAGGATATTCTGGTCTGTTGGATTAAATATTAGAAAATCTGAATCGTACAAGTCGAAAATATAACGTTAGCTAGCTCAGAGTTGAGTCGACCTGGACCCTAGGTGGGTCGACCAGTGTGTCGACCTGCCTCTAAGGTGTGTCGACCCCTGGGTTGACCCACATAAGGTTTGGGTTGACCTATGACCTGAGCCATTAACGTTAATTTTGCCGAATATTAAATTTTGTTTAATGTTCGTTTTCTTTTCGAATATTGCTTATGCAAATTATTTTCTTCCGTTTATAACGTATACCCAACATTTAAATTTCAAACTTATGCGTATATATAACCATAAAAAATTTCAAACCTTTGTCCATTAATAGCTGCACAATAAATGTCTTTATTAACCCTATCAATTCATTGATTCCTAATTTTTAATATATATTCAAATTTCAAACGCAGCTATTCTCTTGCCTTTTTTCATTCATTACACATTAATTAATTTCCACCTTTAAATTACACTTTAATTTCAATTTTTGGATTTATGTGTATATATTTACGCACAACTTCATTTCTTTTCAAAATTAAAATGGCGTTATGCCGACATTTATTTCTTACTCATTTTGATTGATTGTAGGTTACTTTTGGATTTCAGATATATATATGTATATACACACACACACAAAGATACAAATATACATGTGTGTTTATATATATATACTCACCTATGTATATACTTTTTTATTTGTATGTTTATATATATATATATATATATATATATATATATATATATATATATATATATATATATATATATATATATATCGGAACATGCATCACTTTAACCCGCCCCTCTAACATTAAAAACATGATGTTGGCGTGACTCGAACTTTTGAGCTTTGAGCTTCAACTTAAGAAGTGCAAGCTTTACCAACTCACCTAACTTGGTTTTTGTTCAAAATACTAAAAACATTGGTAGCTATTGTTCTTATTTGTGTTCCTCTTGTATTTTCTTTTGCACGTTTGTTCTAAGACTTCATTTAAAGATATTTTCTTCGTTTTAAATCCGTTTTCTGCAAACCATAGATCTAAATTGATCATAAAATCGCCGCGGACGCAATGACGCTAGTTCCGTGATCAAAATCTGAAAATTATACAAATTTTATTTTAATATTTAATTTAAAAATATGGGGCGTTACACAGAGTGGGAAGCACTTTGCCATAACGATGTCTGAAGCTGAAGGTACTTTCATATAATGCATGTAGCGCATCAAGTGGACTGTACGATCCTTCCTACCATCAAAAGCTTCTAACACCAGAAGTTTGAAGTCTAGTGGGTTTTGAGAATTCCTGATGTCTTGAGAGAAAGAGATGCGAGTAACACAATCTAAACCAGCATGAGATTCCCCACCTCGGGCGAAACATCGAATAATATCAGCAATTTGACTTTCATTTCCTATACCGAGTAACTTCCTCCAATCATTTAAACAAACATTGGTGCCCCTGGTGCCAAGTCCAACATTAGGGCGTTGTTGAACCTAACCAGAATATCTGACTCAATCCTAACCTAAGGTGCCTTGACTGGCACAAATCCATCATTCGAAACTACGAGAGTTCCTGCATCCATAGAGACGCCTGAACGATATTACCGACACTTGAGTCTGAAACCTGATTAGTCAAAACTTGAGCTGAACCTTGAACGGGATTGCGGATGGTACCCCCGACCTTAGCCGATCCGGCAGCGGTCTACGGATTGGTGTCGACATAGGGTTGTTCCTCGGGAATTTCCCTTAAGTCCTGAGCTAATCCTTGTGGAACACAAACACTTATTCCAACCATGTTACCTTGTCCCGACGGCCTCGTGATTCCTTCGATTTGAAAGAGAAGAGTGTTCATAGTAGCTTACTGTCGACGAAATGTTCCTTTTGTTGTTCCAAGCGAGAAGTGAGATCCTTAGTTAAATTATTGATGACTCCGCCAATATCATCCCGAGTAATGTAGTTTTATGGATGTTCGGTCGAGAAAACTTCCTGACTTTCCTCCATACATGTCCCTTCCGCACGAGTTAAGCTTATCTGTTTCTATTTAGCCATAGCAAAATCCGAGAGAAATCCAAGTGAATCTGAGAAAATCCAAGGACTAAAACCAAAGCTGAAGTCGAAATCCGAAACTAAAGTCGAAATCCAAAATCAAATCCGAGAACCAAAACCATAGCCGAAGCCGAAGTTCGAAACAAAAATAAAATCCGAGAACCAAAACCAAAGTTGAAGTCGAAGTTGTCGCATCCCATACTTGGTGCGCCAAAGTGTTGACATGGGAAGTTTTCCACTTACGCACGCCAACTCCCAAAAGTGGGTTATCCAAACAACCAATTGCAGTGAAATGTAAAGGCACACAACTTTTTATAGTTGTTCGACACTAACGCATACGTCCACTTTATAGTAGCCTTTCATCATCATAGTTACAATTGCGAGATTTATCCGAGATTGTACACTTTGAAGCTACAAAGTTGAAAATGGTGAGTGACAAAGTTCTTATCTTCTTCCTAAAATAACAAAAATGCCATTGTTGTCCTTTTATGTCCAAATAGCTTCATGTATGCCCCAATGTCCAAATAGCAATTCAAAAGTCAATTCCAATGTCTAAGTGATGGAAGTTACCTTTTATTCGAAGATTATAAGTCCAAGAGATGATTCATTGCCATGGAAATCACCATAGAAGCCACAATGAGCTCCAAATAGAGTTTCTCGTATTCCAAACGATAGCCAAAAGCCAAAAATGCCAACCCCTTTGAATGCCAAGAGAGGGGGTATTTATAGGTGGAGGTTCCATGCATTAGTCAAAATTTCATATCATAGAGGGATGAAAAATTCGTTCCCTGGGACTTAGCCAAAAAAATCAAGTTCTAGCTCAAAATCTCGAATCCTAGAAAAACCATGAAAAACAGTGATCCGCACGTTCCAGGTGGTGATCAACCATTTTGCCAACTTCGAATCCTCCTGCCAAAATCGAATCCCGAAGTGGGGTGCGCTCAAGCCAAACAAGCGGATCTGCATGCGATATTCACGGCGATTTCAAATTACCAAAACCACATTTGGAATTTTGAATCCTAAATCGTGCCAAGTGCCAATTCCTAAAACTGTGAGTCAATCAAGTAAAAACCCTTGATCATATTGGAGTGCTCAGCTATTTCTGAGCATGCTAGAAATCTGTACATCATTTCTCTTGAGGGATATGATTTTGTAACCTCGGGGTGATACAATTTCGTATCCCTGTGCGTATATTATTTCGTATCCCTAGGGATACGAAATACAGTATTTTGTATCCTAAGGGGATACAAATACCCTGATGCCTTGCTGAATTGTAGAACTTGTTGGGGCTAATGTATAATAAGGATTTTGAGTGATTATACCGTGTTGATCATGGGTTTTGCTAGTGCCAAATCACGACTTTGCCAAAGTGGTTGATCTGAGGCCTATTGAGTTGTGCGGTGCTGAATTTTCCGAAATCCAATATAGTTTGCCTTGTCGAATTTTGCCGCGTGACCGAACTGAGGTGCTCAAGGATTTTGAGCTGATCGAGCCGAGTCTGTCACGTATTTTTACTATGTCAGATTTCCGAGATTTTTACCAAGTATGAAATGTTATATTTCGTACCCTTACTTCATGGTGTATGCATCCCTGAAATTCTTTTGTTTTTTAACCTAACATTACCTTCGGCTTTCGGGTTTGCATAGATCATCATATTTAGTTTTATTAAAACCACACTTTCAAATAAATTTAGCAAAAACCTTCTCAATCTTATTCGTTGAAGCATCCTGTAGCTGAAAAGTTTGTAACCCAAAGATAAACTTAGCTTGAATGATAGTACGAACGAATTATATCCGTCCTGCAAGAGATACGAGTCTAGACCCCCAACCTTGTAACTTTTCTCTAATTTTTGTGATCAGTTCCACACATTCTTTATTTGTAATTTTATTTGATGAAAGCGGGATATCAAGATACCTGACCGGTAACTCTCCCCTATTGGCACTAAGAACCTCCAATAGATCGATTTTGTTTCTATAGGATTTGTTGAAGTAACATTTGGTATTGCTTGCATTTAGTTGAAACCCCACATTTTCTTCTAATCTTTGAAAGAATTTTGAAGACGCATATTCAAGGTGGGTGTTGTAATATATAAGTGAATATGCTTTTGTATTTTTCTGTTTAGTCCCACATCATGAGATAAGTTTAATCACTAGTTCGAAGGCTTATATCTAAAGGTCCCAATGTAATATAAATAGATAACTAATATCTTGAATGAATAAAAGTCTATTACTTTCTTCTCTCCAACGGATTTTGAGTTCATTGTTTATAAGAAAATCATGTTATAACTTGATTTATTTCCTTTTTCAAGAATCCTGCACCCTTTAGCTTGTCGTATATTTATGTTATAGTTTTTGCTTATTGCCCTTCTTATTTTTCATTGTTATTCTTTTTGTTAATATATGTGTGTGTGTGTATATATATATATATATATATGTATGTATATATGTATGTATGTATATATATAGCGTCTATTTGAACATAAATTAAACACATTCAGCGACACATAACAATTAGCATTGGATCTATTCTATCCACACCATCAATTTGTAGGCCAGATCATTTCCCCCTTTAAATTTCTCGCCCTTACTCTACTCTTATACGTCATTACTTAAAAAATTCGTCTTTACCCATTTCCATGCACAACAAATTCCGCCGATTCAATCTAGCAAATTCTTCACTTCCTCAAAATCCTCACTCGCAAATCCTCTTCTCGGTCTATTTCACACAATACAACTAATGCTCTGACAGACGTAATTATGTGAATGTCTTAAGAATGAGAGCAAGTTTGTTCATCTCGTTAGTAAATCCATCATTTTCACCATGCCAATGTCAGCATACACAACTGCATCTGATAGAACATCGATTGTACTGTGTGAAATAGGCCGAGAAGAGGAATTACGAGTGAGGATTTTGAGGGAGTGTTTGTTGGATTGGATTGGTGGAATTTTTTTTGCGTGGAAATGGGTGAAAATGAGTTTCTTTAAGTAAATGACGCAGAAGTGTAGAGTAAGGATGGAAATTTGAGGGGAGAAGATGACGTGGCCTACAAACTGATGGTGTGGATTGAATAGATCTAGTGGCTGTTGTTATGTGTCACCGAGTGTGTTCTAATTTAGGTTCAAATAGACGCTCTCTCTCTCTCTCTCTCTCTCTCTCTATATATATATATATATATATATATATATATATATATATAACGCTGCCATTAAAATGACTTAGAAAATAAGAAGTAATAAAGAAGAGAAAGGAATGAAAAATAGCAAGAAGTGAGGAAGAATATCTAAATGTAAGGTATGAAGACCATCTTAAACTTTTAAAATCAAATTAGATAGTAAGAAGACCATAATGCCCCTAACATCACTTAAGTATCCCTTGCAATCCAAGTTGTACAAAACATTAAATGTCTATCATGAAAACGACTTTACATTATGTACTTAAGCACATTATGAATCCATTTTCCCATTTTCTATTATTATTAAAAATCATTTCAAGCTTTTGTATTATAAAATATTAGTATATCGTTTAACTTATTATTATAAGTAAATTCACATCATGGTAATAAATTACTTAACAAAAATGCATATTCAAATATTCATTTAATTATTTTATTATAAACATCAAATCTAAGATTTCATAATAAAAATGTCAAATCTTATTATATTTATACATATAACTTAAGACATTCTTATTCACTTTTTATATATATTTAAAAAGATATTATAAAACCATTATTATCATAAATAAGTGTAAAATATTTAATCACATGTTTTTAAAATCTTATTATTATTATATTTAATAATATCACATGTTTTTCTCTAAAACATTACTGTGACGATCGCCCCGTATCTCCTGCACCGAACTGAGGAAAAGGTGCACCGAATGACGTGCCGGGCCAATGCGGGACGATCACCAGGATAGAATAATTCGAAATGAACATGTCGTCTAACTCACAGCGTATGGATAATATGTAATAATAAAATACACAACAGGATTTGGTAGTGAAGCATAACTGAACAGAAAATCGAATTTCTATAAAACCATAGTGTCTTGAGTAAACTACATCTCAGTACATGAATCTCTGAATACAATATGTCCCACTACATCCCTTGGAGTCTCAGTAACATCAACATAAAGAGAAAATAGAAAAGAAATATCTAAATAGATAGTAATAGTACACCAGCCTCCTTATCGTCACCGCACAACATCAACGACAACAAACCTGCTACCTGCTACTCAGTCTGCTAACCAACAATATTGATGAACAACCCAAGGTAATAAGATGGAGACATAAACCTTGAGTCAGACAACAGTCTTAGTGAACAATAAAATAGCTAACAACAGATACACAGGATAATATAAGTATAGGCGGATCAACTATGTGATATGCCCAACAACCATCAAGTTAACACGTGAGAATCAGACATCACATGTCACATCAAAAATAGGAAAGGAATACCCCAATCCCTCTTCTCTTCGACAACCTATGGTGATAGCCTACCCATGGAAAAAACAGAGAAGAAGAAACACAGTCAACTATAACATCCATACCATCCAATAGTCTAACTATCACCGTCTACAGCCCTGAATCCATTGATTATCGAATTTGCTTTTCAACGATCAAAATGGGTAATGGAAAACCCCAGTTCTAGCCAAACTACCATATGACATCGTTACTCGTATGTTTATCTTTTCCATTCATGATAACTAGGCCCACCATGACTGCCCAGGGTACACGATCTCTCAGATCTGATCCTAACGGGCGTTCCCATGATACCCCTGCTTTGAGTCCGCTAGAACACTTCGATAACCATCGATTCCTTGGCATATCAAATATGTCAAGCCTTTCATCTCGGCGACTTAATTCATTCCCGAACCATTCCATTATCATCCATGATTGACTCTCATCCTATCAATCCGTCATTGTACTTGATCATATATCGAATGACGACCAGTGCCATATCAATCCGGATCTGACCACTCCAACGTGAGTTCACAATCAAAGCACCATCCATCTTTGAGTTGCACATCAATCATCTGAAGTCCATTTCTATCTGAACTTCACCAGTAACCTCCAGAAGCCAAAACAACCAAGCTCCCCAAAACTCACCATCACCTAACGGTCCCGACCTTCCCCCATTGGTCGGTGTCGACCTATCATAGGTCGGTGCTGACCCATACACTTAGCGAATTTTCACTAAATGTTTGGCTCCAGTCCTTCTTCTCCTCGAGTACATCCTACCGGTCTATTCTCTAATCGTTTCGATGTTCGAATCGAAGCTTCTTCCTTCCATCCATATCTTGAGCGATCAGCATTTGACCCATCCCAAATCAACTCTGAATGTCATGAAAATTCACTAGTATCCTCGACTCATCAATACAAAGACATGCACCAAAAATCACCACCGCCCGGCCATCCCTCATGGGTCAATGCAGACTTATCATGGGTCGGTGCCGACCCATGCACTTAGCTCAGTTTGTAACAAAAATTTTGTTACTCCAATCTCTCATCTTCCAGAGCGCCTTCATCAAGTTTTGTCTGAATCCGATCATTTGAACCTCTGATTTGCTCTATTCTTCAATGCTTATTTTCACGACAACCAATTCTAACAAACAACTCAAGCAACACATTCAATTCAATCAAAACAAACATCAATTCAAACAGTACTGAAAATACAAACATGAACAATCCACAAATATAGCATAAAAATATCATAAACATAAGATCTAACATGATTTTAATCTAAATATATGCATAAACATTATTAATCTACCAATTATCCTATTAATATTATCAAATTAGATTTTCCTAGGCTTTTTAAATCAGAATTAAAGATAGATGATCAGATCTAAGGTAAATATAACATTTATGAGTGAAATTATCAAAGGTATAACCCATACAACCCTTTTCTTCTGTGTGAGACATCTATCACTCACCTAATACTTGATTTGATGTAAATTCAATAAGATCGGATCTAGACAGTGCTGAAACCCCTTGATGATGATCTATCTTCTAGATGCAATCTATGATGAATCTGATATGAGAAGAATGGAGAAATAAGGCTTTAGATTGAACTAGAGAAACACAGACGCCTAACCTAAAGTTGAGAATGAAGAGAGTAACCCTAGTTCTCTCCCTAAGTCCCCCTATTTATGTCCGCATGTCATAGGTCTAATGGGCTTGGCT
Organism: Allium sativum; assembly: GCA_030737875.1. Lineage (NCBI taxonomy): Eukaryota > Viridiplantae > Streptophyta > Magnoliopsida > Asparagales > Amaryllidaceae > Allium > Allium sativum. The sequence continues at coordinate 516,259,677 of CM060912.1, forward strand.
GATCAACCCATTTGTTGCTGACCAGTCTGTCTAACAACAGCTGAAACTTAAAACAACGATTCCTCTCAAATCGCGGAACCAAATATTTCATGTGACCACTCTATGGGAGCGTAAACCACCATTCTAATCTAGTGAAACCAATCTAAGCACCTGATTCGATTCCTATCAAAAGTTATAGCCCAAACAGTAAACTCAAGCGCAAAATGGTCATAATTGAATTCGGTAGAAATTATGGACATGTCTCGCATCCCCATGAACAACATATTAAAATATGAGAATGATCCGACCTCTTGGGAATAATATATAATTATTTTACGATCGGTCAATGTGTAAAATACGAGTCATTACATTCACCCATCTTTAGGAATTTCGCCCCCGAAATTCCCAGCAAACACAATATCCTGCATGTCTGCCATCCACGAGTAGCTAATCTACTATCCAATCTACCATTCAACAATCCATGCAATCAAAATCCTATCCTTGCATGCAGAATCCTAATGGTACAATACACAATGGTACAAGAAAGATACGATTTATGAGACATACCACTCAAAGAGTTCTGGATGGGTAGACCTCATACTCTCTTCCGTTTTCCACATGCAATTGTCACCGTCCTCTCTCCATTGTACCTTGACTAGCTTAATAACCTTCCTCCTAAGTTGTTTCGTATCATTCCCCATGACACAAAGTAGCTTACAAGACCTATAAACTGCAGGTTCGACCTTTAAATCTTCAAACTGATAAGGAGATACCGTAACATTCGGGCCGTGCACAAAATTTCGTATGAACGACACATGAAGCACATTATGCACACTCGCCATCTTCTTAGGTAAATCCAATCTATAACCGAGCTTTCCAAATACGCTTGATAATCGGAAACGGCAAAACAAACCTTAGCTCTAACTTTCCTGTAACACCCCGTATTTTTAATGTAATTAAAAATGTATATATATCCACAGATAAGATTAATATGGTGATGTATAATAAAAATTAATTAATATATGAAAGAAAGAAAGGATTGGTTGCATACGATGTAAATATGTTGCATGCACTGATTTGCAAACATAATGCATTAACATTAAAAGAAAAAGATTCATGCATTGGTTTAATTTAAGTATTGTAACTGACATGAAAAAGAGAAGTAAGGAAAGAACAATAATTATCATTGTTCTAAGACTTATTAACAAAAGACTTTGTAGCTCAGTTGGTTAGGTCATTGGATTTGTAACAGGGAGGTCGGGGGTTCGAACCCCGGCGGCAGCATAATTTTTATCTCTGTTTTAAAGACGGCCAACTGAACATGCAAATATATGTACATATACAAATTCAAAATTTGAAAGGATTAGAACGTACATATAAGAAAATAAAGAAAATATATGTATATACATGAGAATATATATATATATGCAGAAATATATGTATACGAAAGATAAAATTTAAGATAAGGCTATAGTAAATGAAATATGACAAGAATCAAATAACGGTGCAACATCGTTTGAATTTTGAAAATAAAATGAAAGTTGTGCGTATATATATATATATATATACGCGTAAAATGGTCGTTAAAGGAATTGTATACATATAAGAATATTTCATGTGAATAAAACAGTTAAATAAATTCCAGAAATTCAAAAGTTCAAAATTCAAATTTCTGCGCCAAAACAGCTTGTGGGACCTAATGCTGACTTAGCACTGCATGTACGCTAAGATTTGGCTAGATTCATCTGCGAACCTGGACTACTTTCTTAACTAGGTTCAATGCTGACTCAGTGTTGCGTGTACGATAAGGTCTTGAGCAACTATATAAACAGCCCTAGTCTCCTCCTCTATTCACAATTCTTTTCTACCCTTATGCTGCGAAGATTCTAGTTAGACATGGCTTCTTCTCCTCCTCTAAAATATATAAATAAATAAATAATATATATAAAATAAAACAAGACGAGGAGATGCTGCTCAAAAGACTTTCAAGAAGAAGAGATTCAAGCTAGGATTCAAAAGGAGGTTCAAACGACTTCAACGAATGATTTTCTACGAATCATAGCACTGCCATCTTTCTTTTCTAATCTAAATCTCTGTAAGTCGGTTATTTCTAGATTTGAACGTTTCTCTTTTCGTGACATGAAATTAAAGGAATAAAAGAGTATGCCAATTCTTTCTATTGAATCAGTGCCTATTTCTTTGGAACAAATTAAGAACTGTTATGATTTCGAGGACAAATAAGACTGTAACTATGAAACTATGGACCTTAGAACCATATGCCTCTTTGACTATGAACATTGCCTAAGACTATGAACATTGCCTATGACTATGGACATTGCCTATGACTATGGACATTGCCTATGACTGTGACCATGAGAATTATTTCCATGACTATAGCCTATACCTTTGATTAGGAAGCAAAGCTATTGTCTATGACATAAATGGGACAACTGTGATTAAGCACCTATGGTTCATGACTAGGAAAGTGTTTAAAATTTTGTGACTGTGAACCCGATTATCTATCTTGTCTATTCTTTGGTTTTAGACCTTGGGAATTTACCTATTAAGTTAGGTCTACCCATGTTCTTGAACCTACGCCTTTATTCTGTCTATTCTTGGTTTTAGACCTTTGGAATTTACCTATTAAGTTAGGTCTACCCATGTTCTTGAACCGACGTCGTTATTCAACCCTTTTTATGCTAGTTAGTATGTCTATCTTTTGCATAGCATCTTTGGTTCATTCCCTATTTTCTACGAGGCTAGCTTTATTTATAATCTAGACTGAATCACGATTATACGAGCGGTGGGAATGCAGTTTGGCAAAATATGAAATTTACTAGAAACATAGTTATAAACTAGGAAATTGGCATAAATTGGGAACATGTATTATGGCATGTTCATAGAAATGCAAATTGGATAAATTTGACATGAATTATAAGATGTGTAATTTGAATCTAGTATTGACATGTAAATCTAGCATTTACATGAATAGTGAACTAGAGTAATAAGTCTAGTTTGACGTAAATTAGAATGTTGAATCGGAATTAGATTAGCTAATTTGGCACGATAAGTATATTGGCATAAATGTGAAATTGGCCATAATTGAGAATAACTGTCAGGATTAGAAAAATCATGGTTAGTGACACTTAATTTGGTAAAATCCACGTACCAAAAAGCATAAATATGATTTAGAAGGGGAAATGGGCCATAAGAATAAATGTTGACAATTTACATTAAAAGAGTAATTGGGAAATAAGCAAATTAGGATTAATTTACTTATAGAATTTGTCCTAAAAGAGGAAATGTAAATTTATACAAAATTAAAGGTTTATTAACGGCATCTCTTTTAATGACACACCAAAAAGTTCTAGGGTGACAGAGAGGATAGTGTCTAGGCTTGAGTTTGGAAAATACAAGTTTCGTGCTCTCCCTGGCTATCCCTAACTGATCCGACGAATGGGATGGTTACTTTCAAAACTTTATTTGAAAATAAGTTGAAACCCTTTAAACTTAGAAAACACGAATATGCCTAACCCGAGGTTAGACTGAGTTGCGATGTAAACCTGCCCGGAACCAACCGTCACATCCAGTATTCGCAACAATACCTATCTAATGTGAGTGGTAGTGGCTTTAATTTTTTTAGTTAAAGCTAGAACAAGAATGGTAGGGTTAAGTTAACTAAGACACTTAACCAGTTCAACATGACAACTAAACTGATGGATGGGGTTAGGTTCATAAAAACACTTAACACAGTTAAGCTAGAATGGGAGGGCTAAGTCCATAGAAACACTTAACCAGACTCAAGGTAACAAGACAAGATTTGTAGGGGTTAAGTAAAGTTAATACACTTAGCCAAATTAACATGTCAGCTAGACCAGAGGTAGGGGTTAAGTAAAGTTAATACACTTAGCCAAATTAACATGTCAATTAGACTAGAGGTTGGGGTTAAGTAAGGTTAATACACTTAGCCAAATTAACATGTTAATTAGACGAGAGGTTGGGGTTAAGTAAGGTTAATACACTTAGCCAAATTAACATGTTAACTAGACCAGAGGTTGGGGTTAAGTAAAATCTAATACACTTAGCCAATTTAATATGTTAGCTGGGCTAGACCGTAGGGGTTAAGTAATCTTGAACACTTAACCATCAGGTTGTGATAAAGGAATGGGGTTAAGTCTAAAACATGAAGGGATAATACTTAACCGTTAATGACATGTTAGTTAAAACAGACGGGCAAGGTTAAGTTAAAAGGGAACACTTAACCAATACAGTGTGAAGGGGTAGAGTTAAGTAATAAGAAATACTTAACCAATATAACTTGGTAAGGTTAAGTCAACATGAATTATTGATAACACTTAACCAGTTTATCAGGATAAATGAAGAGGGTTAAGTTAGCTTGAATTGACTAATGACACTTAACCAACCCAAATTGACGGGAAAGAGAACTAAGTAGTAATTCTTAGTATAACACGGGAAGGAGCGAATGTCCGTCTGAATAGAGAGAAGGCTCCAACGAATTGGGTTACGAAGCCCGAGGCTTCGAGGGGACGTGAGGGTACTCTTGGTATCCCTCTGTGAGGCTACAGATGATCCGCCTGGGCCCACAGAGGTTAAGGTCTGTGTAGAAGAACCATGGGTATGCCTTGGTTGCAATACATGGCAACCTAAAGACCAGGATGGAACGGCGTGATTCGGCGAGCAAACGGTAGTCCTGTGATAGCAACTCATCGTCTACCATCCATCTTGAGTCAATCGAGATATGTGAAGCGGAAAGGCGGAGAACTCCAAAAGACCATATACTTGCTATCTAGTTATGGTTGCGGATGGCCATAGGATAGTGGGGCACCGGGGGCCGGCGTATAGTTCTCATTTTACAAGGTGTGCCTTTCATTAGTTGAGGGAGGGGTCAAGTGGGACAATAGCCACTGGAATAAAAACAGACCTTAGCATCTGCATCGGCAGATATCTGAAAGCTCCCGACCGAGTTTTGTTTTCCTTGATTTGCCCTGACACAGGACTCGGACCGCACATTATGGGACATGTGCACCTAGACAAGCGATAACGATTCGCGATACATGCGTGGGGAAGTATAGGAACATATACCACTCTAGGTGGTGTGTCCTAGGACTTGGGGGCATCGTTCGACAGGTAGCGTAATCCCTAGTTGGACTAGGTGGCATAAACCCTGAACTCGAGAAGCGTTCAGCAGATAGCGTAAAACTCTAGTTAAACCTAGAAAGCACTTGATAGAAAACCCTAGATTTGATCTAGGTAATAAATAATGAAAGTATGCCGGAAGGCAATAGAAAATACAGAAATTGGGATCACGTTATCGTTACTAGATGGGACACTAGATAGGCTGTGCAGAGATATAGAAACCAGTATAACAAGGAAATAGCGAAGCGGCGAAAGTATTAGAGCGTATCCAGTTTATCTTATCATATCTTGTGACTACCTTGTCTAATCTTGTTGACTCTATCGTCATGGTGTAATCTTGTGTTCAGTTAATTCATGTCGTTTTGTTCTCCTTGTTCACATGCTAGAAGTTACTGAACTTACTCAGGCTTTATGTCTGACTCTGTTTTTCTTTTGCCTTGTTTTCTTCCGTTTCCCCTCCCCCCTCCATGGTAGTAGAGGAGGGAGTATTATAGCTCAGGTCAAGTTGGACTGTCACTCTTTCCCAGCTTGAAGATTTGTCGAAGTTTGCTTGGATTCTCTTATCAGATGCTATAGCTGGCTCTTGCTAAAATTTGGGGAAATATAAATGTTGTTTGACGCTTCTTTATTTTGTAAGACAGATGACACTTTGATATTGTAAAGAAATCTTTGTACAAACTATTTTATCAATAAAGCAAAGTTTTATTTTTCGCTGTTTAATTTCTGTCTGTCTTGTAATTTATCTGCATCTTTTACCCTAAATGCTCCACAGAACTTAGTGCATTCCCTTTGTGAGTGACACTAACGAATGTGGGGTGTTACACGTGGTATCAGAGCTGAAGGTTACCAGATCAGATAAAGGATTTGAAAAATTATTTTTAAAACGGTTTTAAAGAAGCATTTTTCAAGAGAAAAGATTTGTTTTAAAGACATATTCCCCAAAGCCATACGCACCATCTTCTCTTCCTCTGTTTAAATTCTTATCTCCTTCTTTCTTGAGTCTCTGGGGCTCCTGGCTTTCTGGGAGGTAACCTCATCAAAGGGCAAAGTAGTGCCCGGCTTCCATCCATAGCGTAGTTGTTTCATCTACGGGCAGTTTTCTTTCGAAGCTTATAGGGTTTTCCGGACGATGGAGGCAGTTTTCGAGAGATTTGTCAACATGACTACACACGGAAGGGGATGAGGAGTTTGGCTAAGGAGCATAACCCTAGGATGAGGAATTCATGGATGTAAACTTAGTACATGAAGGAGGAAGAAATTATAAAACCTAAGACAAGAGGAAGTATCTTTACTAGGGTATGATAGGGAATATACTTAAGGACAAGGGCAAGAACGAGGAACAAGATTTTCAGAAGGACAAGTACATGCTTTCGCCACCAAGCGTACCTAGGAGAAAGGTAGTCAGTTGGAAGAGTCTAGTTTTCTGTTCGTACTATTTCCTTAGGTTCTAGCGCTTCTCATTTGTTCGTATCCACTTCCATAGTTGGGTCTCTGCACCATAGTACCTGTATAGTAGAAAGATCCCACTAGAGTCTCAAATCCAATTGGTGGTCCGACCAGTTTATTTTTGGTTAGTAGGGATTTGAGAATAGCTATCGAGTTTTCTTATATCATCTCACGTAGATTGTCAAAATTCGGAGGAGATATTCCTTGGGTGCTTGTATGATATTGGTTTAGGCCTTTGGGGCTTGTACTTGAGGAATGTCGAGTTCGGTTTGGATGGTTTGCGTGAGAGATGAAAAGTTGTGGCAGGCACTCCAAAGAGCACGTAGTGACCTTTCGACTCTTATAGTTATGGCATGGCGGATAAGAGGGAAACCTCTAATCATCTTAGTACGTATACCTGGTACCGTGATTGAAATCTGTTTATTTTGGAAATGGAGATCCGGAACTTCACAAACGTGAAGTTAAATTAGTTAAGATACAGTGGAATAAAGCTCAAGAAGGCTAGATACTAGCATCATACCCTTTTCCTTGAGGGTGCATCCTTGATTTCTTTGTTTTAGGAGCTTTACGCATAATTGTTTCTCCCTTTCCAAAGTATATCACCTAGGTCGTATCTTCAATCCTTAAGTAGAAGCCAATGGATGTAAACATGTATTTGAAACATGTTATGGTTGATGGTTGCAAGTGGTTGCTTGTGAATGCATATGCATACGTATTAGGCACTAGATCAGTTCAGACGCTTTCATATTGCATTTACAGATATGTATTTGTTTGTAAATTGAACTTGATATGTTATCATATGGGTGTTGCATATGGATGAATGGCCGTGCACGCATATAGTATTTACATAACTAGGGATGCTTACATACATGGTTCGACGCATGGCACTGACATGACTCGCATTAAGGAGGTCGACTGAATCAGTAGATCGCCTGATTTTACAGTAGATAAAGACATATACACACACTATGCATATGAACATGAAAGCATTAGAAATCTTTTAAGGACAATGAATGCCTGTGATTGAATGGTTGAGTAGATGGGTGATTGGATGGTCGGACACATTCTTCCTAACTTGAAGATTTCGGGCACGAAATCCTTTTAAGTGGGGGAGAATGTAACACCCCGTATTTTTAATGTAATTAAAAATGTATATATATCTACAGATAAGATTAATATGGTGATGTATATTGAAAATTAATTAATATATGAAAGAAAGAAAGGATTGGTTGCATGCGATGTAAATATGTTGCATGCATTGATTTGCAAACATAATGAATTAATATTAAAAGAAAAAGATTCATGCATTGGTTTAATTTAAGTATTGTAACTAACATGAAAAAGAGAAGTAAGGAAAGAACAATAATTATCATTGTTCTAAGAATTATTAACAAAAGACTTTGTAGCTCAGTTGGTTAAGGCATTGGATTTGTAACAGGGAGGTCGGGGGTTCGAACCCCGGCGGCAGCATAATTTTTATCTCTGTTTTAAAGACGGCCAACTGAACATGCAAATATATGTACATATACAAATTCAAAATTTGAAAGGATTAGAACGTACATATAAGGAAATAAAGAAAATATATGTATATACATGAGAATATATATAAATATATATATATATATATCTTTACTAATAATCGGAATAAGTTTGGTGTCACACTTTTTTGGTGTACATGCAAACTACCGAAAATGCCCTTTACTAAAAACAAACACATATGATAAAAGGAATTATATCAAGAAAAGAACGGAAAGTAATTAAAGTTAAATAGCAATGTTCCTTTAATTTGTCATGCGCGTCATTAATGACATTAATAGAGACGTAAATGGGAATAATTTTAAAATTTGAAAGCAGAAAATTAAATTTAGAAGGGTAACGTAACTGGAATTAAATCACGCGTATGTTTGAATTCGAAGATAAATGTGCATCGTAAATGGAATTAAATCACGTGTATGTGTGGTAATATTTATTTCAAGAGTATGTGCACGCGTATTAAGAATGGAACTTTTAAAATTTGAAATAAAAATAAATGTTTTGAATAACGGTCACATGAATTAACATGCATGAATTAGAAACAGAAGAAAATTAATGCACAGTAATGAAAATAGGAAAATAAAAAGAAACTATCGCGCAAATAAATATGCAGAAAAATAAAATGGGCAAGAAATATACTAGACCATGTACTAACGACATATTTTTATTTTGTTAAATGGCTCCGTGCGTGCCATCACCACGCGCGAAGCACGTGCCTATAAGTCTCGTATATATATATATATATATATATATATATATATATATATATGCAGAAATATATGTATACGAAAGATAAAATTTAAGATAAGGCTATAGTAAATGAAATATGGCAAGAATCAAATAACGGTGCAACATCGTTTGAATTTTGAAATTAAAATGAAAGTTGTGCGTATATATATATATGCGTAAAATGGTCGTTAAAAGAATTGTATACATATAAGAATATTTCATGTGAATAAAACAGTTAAATAAATTCCAGAAATTCAAAAGTTCAAAATTCAAATTTCTGCGCCAAAACAGCTTGTGGGACCCAATGCTGACTTAGCACTGCATGTACGATAAGATTTGGCTAGATTCATCTGCGAACCTGGACTATTTTCTTAACTAGGTTCAATGCTGACTCAGCGTTGCGTGTACGATAAGGTCTTGAGCAACTATATAAACAGCCCTAGTCTCCTCCTCTATTCACAATTCTTTTCTACCCTTATGCTGCGAAGATTCTAGTTAGACATGGCTTCTTCTCCTCCTCTAAAATATATAAATAAATAAATAATATATATAAAATAAAACAAGACGAGGAGATGCTGCTCAAAAGACTTTCAAGAAGAAGAGATTCAAGCTAGGATTCAAAAGGAGGTTCAAACGACTTCAACGAATGATTTTCTACGAATCATAGCACTGCCATCTCTCTTTTCTAATCTAAATCACTTTAAGTCAGTTATTTCTAGATTTGAACGTTTCTCTTTTCGTGACATGAAATTAAAGGAATAAAAGAGTATGCCAATTCTTTCTATTGAATCAGTGCCTATTTATTTGGACCAAATTAAGAACTGTTATGATTTCGAGGACAAATAAGACTGTAACTATGAAACTATGGACCTTAGAACCATATGCCTCTTTGACTATGAACATTGCCTAAGACTATGAACATTGCCTAAGACTATGAACATTGCCTAAGACTATGAACATTGCCTATGACTATGGACATTGCCTATGACTATGGACATTGCCTATGACTGTGACTGTGACCATGAGAATTATTTCCATGACTATAGCCTATACCTTTGATTAGGAAGCAAAGCTATTGTCTATGACATAAATGGGACAACTGTGATTAAGCACCTATGGTTCATGACTAGGAAAGTGTTTAAAATTTTGTGACTGTGAACCCGATTATCTATCTTGTCTGTTCTTTGGTTTTAGACCTTGGGAATTTACCTATTAAGTTAGGTCTACCCATATTCTTGAACCTACGCCTTTATTCTGTCTATTCTTGGTTTTAGACCTTGGGAATTTACCTATTAAGTTAGGTCTACCCATGTTCTTGAACCGACATCGTTATTCAACCCTTTTTATGCCAGTTAGTATGTCTATCTTTTGCATAGCATCTTTGGTTCAGTCCCTATTTTCTACGAGCCTAGCTTTATTTATAATCTAGACTGAATCATGATTATACGAACGGTGGGAATGCGGTTTGGGCAAAATATGAAATTTACTAGAAACATAGTTATAAACTAGGAAATTGGCATAAATTGGGAACATGTATTATGGCATGTTCATAGAAATGCAAATTGGATAAATTTGACATGAATTATAAGATGTGTAATTTGAATCTAGTATTGACATGTAAATCTAGCATTTACATGAATAGTGAACTAGAGTAATAAGTCTAGTTTGACGTAAATTAGAATGTTGAATCGGAATTAGATTAGCTAATTTGGCACGATAAGTATATTGGCATAAATGTGAAATTGGCCATAATTGAGAATAACTGTCAGGATTAGAAAAATCATGGTTAGTGACACTTAATTTGGTAAAATCCACATACCAAAAAGCACAAATATGATTTAGAAGGGGAAATGGGCCATAATAATAAATGTTGACAATTTACATTAAAAGAGTAATTGGGAAATAAGTAAATTAGGATTAATTTACTTATAGAATTTGTCCTAAAAGAGGAAATGTAAATTTAGACAAAATTAAAGGTTTATTAACGGTATCTCTTTTAATGACACACCAAAAAGTTCTAGGGTGACAGAGAGGATAGTGTCTAGGCTTGAGTTTAGAAAATACAAGTTCCCTGCTCTCCCTGGCTATCCCTAACTGATCCGACGAACGGGATGGTTACTTTCAAAACTTTATTTGAAAATAAGTTGAAACCCTTTGAACTTAGAAAACACGAATATGCCTAACCCGAGGTTAGACTGAGTTGCGATGTAAACCTGCCCGGAACCAACCGGCACATCCAGTATTCGCAACAATACCTGTCTTATGTGAGTGGTAGTGGCTTTAATTTATTTAGTTAAAGCTAGAACAAGAATGGTAGGTTTAAGTTAACTAAGACACTTAACCAGTTCAACATGACAACTAAACTGATGGATGGGGTTAGGTTCATAAAAACACTTAACACAGTTAAGCTAGAATGGGAGGGTTAAGTCCATAGAAACACTTAACCAGACTCAAGGTAACAAGACAAGATTTGTAAGGGTTAAGTAAAGTTAATAACTTAGCCAAATTAACATGTTTGCTAGACCAGAGGTAGGGGTTAAGTAAAGTTAATACACTTAGCCAAATTAACATGTTAATTAGACTAGAGGTTGGGGTTAAGTAAGGTTAATACACTTAGCCAAATTAACATGTTAACTAGACCAGAGGTTGGGGTTAAGTAAAATCTAATACACTTAGCCAATTTAATATGTTAGCTGGGCTAGACCGTAGGGGTTAAGTAATCTTGAACACTTAACCATCAGGTTGTGATAAAGGAATGGGGTTAAGTCTAAAACATGAAGGGATAATACTTAACCGTTAATGACATGTTAGTTAAAACAGACGGGCAAGGTTAAGTTAAAAGGGAACACTTAACCAATACAGTGTGAAGGGGTAGAGTTAAGTAATAAGAAATACTTAACCAATATAACTTGGTAAGGTTAAGTCAACATGAATTATTGATAACACTTAACCAGTTTATCAGGATAAATGAAGAGGGTTAAGTTAGCTTGAATTGACTAATGACACTTAACCAACCCAAATTGACGGGAAAGAGAACTAAATAGTAATTCTTAGTATAACACGGGAAGGAGCGAATGTCCGTCTGAATATAGAGAAGGCTCCAACAAATTGGGTTACGAAGCCCGAGGCTTCGAGGGGACGTGAGGGTACTCTTGGTATCCCTCTGTGAGGCTACAGATGATCCGCCTGGGCCCACAGAGGTTAAGGTCTGTGTAGAAGAACCATGGGTATGCCTTGGTTGCAATACATGGCAACCTAAAGACTAGGATGGACCGGCGTGATTCGGCGAGCAAACGGTAGTCCTGTGATAGCAACTCATCGTCTACCATCCATCTTGAGTCAATCGAGATACGTGAAGCGGAAAGGCGGAGAACTCCAAAAGACCATATACTTGCTATCTAGTTATGGTTGCGGATGGCCATAGGATAGTGGGGCACCGGGGGCCGGCGTATAGTTCTCATTTTACAAGGTGTGCCTTTCATTAGTTGAGGGAGGGGTCAAGTGGAACCATAGCCACTAGAATAAAAACAGACCTTAGCATCTGCATCGGCAGATATCTGAAAGCTCCCGACCGAGTTTTGTTTTCCTTGATTTGCCCTGACACAGGACTCGGACCGCACATTATGGGACATGTGCACCTAGACAAGTGATAACGATTCGCGATACATGCGTGGGGAAGTATAGGAACATATACCACTCTAGGTGGTGTGTCCTAGGACTTGGGGGCATCGTTCGACAGGTAGCGTAATTCCTAGTTGGACTAGGTGGCATAAACCCTGAACTCGAGAAGCGTTCAGCAGATAGCGTAAAACTCTAGTTAAACCTAGAAAGCACTTGATAGAAAACCCTAGATTTGATCTAGGTAGTTAATAATGAATGTATGCCGGAAGGCAATAGAAAATACAGGAATTGGGATCACATTATCGTTACTAGATAGGACACTAGATAGGCGGTGCAGAGATATAGAAACCAGTATAACAAGGAAATAGCGAAGCGGCGAAAGTATTAGAGCGTATCCAGTTTATCTTAGCATATCTTGTGACTACCTTGTCTAATCTTGTTGACTCTATCGTCATGGTGTAATCTTGTGTTCAGTTAATTCATGTCGTTTTGTTCTCCTTGTTCACATGCTAGAAGTTACTGAACTTACTCAGGCTTTATGTATGACTCTGTTTTTCTTTCGTCTTCTTTTCTTCCGTTCCCACCCCCCAAGGTAGTAGAGGAGGGAGTATTATAGCTCAGGTCAAGTTGGACTGTCACTCTTTCCCAGCTTGAAGATTTGTCGAAGTTTGCTTGGATTCTCTTATCAGATGCTATAGCTGGATCTTGCTAAAATTTGGGGAAATATAAATGTTGTTTGACGCTTCTTTATTTTGTAAGACAGATGACACTTTGATATTGTAAAGAAATCTTTGTACAAACTATTTTATCAATAAAGCAAAGTTTTATTTTCCGCTGTTTAATTTCTGTCTGTCTTGTAATTTATCTGCATCTTTTACCCTAAATGCTCCACAGAACTTAGTGCATTCCCTTTGTGAGTGACACTAACGGATGTGGGGTGTTACATTTCCTTTCCTTCCAAAGCAAACTGCAATCCTCAACAGCGAAATCTTAACAAACACCATGTAACGACCCACCATTTTGACCGTGCTGAATCGAAAAAATATGTCAACTCGACTCGTCCAAAACAATAGATTGTTATTAGTTTCTGAGGTAAATAGAATAAATCACAAAATCACAGACACAGTACAGAGTTACATGATATCTCGCAGCGGAAAATACATAAAATTTTACAATAGATATAAACAATTGATCAGCAGTAAATAAGGTGAACAAAAATCCAATATAAGCTCCAAACTCCAAGAGTGGATCTCGAAAGCTGTGATAATCGATCTGACCGGAACCATAATGCAAAACAAAATAATTCGGATTAGGACTAACATTCACACGGAAGTAAATCAACACAAATGAAATGTTCGATGAAATGCAATCAACAACTTAAAAGATGTTTGGGATAACCAACTTTTAAGAATCCTTCCAACTAATACATTAGATGCAATACTGTCAATCATCTAAGTAAATAGTAAAATAACATAGGTGGGATTTCCATACTTACATCGTTGGTATATTTCGTAACAAACTTATATTTCAATTTCAACAAATCATATCATATCCTGTTTTATAACTCAAAACATACCAATCGAAATCGTATTTATAAATTAAAATTTAACTTTGAAAATAAATATATATAAATTTATAAAATTCTAAAACAAATTAGAAAAAAAATAGATTATAAACATATATAAGATTAAAATAATATAGAAATAGGTTTTTAAAGAATTATTTATTATATAAAAGTTTAAAATCTTTAAAATATAAAAAAAATCTTAACTTATTATTCAAAAACCAAGTTCCAAATCATATTTCGTCGAAGCATAACCAACGGCGTCCGTATATACTTTCCTATCCTATAATCATGTGATATGGATATTTATCACTTTAAATCCGCAATCCCAAATTCAATAAAAACCGTTCAGGTTTATCATTTCAACCCATAACGATTTTTCCCTATCTAGTGTCCGTTCGGGTATGTATCATTTCAACTCTTAGTGGTTTTTCCTAAACTAGGGTATCAACAATCATAAACAACGGTCACATAGTATCAATCACAACATATATATCATCAGTGCAACTACGTGTCATATGAGTATACCGTGTCACATATGAAATGTGCATACATATCAAATCAAACAATTCATACCAACAGTCCTATACATTTCATATAATAGTTCATTATTGATCTAACATCCATAAAAAAATGTAAGTCAGGTGTGAGATAAACTCATCTTTCGTGACATAAAATGGAGATAACAGGCAGACGGACACTGAATGAGACGATTACTCCAAGGCATGACTCAGAATGGATACACCCGATGATCACATGATATTTATTTTATTTTTATAAGAGGCGGTCGAGAAATTCTCAATGGATTATTACGGTTATTGGGTTTTGGAACGGTATGACTATTGGGTATTGGGAAATGGTTTACTCTCAATCAATGATTACACCAGATTTATAGTGGTTCGGCGTTAACGAGCCTACATCCACTTTATATATCTTTGATTATATGTAGAATGCAAGTACAATCAATGATTACTCTCAATCTCACGATTACAATGATGATTAGCTCAGTAATTTTGTAATAACACTGATAAGAAATAATGGAAAAGCAACAATGGTGGTAACAACACTCAGAATTGCCAAAAAGATCTTGAAAAATGCCAAGTATGGAGCTATTTGTAGGTGATATTCGCAGGCGGTTCGTGAAGATGCATGGCACGGATCCCGAGGACCTCGGACTGGTTCGTAGCTTGATGAAGAAATGGTCAATATGGCAGTTATGGACGGGTGTCACAAGATCCTGATCTTTCGGATCGTGGAAGACTAGGTTGTGACCTTTATTCTTTGGACTTGGGTGAAAAGAGGCGAAGTGAAGAGGAAAACAAGAGGAGCAACTGGTGTCCCAGTGAGAAAGCTGCGGGCGATCTTGTAGACTGATGGGGAGGCTTACGATGGTATGAGAGGAAACACAAATCGAAGCCTTTGTGAACCGGGGAAAACTGTTGTGTTCAACGATAGAGGCATCAGTGAAATGGAGGTATTAATGAAATGTCTGCGATGGTGAACTGGGTTGTGAAGGAGACAAATTGATTATATTCACCAAGGGGAAAATGAAAAGAGCTGTGGCATCGGGACAGCAACACAAAGTCTCGCGCATTGGAAAATGAACAGTTACTAGGAACGGCCACTAACTTTTAAGCTAAAAACATTAAAGTCTGATTTTTATTTTTATTTTATATGTGTGCACGAAACTGCTTTGGAAAGCAAAAGGGCATCGGAAATGGGACAAGTTTGAAATGCAAGGTTTTAATGAAAAGGCAAACAAACGTTTGGGAAAAATGAAGGCAAATGGTTAAACATATGGACGTGCATGAATATATATGTTCCTATTCACGGTTTTTTTTCTTCTTCTCTCTTTTGAATGGAAAATGACTATGGAATGAATGGAAGTTAAGCTTTGCAAATTAATACACAATGGAAAAAAAAGAGGGAAAGCATGTATGGAATAAAAAGTGGAAACATGCATGCCTTTGTAAATAAATTGAACGCATGGAACAAAAATGACCATCCATGTATTTTAGAAGTGTCCACCTACATAAACAAAAAAAAAAGTATGGGTTACTAAAATAAAACGACAACTTTTGCAGACCCAAAATGTGCAGGATCCGAATATGGACACTTCGAACTCAAATGGATTTGTTTTAAAAATGAACTGCGTAAGCCATTTCGCAATTTCAGCGCGAACCGGGCATCGAAACTGACAAATGAACATATAGCGTTAATCAGCGCGACAAGATGGACGCAACGGTATAAAATTTGCAGCGTATGGATGCTCCATTCAAAAAGGCATTACGGACCCTTTTAAAAGGTAAAAGGGCACGAGAAAACAATTAAACGAAGATCAAAACTTTCGAATTTTGGAAAACAAATTTTACCGTTGGATTCGTGACAACGAACAAAATATTTTTCATGTTTGTCCAAACTGGATTCGGAGAGATTATAAAATTGTTAAAATTTGAACTGATATGCGCAGCTTTGTACTGAAAATTGCGCGGTCGACAAACATTCAAATTTTTTGACGAAATTAATTTCTATGCTATGTCTGGCTAGACGCATCTCAAATATTTTTTTTCCGGATTTTTATTTTTATATTACATTTTCATTTTTATTTAAGATATATCGATTACCGCTATCGAAAATAATCATCAAAAACTAATTCAAACGAAGTGACTAAAATTTAACGTTTTCAATATAAAATTATTTAAATCACTTCTAAATGAAAATAACAAAATATTAAAGATAAATGTTTCATTATAAATCAAATTCATGTTTTAATTTTAATTCAAAATCAAAAATAGTTATAAAAGTACAAACAAACTGAGTTTTAAACGAATAAAATAAAATAAAAATCTAAATTTAATTTAAATAGTCAAATAAAAATACACTTAAAATTCTGGGTTGTTACATTCTCCCCCTCTTAAACCTTTTCGTCCCTGAAAAGGAACAAGGCAGGGAAATAATAATTAATATTTAAAACAATAGTTCAAATTTATCTTCATATCTATATATACTTTGAAAATTATATATATCTAAACCAATGTTAAATATTTTCTAACATTTCAAAATTAGTATAAGTATTCACTCGACGTCTCGATTGGCGATATATATCTATCCCACTTTCGAAACCCTAAAATAGATATCGATGATGCTGTGCAGTCATCACTAGAATCATTTTCAAGTAACTAGAGTGTGACTCTATATCATCCAATACTTATAGGAATTAACATATACGTTGATCAGACGTATACCCAAATCACTAGGTATTCGATAGGCCAATTTTAACGTCAGGTAAATACTCAAAACATCTTTCTATATTTAAACATAATATATTCAAAATTTTCAAGTCGTATATTATAAAAATATATTTCAAATCATTAAAAAATTTAATAGGGAAATTTATATTTCTCCCTCACTCGTTTATTTATTAAAATCCAACTTCAATCTATAACAAATATATAACAATATACATAATATTATTCTATAATATACCAAAATATTTCCAAAGCATATAGATGTTTACCTATGTAAAATCTTTCATAAATACATAACAAAATTTCAATATTATACTATGGAAGTTATATTATAATAACTTTTCAAAATAGTTATTTCAAATCAATATTCAGTAAAATGGACTCACCGGAAGACTTACACTCTCCTTCTACTTCTTACCATGTTGTGGACAAGGATAACTCATGGAATTCAAGTTAAAAGCTGAACGAACGAAAGAACCAAATCAAAGAAGATCGACGAAGGAAGATAGATTCGAATGGAAAGGAACTCTAAAAGAAGATTTAATTATTAAACAAAATTTTACGTACGAAAACATTTAAAATCCCTTTCTTAGTTTATTATGTTAAAGTTATATATATATATATGTGTGTGTGTGTGTGTGTGTGTGTGTGTGTGTGTGTAATTGCAGGTTATTGGTTTGTTATTTAATGTTTGAAAATACTTGATAACTCGAAGTTTAACAGGTTTACTGCCGTTCTTACAGACGTTAGGCATACGCTGGCCAGGCGCACGACCAATTCTATAAGTACTAAATATTCTTGTTTCAACTCTCAGTGGAAATACTTAAAACATTTAAAATAGATATGGAAAATACTTCCCCCATGGATCGCGGTTACTCGGCGGTTGCACTACTATCCCAGTAGAATCGCTTGTAACCGTAGGTATCACGCCCCTCGAGTTACGCCATGGTTGTTGCCATAGATCGCAGTTACGCGGCGGTTACATCACTATCCCAGTGAAATCGCTTGTAACTGTTGGCATCATGCCCCCAAATAATGCTATGGCGTCTAGATCGCAGTTACGCGGCAGTTAGTCACCATCCCAGTGAAATCGCTTGTAACTGTAGGCATCTTGCCCCCCGAATTATGCTAGAACAGATAAGTAATAATAATAATCAACGTGATCTCACCGAGTGAGATTCCAATATCGATGGATACTCCAGTCGTGGGAGCACCAACATAGCTATGATTTCCGATTTTCGATGGACACTCTCGACGAGCGCCAACACAATCCCTCTCTCAGGAATTGCGATGGAAGGTACTTCCCATATCTTTATTTAGAAAACATATACATTATACATATAGTATTTCATTTCACATTTCTTATATATATCGCACCTACATAAATATCAATTTACATAAGATTTTTCTTTTCAACATCATGTTTTCAAATATATCATTCTTATATAAATTCATTATATAAGGTTTGAAAACTCATATCAAATATTCAACATCAAAGATTCTCGAAATTTCATTTCAATACCAATTCAGATTTGATTTTATATTAAATTTCAATATTCAATGTCATTCCAAATCCCGTTCACAAATGGTTGGATCATTCAAATAGTTGAAAAGTATATTTTTCAATTCAATAATCGGAAATCATGAGTTCAATCATTTCTTATCAAAACATCTCAAGATGTACAATTACGCTACCCTAATATATAGGATTATCATTCGACCAAACTCGAGTATCAATTCCGGATTTTCTTTCAACCATTCAAAATATACATATACGTGTATATCAAATCATGCTTCACAAATCAAATTTCGTTAGATAAACATGTAGCAAAGCTACCAAGTGGTCTCCGTTCATATATTTTCCTTTTTTGAAAACATTTCATAAAATCATTTCAAACTTTTTATTCGAAAATACTTGCATATACTGCTAATACTTTTCCAAAACTTTAGAAATCAATTTCAAAGTATTCTGAAACAAATTCTCAAGGTTTAGTCAAACGATCTCTTTAGTCATAACTGAATCATTTTATTCCACATCTTAACTTTATTTGCAATATTTACATTACTCTCATAATCTCAAAAACCGCGACATCCCGAAGAAGGATTTCAAATGGGATCAAGATTCAAATCGAAGTAAGTTATGAATAACTTATAATTGAAATTAGTCTCAACGGTAATAATAATGGCTGCCTCTCTCTAATCCCCAAAGGTGATTTTTCTGCAACTTCCTCCAGTCTCTCCTCAATCGATCCTTCTCAGCTGTTCGCGATTCTCTTTTATCGTGTTGCTGTCTTCATCGTGGTCCTTATTAGCTGAGTTTCTGCTATGGTTTCATCCCGATCTGAAGGGATGTATGTTATCTCTGGCTCGTTTGCTGGTCCTTGCCCTAATTTTGATTTGATTGCCAGATCTATTTTAGAGGTGGCGGCCGCCCCCTTGTCAGTGGTGTTTACTGGTTCTTCCTCGATTGAAGTACGGTTGTTCTCTCTTCATGCTTTTGCTGACCTCCTTCGCCATAAATGGCTCTGTGTGGATGGTTTGTTTTTAGAGTTGGTTCCGATCTATCGGGAATCACTGGTGTGCTTTCTACCTCCCCGTGGTGTTGTTCCCTTAGCTGTGGAGGCTGAGGAGCGTTGCCTTCGCCCTAAAATCGATTGTGTGAAGGGGGATTTCATCACCCCTTTCATTCCTTTGCTGTCCTTCAGAGCATCGGCAGCGGCTCCAATCGTGGCTGACCATGGTTTTCTCGTTGGCTCCGTTGCTTGTGGCGGTGTGTTTGGGCCTGACTTTGGCAATTTAATTTCCCCGAATCAACTCCTCGTTGGGGATGTGACCACCCCTTCTTCGGGTTTTGAATCGGGAGCAGTGGTGGATCTTTTAGACAGTGACTATCTTGTTCAGCCTACTGTCCCTTGTCGTCGTCGTAATGCGCGTCGGTCAAGGAAGAGTAGGAAGGAGCGGGATGTCGGTTAATAAGGGCTTGTTGGTTGTCAGGTGCGATGTGTTGGACGTCGTATGCTCCTCGACAGCTTGTTAAGAGGAAGACGGTGCTTCGGGAGAAGCCACAGACTCGGCTTACTGGCGCGTCATCGATGTTCAGCAAGTGCTCTCTCGCTTTGGTGGATGCTGGATTGCTGTCGGTTTACATTGGTAAAAGACGCTACAACCTTGTAGCTCCTATTACTGGCGAGGTACGTCCTAATTCTTTCTTTGTTCCTCCTCGTGGCCTTGCGGAGTTGTTGCTTTCTTCTCCTTTCCCTTTGGTGACCGATGGTCGGATTGCTTCAGGCTTGCCAGCCGTACTGCATAATACGGATTTCGGGGCTTATGATCCGGTTCTGTATTTGCACCAATCTGTGTTGTGCAACTTATCGGTGGCTCGTCCTGTTTCTTTTTGTTCTGATTTGGGCCTTGTGTGTGATGCTTTGAGATTTAACACTATCATGTGTTTTCTCCCTGGCATAATTACATCGATCTTTGATGTGAAGGTGCCTTGTAATGTGTGTGTTTGCTGGCATGTTTTTGGGGGTTGTCCTCCTTTTTTCTTGTTTTGCCAGTGTGCTCTTTTCTCCTTTATGCCTTCAGTTGGGCTTGGGTTCTACGGTGCCTACCTGTTCGGATTGGCAGGTTTCTTGTTGGTCTGGACAGGTAGCCATGTTATGGATATCGGTTGGTGCGCCCTCGGGCTTGTGTGTGGTATCTTTGTTGGCATGCTGGACTGGTTTGAGACCCTTAGTCCGGATTGGTTTTTGTGGGCCTTAGCCTTTTGGTTGAGCTTTGTCTGCCTTGCGAGTCACTACGAGGCCTCATCTGTGTTGTTAGTGACCCGTTTATGTCGAGTCAGGTTCTTTTGTTTTCGGATCCCCCCTAGGCACCCCGTCGTGGTCTTGACTTCATGGGATGGGTGGCTTCCCTCATGTAGGCGTATAGTGGACACAGCTGTGGTACACTATACGGTTTACTGGGGAAGTGGCCTCTCATGCTTGTTCAGGCTTTCGACTGGCTTCCTGTGCCATGCCACTTGATCTTTATCTATTTTGCGGGTCTATCAAGTTGATGATAGATCGACTTCGGTAAAGCTCACACAGCAACCGGGGTTGGCTCTATTGAGCAACTCCACACATATTCCGCTTGCTGACGTTGTTGGGTCTTCTTTCTCTTCGTCTTCTTTGTCTCCTGATTCTGGTTCGCTCCCTCTTCTTAGTAAAGCCGAAATAGCGATCATCAATGATCGGCTATCTAGGCTTACTAAGAACTCTTATCCTTCTCGTGTTGGCTCTCGGTCCCCATGCCGTCGCCCTGTTTCCAGGCCCTCGCTTGTGAGCCCTCATCGTCATAGCAGACGAGAAGCCACTCGCACTCCTCGCACCATTTGTACACGCTCTATAGCGGCGTCCGAGCAGATCGTCAGATCTACTCGACATACCCTCTACCGTATTTGAGTTGTCGTGTGGTTTCTTCAGTGTGGTTCCTTCCCCCTGGCTGTCTTTCTGTTTCTTTGCTAGTGATCTTGATGGCGAACTTTCTGTTATGGAACGTGCGGGGTGTTGGGAATGATGCATCGGTTGCTCGCCTTAAGCGCATCATTAGGAAGCACTCTATTTGCCTTATTGCGCTTCTGGAACCTCTAATGGGGCCGAACGCAATCTCTTCTACTGTCTTAGCCCTTGGCTTCGGTGGTGCTCTTTCTAACGTGTCTGACAAGATTTGGATTTTGTGGTCCAGAGATGTTGTCGTCCATCCCATCTTCGATTCGTGTCAGCTCTTCTCGGTAGCTTGTTCGCTTCCAGCGCTCTCTTCTTCCTTTCTATTCTCAGCGGTCTACGCTAAGTGTGATCGGATTGAGAGACTTAGTCTTTGGGCTGACATCCTCTCTCTGTCGGACCTGGGATTCTCTGTTTATATGCTTGGTGGCGACTTCAATGTCGTCGCCAGCCAGGCAGAAAAGCGGGGCGGAAATGCAGTTAACCGCTTGGCGGTTGCAGATTTCTACTCTTTTATCATCAGCTCTGGCCTTTCTGAAATTTCGTTCTTCGGTTCTTCTTTCACTTGGAGTAACAACCAAGAGGGGCCAAACCGAATTCTCTCTAGACTCGATCGCGTGTTTGCCACCGAAGGGTGGTTTTCCCTTCCTTTCTCTTTCTCTATTTCCCACCTTCATCGCACTTTTTCGGACCATGCTCCCCTTATTCTTAGTTGTTCCCCACTCTCCCTTTCTGGGCCTTCTTCCTTTAGATTCCAGAGTATGTAGAGATCGCACCACTCCTTCCACTCAGTGGTCGAAGAATCTTGGAGTTCTCCCATCTCTGGTTCCCCTTGTGTTCTTTTCTCCCGCAAGCTGAAACGCCTTAAGACTTGCCTGAAGGCGTGGAATCTCCTTTTCTTTAAGAATATCTTCGACCGCGTTAGAGCGGCTGAAGAAACTCTTATTCTGGCAGAAGCTTCCTTTGATGAAGCTCCCAATGCTGCCAACAAGGAGGCTTGGGCGGTGGCTCAGCTTGCCTTCTCTTCGGAACTTCGTATCGAAAATGATCATCTTCGCCAGAAGGCTAGGATCAAGTGGGTGTAGATGGAGATACGAACTCCAAATTCTTTCATTTGTCTATCCGTAAGAAGAACAATATCCTTACTATTCGCCAGATCCGTAGATCTGACCTCTCGTTGGCATCAACCCCGGTTGATGTTAAAGAAGCTATCCTTTCCCATTTCCAGTCTTTCCTTAGCACTCCGTCTGTTTCTGTTTCTGACCCTTCCTTGTTGGCCTACATCCCTAGACTCATTCTTCCGTCAAATAACGCCGATCTAGCCACCCCGCCTACCTCGGAAGAAATACGCGCTTGCGTATTTTCGCTGAGTAAGGACGGTACGAGTGGGCCGGACTGTTTCAAGGGAGTTTTCTATAGGAGTGTGTGGCCGATAATTCAGGCTGATCTTTGTCTTGCTATTCAGTCCTTTTTCGCTGGCGCTGATCTCCCAGCGGGTTGGATGTCGACCAACTAGGTCCTTATCCTAAAATGCGATCAGCCTATCTCGTGTGGGGACTTCAGACCAATTAGTCTTTGTAACTTCTCCAACAAGGTCATTTCTATGGTCTTAACCTCGAGGTTAGCACCGTTTCTTGAGCGCATTATTTCTTCTTCTCAGGCCGGTTTTGTGAAAGGAAGTTTGATCATGGATAATATTCTGCTTGCCCAGGAGCTGATCTCTCAGTTAGATAAGAAGGTTCGTGGCTCTAATGTGGTGGTTAAGCTTGATATGGCTAAAGCTTACGATCGCATGCCTTGGTTCTTTATCATCAAGGTTCTTAGGGCTTTTGGTTTTCCAGAACCCTTTATTGATGTGGTCTGGAGGCTCATCTCCAAATGCTGGTTTTCCGTCCTGATCAATGGTTCTGCCTGTGGTTATTTCAGATCTGGTAGAGGTCTGAGGCAAGGAGATCCCTTGTCCCCCTCCCTCTTCGTCATCGATACCGAAGCATTCGTTCGAGGGCTTCACTCACTAACGATTGCTGGACAGAATCATAGGTTCGGCATTCCTAGGGGTTGTCCGCTTATCTCTTTCTTGTCCTTCACGGACGACGTTATCATTTTCACAAATGGCTCTCGTAGTTCAATCAGGTCCCTCCTTGCTTTTATTCTCCAGTATGAGAGTAGCTTGGGTCAACTCGTAAAATCTTCTAAAAGCTGCTTCGTGGCCGCAAAAGATCTCTCCTCCGTTAGGTCTGCTTGGATTGAGTCCACCACAAACTTTATTTCTGCCAACCTTCCTCTTCCATATCTGGGAATTGTTCTATACCGTGGTAGGAAGCTTAATGCCATATTCGATCCCCTCACTGATAGAGTCAGGGGCAAGATCATTCGGTGGAACGCTTCCCTCATTTCCTAGGCTAGAAAACTTGTCCTCATTCAGTCTGTCCTTGACTCTATCGGGTCCCATATCTTTGTGGCCATGACTCCCATGGCCGCTTTCTTTCGCTCTTACCGGTCCTTGGTTTCCGCGTTCTTCTGGGGAAGCACGGAAGGCTCTTCGTGTCACCACTGGGTCTCCTGGAACACCATTTGTCGTCCAAAGTGTGAGGGAGGTCTTGGTCTCCGTAACCCTAAAGACATTTGCTTGGCCTTTGCCTGCAAGCTATGGGCAAGGGTTGGAGCGAACAACTCCCTTTGGGCGTCGTTTCTCCATGCCAAGTACCGTAGGCTTGCTTCTGCGAATTACTCCGGAGTCCCTTCTTACGCTAGTGAGACTTGGAAAAGGATGCAATCCATAAAAGGCATTTAGGATGATCATGGGGGTGGAACCAATTGGGACGGCAACCCCTTCTCGCTGAAAGCGGCGTGGAATTCGATTAGGACTCCTTATCCACGTCGGCCAGTTTTCAGCTCTGTTTGGAATGCCCATATCCCTCCTAAGGTATCTCTGTTTATGTGGAAAACCTTTCATGAAGGTTTGTCAATAGACGAGAATCTCCAGCGTATTGGTATCCCTCTTGCATCCAGATGCAGGTGCTGCAGCGCTAGTAGTACTGAATCCTCTTCTCATCTTTTATTACCAGGCTCTTGTGCCCGGGCTATCTGGAATTACTTCGGGAACCTTACGGGATGCCGACGTAATGCCAACTCGATGGGAGAATTACTTCAACTATGGTGGTCCGGTGTCTCAAGCAAGACTTTTCGTTCTATCCTTCTGCGCCTCGTTCCTTGCCTTATCTGCTGGCACATTTGGTGTGCCAGGAATAAGGCTGTTTTTGACGATGTGCCGATGGATCCTCCAACCATTATCCAAAAAGTGAGGAACGATGTGTTCCTTGCCTTCCGTGGTAGGCCTTTCAGAGGTGTCATTGGCACCCGCTCTAGGAGGTTAGCTGTTACTTTCGATGTTCTGTCGATGGGGGTCACTCCAAGGGTAGGCATTGGTTGAGTGCTTGTTTTCGTTTTCTTTGGTTTTACTGGCTTTCTTGCCTTCTGTTGCTATTTCCTCTTTTTGCTGCTTTTTCCTCCAGTTTCCCTTTCCATCCCCCCAAGGACTTATATTGTTTCCAAGTTGCAGGTTGCGTTTTTAGGTTATGGAGTTGCTTGGATGGGAGATTCAGATGGTTTTCGAGGTTCCACAGTGATGCAGGAGTGGCTCTGGATCTTGGTAGCGCTAGAGGGTTACTGCTAGGCAGTCAGATTGGGTACTACTAGTCCGTCCCTTCATGTCTCATTTGGGGACCTAGTCCTTTGTGCTTGTCTAAGTCCTGCGTGGAGGAGATTTGATTTGCTATCCAGTTCAGTGGGATTTGGCAGTCGCTCCGTCCTGCCGATGGCTTGCAGCTTTCCTTTTTTCCTCTTTTGTGTTTAAAATTGTCTTTTTTATTTTATCAGGCCGTGTGTGCACGGTTTCGCTTGACGAAATCTGTTTTTGTGAGCCGTTGGAGAAAGGCTTGTTTCTCCCTTTTGGTATATATATATTATCTAAAAAAAAGATTCAAATCGAAGGAGAACTTAACAAAGAAGGCTATTGAGGAGAACGGATTCGAAGAGTACGAATTTCGAAGGAATTAGAATTTTAAAATGCTTTACGTTTCAAAATAATATATATATTTTCAAAATACGCTCTCTCACAAGAAGGATTCTACGACTGATTCCACTCATTCTAGGATATCACTACCCTATCTCTAATAAGCTTTTACCCCATAAGCTAAAGCTTTGATAAACCAAAGCTCTGATACCACATGTAATGACCTGCCATTTTGACCATGCTGAATCGACAAAACATGCCAACTCAACTCGTCCAAAATGACAGATTGTTATTAGCTTCTGAGGTAAATAGAATAAATCACAGAATCACAGACACAGTACGGAGTTACATGATATCTCACAGCAGAAAATATATAAAATTTTATATAGAATTTACATAAGTAATATAGTGGAAGTCTAATACAATACATAAATGATAATAGTCTAAAACAGAAAGATATAAACAACTGATCAGCAGGTAGATAAGGTGAACAAAAATCCAATATAAGCTCCAAACTCCAAGAGTGGATCTCGAAAGCTATGATAATCGATCTGACCAGAACCATAATGCAAAACAAAATAATTCGGATTAGGACTAACATTCACATGGAAGTAAATCAACTCAAATGAAATGTTCGATGAAATGCAATCAACAACTTAAAGGATGTTTGGGATAACCGTCTTTTAAGGATCCGTCCAACTAATACACTAGATGCAATAGTGTCAATCATCTAAGTAAATAGCAAAATAACATAGGTGGGATTTCCATACTTACATCGTTGGTATATTTCGTAACAAACTTATATTTCAATTTCAACAAATCATATCATATCGTGTTTTATAACTCAAAACATACTAATCAAAATCGTATTTATAAATTAAAATTTAACTTTGAAAATAAATATATATAAGTTTATAAAATTCTAAAACAAATTAGAAAAAAAATAGATTATAAACATATATAAGATTAAAATAATACAGAAATAGGTTTTTAAAGAATTATTTATTATATAAAAGTTTAAAATCTTTAAAATATAAAAAAAATCTTAACTTATTATTCAAAAACCAAGTTCCAAATCATTTTTCGTCGAAGCATGACCAACGACGTCTGTATATACTTTCCTATCATATATTCATGTGATACGGATATTTATCACTTTAAATTTGCAATCCCAAATTCAATAAAAACCGTTCAGGTCTATCATTTCAACCCATAACGATTTTTCCCTATCTAATGTTCGTTCGGGTGTGTATCATTTCAACCGTTAGTGGTTTTTCCTAAACTAGGGTATCAACAATCATAAACAACGGTCACATAGCATCAATCACAGCATATATATCATCAGTGCAACTACGTGTCACATGAGTATATCGTGTCACATATGAAATGCACATACATATCAAATCAAACAATTCCTACCAACAATCCTATACATTTCATATAACAGTTCATTATTGATCTAACATCCATGAAAAATGTAAGTCAGTTGTGAGATAAACTCACATTTCGTGGCATAGAAATGGAGATAACAGGCAAACATACACTGAATGAGACAACTCTTCCAAGGCACGACTCAAAATCGATACACCCAATGATCACATGATATCAAATCAAACAATTCCTACAAACAATTCCTACCAACAGCCCTATACATTTCATATAACAGTTCATTATTGATCTAACATCCATGAAAAATGTAAGTCGGTTGTGAGATAAATTCACCTTTCATGGCATAGAAATGGAGATAACAAGCAGACGGACATTGAATGAGACGATTACTCCAAGGAATGACTCAGAATGGATACACCCGATGATCACATGATATTTATTTTATTTTTATAAGAGGCGGTCGAGAAATTCTCAATGGATTGGTATGGTTATTGGGTTTTGGAACGGTGTTGGATATTGGGAAATGGGTTCCGAACTCAACACCACACGGCCCAAAATAAACACTATTCATTTTTATAAAAATAACATATATATATATATATATAATCACACACACCAAAACCATAGTAAATATATATTTTTAAAACAAATTAATTTTCAAAAATAACCCATACCAACCATCACGCACAACACACCCAAGTTGTCAACACACACTAAAAAAACTACAACTCAGTTAACAAAACAGCATATACATCCGACACCATTCACACACACACCATACACAACCCACAAACACACAGTGCGCACACACAGTATGCGCACACGCTACACAACACATATACAGATAAACACAAACCACACACTCACAACATCAAGTAGCTTCGGAAACAAAAGGGGTCATGGCAGTTTCAGTTGTCGGATGGCAGGCGAGAGCTATAGCGCGTGATAGCTTTTGGAAGGCGGGACTCAGGTAGGCTGAGCGAGGATGGTTACCATATCTCCAATTGAGAATTCGAAATCTTTACGTCACCTATCGGCATAATTTTTCTGACGATCTTGGGCTGCCTTCATTCATTGCTGAATGACTTCAATATTATCTATAGTTTCTCTTATCATTTCAGGCCCAAATGCCAACCTCTTGCCAGTTTCTAACCAACAAGATGGAGTATTACATGGTCTACTATACAATGCCTCATACGGTGTCATTGCAATACTCAACTAGTAACTATTATTATAGGAAAACTCGAGTAAATGCAGATGATCTTCCCACGATCCTCCAAAATCCTATACACAAGCTCTAAGAAGATATTCCAATACTCGATTAATCCTCTCGATCTAACCATCTGTATGGAGATGATAAGATACACTCATCCATAGCTCGGTTCCTAACGTCTCTTGCAAACTCTACCATAATCCACTAGTGAACAACCGGTCTCGATCACTAACTGTGGTCTTCTGAATCCCATGGAATCGAACTATCCACTTAAGATATAATTCAACTAACTTGGATGCAGTACTAGCCTATTTGACAAGAATAAACCTTGCGTTTTTGGTCAAACGATCCATGATAGACCAAATACTATCATTCCTTGTTCTTGCCCTAGGTAATCCATCAATAGAATCCATTGATACTTGCCCCCATTTCCATGTAGGAACTTCCAATGGCTGTAAAAGTCCACCCGTCTTTTTTTACTTGGCTTTAACTAGCTGATAGTTCTTACATTTTGAGATAGATTTCCCTATATCCCTCTTCATACCTTCCTAGTAGTAAACTCGTTTCATATCTCGATACATCTTTTTACCACCAGGGTGAATCGTCAGTCTAGAGTGATGACACTCCCTTAAAATTTCATCTCTAAATCAAGAACAACGAATTCAACCATCTTGATCGACTTCATAATCCATAATCTCCTCTAGCTCTACTCTCATTTCTACCTTCGAATGATTTCCATAAGCTTATCATCTCGTTTTTTTTACTTTCGACAATCCTTTCTATGAGAGTCAGTTTAATCGATAAGCTTGTTAACATCTTGGGTTTTAACTCGCAAGGAGGTCTAAAGTCAAATCCGGTAAAATACTCGAGATGCTTCCTTTTCGAAAACTTGGCTCTTGCTTGTTTTCGATTTAATGCATCGGCCACTGCGTTACCTTTTCCCGGAGTATAGGCTATTCCAAAATCATACGACACCAAAAAATCTAACCATCACCACAGCCAAAGGTTCAAAACGTTTTGGGAGAAAAGATACTTCAACGACTTATGATCTGTGAACAACTCAAATATAACTCCCAACAAATAATGTCTCCAAATCTTCAGAGAAAACACAAGTGCCGCTAACTCGAAATCGTGACTAGGGCAATTCCTTTCGTGCGGTTTCAATTGTCGACTCGCTTAGGCCACAACTCTATCCTTTTGCATTAGCATTTCCCCAAGTCCGGTTCACATGCATCGGTATATATTAACATCTCCTCGTTTCCACTTGGAATAGTTAAAATAGGAGCACTTGTCAGTTTGTCTTTCAGAATTCCAAAGGCTTGCTCACACTTCGCATCCCACGCGAATGCCTAATTCTTCTTCGTCAATCTTGTTAATGGTGCAACTATCTTAGAGAAATCCTTGATGAATCGTCGATAGTATACTGCCAAACCAAGGAAAATCCTCACATCCATCGCATTCTTGGGTCGGTCCCAATATTGTATTGCTGCTACTTTAGTGGGATCCACCGCTATTCCTTATCTTGATATGACATGACCCAAAAATATCACTTCCTTCTTCCATAAGTGACAATTCGAAAACTTAGCTCTCAGCTGATGTTTTCGTAAAAATTCCAAAACAAGTCTCAAGTGCGTCTTGTGTTCCTCTTCGGTCTTAAAATAAACCAATATATCATCCACGAACACAAGTACAAACTTATTCAACTGATCCCTAAAAACTCGATTCATAAGATCCACAAAATATGCTGGTGCGTTAGTCAATCCAAATGGCATCACTAACCGTTCATAGAACCCAGAATATTTTCTAAAAGCGGTCTTCGGCATGCTATCCCTAGCCACTCTTCGTTGGTGAAATCCCATCGCCAAATCCATTTGGGAAAACACCTTTCCTTCGTGAAGCCGGTCAAACAAGTCATCTATTCTCGGCAATGGATACTTGTTCTTCTTGGTTACCTTATTCAACTCACGATAATCCACACATAATCATAACGATTTGTTGGCCTTCGTTGTAAACACGACTACTGCACCCTATTCGGATACGCTTCTCCGAATGAATCCCTTACTCAAAAGATCGTTCACTAGCACCTCAAACTCTCGCTATTCCTTAGGTGCCATCCACCTAAGAGGAATAACAATAGGTCTGGCTCCGTCCACTAAATCAATCTGAAACTCAATCTCCCGCTGCGGCGGCAACCCTCTGAGTTCTTCAAACACATTAGAAAACTCTCATACGATTGGCACAAATGACAATCCATCCCATGGAATCACAAGCGAATATAAGAAGATAACCAGAACTCCAACCTATGGTAGATATCACAATCATTCGCCCTTCCACAATCGTGATCATCACCTCAAGCCTCTCGCAATCCACAACAGCTGCATACTTCTTATGCCAGTCCTTACCCAAAATAATTTCAAACCCAGCGAAGTTCAAAACAAAACAATCATACATAAAAGAGAAACCATGACTTGATAAAACTAGACCACGACAAAGCATACAAAGACTAGATGAACCCCCTACTAGATTAGTCAAGACTAATGGTCTATCAACAATTTCAGGTTCTAAACCTAACTAGTAAACAAGCTCATTACAAATAAAAGAATGCGATGCTCCAGTGTCAAACAAGACTCGAACTGAAACATCTCTGATAGAAAGCATACCTTGCACATCAACACTTTTCCCCTTCTCATTAGCAGTTGGACCCCTCGAGGAACACGACACAACATCCAAAGTATATGCTCTCACAACCAATTTATCTTTTGGTGGTTCCGGACAATTCTTCTTCATATACCCTGGCTTATCATAGTTAAAGTGATTCTCTTTCATCTTTGCGTTCTTACAATCCTTGGAAGGATGGCCCTTCTGTTGACAGTTATAACAGGTAACTTCTCCCTTGATTTCTTCTGGCCATTCTTCCCTTGTTGTTTTTGTTTCCTTTTCCCTTTCAACCTTTTCTTATTATTACCACCTTTCTATGGCTTCGGATCCCTTTCAACAACAGCCTCGGCCTTTTGTGGAAACAAGTTTTCCTTTCTTAAATCCTTCTCAGCTAACTTTACAAAAGAGTCATCAATATGGTCAACGAGTGTTTTCCGATATTCTCATCTAATCCCAAAACAAATTTATTGTTCTTTTGATGAGAAGTCTCAATATACGAACGAGCATACTTAGATAGAGCTTCAAACTCAATCACATACTCAAACACTGGTCAACCACCTTGCTTAAGTTCAACAAACTTCTTAAACAACATCGATTTATGGATTATAGAAATGAATTTCTCCTCAAATTTAGTTCTAAACTCATCCCAAGTGATATGTTCCTCCAGAATCTCCAGAGTAATAGAGTTCCACCAATTTATAGCTCGTCCTTGCAGCGACCTTGATGCAAGCTTCCTCTTAGTTTCATAACTGATTCTTAAGTATCCAAAGATTCGCACACAGGTATCCAACCAGTTCTGAAATTCAGCCGTCGGTTCTGTCCTAATAAATAGCCTTCCACCTGGAGAAGTATTGTCCTTGCAGAGCTTTGCAAAATCAACAGCTCTAGGTTCTTGCACAGGAACACCTTGCTCTACTGCCGCTTCTAGAGTGAGCATCCTCCTCATGATCGTTGCCTTCATGGCCTCGAACATAGCAGATTATCGGGCATAGCAGTTGCAGCTCCTAACTGGCTATCTTCGTCTATCCCTTCAGTTGCAGGCTCAATCCTAGCAGTGTCTCTTAAAGTTCGTCGACTCATCTTTACACTGAAACGAGAGCAATTTACATTAGAGAAAACCACGTTAGTGTTCAAGTGCTTACTAACCTACTATACCATACTATATACATAATATAGTAATCACCCATTAAAAATTACAAATACGTCGCTCATACATTTATATGCTCACTAACTTCGAGTAAACAATCAATTTACTAAATCTCTACTACCAAATGTGATGACTGCCCTGTATCACCTCACCGAACTGAGTAAAAGGTGCGCCGTATGACATGCTAGGCCTATGCAGGACGATCATCAGGGTAGAATAATTTGAAACGAAACTGTCCTATAATTCACATCACATGGATAATAGGATACAATAGTGAAGCATAACTGAACATAAAATCGAATTTTTATAAAACCATAGGATCTTTAGTACAATACATCTCAATACATGAATCTCTAAATACAATATGCCTCACTACATCCCTCAGATTCTCAATAACATTAACATACAGAAGAAATAGAAAAGAAATATCTAAATAGATAGTAATAGTACGCCAGCCTCCTGCTCGTCACCGAACAACATCAACGGTACCAAACCTGCTACCTACTACTCAGTCTTCTCATCAACAACATTGATGAACAACCCAAGGTAATAAGAGGGAAACATAAAACCTCGAGTCAAACAACAGTCTTTGTGAACAATAAAATAACTAATAACAAATACACAGGATAATATGAGTATAGGCTGATCAACTATCTGATCCGCCCTGATCAACTATTGGATAAACTATCTGAAGAAAACAAAATGTCCTCATCAATCCCCTCCCTTTCTAATGGCGGATCTATCCTCATCAATCCTCCCTTGCCTCGTCCTCTTTATTCTCTCTTGATTCGTCTTCTTTTCCTCCTCTTCCTCTTTC
Organism: Allium sativum; assembly: GCA_030737875.1. Taxonomy (NCBI): domain Eukaryota; kingdom Viridiplantae; phylum Streptophyta; class Magnoliopsida; order Asparagales; family Amaryllidaceae; genus Allium; species Allium sativum. The sequence goes on from CM060912.1 coordinate 516,292,677, forward strand.
CATTCCTCCTCCGTCTGTCCCCCCTGATCCTCCGCCTATTTCACCTTCTTCTGCTTTGCTCTTGAAGTCAGATGGTAATAATTCTTTGAAACTTGTTATTTCTAACTCTGGTATGATTTCTGGCTCGTCAGGTACTTTTGTTGATCTTAATTCTTATGGTCTCAATTCATTGGATTCTTTGCATAATAATCTCCCTGTTAATAGATCCTCTTTTGTAAATCTTGTTAATTCTGATAGTCATATTGATTCAGATCCATCATCTGGTTTTAATGGTGATGGTAATACTACTCAAGCTAACGTGATATCCAGTGAATTGAATTCTTCTTCTGACCTTAATTCATCTGTTGCCATACCTATCATTGCTAATTCTTTAAAAGACATTTCGTCGAATAGTTCTCAAATTCCTTTGTCTCATCAGTATAAGGTCTCTTTTGAGACTATTTCATCTAACCTTGATCAAGAACTTCCTCCTGCTTCTTGCAAATCTAACTCTGATCTCTCTGAAGCACTTGTCATTAATTCCAATTTGTCGAGTACCTCAAAGGCATGTCTTCCTCATATTAAATTAGATTATCTTTCTCTTTTCAATTCCTTACCTCGTAATGCAAGAAGTTACAAGCCAATTGATTTTGCAATTAAGAGAAATGGATTGCCTAATGATCCTCCAGATCTGGTAAAAAATGAGGGTTTGAAATTCTGGCAAAATTACTTGGTGGTTTTTTTTTTGGATGGCACTCTCTCTTACTTAACTGTGGTGAATTTTCTTCGTAATCGATGGAAACTTTTTGGGGAAGTTGATATTAAATCAGATGGAGGGAATTTTTATTTCAAATTTTCTAATGATATAGATAGGGATAAAATCTTAAAATCTGATCCACTTTTCATTAGAGGGAGGATGTTCATTATTACTACATGGAATCCTTCCATGAAAATGCTCAGTCTCAGATTAAAAAGGTTCCTATCTGGATTCACCTTCATAGAATTCCATTACTACTTTGGACATTGATGGGCATAAATTGGTTGGCATGTCATGTGGGCAAGCTGATTTGTTTTGATAGCAATACATAGAGTATGAAAAGAATAAGATATGCTAAAGTGTTAGTGGAAATATCAGCTGAGTATGAGTTGCCTGATACAATTGATCTTGGAGGTTTTGAAGAAAAATGCCCACCTGTTATTGTTTCATATGATTGGAGGCCTTCAATCTGTACTAAATGTAAATCTTTTGGGCATTTGACTTCAAGTTGTGAAAATTTTCTATATGGGATTTCTAAACAGGAAAGTATTCAACAAGACACATATATTATGAAGCCTAATATTATACCTGCTGTAGAGAAACACATAAAACGAGGGGCAATACCTGTTAAACCTCTACATGGTTGGAAAACGGTGACTAATAAAAGGAAGCAATAATGGAGGAGGAAAGAAAGTGGTTTTCAAACTGATGTAGAAAAGGATGTTGAGAAGGCAATGGAAGAGGTAACTGATGTTACAGGAAATATTGATCTTAATTTTGGGAAAGAGGTTAATAATGAAGAATAAATGGATAATGGCAACTCAACAATTGGAAGGGATGGACAAAAAATTATTTTAGTAGATGTAAATGGAAAGTGTTCAAATCATAATGCTACGAACATTAAGGGTAAATCTATGCAAGTTGACCATCCACTAAATAAGAAAGTATTTGATGTTATGCATAATGAGGCAGTTGACCATGAACTTTAGGTATCAAATCCTTTTGACGTATTAAAGGATGGTACAAATATTGCTTCATCCAGTTCTGATTTCAATATATCTCACGATTCTTTGTCAAGTACAGCTAAATTGACTTCTTTTTCTTCATTGCAATCGACCTCCTGTGGTTCCTCCTTCAGTTTTCAAGTTCCATCTTCCTCTAAATTGAGCTATAATTTGAATTGTTCCTCTGGTTCCCCTTATTCACATCTTTCTCCTCCTAGTCAATATATCCTTCCTCCTCCAAATTTATCATCTTCTTCTCCTTCTTTAGCTCAATTTTCTGTTGACAATCTTGGTATTCTTCCCAAAACTGTAAAGTCTGCTAATATTGAATCTTCAGTTGTGAATGATTGTTCAGAGGCTGATTGTAATGATAACTCTCAAGTGAGAAACAATAAGAAATTTGCAAAAGGAAGGATAAAGAAGGCTAAAAAGAATCAGTTAGCAGATGATATTGATGAGGGTGTTGAGTATAAACCTGATCAGGTTCAGCCTTCAAGTAGTCAAAAAAATCAATCAAAGAGACATACTAGGAAGTAGCCAGCTCCATTAACAGCTCCTATATCCTTTTAATGATGATGCAGAATATAGGATTTTGGAATATTAGAGGTATGAATTTATCCTCTAAACAAGCTAAAATCAAGGCTTTCATTAAGAATCAGAAGATTCACTAGCTATGTCTTTCAGAGACAAAATTAGATCTGCAATCAACTGTTCAGTCTTTATCTTTCAACTCACTTGTTGGTAATTTGATCATAACCTTGCTGAGGCAAGTTTTGGTCGATTACTAACTTTGTTGAATCCAGCTTTTTTCAATCTTGTTAAATTATCTTCATCGGATCAATATTTACATTATAGATGTGTTCATTTGCCATTCAATCCTCTCTTCTTCTTAACATTTGTTTACGCTCATAATTCAGCTTCATTAAGAATTAATTTCTTTAATGATCTGTGCTCTATTGATCCTTTTCCTCAACCATGGTTAATTGGAGGATACTTTAACTGTATGTTCTCTTCTAAATAGAAAATGGGGGGTTGTGCTTTCTCTATCAAAAACATTGCTCCTCTTTGCCAAGCTCTTCTCAAATCCAAACTTACTCCTCTCAAATATATTGGACCTAACTTTACTTGGTCTAATAGAAGTCATACTGGTTGTCCTACATTGTGTAAACTGGATCATATTTTTGCTAATCTTGTTTTCTTCAGTCTTGGCCTAAATCTCTATATCATGTTCATCCTCCTTCTATATCTGATCATTATCCTTTACTTCTAAATTGGGGGATTGATGACAACATTAGCAAAGGGAAGTCCTCATTAAATTTTTTTAATTTTTGGACTAATCATAAAGACTATACTAACATTTTATTGCAGGTATGGCAAAGTGGTTCTGGGAGGAATCCGATGGATACACTTTTGAATAAATTGAGGATTCTGAAAATGCAACTCAAGAATTGGTCTTCTATTCAATTTGGAAAGGAATCTAGTCAATCATTTGCAGCTAGAGAAGAACTATTTAAAGTGCAGAAAGCTTTGAGTTTAAAACCTTCAGATTTACATTTGTAAAGAACAGAAGAGGAATGATTAGTCAAGTTGAAATGTGTTTTGGATTTTGAGATGCAATCTGCTAAACAAAGCTCCTTTTTTAGGAAGGAATTAGAAGCTGACAGAAACACGAAATTTTTTCATAATTCTTTGAAGTTGCAGAAGACCAAGTATACTTGTTTTATGATTAAAGATTCGGAAGGAAATCTGCATTCTTCTGAAGCAAGTATTGATGAGGCATTTGTCAAGTACTTCGAATCAATTCTAGCTCCTTGCAGTGTTCCTTCTTCTAACATCAAGCCTTTATTTCATCTAATTCTTCGAACTATTTCAGATCAGCTATCTTTTGGTTTAATTTCCCTAGTTACTCCTGATGAAATTAAAGATGCTATTTTCAAATTAGATCCTAATAATAGTGGTGGACCAGATGGTTATAATGCTCATTTTTTGCAAAAATCCTGGCAAGTGATAGCAGTGGATGTGGTTCATTCGGTGCAGCACTTTTTCAAGCTTAATTACTTGCAAAAAAGTCTTTCAGCTGCATATATTGCATTGGTTCCCGAGACTGAAAATCCTTTTATGGTCTCTGAATTCAGACCTATTTCGTGTTGCTCTATTTTTTACAAGATCATATCAAAGGTAATATCATTGAGGCTCCAAAAAATTCTTCCTTCTGTGATTTCTAGCAATCAATCAGCGTTTATAAGCGATAGGTCTATTAGTGATAATATTCTTATAACTCAAGAGCTTTTATTAGGATATGATAGGAAGCATATTTCCCCAAGATGTATGATAAAACTTGATATTATGAAGGCATTTGATACTGTTTCATGGGCTTCGATTTTGGCTATCTTATCCAGAATGAATTTTCCGAGACCACTTCTTGCATGGATTTATACATGCATTTCTTCACCTATCTTTTCAGTATCGAGGCATGACATCTTACATGGATTTTTTAATAGCAAACGTGGAGTAAGGCAGGGGGATCCAATTTCATCCCATCTATTCATTGTCGTAATGGAGTTGTTAAATGCATTATTGTTGGATCAATTTCAAAACAACAAGTTGGAGCTACATCCACGCTGTAAGAATCCATTAATCACTTATTTACTCTTCGCTGATGATTTGATTATTATTACTAAGCCAACTATGAGTAATATTCATTCTATTCTTTCTACATTGCAAGTTTTTTATGAGATTATTGGTCTAAAGATTAATATTAGTTAATCTCATATAAAAATTGCGGGTTTACCTCTGAATAAAAAGGATGAAATCATTAGTTACTCTGGTTTGAAAGAATTGCCCCATAATACAACATATCTTGGTCTTCCTCTATTTTGTGCTAGGGTTACAAAGGATAAATTCTTACCGTTATTTGAAAGAATTATGGGGAGATTATTGTAGTGGCCTTCATGCAAAATTTCTCAAGCTGGTCGTGTAACTATCCTGTAGTCAATTGTAACATCTATGGTTAATTATTATGCACGACATTATATTCTTCCTGTTAAATTGATTAACATGTTGATCAGTGCTATGAATAGTTTCTTATGGCATGGGGACCCCTTTGCTAAGAAGCTAACCCCTATAGCTTTTCATAAATTGTTTGATGATAAGGACAAAGGTGGTCTTGGTATCATAAATTTAAAGAAATGGAACAAGGTGGCTATTTCTGGTTATATTAACAAACTTCATTCTGATGATGGAAGTCTTTGGACAAGGTTTGATAAGAAGAATTTAATTGACAATAAATGTTTTTGAACTATGTCTAATCCTCAGTTTTGTAGTTGGAGTTGGAGGCAGATTTTGAATTTGAAAAGTGAATTTTTACCTTTTATTCAACTCAATGTTAAAGCAATGCAACGGGTCTCTTTTTGGCATTCCCCTTGGCTTAGTAATGGTATGATACTAAGCAACTCTGTTAATCATAATCTCAGATGGATTAGTGGGATTCCTGAAGATGCTGTAGTTGAGGATTACATTCATGAAGGGATTTTGAATATGCCTTATTGTAGTTCTATTGAGTTGCATAATTTATGGAGACAAATTGAAGGTTGTTACAATATTTGTAGTGAGGATTTTATTCTATGGAAGTGTAAGAAGCATTCGATTAAAATTGTCTATGAATTACTTCAAGATGATAAAGAATCCTTTCCTTGGTGTTATAGAATTTGGAATATGAAGAGTAATGCAAAGGTTAACTTCATGCACTGGAAGGTTATGTCGAATGCAATAAATACCAAGGACAAGCTTTTCAAGTATGGAATTACTAAAGATGATAAATGTGTATCAGGTATTGAATGTAATACACATTTATTCTTTGAATGTGACTATGTGTATAAAATTTGGCGCAGGATTTTGGTGAATGGGGGTTTTTACTGTCCTTCGAAGCAGAGTAGAATTGAGTGGTTTAACATATTCAAAGCAACATAGTGGAGGTCAGAAAAATGCAGTGTACTCTTGAGGGTTTTGAAGGTTTTTGTTTATGAAATATGGGCTGAACGAAATAGACGAGTTTTTACTAGTATATCTCTGAATGTTGATCAGCTTTTTGCGGCTATACACATGAAGATTTTGAAGAGTTTGAGGAATGGTAGAGAATGAATTTTGGCATGTTGAAGTGGTTGAAGTTATGAGGATTAATGAACTAATATGGAGCATTTCTTGCAGCAGATAGAGTTTTTTATGGTTTCATGGTTCTATGTTATTGTTTTTTCCCTCTTATCTGGCTTGCATGTTTGTACTGTCTGTAGTTATTTTCTTTTTTGAACCTTGTTGTAAGAATATGTACTTGCTTTTGAGTTTAATATAGTTGCTTGATTTTCAAAAACTATCTGATCTGCCAACAACCATCAAGTTAACACGTGAGAATCAACCATCACATGTCACATCAGAAATAGGAAAGGACAACCCCGATCCCGCTTCTCTTCGACAAACTATGGTGATTGCTTGCCCAGGAAAAAATAGAGAAGAAGACACACAATCAACCATAACATCCGTAGCGTCCAATATCCTAGCTATCACCGTATACAGTCGTAAATCCATTTGTTATCGAATTTGTTTTTCATGATCAAAATGGGTAATAGAAAACCCCAGTTCTAGCCAAACTACCATACGCCATCGTTACTCATATGTTTTTCTTTTCCGTTCTCGACAACTAGGCCTATCATGACTGCCAAGGGTACACGAACTCTCGAATCTGATCCTAATGGGTATCCCCACGATACCTCTGCTTTGAGTCTACTAGAACACTTCGATAACCAACGGTTCCTTAGCACATCAAATCTGTCATGCCTTTCATCCCGGTGACTCAATTAATTTTTGAACCATTCCATTATCATCCATGATTGACTCCCGTACTATCAATCCATCATCGTACTAGATTGTACTTTGAATCACGACTAGTGTCATATTGATTTGGGTCTAACTACTCCAACGTGAGTTTACATTCGAAGCACCATCCGTCTTTGAGTTGCATATTAATCATTTAAAGTCCATTTCGATCTGAACTTCACTAGCAACCTCGAACAGTCAAAACAACCAATCTTCCCAAAAAACCATCATCTGACCTTCTCCCATGGGTCGGTGTCGATCTATCATGGGTCAATGTCGACCCATACACCTAGCGAATTTTCGCTAAGTGTCTATCTCTAGTCCTTCTTCCCCTCGAGTACATCCTATAGGTCAATTATCCAATTGTCTCGATGTTCGTATTGAAGCTTCTGCCGATCCATCCATATCTCGAGCAATCAGCCTTCGACCCATCCCAAATCAACTCTGAATTTCACGAAAATTGACAGTACCCTCAACTCATCAACACAAAGCCATTCTCCAAAAATCATCGCCGCCTGACCATCTCTTATGGGTCGGTGCTGACCTATCATGGGTCAGTGCCGACCCATGCACTTAGCTCAGTTTGGCACAATTTTTTTTTACTCCAATCTCTCATCTTCTAGAGCACCTCCACCAAGTTTCGTCTGAATCCGATCATTTGAACCTTGGATTTGCCCTGTTCCTCAATCCTAAGATCTACGACAACCAATTCTAACATTCAACTCAAGCAACATAATCGATTCAATCAAAACAAACATCAATTCAAACAGTATTGAACATAAAACATGAACAATCCACAAATATGGAAGAAACATATTATAAACATAAGATCTAGCATGCTTTGGATCTAAACATATGCATAAACATGATTAATCTACCAATTATCCAGTTAATATGATCAAATTAGGTTTTCCTAGGCTTTCTAAATCAGAACTAAACATACATGATCAGATCTAAGGTGATTATAACATATATGTGTGAAGTTAACATAGATCTAACCCATACAACCCTTTGCTTCTATTTGAGAGATGTCTATCACTCACCTAATCCTTGATTTGATGTAAATTCAATGAGATCAGATCTGGACAGCGTTGAAACCCCTTGAATTTGATGGAATTTGATGCGATCAAACTTCTCCTGATGATGATCTATGTTCTAGATGCAATCTATGATGAATATGATATGAGAAGAATGGAGAAATAGGGCTTTAGGTTGAACCGAAGAGTCACAGACGCCCAACCTAAAGTTCAGAATGAAGAGAATAATCCTAGTTCTCTCCCCAAGTCCCCTTATTTATATCCGCAGGTCATATGTCTAATGGGCTTGGCTGATCAGCCCATTAACTGCTGACTAGTCTTCCAAACATAAGCTGAAACTTAAAACAGCAATTCCTCCCAAACCACTGAACCAAATCCTTCTTGTGATCACTCTAAGGGATCCTAAACCACCATCCCGATCCAATGAAGCCAAACTCAAAACCTGATTCGATTCCTATCAAAAGTTATAGCCCAAACAGTAAACTCAAGGGGAAAATGGCCATAATTAAATTCAGTAGAAATCATGGACATGTCTCGCAACCCCATGAAAAAAATATTAAGATCTGAGAATGATGTGACCACTAGGCAATAAAATATAATTATTTTAGATTGGTCGATATGTAAAATACGGGTCGTTACAATAACTCATAACCTTATTACATTGTCATATACATTTAAACACATTTTAAAAGTAGATTGTTGCTATTTTAAAACTAGATTGTCTCATCTCTGGCTAAACTTGATCATTCCTTATTCAACATGGCTTAGGAAGATCTCCATCCAATTTCTTTGGTCAGCAGCCTCGCTACAGTAATCTCCGACCACTGCTGGACAATGGTGATGTTTGCAACCCGAAGAGTCCCTTCAGTTTCGTAAAGTTATGGCTTTTAGAACCCTCTTTTGATAAAAAAAATTAAAAACATTTGGACCCATCCATCTGAGATACAATCTGCCACAGCCTGAATTATTTTCGAACTTCATTCATTGTGTTAAACTTTTTGCCCATGGGCGAAAACCATTTGGGGTTCCCTTAAATCTCGAATTTCTTCAACCCAAGATGCGATCCTAAACCTTATAATTCTTGAAGAATCCCTCCCTCTAAATGAAATAGAAGCACTTAACCTTAAAGAGCTAGAACGTGAACTGGACAGACTCATTAAGCAAGAAGATATTCAGTGGAAACAACGTTCTAAGGCAAAATGGATTGAAGAAGGAGATAAAAACACTGCCTATTTCCACCGCTTAGCAAATGGCTGTCGTCAATCCACTTTAATCCGAGATTATTCATAATGACACAACTTTCACTGATCCATTTGATATCCGCCATTTGTTTACCGAATTCTATCGGAACATCCTCGGCAAAGCCTCCCCTTCACTTTCTGAAATTGATTGGAACCTCCTTTACCCCTCCCCTTTCCCTATAAATATAATCACCCATTCTCCGAGGAGGAAATTTGGTCAACACTCAAAGATATGGAAGACAATAAGGCATCAAATCCAGATGGATTCTATCCACTCTTGTTCAAACACTTTTGGTCCATAGTCAAATACGATATTCTAGAAATGTGCGCTGGGTTCCAATCTAACCCTCTAGCCATTGCCAAACTCAATTATGCCAACATCACTCTCCTCCCCAAAACCCCTGGAGCAGATACACTTGCCTCTTTTCACCCTATCGGTCTCCTTAACACAGCCTTCAAGATCATTACCAAAGTTCTTGCGAATAGACTCCAAACTGTCATCGCCTCCCTAATTGGCATTGAACATCCACTTTCATCATTAGTCATAACATACTCGATTGTGTGGCAACCACATAGGAAGTCATATCCTTTTTTCATATCACATCGACACCTGGTGTTTTACTTAAACTTGATTTCTCCAAAGCCTTTGATTCGGTCAACTGGAATTTCATTCTCGACTTAATGGCACATCGTGGTTTCCCTCCAAAATGGTGCAACTGGATCAGATGTATTCTGAACACAAGCCTTTCTTCCATCTCCATTAATGGTGAATCTGGTGGACATATCAAATCTAAACGTGGGTTGAGACAAGGCGAACCGCTTTCACCCTTAATCTCTGTTCACATCGCTGATGTTTTTAACTAAATGGTAAGGGTTGCAACCACTAATAACCTTTTTGCTAGCATCAATCTCCCTAATTCAATTTTTTCAATCTCTAACATTCAAGTAGCTGATGATACCATCCTGTTTGTTTCACCCAATCCGACATACATTCACTGCCTCAAAGTCCTCCTTTACACTTTTGAACTCATCCCTGGCCTCTATATTAACTTTAACAAAAGTTCTATTATCATGCTAGGTAACCCTTCTGATCTGGGACCTTCTATTTTCACCTGCATAAACTGTAGACTTGGCTTATACACGATTAAATGCCTTGGAATCCCCCTCCGTTCGACCAAACTTTTCAGATCTGATTGTCTTTCCCTCATTTCCAAAATTGAATATATTTTGGCAGTTTGGAAAGCGAATTCCTTGTCTACAACTGGTTGTCTCATCCTCATCAAATCTTGTTCCCTTCTATTGGATGTCCTTCCACAAACTCCCAGCCTGGGTCATTAATAAAATTGATACTATTAGAAGTTATTTTCTTTGGAATGGTGGTAAAGCCAAACATTTAGCTAACTGGAAAACTGTTTGCTAACCTCGGAACCATAGTGGTCTTGGAATCATCAACTTGGCTTCGTTTAACCTTACTTTGCTTGCAAAATGGATCTGGCATCTTCTTACGCCCGGTGTTTTCATCGGGAAAGATTGGATCCTTCTTCGGCTATATAATTCCAAACCTATTCTTGTGCTCCACTTTTCTCCAAATCTCATACCATCTTCTTCCTGGATCGGTGTTCTCTCCACGGTACCTCGCATCAAATCTCTTTTCCATGTCAAGATTGGCAATGAAGAAAAATGCCTTTTTTGGTTTGATATCTTGTGACGACCAGCCCATATCTCCTGCACAAACCAAGGAGAAGTGCATTGTACGACGTGCTAGACCAATACAGGATGATCATCATGGGTAGAAAATACACACAGAAACATGTCATATAACTCACAACGCAAGGATAAATTATATTAGAACATGTACAATAGGCAATAGTAGCGAAGCATAATTGAGCAGAATCTTAAAATTTTCATATCATCATGAAAATATCCATACATCAAACTGGATTACATCAGAGTTTGTACAATAGGCCTCACTACAGGTTCACTTAGAATAACATACATCAATAATAATAGTGGAAACATCATATATGTATATTAGAAACTAACAGGTAAGCCTCCAGCTCGTCATCGCTCAGCAGCATTGTCCACATCAAGATCAACTACTTGCTACCTAGTATGTCCATCCACAACCGGATGAACATCCCAAGGTAATAAGAGTGAAACATAAAACCATGAGTTAGATAATAGTCTTAATAAGCGATAAAATAGCTATCAACATCATTAGTAAAGTATATGAGAAATAGGCAGATCAATCATCTAATCTACCAATACATCAACAGAGAAGAAACCCAACCCGTCTCCTCCACAACCGACAGTGATAGCCTTCCCAAACAATCAGAAAAGAAACAAACAATAGCATTATTAGCAACCAATAATCAAGCATGGACTACCCTAATTAAGTTCAACACCTCTCAAGCACAAGCCTCGAAGGCCTAAACCAACACCGGACAAGCACCCAAGAAGTATCTCCCTTGACGTCGAATAATCCACACAAGACAATACAAGCAACAATAGCATCAATGACTCTGGCGATCATCGCATGCCTTGCCTTGAAACCATCGTTAATCATATGATTCATCCACCTTGCCATCCGTTAAGGGCTAATGGTAACCCTGGTTCCAGCAAAACTCCATATGCTATTGTGACTCGTATCTAGGCCCATCGTGGTTGCCTAGAGAACTCGATCCATCTGGTCTCTGGGTGGCCCCATTATACCCCTGCTTTGAGTCCGCTAGAGCCTCCGACTAATGACAATCCCTGAGCCTTCAGTAACTCTATCCATCCACCTTGATGACTATCCATAAGCTCAAGCACCTTCTCGAGCAACCATTATCCACGAGCTCAAACATCCTTGAGTCATCTTCACAAGTTTGTTGAATTTCATTGATCTACGAACACTTTACTTCGCTTCGAACATTCCATCTGAATTTTCATCGAAGTTACTCCTATCATCGAACCAAAAATCATTATCCTTTGGTCACTAAACTGATGGATCGTTCCCGACCCTTTCTGGATCGCACATCGATCCATCATCCTGGATCGCCCCACGATCCTCTTTCACAACGTAGACCACCCCAAAGTCCATCCCTGCTTTATCACCGATCCACGACTCTCAACCAAATATATGCAGTCAATAGCTTTCCCTTTGCTTCTCAAAGTTTGTCCGATCCATTATATTGCACCGGTCCACCGATCCACCAATCCAGACTGATTTGCACTTTCCACGCTCCATGGTTTGCACACGGGTCATGCCTTGCATCAACCAAACCATGCGATCCGATCCATAGATGCTTTGCCACTTCAGCTTTACGCACTCGATCTGCACGATTCAGTTCTCTATCGATCCATGCGATCCAGTTCTCCACAGATCCATGCGATCCATCCATTTCTTACATCACACTCTAGGCGGTCCACGATCCAACCGACCCTTCGAACCACCGAACCATCACAAATGCCATGCGATCCATCACCAGATTTGCTTTTGGCTGAACGATCCATATGATCTACACTTTAACGACGAACATCTATGCATCCATCTCATCCAAATCGGCAAATTTCATCCAAACAATCAATAGCACAACAAACCAATCATCAACAAACATTAGCACATCAATAATCATCATACAATCTTATGAATTTCACCAAATCACGACAAAACAATGAATGAATCAGTAAATAGATCTAAACTTGCATGAACATAAAATTAGCATATGAATTTACTGTTATAATCTTGCAAGATTAGATCCTATGGTGATTCGAATGAAAATATGCTTTCCTCCATTATATCTAGGTGAAAATGACTCGAAATGGTGAAATTAAGATCAAACAAACCCATATACTCAATTGAATCCGTGTGAGAGATGCTTATCACTCACCAAATCCATGAAATAACTTTAAATAAATGAATCTCTAATTCGGACAGCAAAGAAAAGCGAAGAATGGCCTCCAAAGCAATCAGTTTGATGCAATTTAATCTTCTTTAATGTAGATCTTTAATCTTCTTATGTAGATTTATGAATTGAAATGAAGTGGATGTGTATTTGGTTGAGACGGAGAATCGCGTTCATCTAACCAAACGAGAGAATGAAGAAACTAAACTATTCTCTCTATCCCTACCCTCCTATTTATAGCCAACAACCCCTACCCTTAATGGGCCTCACTAATCAGCCCACTAATGACTATTTAGTTTATCCAGAAAATGTATAACATTAAAACAACGATTCCTCCCAAACCGCTCAGCCAAATCTTTAATGTGACCACTCTACGGAATTGGAAACATCATATCCGATCCAATGAAATCGATCCCAACACACGATTGAATTCCAGTCAAAAGTTATGCCCTAAACAAAAATAACAAGGGCAAAATGGTCACAAATAAAATTGATAAAAATCATGGTTATATCCCACATCCCCATGAATAATATATCAAAATATGAGAATGATCCAACACTTGGAGAATTAAATAAAAATATTTTACGATCCTTTGATACGTAAAATGCAGGTCGTTACATATTTGGCACGGTCAATTCCCTTTTACTTGCGCACACTCAAACCTGTTCTCCTTTTCTTCACAGATATTTCGGTTGCTAATATCATGGGCCTTGACCCAATGGGCCTTTGTACACCTTCTTTATTTGGGCTCGATGTCCTGGCCGAAGTCTCTTCTGTTGGTAACATTTTGCAATCCATTCGTCCATCTGATCGTTTGAATTATTACTTTTGGGCTTTGGTCCTAGCCAAAGGCTTTTCAGTTTCATCTTGCTACAAATTCCTCACTCACCTTGGTCGTTTTTTCTCCTTTGCTCGTATATGGAAATGCCATCTTCCTTCCCATCTTATCTTCTTCGAATGGTGCCTTATTCATGCATGCATTAACACCAAGGACAGGCTTCGACGTATGAGTATCAATGTTGATCTGATGTGTACCCTATGCTCTATGCGGGAAGAATTAATTGATCACCTCTTTCTCGAATGTGATTTCTCTTACTCTGTTTGTGCAGCTACTAGCTCCTTCCTTCTCGGCTACATTCCTACTTTTTCATCATTCTTTAAATACTGGCAGCACAATCCCCCTAATCACAAATTGGATTCTGTCTTAGCTATCTTTAGCTGGAGTATTTGGATGGAATGAAATGCACATGTTTTCAGCAAACCAAAGAAACACTTCAATGGCATTTGTAGTTATATCTTATACTTATTCGATCTTTGGACAGGTGCTGCTCGTCCTGCTCGCTTTAGGCACTCTCTTCCAGCTCCACCATTGCCAGGAACATAGGAGAGTAACTCAGCTATTCCACATTAACTAATCTCATCGGTTCTATGGCTTTTTGTTTCCATCCATTAGTATTGTGGCGCTATGCATTATATATATTATTATGCTTTAATCTACTATATGTAGTTTATGTTTTTTGGTTGGCTTAAAGGACTCGCTATGTCCTAAACTATTTATGCTACTGGTTGGGCTTGTAGACTAGAATATTTATCTTATATATATATATATATATATATATATATGTTAATAAGCTGTGTAGCAACACGCTACACACCCGTCCTGCTCTAATAAAAAAAATCTACATTAAAAAATATATCAGTTTGAAAAGTCTATTAAACTATTTAAACCCATTATTTGAACGATTAAAATAAATTATTTATCATTAACTAATTATTTAAAATATATTTTAAATTATTAAAGCACACATCAAATATTTAAATAAATTAAATATTCACATATTGGATTGATAAAATTTTGAGTTATTACAATCAACCGATGAGTCGGGTCAAAGATTGTTGGGTCGACCTATTGGGGGTAAACACACTATTGAGACCATCCAATCCAATCCCTAATGCAGAGGAAAACAAGCTAGATCGTTCTAGATAGTGCACAAACAACAAATCTATGATCAAACCAACCTCAAATGATTCAAATCCGATCACAAACACAAAACAAACAATATAAAAGAATGATAAAAATAAACTAAATCGCACCAAGATTTATAACGATTTGTTAGTGTACATCCACTTTGAGATAGGGCTTTTATTATCACCAAATGAGAAGAGTACAAGAGATTGGTTACAATGATTCAATATTCAATAGATAATATATGTTTCTGGGTATTGGAATTGAAGAAACAATTAATTGTTAAACTCTAACTGATGGAGGACTAAACCCTTGCTTTGATGGATTAACCAATCATTCCCTTTCAAATATGAAAAATAGCTTATGCACTTGTGTAGAAACCCCAGACAAATGTTCAAAATTCCATTACAGATTCACAAATCAACACTATACTTCCTAGGCTCGAAATCAGCCCAGGTTCTGTTCCAAACGTCTAAAATCATATTCGGGATACTCCCTGACTCATTTCAGACGTACTAATTTCTTCCTAGATGTCTGAATGACTTCCCAGATGTCTGGAATTCTTTCTAGACGTCTAAATGGTTTCTCGGATTATTTACAGATAGGTTTCAAACGTCTGGCAGCTCCTCTCAGACTTTTGAAACTGCACCAAGATCACCACTTCCTGCTTTCTTCACCATGTCTTCCACATACGAGATCCGACTTACGAACTGTCTTCTCCTACACAAAGCTATTTCCATTCTCTTCAATTCTACCATATAGTGTCACCAAAATTCAACATTCCACCTCGACATTATATCTATGTCCAACACCTATGGTACCATACCATCATCTACAATCGATAACACCAATTGTCACCACTTCTACCTACACCCAAGCTTGAATGCTTTCCCAATGAGTTCCGGCAAAGCCATCCCCTATTGCACTTCATCGACGAGTTCAGGCAAAGCCCTCACCCGCTAATAAAGTGTTGAAAGCACTCGACTCCAAAACTGTCTTAACTAAAGACTGAAGTACTTAGGAGTGTCAACTAGTTCTTACAAGAAGGTAGAACTCCAATACTGCACCACTAGTCTTCCTCATCAAATTAAGCTCCTTCTCACCCATGCCATCTAGTAGCACCTAACACTTCTCCAAGCGAATCAAGTTTGAGAAATGCTCGAACTTCCCGACCGATAACGTCTTAGTGAACATATCTACCGCATTGTCATTTGTATGTACTTTCCAAATATATATTTACTTATCTTCATCCATGGCTACCAAGAATGACTCTCTCACTTCTATGTGCTTATTCCATGAGCTAAACACCAAATTCTCCGCCAAATGGATAACACTTTGTCTATCACCATGAACATCCATGCTTTTGTGTTTAAACTCCAAGTCACACAATAAACGCTCCAAATATAGTGTCTCCTTTACCGCCACCATTGTGGCTATAATCTCTGCCTCCGTAATGGATAAAGCAATTACGGTTTGCAATCTCGATCTCTAACTTATGATCGTGCCACCAAGTGTGAAGACATTTCCCAAAGTTGACTTTCTCTAATCCCTAACGCATCGGAAATCAAGTTAGATCGTGCTAGATAGTGCACAAACAACCACTCTATGGTCAAACCAACGTCAAATGATTCAAATCCAACCACAAATACAAAACAAGAAATATAAAAGATCAATAATAATAAACTAAATCACATTAAGATTTATAGCGGTTCCACTGTAAATTAGTTAGTGTACTTCCACTTTAAGAGAGGGATTTTATTATCATCAAATGTAAAGAGTACAAGAGATTGATTACAATGATCCAATATTCAATAGAGAATACATGTTTATGGAGATTAGAATTGAAGAAATAATTATGATTGCAAAACCCTAATTAGTGGAGGATTAAACCCTTGCTTTGATGGATTAACCAATCATTTCCTTTCAAATTTGAAAATTAGCTTATATACTTTTGTAGAAACCCCGAGCAAATGTCCAAATTGCCCTTGCAGATTCACAAGTCAAAACCAGACTTCCTAGGCCCGAAATCAGCTCAAGTTCCGTTTTAGACGTCTGGCCTTGAATTCTAGACATCTGGAATCATATTCGGGATACTCTCTGGCTTGTTTTAGATGTCTGAATTTTTTTCTAGATGTTTGAATGGTTTCCTAGACGTCTAATTGGCTTCTCCGGCAGATTTCATATGTCTGGTACCTCCTCCTAGACATCTAAAATGCCACCTAGACCACCACTTCCTTCTTCCTTTTCCATATCTTCCACATACAAGCTCCTATTTGAAAATCGTCTTCTCTGAAGCTACTTCCATCCTCTTCAGTTCTACCATGTAGTGTCGTGAAAATTCAACACTCCACCTCGACGCTATATCTATCTCCAACACCAATGGTATCATACCATCATCTACAATCAATAGCACCAACTATCACCACTTCTACCTTTACCCAAGATTGAATGCTTTCTCAATGAAATCTGGCAAAGCCTACCCTCATTACACTTAATCGACGAGTTCAGGTAAAGCCCCTACCAACTAATAAAGTGTTGAAAGCACTTAACTCAAAAACCGCCTCAACCAAATACTAAAGTACTTAGGAGTGTCAACTGTACTTACAAGAAGATGGAACTCCAGTTTTGCATCACTCCTCTTCCTCATCAAGTTAAGCTCCTCTCTCACCCATGCTACATAGTGGCACCTAGCACTTCTCTAAGCGAATCAAGTTCGAGCAATGCTTGAACTTCCTAACTAGCAATGTCTTAGTGAACACATCCTCCACATTGTCATTTGTGTGCACTCTCCGAAGATATACTTGCTTATCTTCATCCATGGCTACCAAGAACGACTCTCTCACTTCTATATGCTTAGTCCGTGAGCTAAGCACCAAATTCTCCGCTAAATGGATAACACTTTGGCCATTACAATGAACATCGATGCTATCGTGTTCAAACCTCAAGTCACACAACAAACGCTTCAAATAGAGTGCCTTTTTTGCCACCTCCACTGCAGCTATCAACTCCGCCTTCATAGTGGATAAAGAAACTATGGTTTGCAATCTCGATCTCCAACTTATGGTCATGCCACCAAGTGTGAAGACATATCCGGAAGTTGACTTTCTCTGATACCTATCACCGGTATTGTCTGAATGGCTATAAACAACCAAATTGAAACTCTTTCCCTTACTACCCCAAAGACAAGTCCATGAGATGTTGTACCTTTCAGGTATCTGAAATAAGTTTGACTTCTTCTCAGTGCAATTTTCCTAGATTAGCCACGAACTAACTAACCACCCCGACGATGCTTGCAATATCAGGGCGTGTACACTCCATGGCATACATTAAAATTCCAACCTCACTTGCATATGGAACCGTTTTCATATAAACCTTGTCTCTCTCTTCGATAAGCGATCCTTGACTCGAAAGCTCCACATGCAAAGGTAAAGGTGCATTCAATGCCTTTGCATTCTCCATTCTAAATCGAGAAAGCGCTTTCTTTATATACTCCTTTTGAGTCAATTTCAACTCAAAACGCTTTCGGTCCCTTTTAATTTCTATGCCCGATATCTTCTTAGATTCCCCAAGGTATTTCATTTCAAATTTTGCTTTCAATCTTAGTTTTAACTTGTTGATTTCTGCCTTGTCCTTTGAAGCTATGAACATATCGTCTATGTACAAGAGCAAATACACCTAAGTATCATTTCCAAACTTCTTGAAATATACACAAGCATCTTTGATGCTTCGGTGGAAGCCACTTTCAAAAATGAAATGACAGAACCTCTTGTACCATTGCCGAGGCGATTGCTTCAACCCGTATAGCGATTTCTTTAACTTGCACACCAAGTCTGATTTACCATCTCCAATAAACCATTCCAGTTGCTCCACGTAGATGCCTTCGTCCAAGTCACCATGCAAGAAGGCGGTTTTCACATCAAGTTGCTCCAACTCCAAGTCGTGAATAACAACTATAACAAGTAATATTTGGATAGAAGTATGGCGCAAAACCGGTGCGAATATCTCATCATACTCCTTTCCCTTCCTTTGTGCAGACCCCTTTGCCATTAATCTAGCTTTGTATCTTCCATCATCCTTCACATTGTATATCCACTTGCACCCAATTACCCGGTTTTCATTTGGAAGTGGAACCAACACCCAAGTTTGGTTCTTCATCTGTGATTGCATCTCTTCCTCCATGGCACAAATCTATTTCGAACTATCACTTGATTTCATGACGTCCTCAAGGTCCATAGGTTCATCTTGGACTACATGGAGCGCATAGTCCAACCTATCACAAAAGATTAGGTAGTTCTAATCACTATACCTCTCGGGTGGCCTTATAGCACGACGACCAATCCCAGTAGCAATACCATCACCCGGACTTCTTTCAGCTCCACCTTGAGTTGAATCCTCTCGTAACTCATGTACAACACCAACACTACTAGAGGAACCATGTGGACTAGTAATGTTCCATAAACTGCTTCTTCCCTATAAGCATCTTTGACAACTCTACTCTCTTTTCTCCTTAGACAAAATCTGGTAATGACCTCCTTCCCCTTTGATTCACCATGAACCAAATGCAGAACGTCCGATGAGCCATCATTCTCCTTGAACATAGCCGACTCATCAAAAGTATAATGACGAGATAATCTAACCTTCTTTGTTTTCGGATTTCAAATACGATAGTCTTTCACTCTGTCCTCCTAACCAAGCAAAATCCTCATGAAAGCTCTAGGCTCAAGTTTATTACTCGGATCATGCACATACACGGGACATCCAAACACATAAAGATAAATCAAGTCAATGCTCTTTTCCTTCCACACTTCCTCTGGAATTTTGTTACCAATAGCTGAGCACGAAATTCGATTCACAATATGCATCGCGGTTGAAAATGCCTTAGCCCAAAATCCCTTAGACAAAGCCGATGTCAATCTCAAGCATCGAGCTCACTCAAGTATAGTATGCTTCATCCTTTCTGCAACCCCATTTGATTGTGGATCTCCCGGTGTAGTAATATGCTTTTGAATACCATGATGCTTGCAATAATCCAAGAGTTCTCCGTAAACATACTCCTCGCCATTGTCGGACCTAAGAATCTTCAAAGACCTACCACTCTCATTCTTAACAAGACCTTTCCATTCTTCGAACTTAGCAAATGCCTCTGACTTGGCCTTCATTACATACACCCAAACTGTACGAGAAAAGTCATATATGGAAGAAATATAATACCTTGCTCCTCCTAAAGAAGCTACCGTTGTCGGCCCCCAAACATTCGTGTGTACATACTCAATAATTCCTCTCAAATCATATTTTCCTTCACCAAATGTTACTTTATTTTGCTTCCCCATGACATATTATTCGCAAAACTCCAATTTGTTGAAACTTTATCCTCCAATCATCTCCCTTTTTCGAAGAATATCCAAACTCTTCTCCGAGACATGGACCAATCTCAAATGCCACAACCTTGTCGCATCCAAACCACGAGAACTATCAATGCCTATGCAAGTTTCACCTTCAATGGTCACTCTTTGAAGCAAATAAACTCCATTAGCTCTAGCACCTTTCATAACCACAAGCGCCCCCTTCGAAACCCTCAGGCTATTACTCTCAATAATGACCTTGCATCCCTAAGAATCCAGTTTCTCTAAAGAGATAAGAGACTTCCTAAGTCCCAGAACATAACGCACATTGGTTAGAGTACGAGCCACTCCATCAAAAATCTTAGTTTCCATGGAACTAATGCCTTTTGAATTACACATAGCACCATTACCCATAACAATTGCATTTACTTCCTTTTCGACATGAGAAGAAAAAGAATTCATACTAGGCATCATAGGATAAGGCGCCCCTGAATTGTGCACCCAATTGCTACTCGAAATATCTGATGCTACCGCCGTTAAAACATCCATGTCTCTCCTTCACAAACACCTCTCTCCACTGCTACGGATGAAGAAGATACTTCCTTCTTTGCCTTCTCCTTGTTTGAACACTCATTCTTCCAATAGGTGGGATTCTTACAAATATAGCACTTGCTTTTCCGTTCCTTCGACTTCCTTCTCCAATTGAGATTCCTAGGTTTAGAATGCCCCGGGTTCTCCTTCTTGACATATTCCTCCTTCTCCACAAATAAATCTTGACCATTATCGTCACTACCATTATCATCTAACGTCAATGCATCTCGCTCAAACTATTTTTGAAACCCGTATAGCGGTCCGACAATGAACACAGCAATATCATTACCTTTTGCTCTTCCTCGATCTTCAAATCTACCGCCTTAATATTCATTAGCAAATCATCAAACACATTCAAATGTGCTTAAGCGAAGTTCCTTCTTTCATTTTATGGGTGAAAAGCATCAGGAACAAGATTAAACAATTAGTGAGTGACTTCTTCATGTATAACTCTTCCAACTTCTCCCAAATACCTTTAGCGGTCGTCTCACCACAAATTTTGGAGATAGCATTTTGTTCCATTGTAAGTTTAAGTGTAGTAAATGCCCACTCTTCCATTTCCTCTCTCTCAACATCCGAATCGGAGATGTCCACAGTCAACAAATATGTATCAAACACTACCTGATGCACTCGATTCCTCCTTAGAACCGCTTTCATTTTCTATTGCCACTTTTAAAATTCATTATCGTCATTCCACTTGTCTATAACCAACTGTGATCCAGATGCCGCATATGATCCACGTACATACGACATTATTCCACTTGAACCAACCATTAAAGGACTATTTGAATCCAATTATGACATTTCTACAACCACCTAACAATACCTATGCTATGATATCAAATGTTGGGGTAAACACACGATTGAGACCACCCAATCCAATCCCTAACGAAGTGGAAAACAAGTTAGATCATGCTAGATAGTTCACAGACAACCAATATATGATCGATCCAACCACAAATGATTTTAATCCAATCACAAACACAAAAAAGCATTATAAAAGAGCGATAACAATAAACTAAATCACACCAAGATTTATAGCGGTTTCACCAACGATTTGTTAGGGTATATCCATTTTAAGAGAGGGCTTTTATTATCTAAAAATGTGAAGAGTATAAGAGATTGATTACAATTATCCAATAATCAATAGAGAATATATGTTTATGGAGATTAGAATTAAAGAAACAATTAGGAATGACAAACCCTAATTAATGTAGGACTAAGCCCTTGCTTTGAAGGAATAACCAATCACTCCCTTTCAAATCTAAAATATAATTTATATACTTGTGTAGAAACACAAGGAAAATGTCCAAAATGCCCTTGAAGATTCACAAATCAACACCAAACTTCCCAAACCCAAAATCAACCCAGGTTCTATTCTAGACGTTTCTCTCTAAATTCCAGATGTCTGGAATCATATTCTTGATACTCCTTGGCTCGTTTTAGATGTCTGGATTTTTTCCCCAAGGTCTTAATGGCTTCCTAGACGTCTGGAATTTTTGCCAAACGTTTGAATGGCTTCTTGGGTTATTCACAGACAATTTTGAGATATCTGGCACCTCCTCCCAAATGTTTGAAACTGCACCCAGACAGTGGCAATCCACTAGGAATGGATAACAAAGAACAAGCAAGATAAGAAGTAGTTGTGGTGGTGGTACATAATTCTCCAAAGTAGGATCGGAACCATACAATGCAGCCCCAATAAGTCGTTAATGGGATTTGACATACCATTGCAAAATTTCTAATATATATATTAAATGATATTTTTTACATGTAGCCCAATTATTTAGTTTTATTACAAATTTAGCCTTGTTTTCAGAAATATTATAAATATAGTTGACTTTTGGCTAACTCGGCATTGAGTTGGCCAAAATGAACTAGCACAATTCTAGACTGCACTGATACACGTGCACACTAGCACAATCTGAGATTATGCAAATTCAAATGAAAAAAAAACACTGGGGCACAATCCAAAATTGCGCCCCGAAAACCATCTTACCAACCCCTTTTTCTTTCTCTCGCTACATCCTCCTTACTTTCCAAACAAAAAAACCCAAATCCAAAAATATTATTTTTCCACATCCATCATTGTTTTTCATTACAAACAACTAATTTTAATAGAGCTTCTTGTAGATTAAAGGTTTGTGCTTGCTTTTGGGTCAAAGGTATGTTTTTTAATACACTTTTTTTTTGTATTTAGAGTTCTAAGTAGTGTTTATTTTGTGCTCTATATAGAATGGCTTCTAATTATATTGCAATTATATGCTATTTTGACGAATATTTGGTTATTGATAAACATAAATGTGGAATCTATAATAGAGGATCTTGCAAACCGATAAAGGTTCGAAGAGGTTCTACACTTGTACAAGTATTAGAGGTCGTTTACAAAGCAACTATGATTAATCTGGAGGAATTTAAAATAGATTTGGTTTGCATCGGCCAACCGATTAAAGATCTAAAGCAATAAAAGCAGTAGATGACGATGATGTTGAAATAATGATTTCAGCCGTGTCAAAATCTATAGAATTGTTTGTATTGAAAAAAAAAGATTGTTGCTAGAAAAACATGTATTTCCTTAGCGGCTCCTTCAGCCAACTATCCTTATCCTCCTATCAACACACTGAATTGTGGGTAACAAAAAATGTCTTTTTGGGATAATATGTTTATGAATTTTCAACAAGCATCGCAACCCGCCTATCCATATCCAATGCTGGATACCAGTTGTAAACATTAGTCAAAGGTAACTTGAACTTCAATCTTTTCCTAGTGAGCAGTATGATCATTTGTAAATGTTTTATAGTAAAATATTCGTGTGTTCCGGTTGTGTTGTTTAATACATTCAACACAAAATTTTGCTGAACCATCAACAAGTTATCGGTCTTGTCTCATGCAGCCAACACCCTGTGACTTGTATCATATGAACCAACAGTAAGATACATCTGTTAATAATATTGAACTTGTTGCATATAAAGATTTACTCAAAATTTCTTTTTGTAGTAATTTGGCACATGTTAGGGAAACAAAGTCAAACATAGAACTAAACCAATCTGATGTCGACATGGATATCGACAAACCTGAAATTGAAGAGTTAAACAACGTTCCTTCAATTAATAGCATAATCGTTGGACGCATCCCGGAGAATGATAAGATGTGAATCTATGAAATGCAAGTGAACAATGCACCATTAAATGTTGATTTTGGGGGGGCGGACAACGATTCCGTAGATAGTGATGGTACAGACATGGAGATACTATTAGATGATGATTTGTGCAGTGCACAAATATTGGCTAGATTCGTTGTTGCAAATTTATAATTCAATAATGAATTTTTCTCATCATCATGTATTCAGAATGGTTTTAAAGTTGGTATAGTGTTCGAGAACAAAAGAAAATTAATTCAATAACTAAATAAGTAGTCAATTTTACATGTAGTTTCATTTAAGCTGATAAGGTCAAAAAAGCAAAAATACACTATTATTTGCAACATCGATCCTAATTGCCAATGGAGAATATATGACATAGATTCCAAAAAATACAAAATGGACTGAACATAATTGCGTAAACCCAACAATTAACTCCAATCACATGCAAGCAACGTCCGCGTTTTTGGTCTCGAAAATCATGCATTTTGTGAAAGAGGATTTGAGCATTACTACTGGGACAATGCAGGTTTTAATGAAGGAACGACTTTTTATAAAAATTGGTAATATGAAAGCATGGAAAGCATTAAGCAAAGCAATCGAACGTAGATACAGTGATTGGGCAGAGTCGTACTCCAACCTACGATAATATTTTGATGAAATTGCAAAATATATTCATGGGAGTGTTGCGCATGTAAAAATTGATGAGTGTGGTGTATTCGAAAGAGCGTTTTGGGCATTTGGACCTTGCATCGAAGGATTTGTACATTATTGACCTTTGCTTTGCATAGATGACACACATTTAAATGGTAAATACAATGGTACATTACTAGTTGCTACTGCAGCAGATGCGAATGGTCAGCTATACCCTTTGGCCTATAAGATTGTAGAGTCGGAATCATGCGATAGTTGGGGTTGGTTTTTTTGCTTGTATGTGCCGATTCTTTCACGGTGTTAACAATCTATGTATTAATTTCATTTTAGATAGATAGAAAGAAATACTAACAGTGTTGGATAGTCATTAGATTCTGCGCAAGACATCTAAATTTCCATTTTGCTTGGATATAACAAAGAGCAATTTTTCTCTCTATAACCGTACAGTCCAATGATTCAAAGTTTCAATGATTCAAAATTTCAGCAATTCAACATGATAAATACCAAATTTTAAACATAACATGAAACAATTCAACAATTCAAATTCAGTTAATCCAAAATTTCAACAATCCAACACTTCAACATTTAGACAAACATCAAGTAAGAATAATTATAGTTAAACAAAAAATAAACTTATATTGTTATCCACTAAAACACCGTCTAATAGAGAATAATCCTAATGATGAAGATTTTTATCTCTCTAGGAGTTATTTTGCGATGTGATTTCTTGGGTGGCCTTGTAGGTGGATCTTCTGTGTCCTTGATTCTCATGGCTGGGAAGGACCATGTTCGTACTCCGTTTGCGGTGGTTGAGAAGATGAAGCTCGATCCTTTCCCTTAGCCTTACGGCTAGATTTATGACCACACCCAGCTTTTGGAATCTAACAGATGGAGGTTGATTCCACGCAATATTTTACATATAGCCCACTTTTTTAGTTTTATTATAAAATTATCCTTGTTTTCAGAAATATTACAAATATAGCCCACTTTTGGCCAAATCGACGCTTAGTTAGCCAAAATGAACTTGTGTAATCCTAGATTACATACACATGCTCACTGGCGCAATTCGGGATTGCACTAATTCAAATGAAAAAAACACCGGGAAGCAATCAAGGATTACGCTAGTTAGGCACAATACGAAATTACGCCCTGAAAACCGTCTTACCATCCTGTCCTCTTTTCTTTTTCTCGCTCTATCCTCCTTCTAAACAAAAAACCCAAATCCAAAAATATTATTTTTCCACATCCATCTTTGTTTTTCAGTACAACAACTGATTTTTATAGATCTACTTGTAGATTAACGGTTTATGCTTGCTTTTGGATCAAAGGTATGTTTTTAGTACACCATGATTTTATTTTATTTTTGTATTTAGAGTTCTAATTACTTTTTATTTTGTGTTCTATATAGAATGGCTTTTAATTATACTGCGATTATATGCTATTTTAATAGATATTTGGTTAGTGATGAACATAAATGTGGAATCTATAATGGCGGATCTTGCAAACCAACAAAGGTTAAAAAAGGTTCAACATTCTTACAAGTATTAGAGGCCGTTTACAAAGCAATGAGGATTAATCCATAGGGAATTTGACATAGACTTGGTTTGCAATTGGCCAACTGATTCCAGATCTAAAGCAGTAAAAATAGTAAATGATGATGACGTTGAAATAATGTTTTCAGCCGTGTCAAAATCCATAGAATTGTTTGTTTTGAAAACTAGAAGATTGTTGCCAGAACAACTGTAACTCTTTCCTCAACGGCTCCTGCAGCCAACTATCCTTATCCTCCTATCAACATACTGAATTGTGGGTAAAAACAAATGTTTTTTTGGGTATAATTTGTTTATGAATTTCAACAAGCATCACAACCCGCCTACCCATATCCAATGCAGGATACCATTTGCAAACATTAGTCAAAGGTAACTTGAATTTCATATTTTTTTTTGCTATAATCTGGCACATGTTACGGAAACAGAGTCAAACATGGAACTAAACCAATCCGATGTCGATGTGGATATCAATGAACCTGAAATTGAATAGTTAAACAATGTTCTTTCAATTGATATCATGATCGTTGTATGCATCCCGGAGAAAGATACGACATGGATCGATGTAATGCAAGTGAACAATGTTCCATTAAATTGTGATTTCAGGGGTGAGGACAATGATTTCGCAGATTGTGATGGTCCCGACATGGAGATACTATTAGATGATTTGTGTAGTGCACAAATATTGGCTAGATTCGTTGTTGCAAATTTGCAATTCAATAATGAATTTTTCTCATTGTCGTGTGTTCACAATGGTTTCAAAGTCGATATGGTGTTCAAGAACAAAAAAAATCATTTAAGAACTAAGTAAGTAGTCAATTTTACATGCAACTTTGTTTAAGCTGATAAGGTCAAATAAGCAAAAATATACTACTATTGCAACATCGATCCTAATTGCCAATGGAGAATACATGACACATTCCAAAAAATCATAAGCTGGATAGTGGGTTATTAAAAAATATCCAGCTGAACATAGTTGCATAAACCCAATAGTTAACTCCAATCATAAGCAAACAACGTCCGCATATTTGGTCTCGAAGATCATGCCTTTTGTGAATGTGGATTTGAGCATTACTACTGGGACATTGCAGGTATAAATGAAGGAACAACTTTTTATAAAAATTGGCTATACATAAGTATGGAGGGCATTAAGCAAAGCAATCGAACGTATATACGGTGATTGGGTGGAGTCATACTCCAAGTTAAGACAACATTTTGATGAATTGCAAAACCTAATCCTGGGAGTGTTGGGCATGTAACAACTGATGAGTGTGGTGTATTCGAAAGATTGTTTTGGGCATTTGGACCTTGCATCGAAGGATTTGTACATTGTCTACCTTTTCATTGCATCGATGACACACATTTATATGGTAAATACAAAGGTACATTACTACTAGCGACCGCAACAGATGCAAATGATCAGCTATACCCTTTGGCCTATGGGATTGTTGAATCAAAATCATGCAATAGACAGGGTTGGTTTTTTCTTGTATGCACCAACTCATTCATAGTGTTAACAATCGACGTATTACTTTCATTCCAAATAGAATGAAAGAAATACCAACAGTGTTGGAGAGTCATTTAAATTTTGCGCAAGACATCTAAAAGCCAATTTTACTCGGATATAACAAAAGGAAATTTTTCGCTTTATAACCATAAAATCCAATGATTCAAAATTTCATCAATTCAACATGATAGATACCAATATGTAAACATAACATGAAACAATTCAACAATTCAAAATTTAGCTAATCCAACGATCCAACACTTCAACATTCAGACAAACACCAAATAAGAACAATTCAAGTTAAACAAAAAATAAACTTATATTGTTATCCGCTAAAACACCATCTAATAGAGAACAAGCGTAATGACAAAGATTTTTTAAATCTCTCTAGGAGTTTCTTTGCACGGAGCTTTTTTGGGAGGCCTTGAAAGTGGATCTTCCGGGTCCTGTGATTCGCATGGCTGGGAAGGACGATGTGCGTACTCCATTTGCGATTGTTGAGAAGATGAAGCTTGATCATTTCCCTTAACCTTACGGCTAGATTTATGACCATACCCATCTTCTGGAATCTAACAGGTGGAGGTAAGAGGGTGGCGGCAGGAGTCTAACTAGCTTGATCTTCCCCATTATAGACTAGAGTATGCGATTTATACATAAGAACTTAGCTTTTAAAGTCTTCGGCACCTCCTCCACCACCTCACCAACCAAATCAACCGCATGATAAATTCTGTCGGACTGCCAAAAAAATCATGATCATGAGAATATATGTTATATACGTTTAGTTGTTCAAAAAAAAGTTACGTACCATGTTCCTCCAAGCGGTGCTCTAGGGATGTATGGTTCTATTCCTTGAGGAACATCTAAAGGAGGATCAATGACAATGAGAATATAATGATGGATGATGTTCTAGTACCATATGTAGTACTCCAAATTCATTGCCATTACATCTCATTGTTATTCAGCATATCCATACCGATGGTTTCATGTCTTAATCGCCGATTGATAGGCATATTTGTCTGTGGGGTCGATCTTGTAGTGACGAGGTTCGTCTGGAATATGCTGTAATAAGCCAAACTATCTCATAACTGTATCTGAAAAATGAAACACTACATGCCCATAAAAAATCAAAGGAACATGTGTTCTCCAAAGCTGGATAGATGCGACACATAAGTAAGGTAGATAAGGAAGTGCCTTAGTGTAAGAGGTCCATGAGATAGCATCGCAACCATGTATATCAAACTCGTTACGGTAGAATACACACTACTAGATAAAGTGGAATAGACATCACCCTTTTAACATTGGTTTGTAAAACCACCGATGTAAAAATTTCTTTTAACATTAGTAGATATTAAAACGATGTTAAATGGTTCTTTAAACATCAGTTGTTAAAACAACCGATGTGAAATAACCTAAACTCGCCCTTACGGAGAGCCTGGATTGAGTTGAGAACACGACAAATCAGATCACAAATAGAAGAACATTTCATTGTTATTACAACAATTACACCAGTACAAGAATATAACAGAGTATGAATAAATTTATACATCAGAAAAATATCAGATAGTAAAATACATTACATAGCAGTGGAAAAATAATACATAACACAACTGTAAGAAATACATGAATACAGAGCGATCCGAATATGGCTCCAGCTGTAAAACCAGGATCCTGTGAAAATAAATCTGCAAAACCAAAACTACTAGCTGCCCGTGTGGAAATAGGGGCACCCAGAGTTTAGGTTAAAACAATAAACTCCAGGTCATTCATGTGACTGGTGTGAGAACTAAAACAGTTATTTAAAATTTTACTTTAAAACAGAGTAAATCATGGGACCACGCCATATAACACGGAACGAGTTTCCTCCCAAGAATACTAGTGCGTAAAACAAACATCGCAATGCTTTTTGGAAAAATGAAGCTATTATAAGATCTAGGTCCCATCACACAATGCAACGCAAGCCAAAGGATAGAGTTTTCCCTTATAATAGCCAAACATGCTTGGTACGTTTAAAACAAATCATTTGATACTATTATAAGTGCATAATGTTAAAAACAACTTCAAATATAAATGTATCAATCATAGACGGCATGAGTACCATACATCATGTCGCCATACTAGTTCTACAATCAAAACCGCACAATGTCGTATTGGAAGCTGGATTTCCATCTGTGAACCAAGGTAAGGGATCGTCCTTACCGCTTCGAGACTCTCTAGCCCGAGCCTCAGGGTCAGCTTGGATCGTCAGGGCCGGTCCACCTAAGTGCAAAGTGGATTAATAATCCTTGAACAATACATTTCCCTGCCCTATGGGGTGTAAGTCTAGTCAGTATGTCGACCATGTCATCCATCGGCCCCGTACTGACCGATATATCTGAGGCGCCTCGCTATCCATCATCCACATAAGTAAAAATGTCTGGGCTCCATAGCATGACACCACTCCTAGCTAGAAGGAAATGCATGTCCTCCCTAAAGTCCTCTCCCGTTTCTAGTTCATACCGGGGTGTGAGGCTCGTATATTAACGCTACATAAAGCTATGCTATTTAAAGTTGTGCTTTGATCATCAACCATAAGACTCTGCTTTTAAACAGACAAAGTTTTGGGAAAGAGAAACTCTCCTTGTGCAGAAGCCTTGATCATTTGCATCTCAGCATGCCACAGTGACAATTCATGCCATGCGACTGATATTTATCGATATATAACCTCTGAGCTCGTACGTCTCAGAGAAGGGTGTTAAATAAGAGAATAAATTCTCCGCCACCAAACAGATATATATTTAATAGAGATCAATCAACATAGAATAAAATCCAATGTCGTACACACATCCATTTACAAGTTCGTTCTGGGTCTAAACGAAACCGGAGGCACCTTATTCCTCGTCCCATATGTCCAATACAGGAGAGAGGTCCTTGCAGATCCGATCGATCTCCAAGTACGTCTGGACGATCACCACTTATTACCTCGTCTTGCGTGTATAGTCCAATCAAGACATCAATAATCATCCAAACGATGTGAAGACCTCCGGTCTTCAAATACTGTCTTCATCATCGACTTGTCATCGAATCAGTTATTCAGAATGGGATAAACCCAGTATTTCCGAATAACTCGCGTATCTTATAAACAAGTGGTATAAAAACACAACATACGCCTCATTCCAATTCAGAATATTCTTTTATTCAAATATTCTTATTCTTTGGGAAAGGTCCCCATTAATTTTATCAAAGATAAATTCTTTAAATTGTCTTCCTTTGGATATCAATTCCAAACCAAATTAAGGTTTATCAACTAGTCGGGATTATCGAACCATACCGAAGTAATCATTTCTTTTATTATCCCAATCTCAACCTATTCATCCCATGGAGCAAAACTGGTAATACACCATGGTTTTATCGGTAAAATTAATAACCATTTCACGTTCAAATCTAACTAAAGATTTAACTATCGCCTGGAGTAAAACTGGTGGTACTCCATTCTCGATCATTTACTGAATTTGATAATTTAATTTATCACATTATCATTTCAATCTAATTAAAGATTCATTAAAACTCCACTTAGTTTTTATCTTCCTAAAAATCAATATTAATGATTATTTAACTTTGGGAAATCAAACATGCAGCATCGACAATCTACACCGTACCATTGATTTATGTCGATATATAACCTCTAAGCTCGTACGTCTTTGAAAAGGGTGTTGAGCAAGAGAATAAATTCTCCACCACCAAACAGATATATATTAGCAGAGATCAACGAATACAGTTCGAAATACAGTGTCAGCCATGTAATCTTATCTTTATCTGGGTTAAAGAACTAATGTCGTTTAAAACACATTTCACGATAAACCCAAAATACATTCCATTAAATATGGAGTCTTCACGGAAAACAAATCAATATATAATCGATATCGGTTTCCGTATCCGACTAATAATATAAATGGAATAACGACAAAACCTTTTAAATTCCATATATATTAACAGTCTTCCTCCACAGAAACTCACTTCGATTATTATCAAATCGAATTCCATTTAATTCCAATTTATTTTATTAAATTGGAAAACTTTACTTTGGAAAATTTCCATTAAATCTTAATAAAATGATTTATAAATTCTAAATCACCTTTCACTATTAATTGGGTTAAAGAACAAGTGTTATTTAAAACATAATTCGCGATAAACCCAAAAATCCTATTTCAGTTCAATTCCAATTAAATATTAATTAATTGGTAAACTTCACTAAATCTTATTTAAAAGATTTATTCTTTTCTCATCGGGGTTCAAGAACAGTGTTAATAAAGACACCATTCACAATAAACCCAAAATCCAATTTGATATTAAATACAAGGCTCTGAATAGAAATTATATCGGCTTATATTCAATATCAAATTCTGAAATCAACAAATATCGTATTGGGAATAACGTTATATATATCTTCCAAATTCCTCAACAATATCCGTATAATCATGGAATCCAATATCGAAATATTCCGAAGATTATTTCCATTCCAAATCCATTCCAATATGTTCGTTGGAAATTTCTAGTTATATTAAAATCATACACAAATCCAATTTATTTTATTTAAAAATTATTGGATTTCAAATCTAGTTTATAACTAGTTCGTTTTGATAAAAATATATTTTTATCTTTACAAATGTGAAAATTTTCGTCCAAATTCTTTCCAAATCATTTATTATGATTTTACACAAATTATTAATATTTTTAATATTTTTATTAAGGGCCTTTCAGTTGATTTCCATAAACGGTCGTCGAACTACACTTACAGCGACCTTTTCCAAATTTGATTTGGATAAAATTCCAAATCCAACCATTAGATTTCAAATCTCTTATATTAGTTGGAAAGCTCTTTTCGATACGAAACCAACGGTTCCGGTTTTAGGAGAATCTGACGGTCGGATCTCCCGTAATGTCAATTCGAAGTCAATGGTCGAAATTCGCGAATGATCGCGGCGCGACGCGTTCTATTCAGGCCATTATATATATATATATGTCGATTTCCATTTAAAACGTATTTTATAAATCCACTTATAAATTCATTTCAAAATGATTTCAATTCCATTTCAATTTTCAAATCAAATTTGAATATTCCTTTATAAATCCGTTTTAAATTCATTTTAAAATGATTTCAATTTCATTTTAGTTTTTAAATCAAATTTGAATATTCCTTTATAAATCTGTTTTAAATTCATTTTAAAACGATTTCAATTTCATTCAAATCAAATTTGAATATTTCTTTATAAATCCGTTTTAAATTTATTTCAAAAACGATTTCAATTTCATTTCAAATTTCAAATCAAATTTGAATATTTCTTTAAAAATCCGTTTTATATTCATTTCAAAACGATTTCAATTTCATTTCAATTTTCAAATCAAATTTGAATATTCCTTTATAAATCTGTTTTAAATTCATTTTAAAACGACTTCAATTTTATTTCAATTTTTAAATCAAATTTGAATATTCCTTTATAAATCCGTTTTAAATTCATTTTAAAACGATTTCAATTTCATTTCGTTTTTTAAATCAAAATTGAATATTCCTTTATAAATCCGTTTTAATTTCATTTTAAAACGATTTCAAAGTCATTTCAAATTTCAAATCAAAATTGAATATTTCTTTATAAATCTGTTTTAAATTCATCTCAGAACAATTTCAATTTCAAATCAAATTTGAATATTCCTTTATAAATCCATTTTAAAACGATTTCAATTTCATTTCAAATTTCAAATCAAATTTGAATAATTCTTTATAAATCAGTTTTAAATTCATTTTAAAACGATTTCAATTTCATTTCAAATTTCAAATCAAATTTGAATATTCCTTTATAAATCTGTTTTAAATTCATTTTAAAACGATTTCAATTCCATTTCATATTTCAAATCAAATTTGAATATTTCTTTAAATCTGTTTTAAATTCATTTCAAAACGATTTCAATTTCATTTTAATTTTCAAATCAAATTTGAATATCTATATAACAAAAAGGACCGGTCGGTTACACAAATACAAAGAGGGGCTAAGATTTAATTTTAGTGGTGACAAAGAACGGCTCTGATTTGTACGCATAATGTTTCACTCGCACGATGTTCACAAACCGCTCAGGCACGTTATTCCTCATTTTTCTTCCCACCTCTCCTTCCCCAATTCCACTTTCTGCTCCTTCAATTTGAAATTGCTGCTAACCTCTCCTTCCCCAATTACATTTTCTCCTCCTTCAATTTTAAACCGCTGCTATCTGTGAAAGAATGGATCGATTACGTCTCCCCGCAATAATGGTTCCTAAACAATTTATTCTGCTTTATTCCTACCATCTCACTTATCCTAAAAAATAAGTCTCCAGTTTATCAATCCACTTCCCCTGATTACTGTTGAATCACTTCTCTAGAACCAATTATTTCTCTTTAAAGCCATGCGAACTTTAGCCGATTGAAAATTTATGCAAAACCCCAAACATGGATGCTACCTGATCTGGAAACTACTTAGTCAAGTGGGAAGATAGGACGTTGTAGCTCTAATTCTCGACGTCATGCGTAAGTAGATCTTCGATCCTCAACTTGCATTTTGATCTTTTCCGATTATAACCCAGTTTTAAACATCTGCTTTCGGATACTTACACTACTCTATATTATAATAAGGATATAGTTTAATGCAGTAGATGTTAAAAAAACACATGTATAATTTATTCTTGACTTTTGATTATAATACCCCTATTTGTTTTGACGGTTCTGTGGATTGGTGAAAGGTGGGTTGTACATATGTCCCACACAAATTTAAGTTTTGTATTGCTTATTCATCTCAAAAATCATTTATCAACCAGTTTAATGATTCTCAGATACAATTTTCTCTTCATGTAGTTGTAGTCTATAGGTTGAACTATTAGTTTGACCAGTATATTTGCTGTGTTATTTGTATACCCCAATGTATGATGGGAATTTATGTTTTTCTTGGCATATGCATCCCTTTCTCACCATAACATAGGTCGTCATATATCGAACTCTGTTTCTTCTACCCATTATAATACGCGGTTGCTCAGAAACAGATGGATTTTTTACTTGAAAATTAATTTTGTTTTGCCACTGCTTGAGTCTATGTTTTGGTCTCTTCCTTTAAAGCCATATTTGATATAATTATGTTTGCTTTACGTTAACCACTAATGTGAATGAACAATGCTAATCATGCAAGTTAAATGTATCAAGTAATTTAGTTTTATTTCTTCTTTTTTGTTGTGATGATAGGTTCTGAAGCAAGAATGTCAGCTTTACTTGAAAATGAAGGATTACCATGATGGAGTTTCGTTCATGGTTAATGCTTCAACTTTTGTGGATATTTGAGCAATGGTGAGGGATTAACATGTCCAGCCTATATATATGTTCTAGCTAATACAGATATTTCTATTTTCCAATGATTAATAGTGCTTTCCCTGTTATATTTTTGTCCAATTTTCTAATTCTTGGTTTCTTATATACTTAGCATGTCTCAAAAACAACATTTGCCTTTAATTATCCACAATTATGTACCTTTACATTATGAAGTTTAGGTCCAATTATATTTCATGCAACGATCAATGACATTAGGAATTCAAGTCGTTAACTTAGTCATCACGTTCTCTAAATGAATGTATGCTTAGTTTGGTCACATGATAACACCTACAATGTGTTTTTTCCTTGATATATTTACTATTTTAAATTACAACTCTATGATACTTCTAATCAGATGAATGTTGACCCCTACGTTTGTGTAATGTTTTCCCTATTTTTGTTTGGAAGGTAAAAACTTATTTTCCACCATTGAGAAAAATATTTTTTGTTTGGAAGATAAACCTTAATCTTTTACAATGATGACAAAAGGCTGAAGTGAGTTGTTGCTTTATATATTTTGTGATATGATTTTGAAAAGATGTCATATTATTTCACGATATCGAAGTGGACACACTTTTGAATGCATGTCAGTCAACGAAAATTTATTGCAAATCCGAAGCTTTTTGCTTATCTCAGTCCAATTTCTTGCTTAGAAAAGAAATTGGAATCTAGATAACATTTATCTGGTACTAGGTTCGTGTATCAAATGCTAGTTTAAATTTAAGCCCACAAGTGATTAGTTTAATAAATATAATAGAAGTTTGGTATTATATGTTTTAATTACAGTTGATTTTGTTAATTCATTTCATTTAGGAGAGTGCTTCAACAATTGTGGAAATCAGCAAATTACATAATTCTAATCAATTATTTACAGAACTTGCAGATACAATATTTCTCATTTGCTTGAACACGTAACTACTTGATGGTTTAACCTGTGAAATACATATTGGTCACTATTAGATAATACACATTCCTACCATGTACATACAAAGAAAGGTCTTTATCATATCAAAAATATGTAAGTTTGGCCAATAATACAAGAAAATATATATGATTATGTAAATTATCATAGTAGATGAAGTAAAATAATTCAAAAGAGAATAGAAATAACACGTTTTTGTTAATAGAACTGTAATCATGCCCCTAACTACTTTAAAATCATATAATTTATGATATTTGTGTACTATATAGAAGTTCTTATCAATGTCTGCATATTTATTTGTATCAATTCTGAAAACTCCATTTTATTTTCTGATCCAAACTATGTAGCCATGTCGCAACTATTAATTAATGTTATTTAATTAACCGGAGCAAGTATATGCCTCTTATTGAAGATTTTGCGATGATTTTACCTCTATCAGAAAGTTTAAGAACTCCAGTCACACAAAGTAGAAACACTACATGAAAAACAAGTTGTAAAATCAACCTCAATAAGCTGGGAAAAAAATAATCTCTTTTGCTATGTTGGTAGTGGGCTGGTAATCTGGGCGCGCAGCTTCGAGTCCTGGCCTCTTCACATATATGAGGGAAAGGTTGTGCACACTAATCGACCACCCCCAGAGCTCGGAAAACCGTGAGAATAGTACTAGGATGGGAGACTGCCTAGTAAGTCCTCTCGCGCTTGAGTACGAGAGCCTTTGCCTCTGGGTATCCACCGGGAATCCACCTTCTATATTATCTACATTTGATTATTAAAGCACATCATGTAATACAATAAATAATGTATGTTTCTATCTACTCTATACAACATTATCTATTTCATTGCTTCTTCTCTTCGTTGTTTTAATCATACGTTGCAGTATATTTTCAAATGTTCCGACACTTCGGAGAAGGCTCAATAGAAGTTGGTGCACTAAACCTTTAATCTCAAGTTGATGGTATATATTACTATTCTTATTATATATGTTGGTTGTGCTTCAAGCATCAGTATTGATGGTTTGCTATGTATATGTGTAACCTGCTTTTACTATTTGAAAACCATAGTAATAATGCCAGTATATGTGTTGTACTTTTTGACTGAGCTGCTACGTGAATATGTTATTCAAATATGGGAGACTAAACTTTGATGGACTTACAACAGGTTATTTTCACTACATTCTCTTAATATATCATCAGTTTTCATTATGTCTTCATATGGGGGTTGGCTGCCTTGCTTTTATTTTGTAATGACAGCATTTAATGTCATCTTTTTATATTTTGTTTCCAAGCTACTGCATCAATTTTAATTTTTTCTTCTTCTTATGAATACTTCAACCTCTTGACAAGTCTCACTTCTATATCCTGGCAACCAAACACACACTACTTCACGCTGTAAAAATGTATGTTATAGTTATGCTTTCATTATAAGTTTTTTTATGCTACTTATATAGCATATAAGTAGCTAGCTTATAAAATGTTTTACTTAACCAGTGACAAAATAATAATAAGGGTTTTAAGTCATATCAACAAAATATATTTTATGTATATATAATGCATATAAATAGAAAGCTAAGTCAAAGGGATATTTAATGTACCCTTGAAAGTCAATTACGTAGTCCATTTCGTGCATGAACATTCAGATTTGTACTGCTAGAATCAAACTCCTTTTCCTCGATTTCAACTAAATATCCAATTGTAACTGTCTGTAGAAAAAAATAAACATTTTTTTTTTCGTATTTTAATCATGATTAGACTTTGATGAAAACAAAAACCATAATCTATGGATGAATAACTATCGATAGCTTTGTATTATGTATGTATAATGTAGTTATGCCAATGAGTTGCCTAACATTCTCCAGAGTATAAACTCTAATCCAACCTTGACCATCACTAATGTCCACAAGGAAGCAAATTCTATGTATATTATTTTCATCAACTGTTGTGTAAATAATGTACATGTATAATGTATGCATTTTTAATGAATTAATATTTATTGAACCACAAAGAACTTAAGCATCACTATATATTTTTGATTTGAATTCATCTTTGACAATTTATTTTAAAACCTATAGCTTTTCACAGAAGTACTATAGTGAGCAAACTATCCATGCCACTTTAATTCGAAACTTTTAAAAAGCTATGCTATTGAACTGAATACGAATTTCCTTTCAAATCTACATCAGTCAGATAGGACAAATAATAGCATGTTTACTTTATGTTTATGCGTTCCAAGCATAGATATATGAATGCAAAACAATAACCTAAAAATATTATTATACAATATCTTAATCATTTGCCAACATAACCAAACAAACATACAACGCATAGTCTATCCAACTATTATACAATATGTTCTCACCGCTTATTCATAAATACAAACTACAACAATGAAGGTTTATACTCCCGTGCATCGCACGGGTTTCCACTCGTTCCTTTATAAATCCGTTTTAAATTCATTTTAAAATGATTTCAATTTCATTTCAAATTTCAAATCAAATTTGAATATTTCTTTATAAATCCGTTTTAAATTCATTTTAAAACGATTTCAATTTCATTTCAAATCAAATTTGAATATTCCTTTACAAATCCATTTTAAATTCATTTTAAAACGATTTCAATTTCATTTCAAATCAAATTTGAATATTTCTTTATAAATCTGCTTTAAATTCATTTCAAAACGATTTCAATTTTATTTTAATTTTCAAATCAAATTTGAATATTCCTTTATAATCCGTTTTAAATTCATTTTAAAACGATTTCCATTTCATTTCAAATTTCAAATCAAATTTGAATATTTCTTTATAAATCCATTTTAAATTCATTTTAAAATGATTTCAATTTCATTTCAAATCAAATTTGAATATTCCTTTATCATTATAATATATAAATGATAGTATTTTCAAAATATCAAATTTTAATTATACACTGAATATTATTTAAAAATATTCGTTAATTCTGAATTGGAATCAGACTCAATCAATTACCATATAATGTTATTTATATGGATTTCGTACAACACATGTATACAACAACAATGATAAACAATCATCCATCATCTAGAGTGCATTATACACTGCATAAGCATTAAATATAAATAATTAACGCTTACAATAGTCTGTCAACCAATCGATTGGCATACAACTAAGCAATTGGGATTAGTGTACGCCAAATATCATCCCATTACCCGTGTGGGGTTTCAATCAACAAACGCTGATTATTATTTGTACAATTGGGCGATGTGTAAAATTTATCATCCCAATCAATATTAGTCAAATGAGTGTACATAAACAAATCATTTGATTTATAAATGAATATTTATTTCCATTTCAGGAGAATTCTATGTCGTTCATGTATACATTAAAAATTATATTTTTTAATGATAAAATATTTTATTCAACACATGAATATTTTATATAATTTATACATTCAATAAAAATGATATTTTTATTGTTCAAATATTTTATTCAACACATGAATATTTTAATTTTCATTTCACATCACAACACAATACAGTCCAAACAAACAATCTTAATTTGTACAATAAATGGTGTTGGGTGCTACTAAGCACTGTCTACATCCTAGTATATATTGAATATATAGTGAACTGTAATATAAATCAGATTGAGAAGGAGTTCTCACTGTCGGTTTCCACTCCCCTAGTTTAATTTCTGAATTTCTTGGCAGTTTAGATTTGAATTTTCCTGACATTCTAACGTGCTCCAAACTGGACCTGGTTAATCTTGTTGTGAAGCTCTCGTCTGCACGATCGCAGCGGATCCAAAATCGTCGGATTTGGACCTCATACGAAAAAGATACGGATTTTTAAACATT
This sequence comes from Allium sativum, assembly GCA_030737875.1. Classification (NCBI taxonomy): domain Eukaryota; kingdom Viridiplantae; phylum Streptophyta; class Magnoliopsida; order Asparagales; family Amaryllidaceae; genus Allium; species Allium sativum. Next base: position 516,332,310 of record CM060912.1, read on the forward strand.
GGATACTTTAAATAAAGTATTCAGTTTAAATAAAATAAAATAAAAAGAAAACCTTTCTCTATTAATTGATTAGCCGTCGACGAATGGAGCTCCAAGGCTAGGGTTCGGATTTTCTACCACCACGTCGCGCCGATCGATGATCGGAGGTGCTCACGCCCTCCGTCTCCAGAAGCTCCTCCGCCGTGCCAACCACCGTGAGTCGCGATGGGCCCTTGCGTCTTGAAATCCGCGTTGAACGCTGCCCCTTTGGGCATGAAAATAGGAGCGAATACTCCATGATAATTGATCAAACAAGTTTAGATTCAAAATCTTAGAATTCTCTATGAATTTCGCTTTGGATTTGCCTTTAAATTCGAAGTAGATCACGCGATTCTTAGGGAAAAAGAATGGAAGGTATCAGCCATTGGTTTGAGGAAGTGGCAGCTGCTTTCAACAAGAACTAGGGTTTTTATTTTAATTTGTATATAATTTTTTTATTTAATTCTTTTAATTTCCAAAAATGCATATTTGCTGATATGAACTCCAAACCAAACCCAACGACTGTCGCCTCTAGCTAAATACCCCCATTCCAAACACAATGGGATATGTTTTGTAAGCCAATTCGACTGTTTCGATCAGTTTTCATCAAATTTAAAATATAAATTAATATAACATTCAAAATTTGATTTCAACGTACATTTTAAATTACCGATACCGCATACTGACTCCAAAAATCCCAAAAAAATAAATCTAGCTATGTTTTGATGATACGGTCCTAACAAAACTAATTATTGTTGAATTTGGAGACCATCTGAAGAATGATCAATTTCCAGTCGATTAAATTCAAACTGGAAATACCAAACGCGTTTAAATTCACCACGCTCACATATTAATTCCAATTATTATGAAAATTGGAATCTAGCAATAATTTGATATTCCGGATCTAACAAAAGTGGTTTCTCCAAAAAGGAGGTCATTTGCAAAACGGTTATTTTTAAGGGCTATATATATTATAATATATATAAATTCTACAATGACTATTTTAAAATTTAAACTGGACATAACCTTTTATTCCCGTTATGAAATCTGGATTTTTCACATTCGTTGGAAAGATATAAATTAAATAGATTAAAATATTTCTGGTTTTACTGAAATCCAATTTATTCTGAATCATGTACATTCAATTGGAATTTGAAATCGAATTTTCAAACTGCTACGCCATTCCAGGCTTTTATAATTAAAATAAATTTATTCATTCTAACTTCGATTAAAATAAATTTTTAGTAGTTATTATGTAAAATAATTCATTTTAAATATTCAAAATTCATTAAAGTTGCTAAAATAAAAAATTTAAATTGGTTCTGACTTTCCGGGTTATTACACAATGTCTATCTTTTAAAGAAAAAGCTATTACCTTTAGTCGCGAAAAAACTCATCTCCCAAAATCATTTCTCGTGTCTTCTATTCTTTTAAAAAATGGAAGATGAAACCCTCCGCCATTTCCTCAATCACCTGGCCTGGCCAACTCCCAATCGCGTCGCTACTATCTGCAAACCGTGAGTCACCGCTAGCATTCGAGAACAAATGAAAGTGGAAGCGTTTCCACCTTCAAATTAGGTTTTTGATAAGAACTGATGCTTTGCTTTCAGATCCGTCCTCTTATCTCGAGCACGGTAGCGATTGGAAAATTGTAAGTGGTTCCGTTTATTGCTTTGCTCGATCTATCCTCTTATCTCGAGCATGGTTTATGTTTAAGCTTGAACTCGGATACAATCGCATGCCAATGATGATTGCATTTCAAATAGGAGTTGAAACTCCTATTTTCTAATCTGATTTTGATTGACCAATTCAAGTGATTTTGATTTCTTGTATATTGCTCAATTCAAACATTCACTTAGGAAAATGTAATCTTTGTATAAAGGTTTACATAATTCTTAGCTTAAATGGGAGTTTATTTGATTTAAAGGTTGTTGCTATAATGATAAGAATTTGTTTCTTGCAGCACTTGTATTCTATTCATGATCTTTTGTATACTTACTTTGTTTTTGATTTATATATGTATGAGTTTTATATATGTGATAACTCATACACTCTTATTGCCATGATGTGCTGATTCTTGCATGTCTAGCATCCATGCAAGTTTGGTACTCAGCTGCTCCTTGTTTCTTTTATGCCTTACTTGATGTTGCATGCTTGGAAACAGAACTTAGTATTTACATGTATATACAGATCGTTAGCGTACATACACTTGCACAAAATTGATAAGAACAGATACTACACTTGGTAAAAAATGATAAGAACAGATAATATAGAATCAAAAGAGATGACGGACAACCCAAATACCTGAGGAAACAATATAAAAATATGTTATTTTTTGTTCGAGTTGTATTTAATGGTTTTTGTTGAATGTCTCTTGTGATTATAGGTTGATCTACTTAGTGGATTTCGCACCGGTTAGGGGCGAGGCTTAAGTTTGTGGTTTCAGTCGTGTTGTTCGCAACAATAGGAACGTCGTCTGAGTTGGTGATACAAGGCTAGTCCAAAGGAGATGCTTTTGATTAGTCTAATCCTACCAACTTCGGACGACATTCATATAGTTGTTAGACAGTTCCATTGAAGCCAAAAGATTGAGCCTCACCCCTATCTCAAAAAAGGAGCACAGCTACTGCAGGTCTGTTGACACTTTATATATGAATTTTTTGTTCAAATTATATTTAGTGGTTTCTGATGAGTGTCTTTTACTTGTAATTATAGGTTGATCTACTTAGTAGTTTTTGCACCGGCTAGGTGTGTGGCATAAATAATAATTTCCAAAAGATCAAAATTTCCAAAGGTGTTGTTCGTTGCACAAGTAATAATTTGTATGCTACCTTAGAGTGTTTCTTACTTGAAGGACTTTGCGGCCTCTAAGGTAGCACATAAATTATTACTTGTGCAGCCAACAACAACTTTGGAAATTTTGTTCTTTTGGAATTATTACATGAGCTTGTGGTTTCAATGGAGTTTTTTGCAAAAATAGTATCATTTTTCGAGTTGGTGGGATAAGGCTAGTCAAAAGTGGACGCTTTTGATTACTCTAATCCCACCAACTCTGGATGATGTTCCTATTGTTGTCGGATAGTTCTACAGGAACCATAAGCTTAAGCCTCACCCCTAACTTGAAAAGAAAGCAAAGCTATTGCAGGTATGTTAGACACTTTATACATGAATTTCTGCTTTACGTTATGTTTTATAATTGTCGGTCACCTTGTTTACTGCATAAATTTACACACACTCAATTTATACATACATACATATATATGCACATACATGAATACGCATGTATGCGTATATATGTATGAGTAGTGTGTTTTGTAATCGTTCATTTGTTCACTGCTCACACTTGTCATAAATGCTTGCTACTGTCCATTCCATGTCCCTGCCTCCTCTATACATTGAGTTGTGTATTTCATGGACTGTTGATAGTATATTAGTCTTTCCCCATGTTGACAAGTTTGTGTATTTTTCACTTGTATTAACGTGTGTTAACATATGCATACACATATTTATATATACATATGTGTGTATTGGTGCGTGAGAATTATGTGTAAAAAAAGTAAGTGCTCAATGGTCACCCGATTTGTTGTACCAAGTTGTGAGCCCCTATCAAAGGATCTGAACTTAAATGGTTAGGCATTCAAAATCATATGATTTCATTGGTTGAATAAAACTTGGTACTGCCATTTATCTTCCCCTTTCCATTTGGTCATCAAGTTATTTTTAGCCTATTGTTGCCTTTCTCTATTAGGGAATGCAGATCTTAAGGCAAGACAAACACTAGAGGGGGATGAATAGTGTTTTCAAGGATTTGAAGAAAATCTAAAACTTATATGATCTACTATATGAATCACACACCACAGAGATAATCACAAACACAGAATCAAACACAAACACAAAAACGGATAAATATAAAATGCAGAAAAAGGAAATAACACTCCAGATTTTATACTAGTTTGGATTACTTCTACGTACAGTCTCACGTAACGCTAGATTGCACAGATTTTTATTGATATAACTTATCCAAGTGCAATTCCCTTGATTTCATGGCTACAAAGGTTAGTACCGCTCCAAACACCCTTGGTTACACGACTACAAGGTTAACATCGGTCCCTTTCCTTGATTTCAGGGCTACAAGAAACACACCATTTCCCAAACACTTCCCAAATGATTACAACAGCCCTATAATTCTTTAATAGCACTTCAATTCAGAGAGTAATGAGTAGAAAGTGAGAAAAGAAGAAGTTTTATATAGTTATAGTAGAAATGGGCAAAGTAGAAATGTGGAAATCTATAAAATAAGAAATATTAATGGTGGGATGAAGAGAGGTGAAGATGGAGAAGAAGAATGGTTAAAAAATTCGAATTTAGCCTTTATTTACAAGGTTTGAAAGGTTGCAATGCTTCTGGAACGTTACATATAGTGAAAAGACACTTCCTTTGAAGAAAAAAATGACAGTTGTATGTCGACATAGTAACATATGTATGTCGACATATATATGCGTAAAATGACAGTCTGCCTGCAACTGCTCCAAATAGCATTGACCACTTCAGTTCACCATATTTGGAAGGAGAGAAACCGCCGTGTGTTCGAAAACAAGAAGAGAAACAGCGAATTAGTGAGCAACCTTATTCAATCTGATGTTAACATTCTAATTCAACGCATCAAGAAGAGAGAAGCTACCAGAAATGACCTGGAAGCAACTTGCATCGTCGCGAGGTGGAGCTTTCGGCCGCCATGAATCTGATGCCCTAATTTTTCTGTTCGCGTTGAAAAATGAAGAAGCCGACTAGTTTAATCCTTCCACGCAAATATGGCATTTATTGATTGGTAGGTCAGAACAATCATTGCTCTTTTACCTTTTTTGTATTTGCTGCGGTGGATTTGTATCTTGTGGTCACGGGCTTGGGCTGGTTTTGGCCCAATGCATCAATAAAAATTTAACCTCTTTCAAAAAATAAAAAAATATTTGGAAACTCTTGAATTAAAACTTAGTGATTCAAATGAGTATTCTAAAGAATAAAATTATATGGAAACATAAATATATTTTTAAAATTATAATGTTTAGAACTATATAAATATAAAACTATAAAAGTATATAATATATAAACTTTAAAACTTATATTAGCAATAAAAAGTAAGATAGAAAATCTATTTTAATTTACAATCTGAAAATCAGAATTTAAAATTTGAAATTTGATAATCAGAATTTGAATTTCGAAAATTAGAATTTGAAATTTGAAAATTTAAATTTGAAAAGCAGAATTTGAACCTGGAGTGCTATTCGGAGTCTTACATATAAGCTAGACTCTATTACTATATTTGTCTTGAACTCTTGAAATCTTGATTACCCATGAGTCTTGAATCTTCTCTGAATTCTTAATCTCTTGAATATCTAAAACTGTACGGTCTTCAGTATTTAAGTCCTGTATACAAATCCTGCATATATGTATATATATATTCCAGATAAATATATTAGTATATATATTTTATAATCAACGATAATTGAAATAAGGTTGTTTTCATCAAAACTCCATTCTCCAACATTCTTTATATGCTTTGCTTTGTGCATGTTGCCATTGTTATTTTGCTGCATACATTAAAATAAGAACAAAATTCTTCACTTGATGACCCACTTATAATTTGACATTTGATTTTGATAAGGAAAATAATGTACTGCACTTGATTGGGTTTACACTACTGTTGCTTGATGTACCTTGACTTTATGTATATTTGCACTTATTTCATTTAAACTGGAATTGAATCTGACCCTTAGTTGTTGCATGCATTTGGCCCATGATTTATTCATACTGATGCATTCCTATTTATCGGGTTATAATCCTGTCTAGCTAGTTTGCTTCCCCTTCCTTGTTATGAACAGGATTGCGTATATGTGGTGGCTGCCTCACATACATGTATATGTAAACATTTTGTTTGCACATATACGTATCGATAACATGCGCACATACAACAAACCCAACCTGTCTTATACCATATGTGCATCTGACCCATTGCTTTTGTTGTGCTTTATGTACGACTGTCTTATCCATTTTTGTAATCTGGGTCATTTAGTTTTGTTGTATGCACAATTTTGTTGTATGCACAAGGAATACAGGTACAATATTAAAAGTTTTGTTGTGTTCATAATTTTGGTCTTGTGTGCATGCTTCGTTTATCTCTTTTTCCATGACTTAAGAAACTGCATTGTTTGGTCTTTTCTGCGATAGGTATACAGGTGATTGGACTGAACTGGAAGCAAATGAAGACTCGGTGTGCATGAATTTGTGTATAAATTGGGTGACATTGAGTGTATTGTAGTGAGAGATGTAATGTATATGAAATAGAATGTATAAATAACAATGTAATGTACAATGATGTATAAAATATTTTATTGAATAAAAATACTGTTTGAATATTTAAATCATTTGCAATAGTATTATTATTCAATATCAGTTATGTTTAAACAAACTGATGTAATAAGGAGCCTATAACATTAGACGTTCAAAAAAAAAGTGATGTAATAAACCATCTTTTGCATCGCTTGCTGTAGAAAACCGATGTATATAACAACAAGTAACACTGGTTCCTTTAAAGTGACTCATGTAATTATCTTTTTAACATCGCTTCTTTATAAATAATCGATGTAGAATTCGTGTGAATCCATCGGTCATAAATCATCGGATACCCAAATAAAAACGTTGTATAAAGCCATCTTAGACATCGGCCAAAATGCGATGTGAAAGACCTTGGTCTTTGTCTACACATGCGAAGACATCGGTCTAAATTATTTTAGACATCGACCAAAAACCGACGTTGTAGGTAGTTTTTCTAGTAGTGACAACATTGCGTTTAGGCATACCCGCCATGCTCTTCGGTCCAACCCACCTATTATGAACATTTAATATTAGTTACTATAAATTCAAAAAAAAATTGCAATTAAATGTTCTTGTACAAATACCTGCCACCAAAAGGCAAAAGTATTTCAACATCCAATCTCTTCATAGGTATTCTCCCGAATGGGAGGTATGTCTAAGACCATATCTGCATACAATTATACATATATTAAAGAAGGAAATGCAAAGATAAATATATTCACGGAAATGAATAACTTGAAGTTGTAATACATGCACTAAAGTCAAGCAACCTCCAATGGATGCAGTTTACTGTAAAAACATTCTTGGCAGCTCCGTATATGTGTATGCCTACATCGCGCTTCCCCATGAGTACTGACGACATAAATCAAAGTTCTCTAAATAATGTAGCCACCTAAGCCATACACGTGACTTCGATTGGTCGTACCCAAACGAGACATGATAATATGCAATATAATAGCTCGGACACGCTGCTCAATCAGCGTCTGAGAGGCATCTAATGGAATGTCCCCCGCTAGATGCTCCCTGTACCACTTGGCGTTTATCATCTCATTCCCTCACCACTGATCACCGGGAGGAGATAAACCTAATAGTCTTTCGCACTTCTCCACGTAATCAGTGGGTGCGGGATTACTCAATGGATGACCATCAATGGATGTGCCTAACAATATTGCTACATCAGCCAACGCCACTACAACAAAACATACTTTTTACAACGGGCAGTGCCTGTTGTAATAGGGTTTTCGCAATGGACATTGCATCCATTGTGTTAGGCCAAATTGTAATAGGTCCCCTATTACAACGATCATTGCCTGTTGTAAAAAAAAACCTTTTTACAACGATCAATGCCCGTTGTAATATGATTTTCGCAATGGATATTTCTACCGTTGTATTAAGCTAGGTTGTAATTGATCACCTTTTTACAACGATCAATGGCTGTTGCAACATACTCAATGACAACAATTAATGCCCATTGTAATAGATCACCTTTGTACTATAAAATATTTGCGATAATTATAACGTTCAAATTAAAAAATATTAATTTTGAATAGATATTTTGTTCAAACAAATATTTAATTACACTTTTTAATAGTACAAAAGTTCTGTTTATCTTTGTTACACAATAACTATACAAAATACTAATTTTTACAAGCTTACCTCACTAAATACACTTAGTTACTCTCACTCTCACACTCACACTCAATGTGTTCATCTTCAGTGATTGACCCAGAACCAATTGCTGAAATTGTGTGGTCTATGAAGCTCTTCAAATTTCTATTCAAACCAAAAAATTATTAGCAGCTGGAAATGAATGCAGTGCATAGTTAATGTAAGCATAATTAATATAAACATTTTGATGCATGCAGAGTTGGCGGTTTCATAAAAGAAACACAATTCTAATGCTGTATGTTTTATTTTCTCACGAGTGAGCAAAAATTCGGTCAAGTATAAGTCCCTAACTACTGCTATCTCACAAATAAATAAAAGCAAGGCTTTCATCAGTCCCATAATTATTGTATATACATTAAACTAAAATTCAGTTAAAACAAAACAAAGTTCAAAAAAATAAGGTAAGGTATCCAACTGAATATGTTACACACAACCAAGCAATCAATTAGCAACAAAATAGTACCCGGAACAAACATAGCTCTCAACGTCCCATAAGACAGAACCAAAGGAAGCAGCCTCCAAAATAAGCCTTTTTGAGCCAACCAAAACTGATCTTTACCATCTCATCCTTTGAGGTATCAATACCACCTTCAGGAGTAATAACAATCTCAGGTCTTCCAAACAGATGTAGTGCTTCAATCTGAGGTAAATATGATAGAGCTCGACCGACAACCTGCACCAGTTGTCGTCATCTCCCATCAGGCTGTGTTAAGAGCTCTATATGCATATTTTATTGATTGACCTTTGCAAAAGATTACTTATATTGATTTAAATATTTAATTTATCCAACTCAAGTATTCATCACAATATGTTGTACCTGAAAACACACATGCGTTGGTTATCCTTCTATTTGCACTTGTTTTTTTTATTATGTAAGTATATATAGGCATAAAGATGCCAATACAACCAGTTTGCCAATAGTTCTACAATTCCACTATCACACCTTCACATTAATTACTTTTTAATTATTCAAAGAAATTAAATAACACACCAGTAGATTATGCATCTATAGCAGTGTCATCAGATCAACATGTATAACCATCAAATTAAATGAGGGTACAAATTTTATAAATCCTTTACATAATAGGAAAGCATATCAATAACTAAGGCATCCATACAAAAGTAATGTACTAAAAAATTCAATTTAGAAAGACTTTATGGCATTACCAATGCAGTAATATAGTGAACTAAAATCTATTATTAACCTAAAATTAGGTGGTATCACGGTTCACTACAGAAAAATTAACAAATCAAACCTGAAAGAGAGCATGTCACGAACTTTTGGAGCATTTGGCATGTTCATAAACGAGGAATTCACAAAGAAAGTGATGCGTCTTCGGGCATCCAAATTTGTTGGTATGTTTTTTGCAGATTCCTTGACTGTTATCAGTATATAGAACCTAACTACCTGTATGGGTAACTCAAATTAAACTCAATTGTACAATAAAGAATAAAAGAGAGTATGGTCGGTATAAAAGAACAAAATGGAAGATACTTTTTCTCCATGATGCATTGTGTACAAGCTCATGGTTAACATTTGCATACTTCAATTTTGTTTTATCAATCTAGTTGTGTCTCCTTGCATCCTGCCCAAATCACTATATAAATATTAAAAAAATAAAATATATTAGAGATTGATTTGATTAAACAACAGTTTAAAAGAAATACATACCCTACCAATGTGTACTGACCATTACATCCTATAATACATTGATTATCTGTGTCCTGAAAGAGTTGAGGTCTTCATAATCACTTTATGCAGGTACAAAATAAACTTAGGGGATAAGGGAAACTTTTTGTACAAATTAGCAAATTTCAGTTCTAAAATTAGATTTGTATATTTACTGAGAGGCTTAGTAGTTTCTCCAATTTAACACTGAGCTAGGGTAACTCACTCATTCTAAAAGTACTTAGAAATTTGCGCTGACTTATACTTGAATCTATAGTGTGACATATATTCCTAATATCACTGTAAAGAAACAAGTTTTATCAACAACAAAAACAGAAATAAAATATGTGTTAGATAATTAATAGTGAACAATAAAAGAACGAAAAACACATAATAGTATAAGGCAAATACTCACAGTCTATACGCTTCATTAATTAGAAGACAATACAGTATATCTCTAAGGGTTTAGTAACATTCAATAACTGCTGATGACATACATCCATCATAGCTGATTCTCTTCCACACATCTGTGTCATCATTCCTCTTAAAATCCTTTGCCATGCTAAGCGCTATAGGTATCCATGATGCAAAAACACAAATGACATCACACAAAAATGAATGTATCCAAGAAAATTAACTGTATAACTGTGGCCCTTTTATAAAAACTAATTCTATCCATTAGTTAAACCATCAAATTAATTTATGTATTTTTGTAAATAATGAAAAAAGGAACAAAAAGGAGTAACTTTATTCTTAACAATAATCAAGCTATAACAAAATTAATATTAATTTCTTATGAATATTTTTTAAACTTTCTCACATGCGAAATCATAATATTTTTTATACTAAGTTCATTGATCATATCTTGTTCTACGACAAAAGTGCCAAACAACACTAAAAAATGAAACTAAAGACCATTATTTCTTATCTCAAGTCAATCCATATTCTATAATTATTTCAAAATAACAATCATTTCAGATTAAAAAATGATATAAACTATCTTGTGGATAAAATATATTGCAAATGAGTATAAATTCAAGTAGCATAATTTAAGAGACCTAGAAATAACATGAGCTCGAAGTCCAGTAGTAAAACGCATGGAAAACAACAATCAAACCAAGTAACAGAGTTTTGAAATTGCAAAGGAGAAAATCAATAAAGGTATACCATCAAATAATTAGGATAAATCAAAGGCAAACAATACTTGAATTGTCTGATGTAACGATCTAGGAAATCAACGCCCGAATTCCAACAAAAATACATAAACTTGTATTACTTGTAGAAACCCAAGTATCGAAAACACCAGATTGTTATTGAAAGAAAATAGAGGGTGAGATAAGAAAGAAAGAAATATTAGAATAGAAGAAGAATAAGAACAACATAACAACATCAGAGTCTCACATCGCAGCGGAATAAAATATAATGTAGAAATAAATCTTTATTTGAGAGCTTTGAAATAAATACAATCATTAGAGTAAACTTACAGTCAACACATTTAGACAGTTATATCAATCTGTCCTCATATACCACACACAGCGGAATAACGGAATAAATATATATCATACATCTGAACTCCTTCAGCATGTCTTCTTGAAATTTGTATCATCTAAACCTGAACCTGAAAACCCCGGGCTAACCATAGCATTACAAACATCGGATCCGTTTGGTGAACCAGAGTGAGAAAATTTGCTAAATTTATAGTATCATCCAACTTGATTTTAAAGTTAAAATCTTTTTGAAAGAAAAGGATAATCGCCAGACCAAATACATACATAAATACGGATGGTTTTTACCTTACGGTAACCCAAAACTCTTTTGAAATCAATATCTTATTCCAATATTATAATAGTGTCTAAATACAAATAAATACAATCTAGCGGAACGCTTGCATCTCACGCTCCACATATATAGTATACAATCAAAACCGCGGACGCTTATTGAAGATTGGATTTCCCATTATGACAAGGTATGGAACTACCTTCCGATAGTGTATCTCTAGAGGGGAATACACTGGGTTCAACAAGAACGTCTTGCAACCCGACCACACATGACTGACCACTCATTTCGCTTGAGTGTATCGAATGTATATCACCAACGGTTGGGAGCTACCCACCGTTTCCCAAAAAGGGACAACATCAAAATGGATTAAAGAAGCAAATGGAATTTCTCTAGATAGGTGATTATACACTCTAATGGGAGCGACCCACATAGTCATGCTATCTGCCAGATTTTTTTCATTTCCCGTTTGATGAGGCTTGAGGTTTAACTCTATCTTTAGAACAACATATCACCATTCACTTTGAATGCCACATCATCAGATACATCAAATCTCTAATTGGCGTTCACAAAAATACTATGGGTGTTTATGATAAGAGAAGGTGTATTCTTTGCTACCTACAGAGATACATTTGTAAAAATCAATGTACGTGATTTTTAAGAAATACTCTATCAAACATTCGTCCATACAAGTCATCGAGGAACAGGATGAATCGAAGGTACTCCCTAGCACATCCTAGGGATCACCATATTGATCAGTAGCGAGCAGTCCTTGCAAATCCATAAATTTCAAACACGACAGAACCACAGTACATCTCTAGTTATAAATTCGAAATTAATTTAATATATAATAGACTTTGAAAACTATAGGAATTAACCAAAGATATAAGTAATTTTTCCATTTTATGAAGATCTATGGTCTTCAAGGTCTCCGTCTTAATCAACATCTGATATCTTCTTGAATTTGTATTTGTTGGTCGGAATGGTTTTCGAATATAATTCGATCCTGGTCTTTCCGTACCAACAATAAAAATAAAAATGAATTTACTGGTTCAATACTCAGCATCGCTTGGCCTTTTTAATTTAATTACAAATTAAAACTTCTTAATCTCTGGATATATTAAAACACATTACTTACTTCTTATTTTATATAAGAATATTCGCAAAACCCTTTTTACACACTTTAGATTAAATTCATATATCTATATACGCCAAACATTTAGTTCAATCAAATTCCTCGTAAAAACATCGTTATGAAATCTCTTTGATTTTTCATTGTTCGGAAACAAAAACTAACACTTATTCTCTTTTGAATAAACCTATTCAAACTTATCCCATTAGTTCTTTTACTTCATAAATATCGTTATATTTGTATCAAATATTCTTTTGTTTCCTTTACGTGGGAAATATTTTTTTTTTTGTTCTCAAATCCTTTTTATTTCCATTACTTTGGAATTTTTTTTTTAAATTTCTCAAACCCTTTTTCATAGTCTGAAACATTTCCATCTCTAACTCATTCGACTATTTTCCACTTTGAAAATATATTCCCAATACATTTGACTATTTTCCACTCTGAAAATATCGTTTCAAATCCATTTACTCCACTTAATTTTATTATTAACTATTGTCAACTCAAAATCAATATTTTAACTTCTCGCCCCTTTTATACCTTATTTATACAACTCAGATTTAATATAAAACCATTCCCATCCCAATTGCCTTTGCTTAATTTAAATATTAAATAAAACATTTATTTAATATGTTGCATCCGCTCGAAATCTCTTTTATAACTTTGTTATAAAAATCTGGGCTTTACCATAAAATTCGATCATCACCTTTTCTAATTCAATTAAATTCATCCCAAACTTTATTATCTACATAACTGGATTTCCTTTAAGTAATAATCACTTACATCCTTATTAATTACGATACTAACGTATTTCATTATTAACTACTGTTTAAGTAGTTAAATTCTTTATTACAAAAATAAATAATGAATTTCTCCATTTAAAATCTTATTAAGGTTAACAAATATTCGTTAAACAGTTTCATTAGATTTAATAAACTAATTTAATTTAATAATCAATCTCAGTTAAAGCGGTCGATTTATTCAACCCAAAATATGGTTATCTCGTTAACCAAATCTGATTAATTCTCCTTTTAAATTAATAACTAATATAATTAATTTAAATAACTCCATCTAATCTAACTGTTAACCCGTTACACTAAATTCTGCTCATTTGCTTATAATTTGTTATTAACATAACAATTTTCTTTATAAAAAAATTCAATAATTTCTTATAAATTTTAAATAATAATATTTATTTTCTTTTCAAATAATTGTAATTCCAATTAATAGATTTAAAAATCTATTTCGGTTATAAAATAAATTTTATAACTTCATTACCGTCGATTCACTTGACAGTAAATCAATATTTGAAAACGATTGATTTATAGGCCATATGCTACTAATTACCCAACCAATACTGTCCATTGGTTATTAACAAAAAAAATGTTGAATTTTCAGTCGATGATTAATAATCAAATCAATCATCTAATCTGGTTGATCAAACAATTCATATAATTATGATATAAAATAAACAATAAATTTATGGAATCCTGTTGGAACCCTCCAACCTGTTTTCTCTGCAAAAAAAATATGTTACCTCAAATAATATTAGTCAAATAAACAGATATGATATTCAACAGTAAATAAATAATAGTAATCCAAGCGTCCATATTTTAATTTAATAAATTTAAATTATTATAAACGTAACAAACAAAGCAAGTTATGTCAGTTGGAATTAACCATTAAAATAACGATTAGATTTCATTAAATTAAACTAATGTTTGATCAACCAATTCAACCAACGTATATAGATAAACAACAAACAACAAAACAATTATCAACCATAACAAACAAATTAAATCCCGACTTAGACAAAATATAAGTGGAAAAAAAACTGAGTGAGTTATACTCATTTTGCTTTCGTTTATTAATGGCATGGTTCACACCAGTTAAATTAAACAGTCGTTTAATTTAACCAAAAACTCATGCTGCTTTCAAATCCATCAAAATTGTTTCCATAGTGTACCATTCGAAAATATGATTCCAGCGTCGCTAGTCTTGTTCCATTCTGAAAATGCGATACGAAGTTATTTATATTTTAGTTAACGATTTGATTAAATAATTAAATTATCCCTAATTATAAATTATACTAATTATAAATTACTAAGTTAATTACTTCCGGTAGGTCGCACTCTAATTTACTCAAAATATGGCTGATCAACTCTTATTAATTTATTCCGTTACCTTCGGAATTTGAAATTATGCCCACTTACCGTGTTTACTTAGTCTTATCCTTCCTTCCTCCTGCCATGTTTTGATTTTCTTTTCCAATGCTGAACCAAACAGGTTGACCCCAAACTTCCTTCAGGTTAAACCAGCATAGGTTGTTTCTTCTCCTTTCAATTGAAACAACTGTCCATCTTTCCCCACTCAACAAATGCCAAATTTCTTTACTGCCTTTGAAAACCGCATGCTACAATATTTAAGGCTTTGTTCTGTCCCAGTTTTATTTGTTCCCAACTTCTACAATGGTCTTCCCATTGTTATACTCTTCCCCTCCCTCTGTAATTCCTTCCCCACGCTTTGATGATTCACTATTTCTCTTTTTCTTTTTATTGCATAGATCAACTGCCAACCCCAATATAACAGTCCACTCAACATGCTCTTCCCGTATAAAATGCATGTGGTTCTTCTTCCCTTCAGGCTTTCAGCGTTTCAAACTCACGCCAGGGAGGTGTCCTCTCCTTGCTGCTATCATACTCTAACTCCATCGTGACCTATAAATCCACATGCACCTACTCACCATTCTTCAAGCAAGAGAGTGCCCAAACCCGAACTTCTGTTCGAAAACTGCTACCAGTAACCCACTCCATGCAACTAAACACGTTAACCACCCCTTCACTCTTTTATACCTCAAACAAGAATACCCACTGTTCACGTACATGAGCCACTGCTCCTTACTTCAGTAAAAGAAAATACTTACTGGTCCTCCTCTTTTCTGAACCATACACTACACCACTTCCATTACAACTGTTCGTTTATGCCTTTCTTTGTTCTTCGAAACCCATTTGTTTCTTCGAACACCTTCCGCACATGTATGCCACCCATTCTCCATGTTCATCAACCCTTACAATCTATGCATGAATTGCACCATCGGACAACCCAGAACACCCCCACGTCCATTCTCCAGCCCGTACCTATTCAATCCAGTATCCAAACGTGATATCCAAAACTGGTGGTTGCAACTTTTCCCTTCCCGTGTACTTTGTACAGGAGTTTCGATGTTTATTTGTACATATAATTTCTCAGAAGCTTGTGAGTTTATTTACAATGGAAGAGATGAGTTAAAAAGGAAAGAAAAAGTTTAAACCGAATATGGGTATGGCATTGTATTTGTAGGGAAGGAATCGGGTGGGATAAGATTAACGTTCTATCAATAGGCGGGTTAGCTTGTGCGTTGGTGTACAGAAATCACATAGTAGGGTGAAGGCTCTGTTGTAACCGTTGTGATTAATCGGATTCAAGAACACTCGAATCCGATATCTAAACCACAATGCGCTAGCGGAAGACTAGATCATTGTTAGACTTGCAAAGACAACCAAAGCAACAACTCTAGTCACAAAACCAATATCAACCAATCACGAACAATCCAAATCTCAATCACAAGCAAGAAACTAATGACAAAGTAGAAAAAATAAATCATACAAGGATTTATAGTGGTTCCACTAACATCTTGTTTGTGTACATCCACTTTGAAGAGAGTATTTTATTACCATGATGAAAGGAATACTTGAAAGGAATACAAGAGATTGATCCAATAATCACTATATTTCAATATAGAAAAGAGTTTGAGGAGAATAGAATTGAAGAATTGGAATTAGGTTATAAACCTAATTCTCCCTTGAGAATAAACCCTTGATCCCAAATCAAGTCTTCAAGCTCTTCCTAATTCACTTCAGAAAATAGCTTATATAGAGGTTGGCCAATTACCCAAATTGCCCCAGAATTAGTCACAAATTAGCTTGCTATTTTCCAGCCCAAAAATACCCCATAACCCGCTCTGACAGACGTCTGTCCAACCTTCTGACAGACGTCTGTCCACTTCCAGAAGTTTATTGGACTCCTGCACTCAGCACAGACGTCTGTCCCCAATATGACAGACGTCTGTCTGAGCTCTCGGGAAAATGCAACCCTGACAACAGACGTCTGTCATCTCATATGACAGACGTCTGTCGCACCTGCACACAGAAAACCTGCACGTTACAGCTTATAACTTCCACGTGCGAACTCCGATTTGCGAACGGTCACCTCTGACTCGAAACTGTCTTCGTCCTCTTCAATCCAACACATATATATAGTATCGCATATCACAACACTCCACCTCGATACTATAACCATCTCAACTCCAAACTCCAATGCACCATGCACTTCCTTCTACCTTCGACCAAGCAAACTTGAATGTTTCCCAATGAGCTCCGGCATGGCCACCGCCCAGTGCACTACACCAACGAGTTCAGGAAAAGCCCCCATCCGTCAATGTAGTGTTGAAAACATTCAAACCACAAACCGTCTCACCAAAATACAATGTACTCGGGAGTGTAACGAGTACTTACCATGAAGATAGATTTCCAATCTCTCACCGCTATTCCTTTTCTATCAAACACAAAATCACTCTCTCCACCTCGTGTCACCCCGTGGCACCTAACAACTCAACAAGCGAATTAAGTTCGAGCAATGCTCAAACTTCCCATACGGCAATGCCTTCATAAACATATCCGCCACATTATCCTTTGTGTGCACTTTCCAAAGGTATACTAGCTTACCCTCATCCATGGCTACAAGAAATGGGTCCCTCACCTCAATATGCTTGGTCCGTGAGCTAAATGCCAAATTATCCGCCAAATGGATAACACTTTGGCTATCACATCGAACATCAACACTTTCATGTTCAAAACCCAAGTCACACAACAATCGCTTAAAGTAGAGTGCCTCCTTGGCCGCTTCCACAGCGGCAATCAACTCCGCCTCCGTAGTAGATAAAGCAACTACGGTTTGCAGTCGCAATCTCCAACTAATGGCTGTCCCGCCAAGTGTGAAGACATACCCGCAAGTTGATTTTCTCCGATCCCTATCACCGGCACAGTCCGAGTCACAATAACCAACCAACTTGCAACTCCTATCATCACTACCGCCAAAGACAAGTCCATGAGATGTTGTGCCTTTCAAGTATCTCATAACAGCCTTCACGGCTTCCCAATGCGATTTCCCCGGATTAGCCATGTACCGACTAACCACCCCGACGACATTTGCAATATCGGGCATTGTACACACCATTGCGTACATCAAACTACCAACCGCACTTGCATATGGCACCTTTGCCACATAAGCCTTGTCTTTATCCCCGATAGGTGATCCCTTCTCCGAAGGCTTCATATGCAAAGGTAAAGGTGTATTTAACGCCTTTGCATCCTCCATGCTAAACCGGCAAAGCACTTTCTTTATGTATTCCTTTTGAGTCAATCTTAACTCAAAACGCTTTCGGTCCCTTCCTATTTCCATGCCCAAGATTTTTCTTGCTTCTCCAAGATCCTTCATCTCGAATTCCGATTTCAAAAGCATCTTCAACTTGTTGATTTCATTTTGATCCTTGGAAGCAATGAGCATATCATCCACATACAAGAGTAAATACACCCAATAATCATTTCCCAACCTCTTGAAATATACGCAAGCATCCTTGATGCTTCGATGGAAGCCACTTTCAAGCATGAAATGATCAAATCTCTTGTACCATTGTCTAGGTGATTGCTTTAACCCATATAGTGATTTCTTCAACTTGCAAACCATATTAGACTTACCATCTACAACAAACCCTTCCGGTTGCTCCATATAGATGTCTTCATCCAAGTCTCCATGCAAGAAGGCGGTTTTCACATCAAGTTGCTCCAACTCCAAGTCATGGATAACAACTATCGCTAGTAAAACTCGAATAGATGTATGACGAACCTCCTATGCAAAAATTTCATCATACTCCTTTCTTTTCCTTTGTGAGAACCCCTTTGCCACTAACCTTGCTTTATACCTTCCATCATCCTTCACCTTGTATATCCATTTGCACCCTATAGCACGGTTTCCTTGAGGAAGTGGAACCGACTCCCAAGTTCGATTCTTCATAAGCGATTGCATCTCTTCCTTCATGGCGCAAATACAATTCGAGCTCTCTCTCGACTCCATGACGTCATCAATGTCCATCGGCTCATCTTGGACTACATTGAGAGCATAGTCCAAATGATCACTAAAGCTAAGGTAGTTCCAATCACCATATCTTTCGGGAGGCCTTATTGCACGTCGACCAACTCGAGTAGCAATACTATCACCCAAACCCCTTTCGACTCCACCTTGAGTCGAGGAGCCATGTTGACTATGTGATGTTTCATCAACCGCTTCAACCCCACGAGCTTCTTCAACTCTACTACCACTTGGACGGAATGTGAGAATGACTTCCTTCTCCTTTGATTCACCATGAACCAAATCCGGAATGTCCGATGAGCTCTCATTCACCTTGAATAAAGCCGACCCATCAAAAGTGACATGACGAGAATTAACAACCTTCTTCGTTTCCGGATTCCAAATCCGATAGCCTTTCATGCCATCCGTGAAACCAAGCAAGATCCCCTTGAATGCCCTAGCTCTAATCTTATCATTCCTCGGATCATGCATATAAACCGGGCTACCAAACACACAAAGATATCTCAAGTCCACACTTCCTCCGGAATTTTGTTACCAATGGCCGAGCACGAAATTCAATTTACAATATGCACCGCGGTTAACAAAGCTTCGGCCCAAAATCCCTTAGACAAACCCGATGTTAATCTCAAGCATTGAGCTTTCTCAAGTAGAGTTCGGTTCATTCTCTCCGCTACTCCATTAGATTGCAGATCTCCTGGTGTAGTAAAATGTCTCTGAATCCCGTGATGCTTATAATACTCCAAGAAATCACGCGAGACATATTCGCTGCCATTGTCGGTCCTTAACACCTTCAAAGTCTTACCACTCTCATTCTCAACAAGAGTCTTCCACACTTTGAACTTAGCAAATGCCTCTGACTTGGCCCATATTACATACACCCATACCTTGCGAGACAAATCATCAATGAAAGAGATATAATACCTTGCTCCTCCCAAAGAAGCAACCGGTTCCGGTGCCCAAACATCCGAATGAACATACTCAAGAACCTCTTTTGAGTCATGCTTGCCTTCATCGAATGATACCCTTGTTTGCTTCCCAATGACACATTCCTCGCAAAACTCTAGTTTGTTGAAACTCTCACCCTCGATCATCTCCCGCTTCCGAAGAATATCCAAACTCCTCTCCGAGACATGACCCAATCTCAAATGTCATAACCGCGTCGCATCCAAGTCACGAGCACTATCAACACCCACACAAGTCTCACCTCATATGGTCACACCTTGAAGCAAATATATACCATGAGTCCTAGCACCCTTCATAACCACAAGCGCTCCCTTCGAAACCCTCAAGCAGTCCTTCTCGATAGTGATCTTGCGTCCTAGAGAATCCAATTGCCCCAAAGATATAAGCGACTTCCTAAGTCCCGGAACATAGCGAACATTGGTGAGCGTGCGAACAACTCCATCAAACATCCTTATTTGCACGGAGCCACTACCCATTGACTTGCAAATAGCACCATTTCCCATAGCAATTGCATTTTCCTCTTTGACCTCAAAGGACGAAAAACAATCTCTATTTGGCGTCATATGATACGACGCACCCGAATCGAGTACCCATTCGTTACCCGAAACACCCGTTGCTACCGCCGTCAACACATTCTCATCCACTTCACCATCTCCACTCTCCACCGCCACGGATGAAGACGCAACTTCCTTCTTATCTTTGTTCGGACATTCATTTTTCTAATGTCCCGGTTTCTTACATATAAAGCACTTGCCATTTCTCTCTTTCAATTTACCTCTTCCACCGGGTTTTCTTGATTTAGAACGCCCCCGGTTTCCTTTCTTCACATTCTTTTCTTTTTCCACAAACAACCCGTGACTACTACTAGCTCCACTACTACCCTCACTAATCTCCTTCATTTGATCTCTCAACTCTTCACTAAGAAGACCCGTCTTGACATCATGTAGAGTCAAGGTATCCCGGCCATAGATTAAACTATTTGAGAAACCCGTATAGCGGTCCGGCAATGAACACAATAATATCATCGCCTTTTGCTCTTCCTCAATCTTCAAATCAACGGCCTTCATCTTCATGAGCAAGTCATTAAAGGCATTCAAATGTGCCTTAAGTGAATTACCCTCCTTCATCTTGAAGGTGAAAAACATTCGCAACAAGAACAAATGATTAGTGAGCGACTTCTTCATATAAAGTTCTTCCAACTTGTCCCAAATACCTTTAGCGGTAGTCTCACCACTAATTTCAGAGATCACATTCTCCCCCATAGCAAGTTGAAGAGTAGTGTAAGCCCATTCCTCCATCTCCTCTCTCTCAACATCTGTGATATCACTTGGCAATAAGTGAGTATCAAATACTACTCGGTGCACCCGATTCCGCCTAAGAACCGCTTTCATTTTCCATTGCCACTTCTCCAAGTCATTATCACCATTCCACTTGTCAATAACCAATTGAGAACCCGGCGCCGCATACGAACCCCGTACATATAGCGCCACACTATTCGGACTTCCGGTTGAAGGACTTACCGAGCTACTATCCGTCTCCGGCATTTTCACAAACACCTAACAAGCACCAAAACAGCTCTGATACCAACTGTTGTAAACGTTGTAATTAATCAGATTCAAGACCACACGAATCCGATATCTAAACCATAATGCGCTAGCAGAAGACTAGATCATTGTTAGACTTGCAAAAACAGCCAAAGCAATAACTCTAGTCACAAAACCAATATCAACCAATCACGAACAATCCAAATCTCAATCACAAGCAAGAAACTAATGACAAAGTAGCAAAAATAAATCGAACAAGGATTTATAGTGGTTCCACTAACATCTTGTTAGTGTACATCCACTTTGAAGAGAGTATTTTATTACCACGATGAAAGTAATACAAGAGATTGATCCAATAATCACTATATTTTAATATAGAAAAGAGTTTGAGGAGAATAGAATTGAAGAATTGGAATTAGGTTATAAACCCTAATTCTCCCTTGAGAATAAACCCTTGATCCCAAATCAAGTCTTCAAGCTCTTCCTAATTCACTTCAGAAAATAGCTTATATAGAGGTTGGCCAATTACCCAAATTGCCCCCGAATTAGTCACAAATCAGCTTGCTATTTTCCAGCTCGAAAATAGCCCAGAACCCGCTTAGACGTCTATCGAACCTCCTGGCAGACGTCTGTCCACTTTCAGAAATTTATTGGGCTCCTGCACTCAGCACATACGTCTGTCCCCAATATGACAAACATCTGTCTGAGCTCTCGGGAAAATGCAACCCTGACAACAGACGTCTATCATCTCATACGACAGACGTCTATCGCACCTGCACACAGAAAACCTGCACCTTACCGCTTATAACTTCCACGTGCGAGCTCCGATTTGCGAACAGTCACCTCTGACTCGAAACTGTCTTCGTCCTCTTCAATCCAACACATATTTATAGTATCGCATATCACAACAAGCTCTTTTCAGTTGATAAGTGATAATTTATGGCAGGCTGGGTGAAAAGAAATGCAATAGGGCGTTTTATACAGCATAGGGTAGCTAAGCATAGATTTGCAGCTTGACATTCCATTTCCAATACAGGCTAGGTGTGCAGCAATGCGATGACAAAGACATGCAAATGATGGGAGAAAGGATGGTGTAGCTGGTTTTGATTAGAGAACACCTATTAGAGTATAGCTGCACATATATTAGGTAGGTAGTATAGTTTTTGTTTTTCAAAAAGGAGTAGTCGAAGTGATAAGGCATAGGGCGTACAATGTACTTACTTTTCCTTAAGCATGAAGTTCCCTTTTTTATTTTATTTTTATTGTATATAGGTCTGTGTTCAGTCATGCCGATGGGATGAATTCTTCTGTACCCAACTCCGGTGTTTCCATGTGCCGGATCAATCTTATCCATTGATTTGCACAAAATCTAATGGTTTTGAGTGGAATGTAGGACCCGTTCATTAGATTATTAATAATATGTGTGGTTGATGTGTGATGGTGATTTGTCGGGCACATGGGAACACCGGAGTTGGGTACAGAAGAATTGATCCCCATGCTGATACAAAGATAGCTACAGTGAAAATAATGTTTTGCATATGTGTTCGCACTTCATCTACTTAGCCCTTAAGTTTTATAAAATTTTGTTTCTATATGGTGTTTACATCCACTGTTATTTACATTGTTCGTTGTTAATTCGAACTGACACACACGAATTCCAAACATCACAGAAACAGACGCACTGCTATGTCTTGGTGCTCCGGTCCCAGTAAAATTTGTTCCGTTGAAAACCGACTCCGTTTGTAAAATGGCGTTATTTTAATTTAACGGTTCACTTTCAAATCGCACGCACCAGTAAAACAACTCCGATTGGCTCCAAACTGGAAATTTAACAATAGTTAGTCATATGTATTCCAATAAAATTCGTTTCGTCAAAAACGGAGGTCGTTAGAAAAATGGTTATTTCTATGGCCTATATAATATCGATATATTATAATTAAGTCTAAAATAATTCAATTTAAAATAAAAATAAATTATTATTATCGCATATCACCAACGAAATATTATACAACTTCAAAATAAACCAATATATATTTAGAACTCAATATTTGCAATCCTGGGCTAAACGATACTCAAAATATATAAAAATCTTTTATATTTTATTTACTAAGCATTATCGTTTATTAACGAATTCCACAGCGACTATCTGAAAATTTTGAATTGGACATAACTAACAATCTATAAGTTGAAATCTCCATTTTTCTCTTATATTAGAAAAATGTAATCAAATCGATCTCAATGTTTCTTGTTTCACAGAATTCCGACTTATAATGGATTCTGCATATCAAATTGAAGTTCAAATCGTAAATTACGAACTACCGCGGCATTTACAAGCTCATTTTATAATTAATATATAAATTAAACGTTAAAACTTCGTTTAAGAAACGAATTATATACTATAAATCCATTTATAACTCCAAATCAAAATTTAAAATAATAAAATATATCAAATATCTCCCTACCAAAAATACAGGACATACATCCGAAGTTGAGGGATGAAATCAAATCCACGGGTTGTATCTTCAACGATGGAAGCAGGAGCGGGACCGAAGATAGCTTGTTCTTTGACGATTGAAGCAGGAGCAATAACGGAGGCTGCTTGTTCTTCGACCATGAAATCAGGAGTGGCGGTTATCGGTTGTCATGTTTGGAACTAAAGATTAGGGTTTGAGGATGAGATTAATTTTTCAGATCTAGAAACAAATGTAAAATGGAACGGTGATTTACGAAACGGTGGAGCCAAAATATAACAGCTTCTTGGGGGTTAAACGTTTAGAGAAATAGATGAGTCAAAATTAACAATTTTTTTTTGAAATTTTAGAATCAGACTATGAAGTATTATATATTTAAAATTAGATTATCAAGTAAATCTTTTAAAAGGTTAGACATTTTGGTTATTTAATGTGAAGCACGTCTTGTGTAACTAACTTTTCTTAACATTATCAAAAAATCTATCTAAAGATATATAAATTAAGCAATTATTTAGGTCGATAAATAAGGAGATTTTAACAGAGGCGACCAAACATTCCAAACATTAAGCAAAAAAATTAATTCTAACTTTGAATATTGTACCAACGTTAATTTATAATTTTTATTATTGAATTTTTTTGGAGTTTCAAATTTTAATTCTAATATTTTTTAATACTAGTAATTTTGTCTTGGAAATTTTAAAATTTAATTTTTTTTTTGGAATATTAGTGCAATAACCCGTATTTTCGGAACCAATTTAAAATTTTAATTTAAGTTATTTTAAGGAATATGGAAATATAAATTTGTTATTTTTGCTAAATAAAATTTGAGAATAATTTTAAAATTAGTTTTTATATTTTATTTGACTCAAAACAAACTCAGCAAAATTATTGAATTGATTTATAAGCCTTGTATTTGAAAATTTGATTTTTAAAATGATCGCATAGCCCTTAAAAAGTGAATTTTGCTAGCGAGCTCAGAATTCGACGGAACTAATTTTTTTGGATTCAGAATAATAAGGCATAGATAGATTTCAAATTTCACGTGAAACAGAGTTAGTATGTGGTCGTGAGAGGCAAACTTGTTTGGGGCAAAATTGATAGTCAGTTTACAAAAGAACGTTATTGAGACGATCTCAGAATTCGATTTCGCTTTTTTTTGGGGATTCCTTTCATCACATAATGGTAGAATACGAAATTTCATAATTTTTAGAGTAAGCGTTTTGGCGTACAAGAAGAAAAGGCACGCTAAAATCGCATTTTTGAAGCTTATTTAAGCCTGTTTGAGAAACTAAATGGAATGTCAAACGAACTCAGAATTTGACGAAACTTAATTCATCGTACTCGACATCACCTGAACTATCTCTTACTCGAAATTCGGGGCAAACGGAGATCGTTTGCAGTCGGGCGATTCGGACAGAAACGAGCACATAATCACTTTTCTTTCATTTCTTTTTTCACTTTCCTCCTTCCTCTTTTCTTTTAATGGCCTCCTCCCCCAAGTTCTTGCAGCCGCCGCCCCTCCTCCCGCTGCCACCACCCGCAATCGCCGCTCCTCCTCCCTTTCGGACACCTCCTCCTCCTCTCCTCTCTCTTTTTCTAACCCTAAAACCCTAGTGCCTCCCCCCGCCCCAACACCACTACCACCCTCCCCCCTCCCCCGTGCCGCCACCCGCCAGTCAGGCCTTCTCCTCCAGCCATGGGCCCCACCTCCTCCAAAATCCCCTCTTTTCAAAATTTTCCCATTTTCAAATAACCCCCTCCCCTTCTTTGCTTAATACCTGTCGATCAGAGCATTTCTAGCCGATGCCCTATAAATGAAAATTGTAGACCTCATTTTTTTCTATGAAATTGACATATCAAAACTGAATTTTGGAGTTCGGAGCTGCTCGGAAAATGAGATTGAAGTTGATTGGCCTGGAGAAAACATTAGCGATTTTTGGCGAATCCGTGTATTTTGGAAGAAAGTGCACTAGGCAAAAGTTGTATGGAGTGGCATTTCTGTGTCGATGACCGAGTTTGGTGAAAATTGGAGGTGGTATGCAAATTGTAGAGCCAGACTGGTGAATTCGAGTTATAGAGAGCGAAAACGATGAGTGGACGAGGAGAAAATCTACATAAGAAGTGTCATGACGATTGGTTTAGCTTAGGTGAGAACATTTCTAATTGTTTTGTTATAGTTAAAATAATCATGATAGATTATATATATTGCACATGATAAATAATTGAGTTAGCAAAATGTTTAAATGGTTTGTTTTGTGGTTATGCCACTTAGGAAATAAAAGTGATTAAAGAAAAGTGAGAAATCTAAACTCATTAGAAATTTAGTTGCATGTAATACCCGTTTTGGAGTTCAAAACATGAACTATTAACAAATCATTTGCATTAAAAGCATTGTATGAATATGTGACACTCGCATTTAATACTCCGTGGATGGACACTTGTGGCACCGTAAGTGACGTTGGATGATTTGTTATTTTGTGATATGTATGAGAATTGAAAATAATTAATTGATTGACAAAAATGTCATGTTATTTGTAGTAGTAAAATTGGAGTAAAAATATATTTTCAAGTTGAACGGCTTGTTTATGATCACCTATTTAAATAAAATCAATGTTATTAAATAAATGATTTATTAAATAATTGTTGTTGGTTGAAAACCCCACACGGGTCTTGGGATGATATTTGACTCACACATCTCCCTAGTTTGAAATTGTGGTTAATCGGTTGATTGACGGATTTATGTGAGCTTCAATTGTTTGATTGAAGCCCATATGAAAATAAAATGCATATTGGATGTCATTTTGGATGTTGATAGTTGTTTGCAACTATTGTTGGGTGCATATGATGAATGTTATCCATATAAATTTATTTATATGGATATTGGCTGAAATTTTATTCCAATCCGGAATAAGTATGAATATTTTTATAGAGTAATATTCAATGAAGATTAAAAGTTTGATTTTTTTAATGTCCGATTTTGGATGGACATGAAAATAAATAAATGAGGAAGCTGAGTGTAACGATACGGATTTCACTTAGATCTAATCGATCACTTAATCGACCAAGACCGTTCGAATCCCGCATACGCTAACTTTGGGCATACAACACATCAGAACAAATAATAGAAGACTTTTATAAACATCATAATAATGTTACATCAAAGTACAAAATATATCAGAGTACATCGGAAAAAAATACTACAGCAGAAGATTAATGTAACACCCCACACCCGCTAAGGTCACTCACAAAGGGAATGCCTTAGTTTTGGTGGAGTATTTTTAGTGAGTATAGAACAGAAAAATTACAACAGGACAGATATAAGTAATACTTGAAAATTTAAATCATCATTTCATTAACAAAACATGTTTGGCTACATCACAAAACCATAACAAGAGTCAAGTACATAATATCCATCCTGATAAAATAGAAGTACATAATCCCATTACATAGACAATAGCCAAAAAAATAAACTGAGCTTTACTTCTATCGTCCAAGCCCCAAAAGATAGATATAGCGGTCTGGTCCAAGCCCACTAGTGCTAAGTCCACTCTGGTAACCTGAGGGTGGGGAAAAAAAGATAAACAACAACGGGGTCAGACATAAGTCTGAGTGAGTCCTATAACCCTAACAATACAACCATTAAAGTAATTAGGGTATGATATAAACAAGATACGGTACCTCTGGGGATAATGACTACAATAAGTAGTCCACAAAACACAGGATGTACTACGATAATCGAAATGACGTATTTATCCACCCAAGGATAATTACTAGCTTACACCACCCCAGACCTACCCACCCAAGGGTAATTCCTACACTGCACCACACCAGTTCTACCCACTAAGAGTAATTCCTACTTAAAGGTTGATCCCACTTAAAGACTTAGAAAATATAACTAGTAGTTTCTGGTACTTCTAGCTGACCACGTAGGTGCCGTCTGCCCCTACCTCCACTAGGTGTATAACTGACCACGTAGGTGCCGTCTGCCCCTACATCCACTAGGTGTACCTAGTAATCTTACCCAGTAGTTTCGTGTACCCCTACATAGGTGCCGTCTGCCCCTATCTTTACTAGGTGTACCCACTACTCCCCATCGATCGGCTCCCTAACGTAGATACCCGTGCTGGTCCCACAGTGGGGTGTATCACTCCCCTAAGGTGGCTACCCAATACTATCAACGGTGCACGGCTTTATATCTACACGATGCAACAACGGCTTATCTACCAGCCCGGGCCCACACACGCATATGAAACCCGTTGGACTTGCGTTGCCACCGCTACCCCGTTTTGGCCTCTTATAATCAAGCCCAATATGCGTGTCCCGTCACTCGACATGGGTCGAGCCCACAAAGATACGTTTGGGATATTGGTTGAAATGGGCCCCCACAAGCTACTACTTAAGCTTGTCATTTTATCTAGTGCATCCCGCTTAACCCCTTTTTATAATCATGCCCCCTTACATGTTAAGGTTTGGTTAAGTCATCCAATTATATTACAATTGCCACTTAAGGCACCCACTAGATTTCCGCATGCCACCCAAGGCACTTACTTGATTCCCCCATGCCACCCAAGGCACTTACTTAACCCTTTATTCATGTTTAGTTACATGTTCCACTCTGGTTAAGTATTCTAATCGTATTTTCTATTGCCACCCAAGGCAACCCACTAGTTTTCTCATGCCACCCAAGGCACCCCCACTAGTTACTACATGCCACCCAAGGCACCCACTTAACCCCTCATGTCCCACTACATGCTAATATGGTTAAGTGTTTCTTAATTAATTAAGACCGTGATCTCCCATAAAGACCTCCCACATTAGACTGGCTGTTATGACCGCCTGGTTAAGCCGGTAGAGTCCGGGCAGTCTTACGTCATAACAGAGTCTAACCTCGTGTCTTTACCTTAATCACGTATTTAATTTATGGCTAAGACCTCTCACATTGGGCTGACATTTGTAGCAACTGGTTAAGCCGGTCGGGTCCGGGCAGTTTTACACTACAAATGAGTCCAACCTCGTGTCTTAGTCGATTAATTACACCTAATTAATCACCCCCATATTAATTATCCCTAATTAATATCAAGTTTTCCATAACATGGGTAGACCTAACTCAATAGGTAAATTCCCATGGGGTAGACCTAACTCAATAGGTAAATTCCCACTTATGGTAATTTATTTTTATGGTATGCTTAATCATACCCAATCATTCACTTATTAACATATTTACCAACCCCATCGTTCCCCACGTAAATCGTTCTCATTTCATGACATAAATAAGGGGAAGATCATCACAAATATCATGGGTTTAGCATACAACTTTGTCATGGGTTAAGAGGATGTCAACTTGCATATATGAGCATATATTAACCCAACCACATTTAACCCCAAACTTGCACATTATCATACACATGTCTTACATAACATGTTGAACTTGCATATAAGCATTCTCATAACTTGCATAACACGTTAGACATGCATTTAAGCCTACACATAACTTGCATAAGCATTCACATACTTGCACATCACATTAAGCTCGCATTTAAACATATACATAACTTGCATAACATCATGCTCATAACTTGCATAATCTCATAAACTTAACTTGCATAACACTATGCACACAACTTGCATACCCTCATACACATAACTTGCATATGCACATAACTTACATAACATGTTGAGCTTGCATGTAAGCATAACTTGCATAATATGTCGAACTTACATATATGACTTGCATCTTAAAGGAGGGTAAACATGCATAGCATATAAGGGTGCCATCTTGCATATGTATATACCATATTTAAAAGGGTAAACTTGCATGTCATGATTTATGCATAATACCAAACACTTAGCATGCATAAAACCACTTACTTATCATGCATAGAATCAAATACTTATTATGCATAAAATCAAATACTTATTATGCATAAAACCAAATACTCATTATGCATAAAATCAAATACTTATTATGCATAAAAATCAAATACTTATTATGCATAAACCTACCACTTAACTTGCATAAACCCAAACACTTAACATGCATAAAACCCCATACTTAGTATGCATACAATCAAATACTTATCATGCATAACGTCAAATACTTTAGCATGAATAACATCAAATACTTAACATGCATAACACCAACTACTTAGCATGCATAAAATTACATGCATAACTTGCATATCATGTTACATATAACTTGCATATATTCTCACATATAGTTTGCATAACATGTCCCATATGCATAAATGTTTAACATGGTGTTTTGCATCATAAAACATGGCCTTAACTTGCATTTAACATAAAACTTGCAAATCACATATCATACAAACTTGCATAAATACATTTATCCACAAACATAGCCATGTCTTATCACATCCTACCATAATCAATTTAACAATTGATTATTAAAGCCATAGAAACTCACCAAAACCAAGATTAGCAAATCAATGAAGTAAAACTAGTTGCCAAATATGAAGAAGAAGGTGATTAGGGGTTGATTAGCTTGCAACTCTCTTCATTTGATTTGTGGAGGCCATGACCAAGTTTCATTTTGCCATAGTTTAGTTACTAGATTTAATTATGAATGAATTAGGGTAGGGTTAGGGTCTTATTTATAGGATTAGGTAGTGTTTTAGGCCATTAGATTAACCCTAGGATAGATCCCAGCCCTCAAAAATCGTCACAAGCCTCCAAAACAAGACCAAGGGCCAAACCAGGTGCACCAGGCCAGCCAGGGTCAAGCCAGAAGGCTGTGCAGGTTTCTGGCTCGACACGGGCGCACTTCCCAAGTGCGCCAGTGTATTTTTGTGCTGGCGCACTTCACAGGTGCGCCAGTGCATTTCTGGCCTGTTTCCGGTTTTTCTGCCTAACTTCGTTCGTCCATATCTCCTTCATACGGACTCCGATTTTCGAAAACTCGGACTCTATTTCGCGTATTTTTCCGAGACGAACGCAATGACGCAGCCCGTTTCCCCTAATTCCCACATCTGGGATTAGTTATTCTTTAATTTGTGAA
This sequence comes from Allium sativum, assembly GCA_030737875.1. Taxonomy (NCBI): domain Eukaryota; kingdom Viridiplantae; phylum Streptophyta; class Magnoliopsida; order Asparagales; family Amaryllidaceae; genus Allium; species Allium sativum. Next base: position 516,363,121 of record CM060912.1, read on the forward strand.
TTTTAACATTAACCGAAATTCGGGGTGTTACATTCTCCCCTCCTTAAAGGATTTCGTCCCTGAAATCTCTAAGCTAAGGAGAATGCATATCCTACCATCCAAACAACCATCTACTCAATCCATCAAACACGGGCATCCATTGTCCTTAAAACAATTTCTAATGATGTATGAGCATATGCAAAAAGTGTGTGTATATGTTCCCTATCTAATGTATGAACATATGCAAACCATGATAGTGCCATGCATCCATTATGTATGCGAGAGAACCCTATCGACACATACAATATCTACATGAGTGCACAATCATTCACCAAAATGCAACATCCATGTGATAACACAACCATTATACATCCATAAATATATTTTCCTACACACAAATTTATGCAATATGCAATATGAAGTGACTGAGCCGATCTAGTGCCTAGAGTGTGTGTATATGCATCCACGAGCAACCACTAGCAAACACTTGCATCCACTTGCATCCATCAACCATAACATGTCTCAAACACATGTTTCAACCATAGGTTTACCCTATCTAAAGGTCAAAGGTACTAGCGAGAGGACATACTAAAGATAAGATAAGCACAAGATATGCGATGAAGGAGAAGCAAAAGGACATACCCTCCGAAAGAAAAGGGTACCTCGAACGCATCTTCGCTTCCGTCTCCCAGGTAGCGTCACTCTCTTCATCTCCCCTTTGTACTTTGATTAGTTGAACCTCTCTGTTTCTCAACTTCCAAATCTCTGACCCAAGGATGCAAGTAGGAGCTCGTCGAATCGTCGCATCACGCTCTGCTTCCACTTTTCTAAGTAAACTTGGCCCTATCACCTTTGCGGTCTCATGTAGGCACTTCCTCCCATGGGATACATCATGTACACTACTAAGTCTGTCGGGCAACTCCGCCAATGGAAGATGCTCCTCCCATGTACCTCCAAAATCCAAGATACATAGCCTCAAAAGGTCTTCTAAAACATGATTCACCCTCTCGGTCTGGCTGTCCGTCTGAGGATGATATGCGGTACTCATACACAACTGAGTCCCTACCGCCTCTTGCAAATTCTTCAAAAACTCTCTAGTGAAGATAGGATCTCGATCACTCACTATGCTAGAGGGTACCCGATGCAATCGAACTATCTCTCGAAGATATACAAAAGCTAGCCATGGAGCAGTCCACTTACTCTTCACAGGTATGAAATGGGTGTTCTTAGTAAGTCTGTCTACCACCACCCAAATTCCTGTATTACTCTTTCTCGATCTGGGTAACCTGTCAATAAAATCCAACGAGACGCTGTCCCACTTTCATTGCGGAACCTCCAATGGGTGAAGCAACCCACCTGGTTTCTTTCGCTTCGTCTTCACTCGTTGGCACACCAAGCATCGAGCGACATGCTCGGCCACATCTTTCTTCATACCGGCCCAGAAGAAAGCCCTCTTCATGTCTTGGTACATCTTACCCCCACCGGGATGAATGGTCATCCTAGAACGGTGTGCGTCATCAAGAATAGCCTTCCTCAAACCCTCGTCTTGCGGTACACAAAGTCTACCGTCTCTACGCAAGCACCCTCTATCATCTAGGGTGTACCTACTCAAATGGCTGGACGACTCCCCCCTTATGAGCTTCTCTACCAACTCAACCAACTGTGGGTCGTCCCTCTGTGCTTCTCCAAAGCCCCAAAAGAGTAGGCCTAACCTCCAATGAGGCTAGCAAACCGGGTACAAAGTCAACGGAAGGCCTAAAGTCAAACATAGAAATAAACTCTAAGCTCCGTCGTTCAACGAACCACAAACTCGAGGACAACCTTTTTCTACTTAAGGCGTCCGCTACCATGCTACCTTTACCGTGGGTGTATGCTATCTCAAACTCATAGGACGCTAAGAATCCTATTCACTTTTGCTGTCTTAAGACTATGCGCCTGGGGAGTCTCCAATACTTCCCTAAGATATAGGGCAGGTTTTTTTTCTTCACTCCTAGAGAAAATCAGGATATTCTCCCATGCAAAATCGTCACAACTATCCATCCCTCACGCAGACCACCCTGGTCGAACTCGACATCCCCCAAATGCAAGCCCCAAAGGCCTAAACCAATATCAGACAAACACCCAAGAGATGCCTCCTTCGAACCTAGACGTCCTACGTGAGATGATACTAGTAAAAACGGCTAAATAATTAAGCCCTTGTCCAGCTCTGGATGTCCTCGCCAGTCTCGCTCCAAAACCATCGTTTATCCCATACTGGCTTTGCTCAGCCTATTGAGCACATACGAAAACTTATTTCGCTCCTAGAGAAGACCAAGATGTCATCCACAAAGACCATCACAACTTATTTAGGTACTCCTTGGACACCCTTCTCATCAAACCAACAAAATATGCGGGGGCGTACGTCAAACCAAATGGCATCACCAGCCACTCATAAAAACCGTCCGGAGTCCTGAAGGTAGTCTTCTCTATACTATCCTCAGCCACTCTCAACTGATGAAACTCCGTGGCTGAATCCACCACGACAACACTGAAGCGCCAACCAACTGATCAAAGAGATCATCAATCCTCGACAATGGGTGTCTATTCTTCTTTGTGAGTTTATTTAGCTCTCTTTAGCCTACACAAAGTCTGAGGGACCCATCCGCCTTCGTGGCAACAACTACTGGAGTGCCCCACTCCGATATACTTCGTCTTATGAACCCCTTCTCAAGCAAATCGCCTACTTACTTGTGGAGTTCCCTCCTCTCACGAGGAGCCACGTGGCACACTGGCCAAAACACTGGTTTGGCTTTGTCTACCAGATATATTTGGAAGTCAATTTCCTGCTCCGGAGGTAAACCCTTCACCTCCTCACACACATCCGAGTATTCCCGGACCGCTCTAACAGTTCGCAAACTCTAGACCGACGTGTCAAGCGATTCTAGATAACTTAGCATAACAGATTCTATGGGATTGCAAGAGATCTCGAGAGTGTTACCCAAGCGGGTCATAAGCCTAACAACTCTCCCTTCAAAATCAAGAACGGCACCCCTACTGGATAACCAGTCCATGCCCAAAATTAACCCATAGCCCGTGAAGCCCAACAAGCATCACACCTAAACTCAACGCTAAGTATAGAAACTTTCAAACCCAAACACATCATGGAGCCCAATTGGGTTTGAAACAACTAAGGGATCATCTACCAAACTGGTGTCTAAGTGCAGTGACTCAACTAACAATGGTGGGATAAACGAGCTCGATATATCAGAATCAAATAAAGCTTGAATCGGATGATAAAGAAATCCAAATTCCAACCTAGACGGTCATATTCCCATCTGGTACCCTAGTCGTGAGGGAATACAACTACCCTCCAGAAGATTCCATACCTTGCCCTTGCTTCTTTGAACAATCCAAATAAGGTGTCCTATTCCTCTCAAAAGGATAACCACTTGCCTTCTTCTTCCCTATTCTCCACTCGTAACCTCCCACCAATGAGGTTTCATCTTTCATTAACCAAACAACTATTTGAGCCTTCCTCCCATCGTTTATCCAATAGATACCTACCAGTCCTCCTCCTTCTTAAACCAACTTCTAATCCGACTAACGTCTAAGTCCCTTGAAGTGGTTTTCCATCCTTATCTATCTTAGAAAGATCATCTATACGCGGAGGGGAAACTCAAAACGAGAGAAAGAAAGAGATTCAAAATGGAGAATTCGAAAGATATAGATATGGCTATTGGGGATTATGCTTTTCTTTCAAAAACTTTTCTCTTAAAAGACATGTTTTTGAAAATACTCCTTTCCAAAAATATTCTTAGAAAATAGTTTTTCTAAAAATTTTATCTGTTCCGGTAACCTTAAGCTCTGATACCACGTGTAACACCCCACACCCGCTAAGGTCACTCACAAAGGGAATGCCTTAGTTTTGGTGGAGTATTTTTAGTGAGTATAGAACAGAAAAATTACAACAGGACAGATATAAGTAATACTTGAAAATTTAAATCATCATTTCATTAACAAAACATGTTTGGCTACATCACAAAACCATAACAAGAGTCAAGTACATAATATCCATCCTGATAAAATAGAAGTACATAATCCCATTACATAGACAATAGCCAAAAAAATAAACTGAGCTTTACTTCTATCGTCCAAGCCCCAAAAGATAGATATAGCGGTCTGGTCCAAGCCCACTAGTGCTAAGTCCACTCTGGTAACCTGAGGGTGGGGAAAAAAAGATAAACAACAACGGGGTCAGACATAAGTCTGAGTGAGTCCTATAACCCTAACAATACAACCATTAAAGTAATTAGGGTATGATATAAACAAGATACGGTACCTCTAGGGATAATGACTACAATAAGTAGTCCACAAAACACAGGATGTACTACGATAATCGAAACGACGTATTTATCCACCCAAGGATAATTACTAGCTTACACCACCCCAGACCTACCCACCCAAGGGTAATTCCTACACTGCACCACACCAGTTCTACCCACCAAGAGTAATTCCTACTTAAAGGTTGATCCCACTTAAAGACTTAGAAAATATAACTAGTAGTTTCTGGTACTTCTAGCTGACCACGTAGGTGCCGTCTGCCCCTACCTCCACTAGGTGTATAACTGACCACGTAGGTGCCGTCTGCCCCTACATCCACTAGGTGTACCTAGTAATCTTACCCAGTAGTTTCGTGTACCCCTACATAGGTGCCGTCTGCCCCTATCTTTACTAGGTGTACCCACTACTCCCCATCGATCGGCTCCCTAACGTAGATACCCGTGCTGGTCCCACAGTGGGGTGTATCACTCCCCTAAGGTGGCTACCCAATACTATCAACGGTGCACAGCTTTATATCTACACGATGCAACAACGGCTTATCTACCAGCCCGGGCCCACACACGCATATGAAACCCGTTGGACTTGCGTTGCCACCGCTACCCCGTTTTGGCCTCTTATAATCAAGCCCAATATGCGTGTCCCGTCACTCGACATGGGTCGAGCCCACAAAGATACGTTTGGGATATTGGTTGAAATGGGCCCCCACAAGCTACTACTTAAGCTTGTCATTTTATCTAGTGCATCCCGCTTAACCCCTTTTTATAATCATGCCCCCTTACATGTTAAGGTTTGGTTAAGTCATCCAATTATATTACAATTGCCACTTAAGGCACCCACTAGATTTCCGCATGCCACCCAAGGCACTTACTTGATTCCCCCATGCCACCCAAGGCACTTACTTAACCCTTTATTCATGTTTAGTTACATGTTCCACTCTGGTTAAGTATTCTAATCGTATTTTCTATTGCCACCCAAGGCAAGCCACTAGTTTTCTCATGCCACCCAAGGCACCCCCACTAGTTACTACATGCCACCCAAGGCACCCACTTAACCCCTCATGTCCCACTACATGCTAATATGGTTAAGTGTTTCTTAATTAATTAAGACCGTGATCTCCCATAAAGACCTCCCACATTAGACTGGCTGTTATGACCGCCTGGTTAAGCCGGTAGAGTCCGGGCAGTCTTACGTCATAACAGAGTCTAACCTCGTGTCTTTACCTTAATCACGTATTTAATTTATGGCTAAGACCTCTCACATTGGGCTGACATTTGTAGCAACTGGTTAAGCCGGTCGGGTCCGGGCAGTTTTACACTACAAATGAGTCCAACCTCGTGTCTTAGTCGATTAATTACACCTAATTAATCACCCCCATATTAATTATCCCTAATTAATATCAAGTTTTCCATAACATGGGTAGACCTAACTCAATAGGTAAATTCCCATGGGGTAGACCTAACTCAATAGGTAAATTCCCACTTATGGTAATTTATTTTTATGGTATGCTTAATCATACCCAATCATTCACTTATTAACATATTTACCAACCCCATCGTTCCCCACGTAAATCGTTCTCATTTCATGACATAAATAAGGGGAAGATCATCACAAATATCATGGGTTTAGCATACAACTTTGTCATGGGTTAAGAGGATGTCAACTTGCATATATGAGCATATATTAACCCAACCACATTTAACCCCAAACTTGCACATTATCATACACATGTCTTACATAACATGTTGAACTTGCATATAAGCATTCTCATAACTTGCATAACACGTTAGACATGCATTTAAGCCTACACATAACTTGCATAAGCATTCACATACTTGCACATCACATTAAGCTCGCATTTAAACATATACATAACTTGCATAACATCATGCTCATAACTTGCATAATCTCATAGACTTAACTTGCATAACACTATGCACACAACTTGCATACCCTCATACACATAACTTGCATATGCACATAACTTACATAACATGTTGAGCTTGCATGTAAGCATAACTTGCATAATATGTCGAACTTACATATATGACTTGCATCTTAAAGGAGGGTAAACATGCATAGCATATAAGGGTGCCATCTTGCATATGTATATACCATATTTAAAAGGGTAAACTTGCATGTCATGATTTATGCATAATACCAAACACTTAGCATGCATAAAACCACTTACTTATCATGCATAGAATCAAATACTTATTATGCATAAAATCAAATACTTATTATGCATAAAACCAAATACTCATTATGCATAAAATCAAATACTTATTATGCATAAAAATCAAATACTTATTATGCATAAACCTACCACTTAACTTGCATAAACCCAAACACTTAACATGCATAAAACCCCATACTTAGTATGCATACAATCAAATACTTATCATGCATAACGTCAAATACTTTAGCATGAATAACATCAAATACTTAACATGCATAACACCAACTACTTAGAATGCATAAAATTACATGCATAACTTGCATATCATGTTACATATAACTTGCATATATTCTCACATATAGTTTGCATAACATGTCCCATATGCATAAATGTTTAACATGGTGTTTTGCATCATAAAACATGGCCTTAACTTGCATTTAACATAAAACTTGCAAATCACATATCATACAAACTTGCATAAATACATTTATCCACAAACATAGCCATGTCTTATCACATCCTACCATAATCAATTTAACAATTGATTATTAAAGCCATAGAAACTCACCAAAACCAAGATTAGCAAATCAATGAAGTAAAACTAGTTGCCAAATATGAAGAAGAAGGTGATTAGGGGTTGATTAGCTTGCAACTCTCTTCATTTGATTTGTGGAGGCCATGACCAAGTTTCATTTTGCCATAGTTTAGTTACTAGATTTAATTATGAATAAATTAGGGTAGGGTTAGGGTCTTATTTATAGGATTAGGTAGTGTTTTAGGCCATTAGATTAACCCTAGGATAGATCCCAGCCCTCAAAAATCGTCACAAGCCTCCAAAACAAGACCAAGGGCCAAACCAGGTGCACCAGGCCAGCCAGGGTCAAGCCAGAAGGCTGTGCAGGTTTCTGGCTCGACACGGGCGCACTTCCCAAGTGCGCCAGTGTATTTTTGTGCTGGCGCACTTCACAGGTGCGCCAGTGCATTTCTGGCCTGTTTCCGGTTTTTCTGCCTAACTTCGTTCGTCCATATCTCCTTCATACGGACTCCGATTTTCGAAAACTCGGACTCTATTTCGCGTATTTTTCCGAGACGAACGCAATGACGCAGCCCGTTTCCCCTAATTCCCACATCTGGGATTAGTTATTCTTTAATTTGTGAATTTTAACATTAACCGAAATTCAGGGTGTTACAATTAATTTACAATAAATGTAATACAATGCAGCGGAACCAAATAAACTAATACAACGTAAGACTATCCATGCTTTGGACACAGCTTTGAGCTTCGATCCAGAATCCTGCTCAAAAAATAAATATCTGCAAAACAAGCCACTTGACTACCAAGCTTGTTAATATATTATATTCCGAGCTAAGTTTAACCTAAGCTCTGATACCAACTGTAATGATACGGATTTCGCTCGGACCTAATCGATCGCTAAATTGACCAAGACTGTTCGAATTCCGCATACGCTAACTTTGGGCATACAACACATCAAAACAAATAATAGAAGACTTTTATAAACATCATAATAATGTTACATCAGAGTACAAAATATATCAGAGTACATCGAAAAAAAATAGTACAGCGGAAGATTAATTTACAATAAATGTAATACAATGCAGCGGAACCAAATAAACTAATACAGCATAAGACTATCCATGCTATGGACACAGTTTTGAGTATCGATCTGAAGGTTGGACAAGGAGAAGGGTATTAAAATAATTAATTAATTATTTAATTTCCTTAATAAAGTAATTAACGTAAAAATTACCATAACTTTTTCATACGATAACAAAAATCTCTTTTTTTGATTGTCATATGCAATGTAGAAAACATATGGACAAAATTCTCTTTTTATTTTGTCATTAGAAATATAGAACATGTTATCTAGACAAAATACTCCTTTTATTTGTCATCAAAAAAGTAGAAAACATGTAGACAAATAAAATATTCTTTTTTTATTTGCCATTAAAAACATTGAACTTGTTATGCATATAAAATATTTTTTTATTTGTCATTACTAACATTGGAATTGTTATGCAAATAAAATATTCTTTTTTGTCATTAAAAACATTGAACTTGTTATGCAAATAGAATATTCTTTTTTATTTGTCATTAGAAACATTGGAATTGTTATGCAAATAAAATATTCTTTTTATTTGTCATTAGAAACATTGGAATTGTTATGCAAATAAAATTTTCTTTTTATTTGTCATTAGAAACATAGAAATTGTAATGCAAATAAAATTCTTCTTTTTATTTTTCATGTTAAATATAGGATGCGTAGACAATAATATTCTTTTTATTGTATGCATATGAAATGTAAAAATGTGTAAGCAATAAAATACTCGTTTTTATTGTAACATGAAATGTAGAAAATGTATAGACAATAAAATACTCTTTTATTGTAACATGAAATGTGATTGAACCAAATATACTTGGTTATTGATATGGATTGTGATTGATTGATCGTTTGGATTGTGCTCGACCAGTTTATGAGAAAAATATGCTTTTACATTTAGCATTGGGTTGGGTAAAAATATCTTTTGCTAACACCTTGTGAAACACTTCATGATTTGACTATAAGGTGTTTAGCGATGTTGTTTATTTCAAAATTTAATAAATGATTTTGAAATGAGATTTCTTTAGTCAAAAGAATAGTATTCCCGATTTTGGACAGGGAATGTTTTATTAAATGTTTTATAAAACAGAAAGGATTTTGAGGGCTATACCCAATGTTTTTCGAAATGATTTGGAATTGGAAATCTATATAGATTTGAAAGTACTTGTGATTATTATGTTGTGAAATGATTCACCATACTTCGGGATATGAAATGATTTAGTATGTGGCTAAAAATGCGGGTGACCCAAACGACAAAAACACAGGGGATGATGGTGGATGAGGGCGGTGTATGTCTTCCCCGATAATATGGGATGGTGCATCGTCAGTGTAACCTGCTCCTAGATGGTAGGTGCACACACACACACACACACACACATATATATATATCGAGTTGGCGAGGTGAGTCCTGTAGCCTTCTCTAAAGGGGAGCCCGATATTTGGTTGCACATTTATTTTTATGCATTTGTTTTGGAATTCATATTTCCAAAGATTTTGTTTTGAGATCCCGAAGTGAAATCTACTTTGATATAATAGCTGGATATGTATTTGAAATGATTTGAAATAAGAAATCGGGAAATAAAGTCCAAAGGATTAATTTCTGTAAAGAGAATTGGATTTTGAAATCTAAGTTTAGGGATTAAGCCTAAATGGGTAGATTGGGAAAAAATTGCATGTTGTATGATGCATTGTAGATCCATAAATTTATTTATAGCTGGTGTTTATGCATTGGCAATCAATTGGAGTAAACCCGTTCCGCATTAGCGGCGTGGTCCTGTGATTAGCCTTATTATTAAATAGGTTAAGTAAATTTCTCATACCAGTCCCATGACTGACTCGTAGTTTGTTTCACTTTGCAAACTCGGGTGCCCTCTTTCCACACGGGCAGCCTTGTATTCAGGTTTTAACAGGCTTATTCTGGATAGCTATGGAGCTGAAGATGGATTCTACCATTTCTATTATGCTGTTCAGACTTCATTTAGTATATTATGTTTGATTCGCCTGCAGACATTTTATATTAAGTTGAAAACTGTATTATGTACTAAGTATGATCCTATTATGCTGTGTAACTTTGATGATATATTATTTCCAGTGTAATTTGATGTACATTACCTGCTGTAATTCTATATTTCTATTCTGCTGTTATTGTTTATGTGTTATATTCCAATGATTATCCTTGCTTTCGTACTACGGGAGTTTGGGGTCATCACACCGAGTAAAGTATATAAACATTATTTTAACCCGATAGGATTTTTGTATCGATTTTATTCATTTTTATTATGAATATTGAGAAGACTGAATTTCAAAATATGATATTTTGAAAAGATTATCATTTTGAGATCATAATAAAATGGGATGTTCAATTTTAATTAAAAATTGAAATGAAAGTTGGAATCGTTTTTAAATGAATTTATACATTTTATAAAATATGTTTTTGAATGGGAATCGACGAAATATTATATATATATATATATATATAAATGGTTTGAATAGAACGTATCACACTGTGACCGTTCGTGAATTTCAACCATTGACTTGAAATGGACGTAACGGAAGATCCGACCGTTGGATTCCCCTAAATACAAAACCGATAGGTTCATATCGAAAAGATCTTTCCAATGAATATATGAGATTTAAAGTTGAACGATTAGATTTTAAAATATGTCCAAATTAGTTTTGGAAAAGGTCGCTATGGATGCAGTTCGGTGGTCTATATTGGTAGTTGACTGTAAGGCCTTGATAAAATTATTAAACATATGAATAAATTATGTGAAATTATAATAAATGATTTGTCAAGATTTTGGATGAAATATTCCACTTTCGAAAAGATAAAAGGTATTTTTATCAGAATGAACTAGTTGATAACTAGAATAACAATCCAATGAATTTTAGAAATAATAAATTGGATATGTGAACAATTTCTTCATAACCATAAGTTTCCAACATATAAATTGGAATTAAAGGAGAATGGGATTTTTAGGTTTGCCGTGAATGGTATTTTCATTAATATTGTTCTTGAACCCATTTACGAATATAATGAACTTTTTGGTTAAGATTTAGAGAAATTTTCTATTTTATTTAATTAAATTGGAATTGAATGGAATTCGATTTATAATAATCGAAATGAGCTTCTGTGAAGGAAGACATTTATTATTTATGGAATTTAAATAGGCTTCTCCGCTATTCCACTTAAAGTGTTAGTCTGATACAGAAATTTATATCAACTATAAATGGTTCAGATTTCCGTGAAGATTCCATATAAAATGGAAGATGATTTTGGGTTTATTGTAAATGATGTTTTTATATGACATTTGTTCTTTAACCCAAGTAAAGACAAGATTAATTTCCAAAGGTTGAGTAATCATTAAGTAATGATATTTGAAGATTAAAATTAAGTTGGAGTTTTAATGAATCTTTAATTAGATTAAAAGTTAAATCATAATTAAATGTATCAGACATGAGAAGTATTTGAGATGGAGTATCACCAGTTTTACTCCATGCGATAGTTAAATCTTTAATTAGATTTAAACGTGAAATGGTAATTAATTTACCGATAACGATGGGCGTTAGATATGGAGTACTATCAGTTTTGCTTCATGGGATGAATAGGTTAGGTATGGAATAATAAAATGAATAATTATTTCGTTAAGGCTCGATAATCGTGACTAGTTTATAATTCGATTTAGGATTGTTAAAAGATAATACCAAATCTTTTGCAATGGTTTTTAAAGAAAGGTTTAAACAAGAGGTTTAAATGAATTAAATCTTTGATAAGATTAATGGGAACCTACCTTAAAGTTATGAATAATTGAATAAAAGAATATTCAGGAATGGAATGAGGCATATGTTGTGTTTATATATCACTTGATTATAAGATGCGCGAGTTATTCGGAAAGACCGGGTTTAACCCATTCTGAATAACTGTTATGACGATTAAAAGTCGAAGATATCGAAGACGGTGCAAGACCGACAATCTTCACATCGAATGAATTTCTACTGATGCCCTTGATTTGAGTTTCTGCCTTGAAAGGGTTATAGTGGTAGTTGTCCGGACGTACTTGTTAATTATTCGGATATGCGAGGGCCTCTCTTCTGTATTGGACATATGTGACGAGGAATAAGGTGCCTTCGGTTTCGTTCAGACCCAGAACGGACTTGTAAATGGATTATGTATGACATTGTATTGTGTGCTATATCTGTTGATCTCTATTAAATATATATCTATTTGGTGGCGGAAAATTTATTCTCTTGCTTAACACCCTTCTCTGAGACGTACGAGCTTAGAGGTTATATATTGGCAGAAATCAGTGGTATGGTATGGATTGACAATGTGGCATGCTAAGATGTAAATGATCAAGGCTTATATTGAAAAGCAGGGCCTTGTGGATGATGATCAAAGAATGGCCTTAAGTAGCATACCTTTTTGTATAGCATTAATTCGCGAGCCTCTTTCCTCGGTATGAGTCAAAAAAAGGATGAGGACGGCAAGGAGTGCATGCATTTCTTTCTAGCTAAGAGTGGTGTCATGGTATGGAGACCAGACATTTTCACTTATGTGGATGATGGATTGCGAGTCGCCTCAGATGTAGAGCCGACTAAAAGGCTCAAGTGATAGGTCCTATAGGATTGGGAAACGTATTGTTCAGGAATAAATAATATATAAACGTTAGGTGGGGTCAGCCATGCTCCTAACCAAGGGTTGCCCATATGTGTGATCCTGGACATCTTGCTAGAGGTGATCCGAAACAGGTGAGGAAGATCCCTTGCCTCGACTCATAGATGGAAATCCAATTTCCAATATCCGACTTTTCAGTTTTAGTTGTATACCTATATAGCAACATAGTAGGATGGGTACTATGCCGTCTATGATTGATACGTTTATATTTGAAGTTGTTTACTACACTATGCACTTATAGTAATATCAAAATGATTTGTTTTAAACGTATCGAATATGTTTGGCTATTATAAATTAAAACTCTATCCTCCGGCTTGCGTTGCATTGTGTGATGAGACCTGAGTTTTATAATAGCTTCATTTTTCAAAAAGCATTATGTTTTTTTTAAACCGATATTCATGTGGAGCAAACCCGCTCCATGTGATACGGTATGGTCCCATGATTTTTCCTAACTTTAAAGTACTGATTTAATAACTGTTTTAAGTTCTCACACCAGTCTCATGACTGACATGGAGTTTATTGTTTTCGCCTAAACTTTGGGTACCCATATTTTCCACACGGGCAGTCAGTAGTTTTGGTTTTACATATTTCCATTTAACAAGATCCTGGTTTTACAGCTGGAGCTATATTCAGAAAGCTTTGTATCTGTATATTTCTTACAGTTGTGTTAGTTGATGTATTTCTGTTGTGCATTGTATTTATACATTTTTATTTCCGCTGCTATGTAATTTATTCTCTGATTTTGTATTTATGCTGTGTATATTATTTATTCATACTCTGATATTCTTGTACTCTAATGTAAATTGTTGTAAAAGCAATGAAAAGTTCTGTTGATCTGCGTTTCGATGTGTCGTGTTCTCACACAATCCAAGTTTCCGTCTCTTCGGAGATCGGGGGATTTCGAGGCGTGTCAGTTCGGTATCAGAGCTTTGGTTTACAAAGCTCGAGAGCTAGACTCATTAGAACCGAATGAAAGAATTTAGCGGAGATAGAACTAGTAACATTCTATTTAAGAATACTCATTAGAGATAGGATCAATAACATCCTATAGTGAGAAACTCATTAGAGATGGGGTTAGTAATGCCCTAGAATGAGTTGAGAATGGCACATTTATAAGTAATGTATTTGTGATTATATATATAATTCGATCTTAGAATATATTTTTTGAGTATATAAAAGTTATATGTTTAGAAAGTTAGTTAATCAATTGATTATTTGTGTGATTGTTTGATTACTTATGACGTCGGATTTAAATAAATTAGATGGAATCTTTGGCAATTTTGGACATTGAATATACGAAAACACTTGTTATTTAATTTAATTGAGTTAAGTTAAACTGAATTGCAAGTTTAGTTAGAATCAGATATATATATATACACACACATATATGTTGAGCAGGTTAATGGCTTAGCGTTGAGTAGAGAAATAAATTGCGTGTCCGACAAACAAGTGCATCTTTATGAGTTGGTTGTGCAATTTTATTATTATATTATAACTACTATGAGTGATTTGGATGCGCTGTGATGGTTGTTCTGTGTGAAATTAAAACATACGCCATAGGATAGTAACAAATAAATTATGGATCACACAGCATAATATACTACTGAAGATGGCATAGCATATCATATTCCATATAAGCATTTGGTGCTTATATGACGAGGTTTGAATAACCATATAAGCAAGATGTTTGTATGGGGATGATTGAATTACAAGTTTAACTGAGGACTGATGATGGACTTAATAACCTATAACACTAAATTGCAAGATTTAATAATAAACCCCACACAGGTCTTGAGATGATAAAAATACACGCGTCACATCTCTCTTGTTTTAGTTTCGGCGCGTGGGTATGTGGGGAGCAGGGTATATAAATCATAATGGGTGCGCACAATTTATTTGTATGTGATATATATGATTTATTGGGTGCCTAATACGGCCTAATAAAGTTTTCAGATCAACCCGTACAAAGGAGGTTGTGGCGAAATTTTTCAGGAATTTAGGGTTTTAACCAAATTTCAGAGAAATTTAGAAGTTCTTAGAAACTGAAAAGTTGAAGAACTCAAGCTAGAATGAAAGTTGAGTTGGTTAATTAAACAATTTTCAGCTCCGTTCTTTTTTTAGGACGAAATTTTTTAGTGGGGGAGATTGTAACAACCCGTATTTTCAAAACCAATTTAATATTTTAATTTAAGACATTTTAAGGAATATGGAAATATAAAAATTGGTTATTTTTACTAAATAAAATTTGAGAATAATTTTTCAGTTTTTATATTTTATTTGACTTAAAACAAACTCAGCAAAATTATTAAATTGATTTATAACCCTTGTATACGAAAATTTTGAAAATTTGATTTTGAAAATCATCGCATATCCCTTAAAAAGTGAATTTTGCTAGCGAGCTCAGAATTCGACGGGACTAATTTTGTTAGATTCAGAATAATAAGTCATGGCTAGATTTCAAATTTCACGTGAAACGGTGTTAGTATGTGGTCGTGAGAGGCAAACCTGTTTGGGGCAAAACTTACAGTCAGTTTACAAAGGAACGTTAATGAGGCGATCTCAGAATTCGATTTCTCTTTTTTTCGAATTCGTATCATCGAATGATGGTAGAATCCAAAATTTCATAATTTTTTGAGTTAGAGTTTGGGCATACAAAAAAAAAAGGAACGCTAAAATTGCATTTTTGAAGCTTATTTGAGCTTGTTTGAGAAATTAAACGGAAGGTCAAACGAACTCGGAATTTGATGAAAATTGATTCATTGTACTTGACATCACGTGAATTATCTCGTATCCAAATTTCGTGGCAAACAAAGATCGTTTGCAGTCGGGCGCGTCGGAGAGAAACGAGCATATAATCATTTTTCTTCCATTTCTTTCTTCACTTTCTCCTTCCTCTCTTTTCTTCCTCTTTTCTTTTAAATGCCTCCTCCCCAAAGCTCTTGCAACCTCCTCCCCAAAGTTCTTACAGCCGCCGCCCCTCCTCCCGCTGCCACCACCCACAGCCGCCGCTCCTTCCCCCCTCCGGCCATCACCTCCCCCTCTCCTCTCTCTTTCTCTAACCTTAAAACCACTTCCCCCAAACCTTAGCGCCTCCTCCCACCCCACCACCACCTCCATCACCCCCTGCCGGCCCCACCTCCTCCAAAATCCCCTCTTTTCAAAATTTTCCCATTTAGAGCAATTCTAGCCGATGCCATATAAATGAAAGTTGCATATCTCATTTTTCTCTACGAAACTGACATATCAAAATCGAATTTTGGAGTTCAGAGCTGCTCGGAAAATGAGATTGAAGTTGACTGACTAGGAGAAAACATTGGCGATTTATGGCGAATCTGTGCATTTTCGGAAGAAAGTGTACTAGGCTAAAGTTGTCTGGAATAACGTTTCCATGTTGATGACCGAGTTTGGTGAAAATTGGAAGTGGTATGCAAATTGTTGGGCTAGAATCGTGAATTCGAGTAACCTAGAGTGAAAACGGCGAGTGCGTGACGAGAAAATCTACATAAGAAGTGTAGAGACGATTTGTATAGCTTGGTTGAGAACATTTCTAATTGTTTTGGTATAGTTAGAATAATCATGATGGATTTTTCACATATATATATATATATATTGCATATGATAAATAGTTGAGTTAGCAAAATGTTAAAATGATTTGTTTTGTGGTTAAGTCACTTAGAAAATAAAAGTGATTAAAGTAAAGTGAGAAATCTAAACTCATTAAAAAATTAATTGCATGTAATACTCCTTTTGGAGTTCAATACATGAAGTATTCACAAATCATTTGCGTTAGAAGCGTTGTATGAATATGTGACACTCGCATTTCATACTCCGTGGATGGACACTTGTGGCGCTGTAGATGACATTGGATGATTGGTTATGTTGTGATATGGATGAGAATTAAAAATAATTAACTGATTGACAAAAATGTCATGCTATTTGTAGTAGTAAAATTGGAGTAATAAAATGAATAATAATTTCAGTAAGCCTCGATAATCTCGACTAGTTTTATAAACCTTAATTCGGTTTAGGATTGTTAAAAGATAACACCAAATCTTTTGCAATGGTTTTTAAAGAAAGGTTTAAACAAGAGGTTTTAATGAATTAAATCTTTGGTAAGATTAATGGGAACCTTCCTTAGAGTTATGAATATTTGAATAAAAGAATATTCTGGACTGGAATGAGGTGTATGTTGTGTTTATATATCACTTGATAATAAGATGCGCGGGTTATTCGGAAAGACCGTGTTTAATCCATTATGAACAACTGTTACGACAATTAAAAGCCAAAGATATTGAAGACGGTGCAGGACCGACAATCTTTACATCAAATGGATTGCTACTGATGCCCTTGATTGGAGTTGCTGCCTTGAAAGGGTTATAGTGGCAGTCATCCAGAGGTACTTATTGATTGTTCGGATACGCGAGGGCCTCTCTTCTGTATTGGACATATGTGACGCGGAATAAGGTGCCTCCGGTTTCATTTAGACCCAGAACGGACTTGTAAATGGATTATGTCTGACATTGTATTGTGTGCTATATCTATTGATCTCCGTTAGATATATATCTATAGGATCTAAATTATCCCTAGAGGGGGGTTTTGAATAGGGTTTATCGCAGATTTTCACAGAGTAATTAAATAATAACAGCACAGATAATAATTAGAATAAATGCGGAAAATAAATAACACACAGATATACCCAGCTTCGGCAAAATCCTGCCTACTGTTGCATTCCCCAAGGTTTCTACTAGGAGTTAAAACAATCTCTACGCTTACAATCCCCTGTAAACTCGCGACACTCACTCCCAACTGTTCTTAACTCTACGCTCAAAACCCTGCACTAGTTTCTATCCCCGAAACCAGATTTCCCCGAATTACAAATCCCGTAATTCGTCTCCCTAGTTTTAGAGACAAACTAGGAAACTCTCACTCGATTTCAATTTGAAATTAAAAAAAATAAAACAATTTGAAACCCTTTTAGACAAAAGCCTAGTTTCAACTAATAAACCCTTAAAAAGCAAAGTTAGAAATCCTTTGGAGTTTAAAATAGGGTTATCCCCTTTATATGAAAACTAGGCCGGTCCTTTTCTAATTGCTTCACCACTTCTCTGTAGCCTGATCTCTTTTTCTCTGAAGAATGGCGGCGACTTTGCTAGGGTTTACTGAAATCTCCCGAATTAATTTTATACTTGATGAGCTTCTTAATCTCTGAAGCACGAAACCCATGATGCTCCATCGTCTCTGATGTTCTTCAATTCTTAGTCACGATCTCTTTTGATTGAGTTGAAGGATCCAAGTACTCTCCTTTTTCTGTTATGATTTTAAATTTGAATTTCCTTTTTGATTGTGCTTGAACTAGGATGGATAATTGCCGATGAGGATTGGTGTTTATTTATAGGGTAAATAGATCCCTCTAGAATAATAATCCTATGATTTCGACTAGTGATTTGGTCGTGGTATATACGGACATATTTGAACTTTAAATCATCGTATATTCTGGAATTTTTGATTAAGTCTGATCTTTGAAACCCTTGATTTCAAACTTGCAGTGTATATTTTTCCTGGAAATTAGGGCTTAAGCAAGTTTTCTGGAACCTTTGATTTTCTGGTTTGCTAAAACTTTGTCAATTAATTTGAATGGATTTTTTTTAAATGCTTTCCTGATGATTTCAAAACCAGAACAGAAGTTTCTCTTGATTTTGTTGAGAGCAGTCTTATTGATTATCTTTTAATTGATACTACACTTGATATTTTCCTTTTAACAAGACTTGATCATTGAATTTGATTTAATACATGACTGTTTTTTTTGAACTAATAAGAACAGCTGCTATCTGATTGAACAGATTTAAAAAAAATGCACTTGAACTTGCTTTGCCGAAAACTAAGAACTGATGCTTTAACTTGATTAAGAATGGATATACTACTTGATCAGTCTGGCATGGTTTCTCTTGTACTTGAATTTCCCAGTTATCATTCTTTGAATGTGATAAGAACATTTATTGTACTTGGTCATCCCTACTAGACTTGTCATTTCATACTCGACTTATTCTTCCTATTTGACATTTTTGTACTGACTTCTCGGCTTTTTTAAATGAGCCTTTTGTAATCCTTAATGATATACTGCTTCACTACTTAAAAATAAACTTGTACACAGTTACTTTGTATACGTGATATTCTTTGATCTTGTGCAACTTGTCTTGTGCATATACTTGACTGCAGTGCTTAATTGCACTTCCTTACTTGAGTCCACTTTGCCACCCATGATACTGTACTGTCACTGTCCCTTGTTTAAACTGCTTGACCATTGTAGTTCACTGTCCATTTGCATTTGCTTGTGCACCCATGACCATGTTATATTTGCCATTTATGTATACTGCATCTTGCAAGAATTTTTGCTGTGTCATCCTTGTGCATTCTCATTCTCCATACTGCTTTGATCACTTTGACACCCATGAAGTCCATTTGTAAACAGTTGTCTTTTTCAATATATTTGCTTATAAACATTTTGCTGTACACACTGAGTCAAAAACATACATTGTTGTACTGTTTCATTTACTGTAATAACCCGGAAATCCGAGCCAATTTTAAAATTTTATTTTGGCAATTTCGAGGAATTTTGAATATTTAAAATGAATTATTTTAAATAATAACGGCGAGAAATTTATTTTGAATAGAATTCGAACGTATATATTTAATTGAATCGTCATTAGAATATAAACATTTATTTTAAATTATAAAAGGAATTGAAAATGGCGCGGTAGTTCGAATTATTCGATTTCTAATTTCAAATGAATGTACAGGATTCAAAATAAACCGAATTTTGATGAAACCAAAAATATTAGAATCTATTTGGGAATACCTTTCCAACGAATCCGAAAATTTGAAATTTCATAGCGGGAATAAAAAGTTATGTCCAGTTGAAAATTCAGAATTGTCGCTATGGAATTCTGGCCCTTAAAAATGGAAATTTTGCAAATGACCTCGGTTTTCGACGAAACCACTTTTGTTGGATCCGCGATGTCAAGTTATTGCTAGATTCCAAAATTCGTAATTTTTCGAATCAATATGTGAGCGTGGCAAAGGAAAACGCGTTTGACCAGTTTTAGTTGATTTTAATCGACTGGAAAATGGCCATTTTTCAAACGGCCTCAGAATTTGACGAAATTAGTTTTATTAGGACCGTATCATCCATACGAAGTTAGAAAATATTTTTCTGGAATTTTTAGAGTCTGTATGGGGCTCTGGTAAATTGAAATGCGCGTTCAAATTCAATATATAGATGTATATTTTGATTTTGATGAAAACTGATCGAAACGATCGAATCAGCTTACGATACATATCCCATTGTGTTTGGAATGGAGGTAATTTGCTATGGGCAACAGTCGGTGGGTCTCGTTTAGAGGTCGAAAAAAAACTACTTTTTGGGAGTTTAAAATAATAAAATAATAAAATTATATTTATATAACCCTCACATCTCTCTTTCCCTCTCTCTCTCTTCAGTAATCAAAAAAAGAAAAAAAGAAAGGGGGAGGAAACCCCGACGCCCTCTGCCTCGAAACCTCCCCACCATCGTTCGATGCCGTCGCGCCGCCAGTCAGGGAGCCCGCCGCCCTCAACGCCGCTTCACCCCTCCCTCCACCATCGACATCTCAGCCTCCTCGCGCCTCTCTCTCCTCGTGTTAAGCCTCCCTCGTGAAACCCGCTGAATCCCCCCTCTTCTTCGATCTGACCTGCGCAAGCTCCTCCCCCTCCAACGACGCGAGTATCCCCTCCTTTAATCGATTACGGTGAATTTTTATATTATTTTATTTAGTTTTATTAATTTAAAACCTGATTTTTTATATATAACACTTTAAAAATATGATTTTTGATATGAAATCGTTTAGAAGTAAAGGTATGATTTTTAACGCTTTAAAAATACGATTTTTATTACTATGAAATGCGAACAAAGATTTGATCTTTATATGTATAGCGAAGAGAGGAAGGGGATATTTTTAATTAGAGAAAGGTGATATTTTTAATTAGAGAAAGGTGATATTTTTAATTAGAGAAAGGCGATATTTTTATATGATAAAAAGGTTAAAAATACAATTTTTATATGATAGGAGGGATAAAAATATGATTTTTGTATTACATAGATAATAAAAATTCGATTTTTATTATGTAGAAGAAGCAAAAATATGATTTTTATTATATTACTAGCGGTATAAGAATAGAATTTTTATCTATATAGTAGCGGTATAAAAATAGAATTTTTTTCTATATAGTAGCGGTATAAAAATGTGATTTTTATATACATAGCTACAATATAAAAATGTGATTTTTATATATGTAGTGGCTACGTGCAACGAAAGTGGCAAAAGGCAAGCACGACGAAGATTTCTACATATGAAGAGTCATAGCGTTTGGTTTAGCTAGTCAGTGAGAACTCCTCACTTTTACTTTGATTTCTAGTTGAAATATATACTAGGATGCAAACGGTGCTTTGTAGCACCCGACACCCGTCGTCCACAGACCATGGATGACTTGTTTGTTTGATTGCTGTGTTGTGAAATTTGATTGTGTGATGTGAAATGAAATAAAATATTTTATAGTGGAAAATATTTTATGGTTAAACATATAATTTTTAACGTGTATATAAAATAAATATTTATAAACAAATCGGACGATTTGTTTATATACACTGATTTGACTGATATTGATTGGGACGATAAATTTCACACATCGCCTAACTGCACAGATAAAATGGGTGTTTGTTGATTTGAAACCCCACACGGGTATTGAGATGATATTTGACGTACACTAATCCCGATTGTTTAATTGTATGTCAATCGATGGGTTGACAGACTGTGTAAGCGTTAATTATTTATATTTAATGCTTATGCAGTTGTGTGGTGCACTCTGGATGATGGTTGATTATTTATCGTTGCTATTATATACATGTGTTGTAGAAAATCCATATAATTAACATTATATGGTAATTGATTGGGCCTCATTCCAATTTAGAAAATAAATTCATGTGTTGAATTGAAAATAAATTCGTGTGTTGAATTGAAAATAAACTCCTGTGTTGAATTGAAAATAAAGTCATGTGTTGAATTGAAAATAAATTCATTTTTTGAATTGAAAATAAATTCATGTGTTGAATAGAATTTGATATTGAATTAAAGCTGTGTTGATTAGATTGACTCCATTTTGACGTGAACGATATTTATATCGATTTTATTCATTTTTATAGTGAATACAGAAAAGAAAGTGATTTCAAAATTTAACGTTTTGAAAATATTACCATTTGTACATCGATGAAGTGGAATATTCAATTTTTACTAGAAATTGAATATGAAGTTGAAATCGTTTTGAAAACGAATTTAAAACGATTTATAAAATACGTTTTAAAAGGAAATCGACGAAATATTATATATATATATAATATGGCCTGAATAGAACGCGCCGCGCTGCGGCATTTCGCGAATTTCGACCATTGATTTCGAAGGGAAATTACGGAAGATCCGACCGTCGGATTCTCCTGAATCGGAACCGTTGGGTCCGAATCGAAAAGAGCTTTCTAACGAATATTAGAGATTTGAAATCTAACGGTTGGATTTGGAATTATGTCCAAATCAAATTTGGAAAAGGTCGCTGTAAGTGCAGTTCGATGGCCGTTGATGGAAATCGACTGTACGGGCCTTGATAAAATTATTAAAAATAGTAATAATTTGTTTAAAATCATAAGAAATGATTTGTGAAGAATTAGGATGAAAAAATCCAAATTTGAAAAGATAAAAATAGTTTTTTATCGAAATGAACTGGTTTTGAACTAGAATTAAAAACCTTTTATTTTTGAAATAAATGAATTGGATTTGAAATGGTTTTAAAAGTAATCAGAATTTCCAATAATTGAATTGGAATGGATTCGAATCGAAATTGTCTTTGGAATATTTCGATGTTGGATTTCGTGATGATACAGATATTGTTTTGGGAATTTGAAAGATATATTTATATCATTATTTCTAATATGATACTTGTTGGTCGTAGAATTTGATATTGAATATAAGCCGACATATTTTCTATTCAGAGCCTTGTATTTAATATCATATTTGATTTGGGTTTGTCGTGAATGGTGTCTTCATTAATACCGTTCTTAAACCCAGTTGAGAAAAAGATTAAATCTTTTTATTAGGATTTAATGAAGTGTACCAATTAAATGGTGTTTAATTGTAATTGAATTGGAATTGATTTTTGGGTTTATCATGAACGGTGTTTTAAATAACACTTGTTCTTTAACCCGATAATTAATGTAATGTGATTTTGGGCTTATAGTGAACCGTGTTTTAAACGACATTGGTTCTTTAACCCAGTTAAAGAAAGGATGTGTTTTCCCAAGTTAAATAATCATCGATAGTGATTATTGGGAAGATTAAAACCAAGTGGAGTTTTAATGAATCTTTAATTAGATAGAAGTGATCGAGAATGGAGTATCACTAGTTTTGCTCCAGGCGATAGTTAAATCTTTAACTAGATTTGAACGTGAAATGGTAATTGAATTACCGATAACATCGTGGTGTTAGATATGAAGTATTACCAGTTTTACTTTATGGGATGAATAGGTTGGGATTGGGAAATAAAATAAATGACTACTTCGGTGTGGTTCGCTAATCCCGACTAGTTTGAATTGATATTCAAAAGAAGATTAAAGAATAAATTTAAAGAATTTATCTTTGATAAAATTAATGGGAACCTTTCCCAAAGTATAAGAATATTTAAATAAAGAATATTCTGAATTGGAATGAGGCGTATGTTGTGTTTGTGCAACACTTGTTTAATATATACGTGAGTTATTCGAAAAGACTGGGTTTATCCCATTCTGAATAACTGATTCGACGTGGTGTCGAGGTTGAAGACGGTGGTCGAAGACCGGAGGTCTTCACGTCGTTTGGGTGATTACTGATGATCTAGATTGGGTTGTACACCCAAGAGGAGGGAATCAGTTTGTGATCGTCCAGACGTACTTGGAGATCGATAGATATGCGAGGTACAAGGTGCCTCCGGTTTCGTTCAGACCTAAAACAAACTTGTAAATGGACTGTGTGTCTGACATTGGATTTTAGTCTGTGTGATTGATTTCTATTAAATATATATCTGTTTGGCGGCGGAGAATTTATTCTCTTTCTTAACGCCCTTCTCTGAGACGTACGAGCTCAGGGGTTATATATTGATAGATATTAATCGCATGAAGTGAATTGCCTGTGTGGCATGCCTAAATGGCAATTGATCAAGGCTTCTGTTGAAAAACAAAGTCTTGTGGTTGATGATCAAAGCACGGCCTGTGTGGCATAGCTTTGTGTAGCATTGATTCGCGAGCTTCACACCCCGATTGTGAACCAGAAACGGGAGAAGGATCCAGGGAGGGCATGCGTCTCTTTCTAGCTAGAAGCGGCGTCAGTGGTTTTACACACCCTGACGAGTTTGACTTATGTGGTTGTTGCTGTCGCGAGGCGCCTCAGATATATCGGTCGTTCTCGAACCGATGGAGTCATTCGTTGGCTCATTTACGCCTCATAGGGCGGGGAGACGTAGTGTTCAGGGTTTTGTCTAATCCACATCGAGTGGACCGACCATGTAGCTCCAAGGGTCTATGCGTTCTGATCCTGAGACATGTGCTAGATTGTCTCGAATCGGTAGAGGACTATCTTTTGCCTCGGTTCACAGATGGAAATCCAATTTCCAAATACATGACTTTGCGGTTTTGATTGTAGAGTCTAGTATTGGCGACATGATATATGGTATCCATGCCGTCTATGATTGATACTTATGATTGAAATTGTTTTGACACTATACACTTATAGTAATAATAAAAGATGATTTGGCGTATCAAGCATTCTTTGGCTATTATAAGGTAAAACCCTATCCTCCGGCTTGTGTTGCATTGTGTGATGGGACTTGGGTCTTATAATAGCTTCATTATTCTTTATTTAGCATTGCTCTTTTGTTTTATGCACTGGTACTCTTGGGAGGAAACCCGTTCCGTGTTATACGGCGTGCTCCCTTGATTTACCTAACTTTAAAATAAAGATTAATAACTATTTTAGTTCTCACACCAGTCACATGACTGACCTGGAGTTTATTGTTTTAACCTAAACTCTGGGTGCCCTTATTTTGATACGGGCAGCTAGTAGTTTCGGTTTTGCAGATTTATATTCACAAGAACCTGGTTTACAGTTGGAACGATATTCGGAAAGCTTTGTATCCGTATATCTCCTTCAGTTGTGTTTTGTATTATTTTCCGCTGCTATGTAATTTATTGTAATCTCTGATATTTATCGAATGTATTCTATTCATTCATACTCTGTATATTCTTGTAATCTGATGAATTGTTGTAATAAGCAATGAAATATTCTTTTGTCTGCATTCTTTTGTGTGTTGTTCTTGAAGTATCCGGATTTTCCTTCACGGGGAAGTTTCGGGTCCTTACATTTTGGTAACAGAGCTTTGATTTACAAAGCTCAGAGAACAAGACACGTTAGAACCATACGAAAGAATTCATCAGAGATTAGATTAGTAGTATCCAATGAGAATGACTCGTTAGAGATGGGATCAGTAGTATCCTAGAACGAGTGTGAAGAGTATATTTTTAAAATGAAAACAATTTTTGTTTTGGAAATTTAATTCAATTATTCGTATTTGAATATTTATTTATATTGATTTGGGCAATCCAATATATGAAGATTTTGCGTGTACGCCTTGCAAACGTGTATTCGAAGTTTTAATATACTGGATAGATATAGAATCACACTCTAGCCACTCGAGGATAATTCTGATGATGTCCTTTCATCATCAGTATTTATTTTCGTGTCTCGAAGGTGGGATTTCTATATGATTCCAATTGACTGGTGTGAGAACCAAAATTAAATAGGGCTTATTGTTGTGATTTGGCATCAAAAATGTGATTTTGACTACATATCAAAGTTATGAATTTAAAAAGATAATCAACCAATTGATTGATGGTTGTGTTGTTTGATTACTGTTTTGATTAATTGAATGTTGAACTTTTAGCCAAATTGAACCAAATAGTGAATTGTATTGAAAATTTGTCGCATTTGCATACATATACATGTACTTACATTGAACAGGTCATAGCAAGGAGGCTAGAGAAGAGGAATAAAATTGTTTGCCCGACAAATAGGTACATGTTTACAAATTTATTGGGTTTTTGATGATTTTATGAGCTGCTTGGCTGTTTCTTTTTCCTTTTGGATTGATGAGGGCCATGGGAGGCTATTTGAAATATCCCAAAGTCCCCGATGCAGGGGAGGTTATGGCGAAATATTTCGAAAATTTAGGGTGTTAGCCAAATTTTTGAAAAATTTGAAAAGTTCTTAGACACTGAAAAGTTGAAGAACTTAAGTCATAACGAAAATAGTGAAAGTTGAGTTGGTTTGTAAAACAACTTTCGGCTTCGTTCCTTTTCAGGTACGAAAAGTTTTAAGTGGGGGAGATTGTAATAACCCGGAAATTCGAGCCAATTTAAAAATTTTATTTTGGCAATTTCGAGGAATTTTGAATATTTAAAATGAATTATTTTAAATAATAACGACGAGAAATTTATTTTGAATAGAATTCGAATGTATATATTTAATTGAATCGTCATTAGAATATACATATATATTTTAAATTATAAAAGGAATTGAAAATGGCGCGGTAGTTCGAATTATTCGATTTCTAATTTCAAATGAATGTACAGGATTCAAAATAAACCGGATTTTGATGAAATAAAAAATATTAGAATCTATTTTGGAATATCTTTCCAATGAATCCGAAAATTTGAAATTTCATAGCGGGAATAAAAAGTTATGTCCAATTGAAAATTCAGAATAGTCGCTACGGAATTCTGGCCCTTAAAAATGGAAATTTTGCAACCGACCTCAGTATTCGACGAAACCATTTTTGTTGGATCCGCGATGTCAAGTTATTGTTAGATTCCAAAATTTGTAATTTTTCGAATCAATATGTGAGCGTGGCAAAGGAAAACACGTTTGACCAGTTTCAGTGGATTTTAATCGACTGGAAAATGGCCATTTTTCAAACGGCCTCAGAATTTGA
Organism: Allium sativum; assembly: GCA_030737875.1. NCBI lineage: Eukaryota > Viridiplantae > Streptophyta > Magnoliopsida > Asparagales > Amaryllidaceae > Allium > Allium sativum. Next base: position 516,389,987 of record CM060912.1, read on the forward strand.
CGAAATTAGTTTTGTTAGGACCGTATCGTCAATATGAAGTTAGAAAATATTTTTCGGGAATTTTTAGAGTCCGTATGGGGGCCTGGTAAATTGAAATGCACGTTCAAATTCAATATATAGTTATATATTTTGATTTTGACGAAAACTGATCGAAACGATCGAATCAGCTTACGATACATATCCCATTGTGTTCGGAATGGGGTTAATTAGCGATGGGCGACAGTCGGTGAGTCTCGTTTAGAGGTCGAAAAAAAACTGCTTTTTGGGAGTTGTGACGGCAAGGAATTTCGCTCGGTCCGAACCAGTCGCTAAACCGATCCAGGCCGTTCGAAACGCCCTATCGTTTGAGAACACGACAAAACAGAACACATACAAAAGAACGTTTCATTGTATATTACAACAATGCATCAGATTACAAGAATATACAGAGTATAAATGAATATTACACAGAAATATCAGAGATTTAAATTACATTTAAATACATAGCAGCGGAAAATAATACAATATACAACTAGAAGAGATATACGGATACAAAGCTTTCCGGATATCATTCCAGCTGTAAACCAGGATCCTGTGAATATAAATCTGCAAAACCAAAACTACTAGCTGCCCGTGTCAAAATAGGGGCACCCAGAGTTTAGGTTAAAACAATAAACTCCAGGTCAGTCATGGGACTGGTGTGAGAACTAAAACAGTTATAATTCTTTATTTTAAAGTTCGGTAAATCAAGGGACCACGCCGTATAACACGGAACGGGTTTCCTCCCAAGAATACCAGTGCATAAAACAAACAGCGCAATGCTAAATAAAGAAAAATGAAGCTGTTATAAGACCCAGGTCCTATCACACAATGCAACGCAAGCCGGGGGATAGGGTTTTCCCTTATAACAGCCAAAGAATGCTTGATACGTTTAAAACAAATCATTTGATACTATTATAAGTGCATAGTGTATAAAACAACTTCAAATCATAAGTATCAATCATAGGCGACATGGGTACCATATATCATGTCGCCATATATAGGTTTACAAATAAAACCGCAAATGTCACGTATTTGGAAATTGGATTTCCATCTATGAACCGAGGCAAAAGATAGTCCTCAACCGATTCGAGACTGCCTAGCCCGAGTCTCAGGATCAGAACGCATCGACCCTTGGATCGTCAGGGCCGGTCCACCGATGTGGATTAAACTTAAACCCTGGACACTGCGTTTCGCCGCCCTTTGGGGCGTAAGCGAGCCAACGAATGACTCCATCGGACCCGGATCGTCCGATCTAACCGAGGCGCCTCGCAACAGCAACAACCACATAAGTCAAACTCGTCAGGGCGTGTAAAACCACTGACGCCACTTCTAGCTAGGAGGAAACGCAGGCCCTCCCTGAGGTCCGTCTCCCGTTTTTGGTTCATACCTGGTGTGAAACACGCGAGGTAAACGTTACACAAAGCTACGCCACAAAGGCCGTGCTTTGATCATCAACCACAAGACTTTGCTTTTCAACAGAAGCCTTGATCATTTGCATCTTAGCATGCCACACAGGCAAACCATCCTATGCAACCGATATCAGTCACACAGAATGAAATCCGATGTCAGACACACAGTCCATTTACAAGTCCGTTCTGGGTCTGAACGAAACCGGAGGCACCTAGTACCCCGCATATCCATCGATCTCCAAGTACGTCTGGACGATCACCAACTGTTTCCATCTTCTTGGGTGTACAGCCCAATCAAGATCATCAGCTATCACCCAAACGACGTGAAGACCTCCGGTCTTCGACCATCGTCTTCATCTTCGACTTATCGTCGTATCAGTTATTCAGAATGGGATAAACCCGGTCTTTCCGAATAACTCGCGTATATTTTAAATAAGTGTTACACAAACACAACATACGCCTCATTCCAATTCATTAGTCACTAACCGTAAATTAATCAAGAGAATAATTCCCCAAATATTAACCCCGAAGGCCGAAACCAACATCAGATCAATATCCAGAAAACCATTCTGCTTGGCTAACCGACAGTTAGTTTCTAAATTTCACATTCATAGGGAAAGATTCCCATTAATTTTATCAAAGATAAATTCTTGAATTTATTCTTTAATCAACTTTTGAATATCAATTCAAACTAGTCGGAATTAGCGAACCTTACCGAAGTAATCATTTGTTATAATTTCCCAATCCCAACCTATTCATCCCATGAAGTAAAACTGTGAATACTTCATATCTAACACCACAGTGTTATCGGTAAATTCAATTACCATTTCACGTTCAAATCTAATTAAAGATTTAACTATCGCCTGGAGCAAAACTGGTGATACTCCATTTTCGATCTTTTCAATCTAATTAAAGATTCATTAAAACTCCACTTAGTTTTAATCGTTAACTGGGTTAAAGAATCAGTGTCATTTAAAACACGGTTCACGATAAACCCAAAATCACATTCATTAATCATCGGGTTAAAGAACGAGTGTTATTTAAAAACACTGTCCACGATAAACCCAAAAATCATTCCATTAATTATCAGGTTAAAGAACAAGTGTTATTTAAAACACTGTTCACGATAAACCCAAAAATCATTCCATTAATTATCAGGTTAAAGAACAAGTGTTATTTAAAACACTGTTCACGATAAACCCAAAAATCAATATCAATTCAATTCCAATTAAATATCATTTAATTGGTACACTTCATTAAATCTAAATAAAAAGATTTAATCTTTTCTCAACTGGGTTCAAGAACAGTGTTAGTGAAGACACCATTCACGACAAACCCAAATCACATTCGATATTCAATACAAGGCTCTGAATAGAAAATATATCGGCTTATATTCAATATCGAATTCTACGACTAACAAATGTCGTATTGGAAATAACGATATACATATATATCTTTCAAATTTCCATAACAACACCTGTATAATCACGAATTCCAACATCGAAATATTCCGAAGATAATTTCGATTCAAATCCACTCCAATGCAATCATTGGAATTTTGGTTACTTTTAAAACCCTTTTCGAATTCAATTTATTTATTTAAAAATAAATAGAATTATAATTCTAGTTCAAAACTAGTTCATTTCGATAAAAATCTATTTTTATCTTTTCAAATATGGAGTTTTTCATCCCAATTCTTTCTAAATCATTTCTTATGATTTTACACAAATTATTACTATTTTTAATAATTTTATCAAGGCCCGTACAGTCGATTTCCATCAACGGCCATCGAACTGCACTTACAGCGACCTTTTTCAAATTTGATTTGGACGTATCTCCAAATCCAACCGTTAGATTTCAAATTTCTAACATTCATTAGAAAGCTCTTTTCGATACGAACCCAACGGTTCCGGTTTTAGGAGAATCCGACGGTCGGATCTCCCGCAATGTCCGTTTGAAATAAATGGTCGAAATTCACGAACTGCCGCGGCGCGGCGCGTTCTATTCAGGCCATTATATTATATATATAATATATATAATATATACTTCGTCGATTTCTATTTAAAACGAATTATATAAATAGTTTTAAATTCGTTTCAAAAGCAATTTCAACTTCTATTTCAATTCAAAGCAAAATTGAATTCATCTTTATAAATTCGTTTTAAAATTCATTTCTATTCAATTCAAATTTCAATTCAATTTGAATTCATTTCAATTCGCTTTCAATTCAATTTGAATTCATTTTCAATTCAATTCATTTCGAAATCGTTTTCAATTCAATTCATTTCGAAATCGTTTTCAATTCAATTCATTTCGAAATCGTTTTCAATTAAATTCATTTCGAAATCGTTTTCAATTAAATTCATTTCGAAATCGTTTTCAATTCAATTCATTTCGAAATCGTTTTCAATTCAATTCATTTCGAAATCGTTTTCAATTCAATTCATTTCGAAATCGTTTTCAATTAAATTCATTTCGAATTCGTTAAAATCGATATAAATATCGTTCACGTCAAAATGGCGTCAATCTAATCAACACGGCTTCATAAATTTCTATTTTCAAAATAGTTGTTATTATCAAAATATTTCGTTCAACACATGACCAATCTCAATGAATGAGTACTGTCAACACATGAACTTTTATTTTATAATATTATTTATTTTTCAAATTGGAATGAGGCCCAATCAATTACCATATAAAGTTAATTATATGGATTTTCATACAACACATGTATATCATAGCATTGAAAAATAATCAACCATCAACCAAAGTGCACTACACTGTATAAGCATCAAATATAGATATTCAACGCTTATAACAGCCTGTCAATCAATCGATCGACATATTTAATCAATCAGGATGAGTGAAATTCATATTTCATCCCAACACCCGTGTGGGGTTTTCAAACAATCAAACACAGATTTTATTTGTGCAGTTGGGCGATGTGTAAAATTTATCGTCCCAATCAATGTCATTCAAATAGGTGTACATAAACAAACCGTTCGGTTTATAAATGAATATTTTATTTTATTCACTTCACGTTAAAAATTATATTTTTAACGATAAAACATTTTATTTCAACCTATGAATTTCTATTCAATTTATTTATTAAATAAAATGATATTTTTATTTTTCTAACTTATTTTAGAAAATTTCGGCGGCATAACGGCACGATACTAGAAACGGGACAAGGCCTAGCCTTATCCCCGGTCTAGTGAAGGCCCACGCCATTCACTCATCAATCAAATCAATTTCATTTTGCAAACCACAAAATTTGGAGTAAGGGTCTAACCTAGCCTTACTCCTTCGCCTTATAACGGCGCACGTCTAATCCTAACCAATTTATCGATTCGATTTTTCACACCACAAACCACATTCAAACCAATATCGCAATCAATTTTTTATTTCAACCTATGAATTTCTATTCAATTTAGTTATTAAATAAAATGATATTTTTATTTTTCTAACTTATTTTAGAAAATTTCGGCGGCATAACGGCACGATACTAGAAACGGGACAAGGCCTAGCCTTATCCCCGGTCTAGTGAAGGCCCACGCCATTCACTCATCAATCAAATCAATTTCATTTTGCAAACCACAAAATTTGGAGTAAGGGTCTAACCTAGCCTTACTCCTTCGCCTTATAACGGCGCACGTCTAATCCTAACCAATTTATCGATTCGATTTTTCACACCACAAACCACATTCAAACCAATATCGCAATCAATCACCAAACAGTCAAACAAACAAGTCCATGGTCTGTGGACGATTGTGTCGGGTGCTACTAAGCACCGTCTACATCCTAGTATATATGTATAACTAGAAAATAAATTGAAAGGTGAGAAATTCTCACATATAGCTATCCTAGCTCCACGGCACTTCATTTGCAGAAGTCTTCGTCGTTTCGCCCTTTTTGAACCTCCGTTGTCCGCTTTCACTACCTATGTAAAAATCGAATTTTTACTTCGCTATTCCATATATAAAAATCGAATTTTTATTTCAAAGTTCAATATATAAAAATCGAATTTTTATTTCAAAGTTCAATATATAAAAATCGAATTTTTATTTCTAAAAGTTCAATATATAAAAATCGAATTTTTATTTCTAAAAGTTCAATATATAAAAATCGAATTTTTATTTCAAAGTTCAAATCCTTTCCTTTTTAAAATCTAAATCTTTCACTTTTTAAAGTTTAAATCTTTTCTCCTTTAAAGTTTAAATCCTTTCCTTTTTAAAGTTTAAATCCTTTCACTTTTAAAGTTTAAATCCTTTCCTTTTTAAAGTTTAAATCCTTTCACTTTTTAAAATCTAAATCTTTCACTTTTTAAAATCTAAATCTTTCACTTTTTAAAGTTTAAATCTTTTCTCCTTTAAAGTTTAAATCCTTTCACTTTTTAAAATCTAAATCTTTCACTTTTTAAAGTTTAAATCTTTTCTTCTTTTAAAGTTTTAAATACCTTTTTCAAATCAAAGTTTTTAAAATTCCTAAAACCAGTTTTAACTTTTAAAACAAAATCAGTTTTATAAATAAAGTAAAAATCAGTTTTATAAATAAAGTAAAAATCTACAGTTTTAAAAATAAAGTAAAAACTTACAGTTTTAAAAATAAAGTAAAAACTTACAGTTCGAAGGGGGGGAAGGGTCTTTGTCGCGATCCGACTTCGAGGAGGGGGGGTTCACCACCATCGGAGAGGCTTCGGGTGGCTCTGGGTCTCGGCGGCTCGATGTTGGTGGCGATTGGGGCTTCGCGGTGGTCCAGGGGCGCGTGCGAGCATAGGAGGGAGGGAGCGAGGCGGGGAACGATGGTGGAGATCGGAGGTGGTGCGACATACGGCGGCTAGGGCGGAGCAGCGATCCGCTGAGGGGCGTCGGTGGTTGCGATTTTCTTCTTCTTCTTTTTTTTGTTTTTTTTTTATTTCTGAAATTATATGGGGGGCCATCGGTTAAAAGGGGGAGAAGATATTTTTTTTTTAATTTAATTATTAAAAAGTTGACTTTTACATATGACCTCGAAACGAGGCCCACTGCCTGTCGTCCATAGCGTATTACCCCCATTCCGAACACAATGGGATATGTATCGTAAGCTGATTCGACTGTTTGAATCAGTTCCTGTTAAATTTACACTTAAATCGCTATATTGAATTTTAAACGTACTTTTCAAATTACCGGGGTCACATACTAACTAGAAAAATTCTAGAAAAATATTTTCTAGCTTCGTATTGACGATACGGTCCTAACAAAACTAGTTTCGTCGAATTTTGAGACCGTATGAAAAATGGCCAATTTCCAGTCGATTAAAATCAACTGAAATGGTCAAAACACGTTTTCCTTTGCCACGCTCACATATTGATTCAGAAAATTATGAAATTGGAAACCTAGCAATAATTCGACATCACGGACCCAACAAAACTGGTTTCGTCGAAATCCGAGGTCATTTGCAAAATGTCCATTTTTAAGGGCCTGAATTCCATAGCGACTATTCAGAATTTTCAACTGGACATATCTCTCAATTTTTAAAGTGAAATCTCAGTTTCTTACATCCGTTAGAAAGATATCATCAATTAGATCCTAATGTTTTTGGTTTCATTAAAATCCGGATTGTTTTGCACCCGGTACATTCAATTGAAGTTTGAAATCGAATTATCGAACTACCGCGCCATTTTCAATTCTATTTATAATTATATATAAATATTTATATTCTAACGACGACGTATATAAATATATACGTCGAATTCTATTCAAAATAAATTTCTCGTCGATATTATTTAAAATAATTCATTTTAAATATTCAAAATTCATTAAAATTGCCAAAATAAAAATTTTAAACTGGCCCAGATTTTCGGGTTATTACAATCTCCCCCACTTAAAACTTTTCGTCCCCGAAAAGGAACAAAGTCGAAAGTGGTTTGATTATTCAGCTCTACGATCGATCAGACTTCCATTCTCCAACTCTTTAGTTTCTGAGAATTTTCAAAATTTCAAAAATTTGGCTAACACCCTAAATTTTTGAAAAATTTCGCCATAACCTCCCCTGCACCGGGAGCATCGGGGAATTTCAAATAGCTTCCCCGGTCCTTCAGATCTCAAAAAGAAAAAGAAAAAGCCAAGCGGCTAGCCAATAGGCTCACAAAATCATCATCACCCAAACAAAACAGGAAATTATGTAGTAAACATGTACCTTTTTGTCGGGCAAACAAATTTTATTTTCTGCTCTAGCCTCCTTGCTATGACCTGTTCAATGATATATATGTATATGCAAGCAAATGCGACCAATTTTCAATACAATTCAATATTCGATTCAATTAGGCTAAATGGCTATAAATTAGCAAACAAATAAACAAACAACACAAACATCAATCAATTAGTTGAATTAGAGTTTGAAATTCATAACTTTGATACATATACAAAAAAAAAAAAAATCGTGTTTTGGTGCCAAATCACAACAATGTATTCTAGCTATATTAGTTTTGGTTCTCACACCAGTCTAATGGAAATATATAGAAAATCACACCTTCGAAACACGAATATAAATTCTGATGATGATATATCAATCATCAGAACCATCTCCGGGTGTCTAGAATGTGATTCTATATCTACCCAGTATATTAAAACTTCGAATATACGTTCATGACGCGTATACGCGAAATCTATATATACTCGATTGTCCATATTCAACATAAATAAATAATCAAATACGTATAAAGCGATTTAAATTTTTTTAAAACAAAATTGTTTTCATTTGAGAAATATACTCTTCGCACTCGTTCTAGGATACTACTGATCCTATCTCTAACGAGTAATTCTAATTGGATATTGCTAATCCAATATCTGATGAATTCTTTCGTATGGTTCTAATGTGCCTTGTTCTCGAGCTCTGTAAACCAAAGCTCTGATACCAACTGTGACGGCAAGGAATTTCGCTCGGTCCGAACCAGTCGCTAAACCGATCCAGGCCGTTCGAAACGCCCTATCGTTTGAGAACACGACAAAACAGAACACATACAAAAGAACGTTTCATTGTATATTACAACAATGCATCAGATTACAAGAATATACAGAGTATAAATGAATATTACACAGAAATATCAGAGATTTAAATTACATTTAAATACATAGCAGCGGAAAATAATACAATATACAACTAGAAGAGATATACGGATACAAAGCTTTCCGGATATCATTCCAGCTGTAAACCAGGATCCTGTGAATATAAATCTGCAAAACCAAAACTACTAGCTGCCCGTGTCAAAATAGGGGCACCCAGAGTTTAGGTTAAAACAATAAACTCCAGGTCAGTCATGGGACTGGTGTGAGAACTAAAACAGTTATAATTCTTTATTTTAAAGTTCGGTAAATCAAGGGACCACGCCGTATAACACGGAACGGGTTTCCTCCCAAGAATACCAGTGCATAAAACAAACAGCGCAATGCTAAATAAAGAAAAATGAAGCTGTTATAAGACCCAGGTCCTATCACACAATGCAACGCAAGCCGGGGGATAGGGTTTTCCCTTATAACAGCCAAAGAATGCTTGATACGTTTAAAACAAATCATTTGATACTATTATAAGTGCATAGTGTATAAAACAACTTCAAATCATAAGTATCAATCATAGGCGGCATGGGTACCATATATCATGTCGCCATATATAGGTTTACAAATAAAACCGCAAATGTCACGTATTTGGAAATTGGATTTCCATCTATGAACCGAGGCAAAAGATAGTCCTCAACCGATTCGAGACTGCCTAGCCCGAGTCTCAGGATCAGAACGCATCGACCCTTGGATCGTCAGGGCCGGTCCACCGATGTGGATTAAACTTAAACCCTAGACACTGCGTTTCGCCGCCCTTTGGGGCGTAAGCGAGCCAACGAATGACTCCATCGGACCCGGATCGTCCGATCTAACCGAGGCGCCTCGCAACAGCAACAACCACATAAGTCAAACTCGTCAGGGCGTGTAAAACCACTGACGCCACTTCTAGCTAGGAGGAAACGCAGGCCCTCCCTGAGGTCTGTCTCCCGTTTTTGGTTCATACCTGGTGTGAAACACGCGAGGTAAACGTTACACAAAGCTACGCCACAAAGGCCGTGCTTTGATCATCAACCACAAGACTTTGCTTTTCAACAGAAGCCTTGATCATTTGCATCTTAGCATGCCACACAGGCAAACCATCCTATGCAACCGATATCAGTCACACAGAATGAAATCCGATGTCAGACACACAGTCCATTTACAAGTCCGTTCTGGGTCTGAACGAAACCGGAGGCACCTAGTACCCCGCATATCCATCGATCTCCAAGTACGTCTGGACGATCACCAACTGTTTCCATCTTCTTGGGTGTACAGCCCAATCAAGATCATCAGCTATCACCCAAACGACGTGAAGACCTCCGGTCTTCGACCATCGTCTTCATCTTCGACTTATCGTCGTATCAGTTATTCAGAATGGGATAAACCCGGTCTTTCCGAATAACTCGCGTATATTTTAAATAAGTGTTACACAAACACAACATACGCCTCATTCCAATTCATTAGTCACTAACCGTAAATTAATCAAGAGAATAATTCCCCAAATATTAACCCCGAAGGCCGAAACCAACATCAGATCAATATCCAGAAAACCATTCTGCTTGGCTAACCGACAGTTAGTTTCTAAATTTCACATTCATAGGGAAAGATTCCCATTAATTTTATCAAAGATAAATTCTTGAATTTATTCTTTAATCAACTTTTGAATATCAATTCAAACTAGTCGGAATTAGCGAACCTTACCGAAGTAATCATTTGTTATAATTTCCCAATCCCAACCTATTCATCCCATGAAGTAAAACTGTGAATACTTCATATCTAACACCACAGTGTTATCGGTAAATTCAATTACCATTTCACGTTCAAATCTAATTAAAGATTTAACTATCGCCTGGAGCAAAACTGGTGATACTCCATTTTCGATCTTTTCAATCTAATTAAAGATTCATTAAAACTCCACTTAGTTTTAATCGTTAACTGGGTTAAAGAATCAGTGTCATTTAAAACACGGTTCACGATAAACCCAAAATCACATTCATTAATCATCGGGTTAAAGAACGAGTGTTATTTAAAAACACTGTCCACGATAAACCCAAAAATCATTCCATTAATTATCAGGTTAAAGAACAAGTGTTATTTAAAACACTGTTCACGATAAACCCAAAAATCATTCCATTAATTATCAGGTTAAAGAACAAGTGTTATTTAAAACACTGTTCACGATAAACCCAAAAATCAATATCAATTCAATTCCAATTAAATATCATTTAATTGGTACACTTCATTAAATCTAAATAAAAAGATTTAATCTTTTCTCAACTGGGTTCAAGAACAGTGTTAGTGAAGACACCATTCACGACAAACCCAAATCACATTCGATATTCAATACAAGGCTCTGAATAGAAAATATATCGGCTTATATTCAATATCGAATTCTACGACTAACAAATGTCGTATTGGAAATAACGATATACATATATATCTTTCAAATTTCCATAACAACACCTGTATAATCACGAATTCCAACATCGAAATATTCCGAAGATAATTTCGATTCAAATCCACTCCAATGCAATCATTGGAATTTTGGTTACTTTTAAAACCCTTTTCGAATTCAATTTATTTATTTAAAAATAAATAGAATTATAATTCTAGTTCAAAACTAGTTCATTTCAATAAAAATCTATTTTTATCTTTTCAAATATGGAGTTTTTCATCCCAATTCTTTCTAAATCATTTCTTATGATTTTACACAAATTATTACTATTTTTAATAATTTTATCAAGGCCCGTACAGTCGATTTCCATCAACGGCCATCGAACTGCACTTACAGCGACCTTTTTCGAATTTGATTTGGACGTATCTCCAAATCCAACCGTTAGATTTCAAATTTCTAACATTCATTAGAAAGCTCTTTTCGATACGAACCCAACGGTTCGGTTTCAGGAGAATCCGACGGTCGGATCTCCCGCAATGTCCGTTTGAAATAAATGGTCGAAATTCACGAACTGCCGCGGCGCGGCGCGTTCTATTCAGGCCATTATATTATATATATAATATATATAATATATACTTCGTCGATTTCTATTTAAAACGAATTATATAAATAGTTTTAAATTCGTTTCAAAAGCAATTTCAACTTCTATTTCAATTCAAAGCAAAATTGAATTCATCTTTATAAATTCGTTTTAAAATTCATTTCTATTCAATTCAAATTTCAATTCAATTTGAATTCATTTCAATTCGCTTTCAATTCAATTTGAATTCGTTTTCAATTCAATTCATTTCGAAATCGTTTTCAATTCAATTCATTTCGAAATCGTTTTCAATTCAATTCATTTCGAAATCGTTTTCAATTAAATTCATTTCGAAATCGTTTTCAATTAAATTCATTTCGAAATCGTTTTCAATTCAATTCATTTCGAAATCGTTTTCAATTCAATTCATTTCGAAATCGTTTTCAATTCAATTCATTTCGAAATCGTTTTCAATTAAATTCATTTCGAAACCGTTAAAATCGATATAAATATCGTTCACGTCAAAATGGCGTCAATCTAATCAACACGGCTTCATAAATTTCTATTTTCAAAATAGTTGTTATTATCAAAATATTTCGTTCAACACATGACCAATCTCAATGAATGAGTACTGTCAACACATGAACTTTTATTTTATAATATTATTTATTTTTCAAATTGGAATGAGGCCCAATCAATTACCATATAAAGTTAATTATATGGATTTTCATACAACACATGTATATCATAGCATTGAAAAATAATCAACCATCAACCAAAGTGCACTACACTGTATAAGCATCAAATATAGATATTCAACGCTTATAACAGCCTGTCAATCAATCGATCGACATATTTAATCAATCAGGATGAGTGAAATTCATATTTCATCCCAACACCCGTGTGGGGTTTTCAAACAATCAAACACAGATTTTATTTGTGCAGTTGGGCGATGTGTAAAATTTATCGTCCCAATCAATGTCATTCAAATAGGTGTACATAAACAAACCGTTCGGTTTATAAATGAATATTTTATTTTATTCACTTCACGTTAAAAATTATATTTTTAACGATAAAACATTTTATTTCAACCTATGAATTTCTATTCAATTTATTTATTAAATAAAATGATATTTTTATTTTTCTAACTTATTTTAGAAAATTTCGGCGGCATAACGGCACGATACTAGAAACGGGACAAGGCCTAGCCTTATCCCCGGTCTAGTGAAGGCCCACGCCATTCACTCATCAATCAAATCAATTTCATTTTGCAAACCACAAAATTTGGAGTAAGGGTCTAACCTAGCCTTACTCCTTCGCCTTATAACGGCGCACGTCTAATCCTAACCAATTTATCGATTCGATTTTTCACACCACAAACCACATTCAAACCAATATTGCAATCAATTTTTTATTTCAACCTATGAATTTCTATTCAATTTATTTATTAAATAAAATGATATTTTTATTTTTCTAACTTATTTTAGAAAATTTCGGTGGCATAACGGCACGATACTAGAAACGGGACAAAGCCTAGCCTTATCCCCGGTCTAGTGAAGGCCCACGCCATTCACTCATCAATCAAATCAATTTCATTTTGCAAACCACAAAATTTGGAGTAAGGGTCTAACCTAGCCTTACTTCTTCGCCTTATAACGGCGCACGTCTAATCCTAACCAATTTATCGATTCGATTTTTCACACCACAAACCACATTCAAACCAATATCGCAATCAATCACCAAACAGTCAAACAAACAAGTCCATGGTCTGTGGACGATTGTGTCGGGTGCTACTAAGCACCGTCTACATCCTAGTATATATGTATAACTAGAAAATAAATTGAAAGGTGAGAAATTCTCACATATAGCTATCCTAGCTCCACGGCACTTCATTTGCAGAAGTCTTCGTCGTTTCGCCCTTTTTGAACCTCCGTTGTCCGCTTTCACTACCTATGTAAAAATCGAATTTTTACTTCGCTATTCCATATATAAAAATCGAATTTTTATTTCAAAGTTCAATATATAAAAATCGAATTTTTATTTCAAAGTTCAATATATAAAAATCGAATTTTTATTTCTAAAAGTTCAATATATAAAAATCGAATTTTTATTTCTAAAAGTTCAATATATAAAAATCGAATTTTTATTTCAAAGTTCAAATCCTTTCCTTTTTAAAATCTAAATCTTTCACTTTTTAAAGTTTAAATCTTTTCTCCTTTAAAGTTTAAATCCTTTCCTTTTTAAAGTTTAAATCCTTTCACTTTTAAAGTTTAAATCCTTTCCTTTTTAAAGTTTAAATCCTTTCACTTTTTAAAATCTAAATCTTTCACTTTTTAAAATCTAAATCTTTCACTTTTTAAAGTTTAAATCTTTTCTCCTTTAAAGTTTAAATCCTTTCACTTTTTAAAATCTAAATCTTTCACTTTTTAAAGTTTAAATCTTTTCTTCTTTTAAAGTTTTAAATACCTTTTTCAAATCAAAGTTTTTAAAATTCCTAAAATCAGTTTTAACTTTTAAAACAAAATCAGTTTTATAAATAAAGTAAAAATCAGTTTTATAAATAAAGTAAAAATCTACAGTTTTAAAAATAAAGTAAAAACTTACAGTTTTAAAAATAAAGTAAAAACTTACAGTTCGAAGGGGGGGAAGGGTCTTTGTCGCGATCCGACTTCGAGGAGGGGAGGGGGGGGTTCACCACCATCGGAGAGGCTTCGGGTGGCTCTGGGTCTCGGCGGCTCGATGTTGGTGGCGATTGGGGCTTCGCGGTGGTCCAGGGGCGCGTGCGAGCATAGGAGGGAGGGAGCGAGGCGGGGAACGATGGTGGAGATCGGAGGTGGTGCGACATACGGCGGCTAGGGCGGAGCAGCGATCCGCTGAGGGGCGTCGGTGGTTGCGATTTTCTTCTTCTTTTTTTTTGTTGTTTTTTTTTATTTCTGAAATTATATGGGGGGCCATCGGTTAAAAGGGGGAGAAGATATTTTTTTTTAATTTAATTATTAAAAAGTTGACTTTTACATATGACCTCGAAACGAGGCCCACTGCCTGTCGTCCATAGCGTATTACCCCCATTCCGAACACAATGGGATATGTATCGTAAGCTGATTCGACTGTTTGAATCAGTTCCTGTTAAATTTACACTTAAATCGCTATATTGAATTTTAAACGTACTTTTCAAATTACCGGGGTCACATACTAACTAGAAAAATTCTAGAAAAATATTTTCTAGCTTCGTATTGACGATACGGTCCTAACAAAACTAGTTTCGTCGAATTCTGAGACCGTATGAAAAATGGCCAATTTCCAGTCGATTAAAATCAACTGAAATGGTCAAAACACGTTTTCCTTTGCCACGCTCACATATTGATTCAGAAAATTATGAAATTGGAAACCTAGCAATAATTCGACATCACGGACCCAACAAAACTGGTTTCGTCGAAATCCGAGGTCATTTGCAAAATGTCCATTTTTAAGGGCCTGAATTCCATAGCGACTATTCAGAATTTTCAACTGGACATATCTCTCAATTTTTAAAGTGAAATCTCAGTTTCTTACATCCGTTAGAAAGATATCATCAATTAGATCCTAATGTTTTTGGTTTCATTAAAATCCGGATTGTTTTGCACCCGGTACATTCAATTGAAGTTTGAAATCGAATTATCGAACTACCGCGCCATTTTCAATTCTATTTATAATTATATATAAATATTTATATTCTAACGACGACGTATATAAATATATACGTCGAATTCTATTCAAAATAAATTTCTCGTCGATATTATTTAAAATAATTCATTTTAAATATTCAAAATTCATTATAATTGCCAAAATAAAAATTTTAAACTGGCCCAGATTTTCGGGTTATTACAGGAGTTTAAAATAATAAAATAATAAAATTATATTTATATAACCCTCACATCTCTCTTTCCCTCTCTCTCTCTTCAGTAATCAAAAAAAAATAAAAACAGAAAGGGGGAGGAAACCCCGACGCCCTCTGCCTCGAAACCTCCCCACCATCGTTCGATGCCGTCGCGCCGCCAGTCAGGGAGCCCGCCGCCCTCAACGCCGCTTCACCCCTCCCTCCACCATCGACATCTCAGCCTCCTCGTGCCTCTCTCTCCTCGTGTTAAGCCTCCCTCGTGAAACCCGCTGAAACCCCCCTCTCTTCTTCGATCCAACCTGCGCAAGCTCCTCCCCCTCCAACGACGCGAGTATCCCCTCCTTCAATCGATTACGGTGAGTTTTTATATTATTTTATTTAGTTTTATTAATTTAAAACCTGATTATATATATATATAACACTTTAAAAATATGATTTTTGATATGAAATCGTTTAGAAGTAAAGGTATGATTTTTAACGCTTTATAAATACGATTTTTATTACTATGAAATGCGAACAAAGATTTGATCTTTATATGTATAGCGAAGAGAAGAAGGTGATATTTTTAATTAGAGAAAGGAGATATTTTTAATTAGAGAAAGGTGATATTTTTACTTAGAGAAAGGCAACATTTTTATATGATAGAAAGGTTAAAAATATAATTTTTATATGCTAGGAGGGATAAAAAATATGATTTTTATATTATATAGATAATAAAAATTCGATTTTTATTATGTAGAAGAAGCAAAAATATGATTTTTATTATATTACTAGCGGTATAAAAATAGAATTTTTATCTATATAGTAGCGGTATGAAAATAGAATTTTTATCTATATAGTAGCGGTATAAAAATGTGATTTTTATATACATGGCTACAATATAAAAATGTGATTTTTATATATGTAGTGGCTACGGGCAACGAATGTGACAAAAGACGAGCACGATGAAGATTTCTACATATGAAGAGTCGTGGCGTTTGGTTTAGCTAGTCGGTGAGAACTCCTCACTTTTACTTTGATTTCTAGTCGAAATATATACTAGGATGCAGACGGTGCTTAGTAACACCCGTCGTCCATAGACCATGGATGACTTGTTTGTTTGATTGCTGTGTTGTGAAATTTGATTGTGTGATGTGAAATGAAATAAAATATTTTATAGTGGAAAATATTTTATGTTTAAAAATATAATTTTTAACGTGTATATAAAATAAATATTTATAAACAAATCGGACGATTTGTTTATATACACTGATTTGACTGATATTGATTGGGACGATAAATTTCACACATCGCCCAACTGCACAGATAAAATGGGTGTTTGTTGATTTGAAACCCCACACGGGTATTGGGATGTTATTTGACGTACACTAATGTCGATTGTTTAGTTATATGTCAATCGATGGGTTGACAGACTGTGTAAGCGTTAATTATTTATATTTAATGCTTATGCAGTTGTGTGGTGCACTCTGGATGATGGTTGATTATTTATCGTTGCTATTATATACATGTGTTGTAGAAAATCCATATAATTAACATTATATGGTAATTGATTGGGCCTCATTCCAATTTAGAAAATAAATTCATGTGTTGAATTGAAAATAAATTCATGTGTTGAATTGAAAATAAATTCATGTGTTGAATTGAAAATAAATTCATGTGTTGAATAGAATTTGATATTGAATAAAAGCCGTGTTAATTAGATTGACGCCATTTTGACGTGAATGATATTTATATCGATTTTATTCATTTTTTAATGAATATAGAAAAGAAAGTGATTTCAAAATTTAATGTTTTGAAAATATTATCATTTGTACATCGATGAAGTGGAATATTCAATTTTGACTAGAAATTGAATATGAAGTTGAAATCGTTTTGAAAACGAATTTAAAACGATTTATAAAATACGTTTTAAAAGGAAATCGGCGAAATATATAATATATATTATATATAATGGCCTCAACAGAGATAGAACTAGTAACATGCTATTTAAGAATACTTATTAGAGATAGGATCAATAGCATCCTATAGTGAGAAACTCATTAGAGATGGGGTTAGTAATGCCCTAGAATGAGTTGAGAATGTCACATTTATAAGTAATGTATTTGTGATTATATATATAATTCGATCTTAGAACATATTTTTGAGTATATTTATATGTTTAGAAAGTTAGCTAATCAATTGATTATTTGTGTGACTGTCTGATTACTTAGTTAAATTGAATTGCAAGTTTAGTTAGAATTAGATACACACACACACACACACACACACACACACACACACACACACACATATATATATATATATATATATATATATATATATATTGAGCAAGTTAATGGTTTAACGTTGAGTAGAGAAGTAAATTGTGTGTCTGACAAACAGGTGCATCTTTATGAGTTGGTTGTGCAATTTTATTATCATATTATAACTACTGTGAGTGATTTGGATGCGTTGTGATAGTTGTTCTGTGTGAAATTAAAACATACGTCATAGGATAGTAACAAATAAATTATGGATCACACAGCATGACATACTACTGAAGATGGCATAATATATTATATTCCATATAAGCATTTGGTGCTTATATGACAAGATTTGAATTACCATACGAGCAAGATGTTTGTATGGCGATGACTGAATTATAAGTTGAACTGAGGACTGATTATGGACTTAATAACCTATTACGCTAAACTGCAAGATTTAATAACAAACCCTACACAGGTCTTGAGATGACAAAAATACACACGTCACGTCTCTCTTGTTTTAGTTTCGGCGCGTGGGTATGAGGGGAGCAGGGTATATAAATCATAATGGGTGCGCACAATGTATTTGTATGCGATATATATGATTTATTGGGTGCCTAATACGACCCAATAAAATTTTCGGATCAACCCGTACAAAGGAGGTTATGGCGAAATTTTTAAGAAATTTAGGGTTTTAGCTAAATTTTAGAGAAATTTAGAAGTTCTTAGAAACTGAAAAGTTGAAGAACTCAAGCTAGAATGAAAGTTGAGTTGGTTAATTAAAGAACTTTCAGCTCCGTTTTTTGCTGACGAAGTTTTTTTAGTGGGGGAGATTATAACAACCCGTATTTTCAGAACTAGTTTAAAATTTTAATTTAAGCTATTTTAAGGAGCATGAATATATAAATTGGTTATTTTTACTAAATAAATTTGAGAATAATTTTAAAATTAAATTTTATATTTTATTTGACTTAAACCAAACTCAGCAAAATTATTAAATTGATTTATTACCCTTGTATTTGAAAATTTGATTTTGAAAATCATCGCATAGCCCTTAAAAAGTGAATTTTGCTAGCGAGCTCAGAATTCGACAAGACCAATTTTGTTAGATTCAGAATAATAAGTCGTTGCTAGATTTCAAATTTCACGTGAAACGGAGTTAGTATGTGGCCATGAAAGGAAAGCCTGTTTGGGAAAAAATTGACAGTTAGTTTATAAAGGAACGTTATTGAGATGATCTCAGAATTCGATTTCACTTCTTTTTCGGATTCGTGTCATCGAATTATGATAGAATCCAAAATTTCATAATTTTTAGAGTTAAAGTTTGGGTGTACAAGGAAAAAAGGTACACTAAAATTGTAATTTTGAAGCTTATTTGAGAAATTAAATGGAAGGTCAAACGAACTCGAAATTCGATGAAAATTGATTCATTGGACTAGTTATCACGTGAGTTATTTCGTATTCGAATTTCGTGGCAAACAGAGATCGTTTGCAGTCGGGCAATTCAGAGAGAAACGAGTATATAATCATTTTTCTTCCATTTCTTTCATCACTTTCCTCCTTCCTCTCCTTTCTTCCTCTTTACTTTTAATGACCTCCTCCCTAAAGTTCTTGCAGCCTCCTCCCCAAAGTTCTTGTTGTCGCCGCCCCTCCTCCTGCTGCCACCATCCGCAGCCGCCGCACCTCCCCCCTCCGGCCACCACCTCCTCCTCTCCTCTCTCTTTCTCTAACCCTAAAACCACTTCCCCAAGCCCCAGCGCCTCCTCCCGCCCCATCGCTGCCACCACCACCCCCTACCGCCACCCGCCGCCACTGACCCACCAATCAAGCCTCCCCCTCCGGCCGTGGGACCCACCTTCTCCAAAATCCCCTCTTTTCAAAATTTACCCGTTTGCAAATAAACCCCTCCATTTCTTTGCTTAATACCAGTCGGTTAGAGCATTTCTGACCGATGCCCTATAAATGAAAGTTGTATATCTCATTTTTCTTTATGAAATTGGCATATCAAAATCGAATTTTGGAGTACGAGGCTGCTCGGATAATGGGATTGAAGTTGACTCACCAAGGGAAAACATAGATGATTTCTGGCGAATCTGTACATCTATACTATATTATAATTACTGAGTTAAAAATGGAGCACGCACAAGCTCTCCGCTTATTTGTAACTCAACAGTCACGTATTTTTCCATCATATGCCTCGTATGCCTTCATCCTCTTTTTTGGTTTTCTCTTTTCATTTTTACTCAAGGTATCACGCCTCTTTCCTTCCTCTCTCTCTCAAAACCTACCTACACAAATTTCCTCCAACTATTTATGATAATTAATTGTTTATACCTTATCCAGATCCTTTCCATCAGCTACCGAATCACAATAGCAATTTATATTCCTTCGTCCATTGAGAATAATTAGTCTAATTTTTTGGGCCTTTTCCCTTTGCTTTGAGTCCATCATCAACCCTTGGTGAATGCTTACCATGCAACAAAATGTTTTCTTTCTTCCACTGCATTTCATCTTTTCCGGTCCCAGTTTTCCTTTTTTCTCTGTGGTTTAATCAGAGTTAAATGGAAATTTCTCAGTGTGAGATTTGAAACTTTGGATTCTTTCTATCAGTTAAGAAATCAAAGAAGTCGCTAACCATCGAACTCCTTAACAATTCATATTTACTTCCGCCCTAACCCTTGCTATTTATGGTACCCCTTCTACCCTCTTTAGTATCATATTTTCCACTGTCAAAACTTCGCTGCAGTTGCCTGACTTGGTTTCGAAAGCACTAAATCCATGTAGTTGATCTAATGTTCAGGTTTGTCTCGAAAATTTGTCATGATTTTTTTTAACATTTGCAAGTTTACAGGTTTTAATTAAAACCAGTCACTGGGTTTATTAAATTATTCTCGATATGATGATCAGATAATTGGTTGATCGCATCTCTATGTTTAATTTGTTGCTAACACACACTATTTTTATGTTTGGTCGAAGGGAAAGCAAGTGAGAATAGGTAATTACATCGGCGTCTGCATTTGATTTATATTAGCTTCATTATCATCTCTCTTGGTTCATATTTAAAAGTTCTTCTCACATATCTACATAAATTCTCATGTTATTTTGTGACAACTTGATTGTTCATTATACCATATTTTTCCATTTGTATTGTTCATTCAAATTTCAAGTGCTGATACAATATATACAATGATCATACCAAAAGTAGCTTTTTCTATTTTGTAAACTTAAATGAGGAAGGCAACAAATATTTACAAACAATATTTTTTTCATGGGTTGCCATTTTTAATTGAAGTATTCGGTTGCCATACTAACGAAGTTCTGTGTGATTTTTAAATGTTTTTAGTCATTTTTACTATAGTTTACTTTTGTCATTTTTTAATATTTTGTCATTTGTTCGACTCTCTATCCTGCTACTACTCAATGTCAACGTGTAGTTGTACAAGCACAGTTTTGTTTAACAACAGCAAACAGTTACAACCAAATGATTGGACTTTCTTGTCGTGTTGTACTCTCCCTTGTGGCCTACAGTTACGTATGTATCTGATCAGATTGGATTCAATGTTCCATTACTGCCTCGCGATTATAAATATAAAAGCATTTGGCTAATTTGCCAATTTATAACGGCTTCAAATACACTTAGTTGAATGAGTGAACATATTAATTGATGCAGTTTTCACTTAGCACAAAATGCATTTAAGTTGTTGAATTTAGCTGTTTGCAGTCATCCCACTTGAGTTGTGTTGAATTTAATGCATTAGTTGTTTGCTGCTTAATCTTATTTGTTTTGGCTCAGATATTTCTACAAGATCCTAGCACTACATGTATTTTGGAATTCTTGTATGTGAAATAATTAGAATTTCTGAAAATATATGGCAATACTTAAGAGTTTAGTACCATTGCTGTGTTTAAAAGATATTTTTGCAATTTGCATGCACACTATTTATCCACACTCTACATTTTATAAAGGAGTGAGAAGCAAGGAGTGAGCACTAAATCCCTCTGCAATGGGATGTATAATTGCAACCTATTAACATTATCTTATACGTGAGGTTATACTCGACAGCTTACATATTAACACTAAATAAGTCATTAACATTATCTTATTGCACATTATATAAGTTAACATTCTATGTTGCCATTAGCGGGCTATTAATAGTTGATTAGGATGTCATCTTGACTCAAATTATGTATAGCTCTTTTGGATTACCATTTTGTGCAGGTTCTGCATGCATGGCTTCTTTTGGAGTAAGTCGACATTTATGGAAATTTGATTCTTCTACACTCATTTTCTCGGAAAGTTATTAGGATAGTTAATCCATGTCCCTTAATATTTGCATAACTTAACTATGCTTCTCACTATGTTTTACTACTACTGTTACAAACACTTCGAATTTCTAATAATGACTATTTCTTGATGTTATAAACTGTTATTTGTAGGTGATTTATATTTGTAACGGATACAACAGAATAAACTAAGATGCATGCAACAGGCAGACGTATTTTCATTTAAGTAATAGATATTTCCATATTTTGTGAAGTTTTTGTAATGACATACAGAAAAATAACAAAGACATAGGTGACGTAATTTTCTGTTGACTCCATTTCATGTCTCTTATTATAAATAAAATTAACAAAGAATCATCACGTCTGTGCTAATTGAAATTGATTGTCTTTAAATTAAATACAAGTTCAAGGAAAGCTAATTTTCAAAATAGATCATTCAGATATTTGCTTCAAATAGACTTTACATTGAAGCAGGGTATACATTCAATCTTGATTTGCATATAAGCAAGATGTCTGGCATACTGACTGCATTTGACTATGGCAGTAAATGGAACATGACCGCCCTATAGTTGTGATTCAATTTTTGTGCTTATATGCATATACAGGTGTTCTCATATCCCATTACAGTTGGATTTTTTTTCCAACTTTTTCCAATAATTTTGCTAAATAATCTGCTTCTAAACTGATTTAATTATAATTAGTTTCCGACTACATTTAATTTGTGACCAATTTTACTGTACTTAGAAAAAGTCTTCACATGATCTTTAATTAATTCTAACTAATGTAGGTAGGTTTAACGTAGTTTTCTTATGGAATATTTCTTGAGATCTTATGTTGGAAAACTAGAATTAGCAAGATGAGCATGTACTTGATTTCATGCTAACAGTCATTGCCAAAATTCTTTCTTTGCTCAACTAAGTTGTGTTAGCTGATTTCTTATTTAAACTCTCCTTACGAATGTTTTCTGAGATTGTTGCTTTATAAACTGCAATGAGATTTTTCCAGCTTCAAATGATTTCTATTGATCAACACATAGAAATTAGAAAACTCTTTGTTTGCTTGAGTCATCCTATATAGTATTTGTCTATATTTTTAATTTTAAAATACAGTTATGTCAGCACAATAGAAATGTAAATACTTACATTTGTTTTAACAAGTCGGCGGGGTTAAGGTTCTAGCTTATATTCAAAAGAATATTACTCTTACATGCTTTTGCTCCTTTTTCCCTATTGATTTCACTGTAATTGGCTTAACCCGTAATATCATTTGTATGTTGTTCCTGCATGAAGTTTATATTTTGTGGATCCTTAAGTTTACTTTTGAGATGTTTGGAAAATTTTACATGTGAAATTATAATATCATTAGCATTTTATAAGATTCATATATTTAATTTAAGTGATACAAAATTTCAATGTAGTTTGAGAAATGTTAGAATGCTCTGTTATTGCTTAGTTAGTATATCTAAGTGATATTTGATGCCTCTTTATTTTCATGATATATGCCCGAAATAGATGTTATTTTAAGTGTGCCTATGCGATATTTGTCATATAAAGGTAATTACTCATCCACCGACTTTCTTGATACATACTTTACATGGTCATGTATATGTTATATCATACTTTTAAAATGCTAGAATGATATTTCTTACAATCGACAGGTATAATGAGATCATTTAAATGTAGTTGTTGTTTTCATTTTTTTTTTTTCGATCCTCAGTAATCATTTGTGCGAGAAAATACAAAATGTATAAGGTTGCATTTTTTTTTTTTAATTACGGTTGGAGATTTAAGTTGTGTGACTAAAACATGTTTTGTGGCCAGTTGCATTAATATGGTTGTGAAGTGGCTACCTATATGGTATTAGAAAAACAGAGACGGTTTAATTTTTTAATGTGCCTTGCATACAGTTTGGAATGAGATAAAATTATGGATTGTTTTGTGTTTCTGCTTATTTATCTTTTCTCATGCAATTTTTTTTTCTTATATGCACTTGAGTGGCATATAGATAATTTTATATATGTTATGGTGCTCTGCATCTAAATCGATTGATTAGTGCTAATATGATAATTTTCCCATGCTTTAGGAACTACCATGTTCTTCTGATGGGTATTTTCCACTTTCATGAGCTTTAATTTAAAACCATTAGCAAAAACTTTCTTTATAGGAGGAATGTTCCATGTTTTACAAACTTTTCATGACTTGGCTTTCATGTTATTGACTATCGATTAGGGATTTTTAGGTCTTAACAAACCAATAAAACATTAGACGATTCCATGTGCATAAAATTGACATAAAGTTCTACGAAATGGATTAAATGGTATCCTCTATATCTAAATGATTTTCTATAAATAAATTAAGACTATAAAAATATAGCTATAAATCATATGCCAAGCATGGGTTGTTTATGCTGTTATTTTTTTAATTAACATCACATTTCTTCAGCTTAGAACTCCTTATATGTTTGTGCTGTTATTTTATGCATAATAGATTAATGCTATACATTATATTAGTTTCTTATAATTTATGATAGATCGTAACTTAATTTAAGTTAATAGGTCCTAAAATATTATAATTGAAATATGATACATTTTTTTGAAATATTTCGTTGTATATTAAGTTGTTTTAGATTATACTTTTCCTACCAGTTTCCAAAGTTATATATATGTATGTATGTATATACATAAACCCATTCACAACCGAAACATAATGATCACCTAGAGTTTAAATTAAACTGTGACAAACTAATGAATGTAAGCCACATTATGGTATCTATATTGTGAGAAGCTGGTAACGAGCTAAAATGTGAAAAACTATTATTAATTTAAATGCAAAAGATAAAGGTTGATATTTACGCAAAGCAATTCCCTGTTAGGCACATACTGTAGGTAAATACATAATGTTTTTTAATCCTCTATTTTGGGCATCACTTTTTTTATTGATCCCTGAATTAAAATTGTGGATATCGCATAATTATTATGGAACTTCATGGTTCATTTAGTGTTTATCACTTTTGTCATTCTTAATATGTTACATATTTAAAAATAACATAGTCTCTTACCTGTTTAATACACTGGCATCATAATCTGCCAATTCCATATTAAAGTATGCCCATACCATCAACAAACAAAAAAATGACACTGCAAATAAACATCCATATACTTTGAATTTTAATCTTCAGAAATTATTGTTTATTCTGTGTTTTCTGATCTATATTATATCATGTAAATTTTTAGGCAGAAGCCCTGATGGACACTACTTTATCTAGATAAGAATGTTAACTGCAGCTGGACAAACTGCCTACAGCTTTTGAGCTTTGCTAGCAATGCTATTTTGATTTGGTTATACTATGTACGGTACTATTTTTTTCCAACTCTACCGCCTTTTGTTTTTAGTGCTAGGCCATATATGGGCACTGAAAACTCATGACATTAAGCGACTTAATCCAATAATAGTCAAAGGTGTTGAAAATTTTCTTATCTTAAACTTTGATTTAATCAACATCAACTTTTTTTTATTGCGGTAAACAAACGTGTACAAACACATGAACCAATTTGTTGTTATTGAATATGTTATTAGCTTTTATGATTAGACCTACTATTTTATTGAGGTGACCAAAAAAGCAAACAAAATATCCGATGTTTAACGTATTCACATGTGTAGAGCCTGAAACTCTTTTGGATCAGCCGATTTTTATAATAAATTTTCTTGGGAATTCCAGAAACCACACTTTAGACCATTCGTAATAATCACGTTACTAATTACCAATGTGCATGGGTTTAACCATAGCTGCATGAACCAGAGACTATTATTTTATTTTCAAACTTTTACGTGAATTGTTTTTCAGGCTAACTTCAAATATTTTCCCTTAGTATTAAATTTTATTCTTAGCACGGCTTAAAATATTATGTTAGCATGTAAATTTAGTTGTATGAATGAAAACCCAAAATGTAATTTAACAATACAACTATTTTCATGCAATCTTGATCTTGCAAGGTGATTATTATCGACTTAGAGCATCGTTTCGAGTATCACTGCAACTCTCAATGGAACTTCATTATTTTATTTCTCATTCGTGTGCGACGCACGGGTGCCTAATAATCCACACTTTTTGGGAAAATCGCTTGGTACAATTTGTGTTTAGGAATATAAAAGTCACACTTCCTTATTTTTTTTCCTGGCTGATAGCACAAAATATAAAAGCAATTAGCATTCAGCCCCCTGACTTCTCACAAACCTAAGTGGTAAACAATAGGACATAAAAATGTAGTGCATAAAGACATAGGTAATGTATTTTTCTGTTGTCTCCATTTCATATGTCTTTTATTATAAATAAAATTAACAAAGATGTCTATGCTAATTGAAATTGATTGTCTTTAAATTAAATACAAGTTCAAGGAAAGCTATTTTTCAAAATAGATCAGTCACATAGTTGCTTCAAATGGACTTTACATTGAAGCTGGGGTATATATTCAATCTTAATATGCACATAAGCAAGATGTCTAGCATATTGACTGCATTTGACTATGATAGTAAATGAAATATGACCGCCCTAGAGGTTGTGATTCAATTTTTGTGCTTATACGCATATGTAGGTGTACAAGAAAATTAAACTTACTGTTTTTTATATAGTTCCTAATTTTAGGCTTGAAAGAGGCACAAAAATAGTAATAAACATTGAAAACCGAATATTAGAAATGTATCAGATATAGGGCTGCAAATTAATGATGCCAACAGTGCTATATAAAAAAAGCAGGTTCAAAACATGATAATACCTTAAGAAGAATGTATGCGCCACTAATTATATCCTCTAAAAGTGTGTTCCTCAACCTCAAACAAAGTCGTCTTTCCATTTATTTTAAATACTGACCAGTAACTCTTCTAAATTTATGGTATTTTGTACATTATTTTTATTTTATATGTTTGGTTTGCATTTATTTTATTTCTTTTTTGATGGCATGATAAACTTCTATCATGTAAAAACCAATCAACCACTTGTGTAACTACGGAAAAAAATTGCTATCAAATCAATAAAACAAATAAAAATATTGTTTCAACTTATAATGTCGATTTAAAATTTATTTCTTATACAATAACTTCATACATTATTGAAATATTGTATTATTGGTTATTCTGAATTTGTATGGTAGAAATTATGTGTTTGAGAAAAAATCCTACAAATCTAATCTACATTAGAATCTTTAATGTACAGGGTAATTATTATACAATCACTCATTTAATATTTTTTTGGATTTAAATCACAGTTCACATACCTTAAGTATATTGTTACATGATAGAAATAAGATACCTTGCCCCATTTACCACTCATGTTCCTCTCTTTTCTGCATAAGTATGAATTTAATCTTTGCTGTCCTTTTCTACCTCACTCCTTTTGATTTCCAACTGTATATAGTTCACTAAAATTAAAGACAGACACGCACATTTATATATGTCATCATTAAATTTGTGATGTTCATGGCTTTCCGACGGATGATACTTCAGTCGGCGGGGCAGTGGTAGAACACTTACTTTGCATCAACAAATTTGTGGATTGTTATTTCTTAGGGTGATTTTGCATATAGAACATGCATTTATTTTTTTTAATTGCATTTCATTCTAATGCAAATACATATTAGCGAGTTAAAGACGTTGGTAGAACATTTGACCATTTTGAATGGAATTTGCTCTGATGCTTAGAGTATTCATGGAACTAGCTGGAATTACTTGTACCATTTGAACTAAGCCTATTTAATTGTTTTTTAGGGTGATTTTGCATATAGAACATGCATTAAATTTTTAATTGCATTTCATTTTAATGCAAATACATATTAGTGAGTTAAAGAAGTTGGTAGAACATTTGACCATTTTGAACGGAGTTTGCTCTGACGCTTAGAGAAGTCATGGAACTTGCTGGGATTAATTGTACTGTTTGAACTAAGCCTATTTAATTGTTTTTAATGATTGGGTACTACAGTTTGTATTTACAATAAATTAGTACATAGTTCAATTTTCTTCCAAAGAATTAAGAATGGAGTTATTGTTTTTATTTACTTCTTATCTATTGTTAATCATGCATTATTCTTAAGACATGTTAATGAAGTTATTCACGTCATTACAAATAATCATATTGATAGTCTACTATTTTGCTATATTGAGCTTGGGCTTGAGTGATATTTTTAAACAAAAAATAGCATAATGATGATCATACCTGGTAGTTCTTTTCTATGACTAAATCCATATTACAATTGATTCGAAGAAAACAAACATATTCCTAATGATTTTATATGTCAAAATGAATAAGAAGCAAGAATATTCTTATATAACATGAATGCTATTTTTTGGGAAAAACAATAACCCAAGTAACATAAAAATATTCATATAACTTGATATCCTACCTACTTAATTTCTTTTTGTTCTTTCCATTTTGGATTAAAATTGATGTTTTCAACTGACATAGAAGTAACCCCAACATACAATTGTTTGATTGCAAAACCTGCAGCACTTTGATTAAATAGATTTGTCGGTAAGAAGGTTAATCATGTTTCTTAATTTACATGACCAGTTCCCTCTATATAACAACTAGCCTTTTAAATAAGTGAAATTTTGGGTATGGTTATTCCACCTGTGCAATGCAAATAGCAATTCAGAGCCGCACAATATGTGCATTGTACTTATGCCAACTGAATATAATTATTGTTTTCTTATAATAAACTGTGGAAGCCAACCGAACTTACTCAAGATTTCATAAACTTATGCTTTTTTTGCACATTGATGATCTACTTTTTGGTTATGCATTATGATGCCATATGTAATTGGTTATATGTGTACTTATAAAGCTAATATAATATTTGATGCATAATAACTTGACATCCATGTTATTACCTTGCTTTTGGAATTGGAAAGGTCTTTTTTTTGTTCTGTTCTACATACTCTTTTCTTCTTTTTTATTATTGTGCGTTTTTTGCTATAATATTCAAGGGCGCAAAAAAATAAATTACCTTTATAACTTGGTGAATTTTCTAATTTGATCCACAGAGGAAAAAATTAGTTATGTGGTGCATATTAAATCATCAATGCCGTTACAATGATTTACCAAATGGATTTTATTCAAGGCTTAAAAATTTCAGGTCAAGGCAACTATTTTTAAACTAGGCTTGAAACTATCATGGTTTTATTGCTTCTATGTTGTGTTCGAAAAGTTCTATGTATGTACATGCATATGTGCCTTTGTATTTTTTTTAAATTTGATATTTATTACCCGAAGTTTTGTTATTAATCAGATGTGAGTTTCATAGGGTAATTTTAATTTATCTGTTGTGCTAACATAAGACAACAAATATTTACTGCCTTTGTACATACATGGACTATCTTATTTTATACTATATATTATTAGATCATGTATATGCATATTCTAGCTTATTTACACAAAGGAAAATGTGAAGCTAACCAAATAAGAAAAAGGAATTTACTTGGAAATTTTATCAACATTCTTTTGATATGATTTCTATGTAATATAGTCATCTTATTATAGTGTAATCTTAATCTATTCCCATGCTAAATCCCTTTTACTATTTACAATAGTTATCCTTTATAACCGCTCCATTAATATATAATAATTTTAAGTCATTTGATATCCTTATTTCAAGTACTCATATATGATAGATGTTATTAGCTTTACATGTGTAAGTTCAATTACATGTATCATGTTTACCTCCATGTTGTTTGTCTGCAGATGTAAGTTTGAATTTGTTTAATGTAAATATTGTTCTTTTATTAATACATGTCTATATGTTTTTAAAATTTGTGATATGAAATATGTCATCCATACGATAGTTTTAAGACCAAAAATTTATTTTAAACTCCTCTGTGGTTCTGCAAGTGACCATTAGCTATCAGTTTTGAATAAATTTTAACTAGGATGTGAAGGGTATTACTTATGGATTTCTATGCATCCCAAACAAAGACGGTATGTGTTAGCCCCTTATTAGTTAAAAGAGATATAATTGGTATTAGTTTCATAATTTTTGGGTCTAATTTTATGCAATGTTGGCTTATTTAATTTAGCACATAGTAGTCAGTAGAAGAAGTTGCAGATACTACTTTTAAAAGGAGAAGCACATGGAATATTACAAGAAAGAATTTGCAAAAATATTCAGCTCGTGATTCCATGGTATATGTCCTTTAATTATTATTTGCGCTTATTACATACCACTATTTTTTTAATTTGTATTGTCATGATTCTAGGGCAGCAGTACTACCGCTATGATACATATTTGACACATGATTCTTGGAGCTTCAGTTTGGAACAACTATGTTGACTATGTATCTGTCATGCTACATGGATTTTGCAAGCATAT
The DNA here is from genome assembly GCA_030737875.1 of Allium sativum. Taxonomy (NCBI): domain Eukaryota; kingdom Viridiplantae; phylum Streptophyta; class Magnoliopsida; order Asparagales; family Amaryllidaceae; genus Allium; species Allium sativum. Next base: position 516,420,222 of record CM060912.1, read on the forward strand.
GTCATGTCGTAATTTGCAAGATTTTGTCTCCTATTTAAAAGTCTGGACGTAGCTCATCTGTTGTAATGCATGTCATGTTCGTGTTCTTTGCTGCTGTCTGTTATTCGCCAAATAAAGCATTACATCTACATGTATATCCGTCCGTTGTTGTTAATGTATTGAACTTTAAATTGCTATGTTATTTAAATCTTTGCTGAACGCATATCTATGCATTATTAGTATCAGTCGTATTTCTATATTTTTACTGCTACTTCAATGTTGTTATAAACATTATTATTTCTCTTTACAATGGATTTTCGTTCAATGTTAAAAACGTTAATCTTTGCAATGTAGATTTTTGTTGCCTCAGCGTCGTTTTTCTCTTACTTATTAACTGCACTACACTGTGTTTTATATAGATTTTCATTTGTCATCCCTATAATGAATTACGGTTGTTTTATATAGGCTACAGTGGCGTAGGATAATATAATGCTATTTAAAAATACATGTCCTGATTAGTGCATGAAGGCATTTCCATTAAACTTCAAAGTTATTGCATAGAGCGTTCATAAGGAACAGATTTAACACGTAACAGGATTCTACAAAATGATTAGTTTATCATATTCATGATTTTCAATCTTATAGTCATTGATTTCTATAAACTTTTGTACCCACAAGCTTTTATTTCACTTGGCGTGATATTACTTTTATATTGCCTTTACCCGGGGAAAACAGTGCTTATCATTTTCTTATATTACAATATGTTTTTGGTACACAAATACCATGATAGGTTGTAGGGTGTCAGACACATTGAATCACAAAATTTAATCCAACTAATAATGATAATAATTGCATTGTTTTTTATATAAGGTGAAATTATTCAAATAACATATGCATGTTTACATCATTACTCCTAATCGTAATCTTATTTTTAACAATATGACAAGTTGAAACAAACAATTATGTTTTCACTTTATCCATTGTTCAATCAAATTCCACTATTATAATTTATAAACACATGTTCACTCTGAACTATTTCTCTTATTGTCGTGATTTTCAACTGCATGGAAATATAAATAATATAAGCCATTGTGATGTGTTCCAACAAAATACGAATAATAAAATACCCTTATTTTATAAGTTTAACCTGTTAATTCCCTACGTAGTTGCATTATTTCCCTACATAGTTGCATTTTTGCATGCTGAACCATGATCGTTGCTTATTATATGTTAGAGAACCCCGAATTATCACAAAATTAATTGGCAATGTGAAGGGTGAACTCATTATAGTTATACAGGATTCATTTTACAAATTCCCCAATGTGGGACTTGTCTCAACACGCCCCCGCACGTGTGGCATATCATGAGCCTAACACATGGACCTTTTATATTGGGTGACGTGGATAAGTGTGACATTGTGCGCACGAATTATACCCGCTCTGATACCATGTTAGAGAACCCCGAATTATCACAAAACCAATTGGCAATGTGAAGGGTGAACTCATTATAGTTATACAGGATTCATTTTACAAATTCCCCAATGTGGGACTTGTCTCAACATTATATTAAGAGCTATTTTTTGTAAACTATCATTTAACTATTGTTGCCTTCATATAAATATACATGTTATTTCACCAAACCGTGTGCGAAACACGGGTTCGCACTTGTTTTTGGAAGAAAGTGCACTAGGCAAAAGTTGTTCGGAATGACATTTCCATGTTGATGACCGAGTTTGGTGAAAATTGGAAGTGATATGCAAATGGTAGAGCCAAAATGATGAATTCGAGTTACGTAGAGTGAAAACGGCGAGAGCGCGACGAGAAAATCTACATGACAAGTGTCAAGACGATTGGTTTAGCTTGGGTGAGAACATTTCTAATTGTTTTGGTATAGTTAGAATAATCATGATAGATTTTATATATATATATATATATATATATATATATATATATATATATATATATAGCATATGATAAATAGTTGAGTTAACAAAATGTTAAAATGATTTGTTTTATGGTTAAGTCACTTAGAAAATAAAAGTGATTAAAGAAAAGTGAGAAATCTAAACTCATTTGAAATTTAGTTGCATATAATACCCCTTTTGGAGTTCAATACATGAACTATTCACAAATAATTTGCATTAGAAGCGTTGTGTGAATATGTGACACTCGCATTTCATACTTCGTGGATGGACACTTGTGGCGCCGTAGATGACATTGGATGATTGGTTATGTTGTGATATGGATGAGAATTAAAAATAATTAATTTATTGACAAAAATGTCATGTTATTTGTAGTAGTAAAATTGGAGTAAAAATACATTTACAAGTTGAATGGCTTGTTTATGTTCACCTATTTAAATAAAATCAATGTGATGAAATAAATGATTCATTAAGTAATTGTTGTTTGTTGAAACCCCCACACAGGTCTTGAGATGATATTTGACTAGGGATGGCAATGGGGCGGGGCGGGCGCGGGTAGTACCACCCCATCACCCGCCCCGTTGGGTGAATTTTTGACCCGTGCCCGCCCCATACCCGCACGGGTATCCATTAAACGGGTTTTAAATGGGTTGCGGGTAATGGCGGGTATTCGTGGGTATCCATTATATTTATTCAATTTATTTTTTAGCCATTTATTGAAATTATTTAAAAGTACATTTGGTAAAAAAAACAAATTAGACCAATTCTTAAATGCTAACCTCAAAATACCAATACATATTTAAACCAATATCCAAAAAAGAAGAGACAACAACAGTAGTATCCATCAAAATATCAACAACCAGTTATAAACTATTGAGTAAAAGCATGCACACAAATACTGAACAGCCAACAACAATATTTTTTGTATTGACTATTGATAATAAATCACATTCAATACGGGTACGGGTACCCGCGGACATGGATATCTTACTATCCGTACCCGCCCCATTAATTGACGGATATTAAAAATACCCGTTTATTTTACCTATGGATACCCATTTAACTATCCGTTTTATACCCATGACGGATTTTACCCGCGGATAACCGCGGGTACGGATTTTTTTGCCATCCCTATATTTGACTCACACATCTCCCTTGTGTGAAATTGCGGTTAATCGGTTGATTGACGGATTTATGTGAGCGTCAATTATTTGATTGAAGCCCATATGAAAATAAAATGCACATTGGATGTCATTTTGGATGTTGATAGTTGTTTGCAACTATTGCTGGTTGCATATGATGAATATAATCTATATAAATTTATTTATATGGATATCGGTTGAAATTTTATTCCATTCTGGAATAAGTATGAATATTTTTATAAAGTAATATTCAATGAAGATTAGAAGTTTTTTTTATTGTCCGATTTTGGATGGACATAAAAATAAATAAAATAGGAAGTCGCGTTAAGTATGTAAACGCTATTTTAACCCGATAGGATTTTTGTATCGATTTTATTCATTTTTATAATGAATATTGAGAAGACTGAATTTCAAAATATGACATTTTAAAAAGATTATTATTTTGAGATCATTATAAAATGGGATGCACAATTTTAATTAAAAATTGAAATGGAAATTGGAATCGTTTTTAAACGAATTTATAAACATTTTATAAAATACGTTTTTGAATGGGAACCGACAAAATATGTTCTATATATTTAAATGGTTTGAATAAAACGTATTGCACATTGACCGTTCGCGAATTTCAACCATTGACTTGAAGTGGACGTAACCCGAGATCCAACTGTCGGTTTCTCCTAAATCTGAAACTAATGGGTTCGTATTGAAAAGATATTTCCAAAGAATATATGAGATTTAAAGTTAAAGGTTAGATTTTAAAATATGTCCAAATCAGTTTTGGAAAAGGTCGCTATGAATGCAGTTCGGTGGCCGATATTGGAAACCGACTGTAAGGGCCTTGATAAAATTATTAAATATATGAATAAATTATGTAAAATCATAATAAATGATTTGGAAAGATTTTAGATGAAATATTCCATATTTGAAAAGATAAAAGATATTTTTATCAGAATGAACTAACTAGAATAACAATCCAATGATTTTTAGAAATAATAAATTGGATATGTGAACGGTTTTGTCATAACTATAAGTTTCCCACATATAAACTGGAATTAAATGGAAAATATAATTTTTGGGTTTGTCGTGAATGGGATTTTCATTAATACAGTTCTTGAACCGATTTGTGAATAAAATGAACTTTTTGATTAAGATTTAGAGAAGTTTTCCAGTTTATTTAATTAAATTGGAATTGAATGGAATTCGATTCATAATAATCGAAATGAGCTTCTGTGATGAAGACCTTTACTATTTATGTAATTTAAAAAGGCTTCTCCGCTATTCCACCTATAGTATTAATCTGATATGGAAATTTATATCGATTATAAATGGTTCAGATTTCCGTGAAGATTCCATATAAAATGGAAGATGATTTTGGGTTTATTATGAACGGTGTTTTTATATAACATTTGTTCTTTAACCCAAATAAAGACAAGATTAATTTCCAAGGGTTGAACAATCATTAAGTAATGATTTTTGAAGATTAAAACTAAGTTGTAGTTTTAATGAATTTTAATTAGATTGAAAGTTAAATGGTAATTAAATTTAGCAGAAATGAGAAGTATTCGAGATGGAGTATCGCCCGTTTTACTCCATGCGATAGTTAAATCTTTAATTAGATTTAACCGTGAAATGGTAATTAAATTTACCAATAACGATAGGTGTTAGATATGGAGTACTACCAGTTTTGCTTCATGGGATGAATATGTTGGGAATAAAATAATAAAATGAATAATAACTTTGGTAAGGCTAAATAATCCCGACTAGTTTTATAAACCTTAATTCAGTTAAGGATTGTTAAAAGATAATACCACATCTTTTGCATTGGTTTTTAAAGAAAGGTTTAAATAAGAGGTTTAAATGAATTAAATCTTTGATATGATTAATGAAAACCTTCCCCAGAGTTATGAATATTTGAATAAAAGAATATTCGAGTTTGGAATGAGGCGTATGATGTATTTATATATCACTTGATTATAAGATGTGCAGGTTATTCGGAAAGATCGGGTTTAACTCATTCTGAATAACTGTTACGACGATTAAAGGTCGAAGATATTGAAGACGGTGCAAGACTGACAATATTCACATCGAATGGATTGCTACTGATGCCCTTGATTGGAGTTGTTGCCTTGAAAGGGTTATAGTGGTAGTTGTCTGGACGTACTTGTTGATTAATCGGATATGTGAGGGCCTCTCTTATGTATTGGACATATAGGACGAGGAATAAGGTGCCTCCGGTTTCGTTCAGACCCAGAACGGACTTGTAAATGGATTATGTCTGACATTGTATTGTGTGTTATATCTATTGATCTCTGTTAAATATATATTTGTTTAGTGGCAGAGAAATTATTCTCTTGCTTAACACCCTTCTCTGAGACGTACGAGCTTGGAGATTATATATTGGCAGAAATCAATGGTATGGTATGGATTGACAATGTGGCATGCTAAGATGTAAATGATCAAGGATTTTGTTAAAAAGCAGGGTCTTATGGATGATGATCAAAGCACGATTTTAGGTAGCACAACTTTGTGTATAGCGTTAATTTGTGAGCCCCACACCCCGGTATAAGTCAAAAACGGGATGAGGGCGATATGGAGTGCATGCTTTTCTTTCTAGCTAAGAGTGGTGTCATGGTATGGAGCCCAGACATTTTTACTTATGTGGATGATGGATTGCGGGGCGCCTCGGATGTAAAGTCGACTAAAAGGCTCAAGTGATAAGCCCTATAGGATTGGGAAACATATTGTTCAAGAATAACTAATCCACAAACGTTAGGTGTGGAACGACCCTGCTGCTAACCAAGGGTGATCCTGGACATCTTACTAGAGGTGATCTGAAACTGGCGAGGAAGATCCATTGCCTCGACTCATAGATGGAAATCTAATTTCCAATACGCGAATTTTCGATTTTAGTTGGAAGCCTACATGGCGACATAGTAGGATGGGGTATTATGTCGTCTGTGATTGATACATTTATATTCGAAGTTGTTTACTGCACTATGCACGTATAGTAATATCAAAATGATTTGTTTTAAACGTATGAAGCATGACTATTATAAGGTAAGAATCTATCCTCTGGCTTGCATTACATTGCGTGATGGGACCTGAGTCTTATAATAGCTTCATTTTTCAAAAAGCATTATGTTGTTTTGTTTTAAACTGATATTCATGTGAAGTAAACCCCTTCCGTGTCATACGGCGTAGCCCCATGATTTTTCCCAACTTTTAAAGTAAAGATTTAATTACTGTTTTAAGTTCTCACACCAGTCTCATGACTAACCTGGAGTTTATTGTTTTCGCTTAAAATTTGGGTGCCCATATTTTCCACACGGACAGTCAGTAATTTTGGTTTTGCAGATTTCTATTTAACAGGATCTTGGTTTACAGCTGGAACTATATTCGGAAAGCTTTGTATCCATATATTTCTTTCAGTTGTGTTAGTTGATGTATTTCCTCTGTGCATTGTATTTATACATTTTTATTTCCGTTGCTATGTAATTTATTCTCTGATATTGTATTTCCGCTGTGTATATTATTTATTCGTACTCTGATATTCTTGTACTCTGATGTAAATTGTTGTAAAAGCAATGAAAAGTTTTGTTGTTCTGCATTTCGATGCATCATGTTCTCACATAATCCGAGTTTTCTGTCTCTTCGGAGGGGATTTCGGGGCATGTCAATTAGAAGTTAAAGATAACTAGTATTTACCCGATTAAATACTTAAAAAGAAATAAGAAAATATCACTTCTTAATTTATATATTACATATTGATCAAAATTAATAAAAACAAATTATCAAATACATAGTAAATATTAATTATTAATTCTTTAGTATTTATACTAAATAATAAATATTAATTATTACTATAAATAATTTAGTATTTATTATTATTATTTATTTATTATAAATTATTAGTTATTATTTATAGTCGTAAAATATCAAATATTTTTAAATATAATCATTAATTATTAGTTATTAATAAATAATATTATATTATTTATGATTAGTAATTAGTAAAGTAATATTATAGTTAGTAACTAATAACATATGATTAACACTACAAGAAAACACTGATTTTGCGTCGAAAATTTAGAAGCGGGAATTTCCGCCGCTAATTAGCGACGGATTTCAATACGATCTGCAAGGGATAGTTTTTTTCTTTTATTTATCACCGCCGTCTTCTGTCATCCCTCGTTAAACCATTGCAAATTGCATCAAATCACCAACGGAAAATTTTTGTCGCTATTTTCCGCTGCAAATCTAGGCAGAATACCGATGAATATTTTTAGAAGATATTTTGCAGCAGAATTCCGACAGATTTGCAAGAGATGTTTATATATTTTTTAAGATATAGAGAGAGGGCAATCACATCCTCACACCACTGTTAATTTGAGCCATTGAGATCGAACTATCCAACGGTTGTAATTGGTCATCCGCGTGCATTGAAGACCATCCAATTGAAAAAACAACAAATACAAGGATTGTAAAACGTGAAATTTTAATTCACCCTACAGATCGAATCATGCCTTTCCCTTTTCTCCTTCTTCGTCAACTTAAACCAAGATCAAAAAGTTTTCCCCGAATTTTAATTTTCCACTCCCTATTCTACAGCCCAAACCCTTAATTTCTTCATACCCATCGTCTTCTCCTCTTTCGCCTTTTATGCCATCAGAAATTGCAGCTTCGACAACCTCTACGTTCACGCATTCCTTCCCATCGAAATTCCGCATTCGATTCCAAGTTTGCTCACATGCGATTTTCTACGGATTTCATTCCAAAAGAAAAGGTTATTTTTTTCTAATTATTCCAATTTTGTATCTGATTTGAGATGAATTTTATCGCTTTGTTTTTGCTTTTTTCCCACTTGTATCTAATTAGGTTTCATTCGGTTATGAGGCTTGATAGTTTTATTAAATCAGACTTGGCACTTGTTCCATATTAATGTCCTTTACCTATCTTTTTGTTTCCTTATTAGTCTTGAAGCTATTTCTTCATTGGATTTGGGGCTCCTTCCGGAGTCCTGATTAAAGTTATGTAAATGGACTGTTTATGTGCCATAGTTTGGCTTATCTCTTTAATCCTGGTTGAAGTTGTAGAGTTAGGACTATTTGTCTACTTGTAACCAACAAGCTTTTGATTGTGTCAGTTACTATTTCTCTTCTACGGTAAATTTAGTACTCTTTCAAAAATTTTGAATTAAATTGTGTACATTAATGATAGGCCTTTTGTTTTACATCATGTTGAAAGACTCTTATCAAATCTTGAATACATAGATTATTGCAGCTCAGATATATACAGATTCCGATGATAATCTACTTTTATTAGCATTTTAGCCATTATGTGCTTGTATTTGTTTTGATATTATTCATGACTATAGTTCATTTTTGCATCTTACTAGTCCACAAATAAGCTAAAACATTTTACTGTCATATGTTGGGTAGTTTCAGGCTATCTGCTTATTTGGTATAAAATTTGTATAATTTGGCTTCATATGGATTTAATAATATGAACAAATGAATATCTCATGTAGTACCCAACGTAGTCGTTGATTGTTTGATTTCTGTTTTTTTATTTGTTGGATTAGGCAATCAACATGCCCTAGAGTTTGGAAGATTGAATCTTGTCTAAAAGATGGCATTCTTGTAGAAGCAACAAGGTAATTTAAATCTTAATCTACAATCAATTTACCAAAGCATATTTTTTTTTGAGTGTCCATTTACTATGTAATATTGCATATATGTACATAATATACTGGTAATCAATGAACTCCCAAATGGTTAAATTACCAATCAATGGGAATCCATGCACAATAAGTAGAGTTGAATTATTTTCTTAAGATTTTCTGATTATTTTACTATTTAAAAAACTTTGCATTATCACAAAACAATTCCTTACATTAAACTTTCTTGAGAAACAAACTAGTTTTGTGAACATTTTTTTCGAACTGCTATAATACAATTTTCTAAAATTTATAAACCAAAACAAATATATTCCTTAAGACTATACACTCCGAGGAAAGTATCTTAAAACGTTTGAACTTCTCTTAGGAACAAAACTGAAGAAAAAAAAAGATTGAAATTATCTAAATTTTTCTGGAAAAATCAAATGCATTGAAATTTAGTTGGACTTCAATCATCTAATTATTATAATCATGTTTAACTTGTTGCTACTTTAGTACTGATTATCAAAACTTATGTGGATATTCCAAAAAACAATTGGGTCTCAAAAAGTGTGAGGAGTGACTTGAGGGGCCTGCTAAGCAGTATGGCTAGTAAGATAGGAGAGGTTGATAAAAATAAAGAATCTTAGACAGTAGCTAAAAAGGATTGTACACATGTGGGCTTGAGGTGAGTGTGGATTATGTGTAGGTTTAATACATGGTTAGATGATAATGAATGCTCACTTTTTCCAAGTTATGCTAGGAATCCATCTCTCTTCCATTTACTCCGCCGTCGCTTAACTCTTATATTTTGTAAGTGATATTGAAAACCCGAAATACAAAACATAATTTAAACCGAACACCACCTCAGTGATTGGAGGATAGGAATGGTTGGGAATGTGTCATTTGGATATGTTTTGGATGACGGATACTAGTGTAATGCTGCTAATTTATTATAAACTGGTTATGCAATGACCTACTTTGACAATGTGAACATCTTACATGTAGTGCTACAAATAATACACATGTATCATCAGTGCCACTTAATTGTAAATAAGCCTTTTGTTGCCTATCATATTTTTTTTTGTTGTCTGCCAGTATCGTATTAATGGTGCTTGATGGTCAACAATGTTGTTGGATTATGTGCACGAAGATGACTGTTGCTGATAAAAATACTCTGTCTCGAGTAACATATATTATTTTAACTTATATTAATTATACAACACTTTAACAGATTCTCCACGGGATTCTATTCAGTTCATTGAATGGTCACCAAGATCATGTTCTCGAGCACTACTAATTACAAATTTTCATGGAAGAATAACTATATGGACTCAGCCTTCTCAAGTAAAATATTACCCTAGTACATATATTATTCACGGTGATGATTATTGTTGTTGTTACTGCTGCTCAAATTACTACCACCACTACTCTTCATATTCTGGCAGCACGCGCTCAAACACCCCCCCCCCCCACACACACACACACACACACACACTCTCATACGTGCGTGTGTGTGTATCTTTCATTTATCATTAGAAAATTCTGTTCTGGTGAAACTCGCATGGGTTGTTTTTATTTTTTATATTTATGATTGTTTATAGCGATTTTATCCTACTATATTTTCTGCTACAAACTATTTTAGTTATGCTTTATAGTTTTTGCTCTTTCAAGTCATTCAACTTTCCATGACAATTTATTGTTACTTACATTCCTGTAAATGACTTTACACAGGGTCCTATAAATCTTGTACGGGATGGAAGCTCTTGGCAATGCGAACATGAATGGTGCCAGGATCTCGTAGTGGTGACAAAATGGCTGTCAGGAATGAATCCAGTATGTCATCTTTCAATTTGATTTGATTCTTCTGTTTTCAATGTTCTTCTTTGCTTCTAACATGAATTCTTCTAGTTGGCCATTGTTGACATACTTTTAAATGCCTCATACTTCTCTCCACTGTCTTTACATTGTGGTAATCGAATATCTATTCCAAGTCAAATTGTCATCCATACTGTTCTCCCCTTTCTCCGTTGTGTACTCTAGCTCGTTTTTTTTATTACAAATTGCAGATACAGCAACCTCGGGTTCATTCCCCACGAGGAACATTATAACTCTTCATGAGTGATGATATACATTATCAAGTTCACTAGTAGATCTATTTCTAGGACGTTATTGTTGTGCAAATTGAGCATATGCGGAAGAACAATAAGCAGGATCTAGATTTGCCAATTGAACATCAATCCAATCTGATACCAATCTGTTATGCAAAAATTGCGCCTATGCGGAAGAACAATAAGCAAGATCTAGATTTGCCAATTGAACATCAATCTAATCTGATAACAATTATTCTATTACACCAACAAAATAGTAAATAACTATAACAGAGAAACAAAGAGACACAATATTTGTACTGGTTCCACTATCCTCGAGATAGTGTATGTCCAGTCCAACAAAGAGAGATTTTATTCCATATGAGAGAATTACAAGAGATTACAAAATATGAGTTTACATATCCAAACCTCAATCAGGTTTAACAAGAAGAGACACCATTGAGGATCACTAGCTCCAAGCCAGGATGAGTTTATACTAAAGTCTACCCCTCAATATATAGCCAGTGCAAATCTATGTGAGTCATCAATTAAATTACCAACATATGGTAATAATATAATGGAGGTAAATTACCATAGCAACAATTGTGCAAACATGGGAAGTAAATCAATATGTTTCTTTAGCATAGATGGAAGAAATTAATCCCTTCATTTATTTCTCTTCCATCTCATCAAATGCAATCAATGCATTCCCATTATAAAAATATTTACTTTCCATTCTTTGCAAATTTGCTCCAATCAATTTATGATTTTGCATCACCAAATTTAACACTCCACCTTGATGCAAAATCACATATCTGCAACACCCCATCTCCAATCAAATTCTCTTCACAACATAAAACTCTTCAACAGAACCCCACCTTCAATCAAAATCTCACAACGAGATACACCAAAAAATGAATATTTACCAAATGGGTTCCAGCAAAACCACCCCCCATCACACCATAGTTAACGAGCTCAGACTACGTCCCCGCCCGCCAACAAAATGTTGCAAATATCCAAAATAAAAAAGAAGGCAGACACCAAAGTAATCTCAACACTGCCAAAGCCAAAATTTAATTCTCTCAATTAAAACCAACCTCGATTTCAGGGCAACGAGATACACCCAGTCGATTTGAAAGGACTACGACCACACCTCAATTACAAGCACAACCCACCGCCTGCAAAAGACGCATCTACCACCATGAGCTGCACCACACATAAACCAACGGTCTAAAAATGCTTGCAATAACATTGACACCCGTCTAACACTTGACCAGAGCTCCTTCCTCGATCATCCCGGATCCCTCGAGCATCATCAACGTGAAGACCCCTGTCTAAACCACAATGATCTCTGTCTCGACACCCGTCTATCACTTGATCTGAGCTCCTTTCCTGATCATCTTGGATCCCTCGAGCATCATCAACATGAAGACCCCTGTCAGAAACATGATCAAAACTTCCCAAATCCAATAGCCCCTTCAACACGGTAAACTCCATATCACGTCAAAGTTCCCAGATTGGAATGCTCTTCACTCTCAACATAATCTCCTCCACCAAAGTCTCCTTTTCTCCAAAATAGTAATAACATAATCACCACTGAATCTACCAACCTTTGTAAAAATAATTGATGCACAATTTAAAACAAATCGCCTTGCTCCGATACCAATCTGTTATGAAAATTGAGCATATGAGGAAGCGCAATAAATAGGATCTAGATTTGCCAATTGAACATCAATCTAATCTGATAGCAATTATTCTATTACATCAACAAAATAGTAAATAACTATAACAGAGAAACAAAGAGACACAATATTTATACTGGTTCCACTATCCTCGAGATAGTGTACGTCCAGTCCAACAGAGAGAGATTTTATTCCATATGAGAGAATTACAAGAGATTACAAAATAAGAGTTTACATATCCAAACCTCAATCAGGTTTAACAAGAAGAGACACCATTGGGGATCACTGGCTCCAAGCCAGGATAGGTTTATACTAAAGTCTACCCCTCAATATATAGCCAGTGTAAATCTATGTGAGCCATCAATTAAATTACCAACATATGGTAATAATATAATGGAGGTAAATTACCATAGCAAAAATTGTGCAAACATGGGAAGTAAATCAATATGTTTCTTTAGCATAGATGGAAGAAATTAATCCCTTCATTTATTTCTCTGCCATCTCATCAAATGCAATCAATGCATTCCCATTATAAAAATATTTACTTTCCATTCTTTGCAAATTTGCTCTAATTAATTTGTGATTTTGTATCACCAAATTTAACAGTTACAATCATCCTTACACTCATTTAACATCTATGTAACCGAATTGTTTCTTTTAGGCTAGTATATGTCTCCATATGACCCAGACGAAGGTCCTTCGATAACAGGATGGAGAGTCCAATACTGGTTGACTTAACAATATAGCACAAGGGCTTATTGCATGATAAGAGCAAGGGCTTGGAGTAACGTTTCAGCTAAGGATTGCTCCACTCATGTTCACCTTCCCAAAGTTGTTGTTTGAAGTCGAGGAGGAAAGAAGGGGCAGAAAAGTGGGAAGAAGAGGCGAGAAAATCTAGACCGCAATCTAAAGGTTATCAAACGACAGAACAATGAATATATTCAGGCTAGCGGGTGACATGACTCATCTTATGAGTGTGCTCGTGCTTCTCCTCAAGATCCACACTATCAAATCTTGCGCTGGTTGGTACCAATTTATTCTTTTGATACTTTGTTTTATTATTCACTACTGTTCTTTGGATTTTTTATTGTTATTGGAGCACTGATTAGTATTACTGATATATATGGAAATATATTGTGGTTAAAAACGATGGGATTGGAATCCAAAGTTAGTGAAAATAGAATGATTGCTGCTAGTTGGTGTCTAAACCTGTTTTGACCTTCAGTTATCTACAAATTTAAAAATTTGATGATAAAATCTTTCAAATCTCTGCTAGTGGCATAACGAACTTAACAACATAGTATAATATGTGTAAAAAACATAAAATTAAGAAGCTGAAAAAAATTATACCCTGCTTCGCTTGATAGAAAATATATTAGAAATTTATATGTGTTAACATATTTACTGCCTTGTGAATTCCGATGATAATGATTATGTGGTTCAATTGCACATCTGGTTGTCCTAGCAGTTGCGAAATTGAATCTTGCCACATGTTCTTTTGATTCTCTTGCTCGTTTCTTCATAGTTGAGTAAAGGTTGAAATGTGAATGTAAAGCATATGTTTTGGATGGCCTACTAGGAATTTTACTTTCCCATAATAGTTTCTAAATTGTATTTTTTTCATATAGTTTCATATCTGAGCAAATCTTTATCATGTAGAATGAATTGTTACCATGGAAGTTAACCTTCATGTTTATCATGCATTTGACAAACAAATCTGTATTATGTAACTATTTTTTATTTGACAACCATGTGAACAGGGTCAATATGTTGGGTAACAAATACAAGTATTGTATGAGAGTTTTTGTCCTTGCTTCCAACATGCCACCATTAGTGACATCCTGAAAGTGCATTATATTACATGAATATAATATCTATCTAGTGTGGCATATCTAACCCTTACGATTTTCTAATTGAAGAGTTTATTTACCAATAAGCTACAATTTCTTGTCAATCAAAATTTATTATTATTTATAAACTAATTTTGGGTAAAATAAAATGTAGAAATGAGTGAAATTGTGATGTTAGAAATTTTCCTTATTTTTTTTTTGCATCTATAAAACTTGTAAGCATCATGTTATGGACATGATAAGGAATATATTTGGTCCGTGTTTCTGGTTACATTTGACTGAGACAAATTACCAACCTCTGATCCTTGTAGATGATGCTGAATATAATTTTACTTGTATTTTAAGTGTGATGTCAAATATATTATATTTTGACTACGTTGATAGTACTTGTATATTAGATCTTGGAATTATTTGTGAATGCTAGCTAGCAGTTATAATGATAAATGTGCTTGTTATGTATAGTTGGCTACTTTTTATTCTTAAAACTTATTTTGGTGTTATGTTTCAGACTTACAGTTTCAAGATCAAGGAGAAAATTGGAGGACAAGAATTCGAGCCCTATCAGGATAGATCCATGCACGAAATGAGAAGCTTTTTTATATATATGTGCAGGTTATTTTTTATTTTTTTATTTTTTTTGGAACTTTAGACATTATGATGCATAGATCCATCAACTATGTAAACGTAATTTTTGTTTAGAATTTTGTTTATGTGACATTAATTATTAGTTGAATCGGATAATGTTATTAGTTGTATCGGATAATGTTATGAATGTTGGGGGTTATGTGAATATTTTATCAATTATTGTACCTTTTTTATTGTTATATGATGTTTTGTGATATTAATTTTTCTAGTTGATATATATGTCTATATATGTTGCATTGCACGATGAGTATTGAATGTTGAGTATCGTTGAAATGAATGTATTTAACGTCTAGATTGATGGTTAGAAATGCTGCAAAAATGTTTGCTATACATTTCCGTCGGTAATCCGTCGCTATATAGCTAGGATTTAACGACGAATAACTGGAATGTAAAATGTTTGTTACATATTTCCGTCGCTAATCCCTTGCTAAATAGCGTGCATTTAGCGATGGAAAAATATTTACTGATTTTATTATGTTATATATATATCCATCGATAAAACGTCGGTAAAATATTTTAAATTGAAATGATAATATATTAGAAAATGACGGTGAAGTGACAGAGAAACGACGTTAATTTCCATCGCAAAATTGTGCCTAAAATACCGATGTGTTTTTTAGCGACAGCAGTCTTCTGTTGCAAATCCGTCGCTAACAGGCCTTTAGCGAGGTTTAGCGATGGATTTTTCCGCTGCAAAATCAACATTTTCTTGTAGTGTTAATATAATATTATTAATGATTAAATATTAAAAAATAATAAATATTAGTTTTAAGAAAGCATTAAGAATGTTGACTATTGATTATTAGTACCTATTACAACGGGCATTATGTCCATTGTAAAATTAGCACCTCTTACGAAGGGCGTTTCAAGACCGTTGTAAAATTGGCACCTATTACAACATGTATTTTATGAACGTTGTAAAATTGGCATTTGTTACAACAGGCCAGAAAGAACCGTTGTAATATCATTCTGTTACAACGGGTAGTTATTGCCCATTGTAAAAAAGATGTTATATTAGGCATCTATTACAACGGGCCTGAATTGACGGTTGTAATAGCTTTGTATTACAACGGGCAGCCATTACCGGCTGTAAAAATGTTGTGATAAGATTTTTTTTTTCTAGTGTGTAATGGTCATTTCACCGCATCTAAGGTGAAAATGATGACATCTCTGGCCTTCATCGATCTAGCAAGGCAGTGATAAGATGACGGCCTAACTGTATGTATTCAAGCCGATGTATTAATAGAAAGCCAGCTCGATCTAATAGCGCTGCACGCCTGGATGAGTAGAAGTGATCAATTTCAAAGAAGATGAGTGATTGATGGTAGTAAGAGGAATTTTGCTCTACAACAACAACAACAACAACAACAAAAAAAAAAAAAAAAAAAAAGTGAAAGGATTTTAAACTACGTATTACAAACATAAATTGTTATTTGTATTCAAAATAGAAATTTAATTACCGCCATCAAATTCACGTTGTCCGACCGATGATGCAGCTGCATATATAAGACACTCCCGTCTATAGGTCCAGACAACATATCTGAATACTATACAAATATTCAACGATAACAAATTCAACACCATATATTTCCAAAACAACTAAACAACTAGCAATCACCAATTCTACACAAAGAATTATTTCACTTTATAATTCGATCCGAAACAAATATTCAACTTTAACAAATTCAACATCATATATTTCCAAAACAACTAAACAACTAGCAATCACCAATTCTACACAAAGAATTATTTCATTTTATAATTCAGTCTGAAGCATATTTGTTAATCTACATAAATCAACATTGTTTGATTCTACGTTCAACAACTTATAATATAATTCCAGCCCCAAAATGATGCTTCTAAACATAAAAATTGATACTGTTATACATGCATCCTACATGAATGAGTTTGTTGAATCACTATTTTCTGAACTACACAATACATATCGCATTCATACCGACCAATCATTTTCAACTCAATAAAACATACCTGAAACCATTAACACATGTTTCCAATCTAAAAAACACTCTCAAGTAATCACCTAATATAAAGATTAAACAACTACAAATCAACTATAAGTAACAATAACACACCATCTACATAATCCCCAAAAATTACCTAAAACGTAATTTTTGAACAAATTAGGCATAATGATAAGAACCGATACTTGTACATGGTTCATGTGTAGAAGGATTTGTTGAGAGGAAGTGTGGGGGGGGGGGGGGGGGGGGGGTTGAAGGCTGATGTATTAAGTTATGGGGCACACGCCCAATCTAAGATTGCACCTCGTAAATAACTTTTTTCAGAATACACTGACGCAATCCCAGATTGAGCCAGTGTACACATATACGAGCGCAATATGAGATTGCGCCAACTCATTCTAGCCAATTCAACGCTGAGTTGGCTACAAGTGGACTAAATTTGTAATATTTTTGAAAAGTAGGCTACATTTAAAAAAAAAATCCGGTATTAAATTTTACCGCTCTTTGATCTGTTATGCGCTTAGTCTATTGCATGTTCATGCTGATATCATATTTACTCCTAGTAAGAGATTCTGAAAATACGTAGATTATGATAGATATGATCTATATTGTTTTAATTACCACAGGAGGACGAATGTTAGAATTATTGGTCATTACACATAGTTATTACTTCTTATTCATATATTACATTTGTATATGTTGGGTCTATTTATTAATTATTGTGAGTACAGATCCATTCATACTAGACTGCTGCTTTGACTCAAATTTATGTCAGGTACCTCAAGCGTAAGTGGAGAAGTAGGTTGGTATTATTACACATGGTAGATGTTCAATGACGACGAGCATAAACCTTATGGATTAGTATTCTATTAGGAATTTATTATACACATATATACATACGGCTGTACAGTTAAAACGTTTAACGGTTGTTTAATGGCGTAAAATTGTGTAATGAGAATAAAACGAGAAAATAACAAAGATATATATGATGCACAAAAAGAGTCACTAAACATAACAAACAAAGAATATCCAACCATTTGAATCCGCAGAGTCAAACAATTCAAAAAACAAATAAACACCAAGAACAATCGCACTGAACTCGGGGTAGTCGACCAAGGAGGAATAATCGATCGATCGTTGGGGGCTCAATCATATTGACATAAATGTTGCTCCAACTCTGTGTTCCTGTGCACGCCTTCATATTGGCATAATTCAAAGCCTAACTTTTCATTGTCTGCTTGGAATCTTGGATGGAACTCCCATTTGCTTGACTTATTGTATCACATATTTTGTTTGTTGCTATGTTGTGGTTTGACTTTGAGAAACTAGTTCCAACACCCAGCAATCAATAGCAACCAAGTTCGTAGCAAACTCAACAAGAACTACCTGCCAACCACAAACCCAAACACACTAAACAAGCCATAGAATTTCTGCACAAGGCGCAACAACAACGCAGCCTACCCGAAGTCAACCACTAAAAATCTCAAGTCGAATACTCACAGCAAAGAGCTATTACCAAAAACCTGACAAAAACACCACAACTAACCAACCTAGCCCAAACTCACACTAACCACAACACTTACAGAAGGGTAGCAGCCAAAACAGCAAACAAAAGGAATCACCAGCACGTCGAAACCAGTTCCATCCACACCGTAACAAAGCTCAAGTGAGAAGGGAGCAGCTTCCCTTTCGGTGATGGCACAGGCGACACTGAGACGGAGAAAACCATAGAAGTGAAATAGGTAATGCAAGAAGGGAAAGTCGCGATGAGTCACAGTGAGTCGTCAGGTGAAAAGTAACCGCAGTGGACGAGTAACACCGTGAGTATTGGTGGAGTACAAGTGCAGAAAAGTAGTGTAATCCAAAAGGTTGTGGTTGAAAAGGAGGTAGGAAAAGGTCGGCAAGGAAGTAGATAGTCGAGGGCGAGAAAAATCTGGAAAATGGAGCTGGATCTGAGCTAGGTTAGGGGAGCAAATAAGTCACTACTGCGAAAACTGGGTAGAAAGGATGCGGATCGGGAAGACGAGAGGAAGGTGAGAAGGATTAGATGCGATTTAGATCGGGCGGTGGAAGAAAGGTAAAGCGAAGTGACAGAGAAAAGGAAGGGCGACTACCCAGTCACCTTAGAAGTTAAAGCTCCACTTCTCTTGGCTTTTGATTTAAATCAAAATTTTCATTAACATGATAGATAACTAATTAACTGGAATGTTGATGCAAGGTTTGAAAATGATAACCCTTCACATGCTCAATCCTGGTAGACTCGGGCAGCTTCTTCAGTTCTCTACTTCCCATAAGCTCTCTCACCTTATCTACACATTCCCAAATTCTTCTATCTTTTGATTTAAAACAAAATTTTCATAACATGGATAACTAATTAACTGGAAGTGAGGAATGTTGATGCAAGGTTTGAAAATGATAACCGTTCACATGATCAATCCTGCTGGACCCAGGCAGCTTCTTCAGTTCTCTACTTCCCATAAGCTCTCTCACCTTATCTACGCCATCCCAAATTCTTCTATCAGCATACATATTCGATAGTAACACATAAGTCGACGGATCATTCTTCTCTAAAGCAAATGCTTGCTCTGCAGCACGCTTTCCAATTTCCACTTCTCCGTGTTGCCTACAAGCACTGAGCAGCATTTGCCACAACAATGCTGTAGGCGGAAAATCCATACTTAACAGTAAAGCCTCTGCTTCACGTACATGCCCTGCCTTACCAAGTAAATCCACCATGCACGCATAATGATCTTCTGTAGGACTTATATAATAACTGTTAACCATAGATGCAAAATGTTTCCAACCTTCGTCAACATACCCACCTTGACAACAAGCATACAAAACGCAAATGAAAGTTATGGAGTTCGGTTCAACGTTACATGATATCATCTCATTGAATACATCAAGGGCTTCTTGTACATTGCCGTTTTGAGCATAACCTTTGATTAGTGTAGTCCAAGTAATATTACACTTACTTCTCATTGACTTGAACACCTTATTTGCATCTTTCATAGACCCGCATTTTGCATACATATCAATAAGAGAGTTATCAACGCATACATCCACTGTACCATTCCCTAACTTTACTCGAAGCCCATGTCTTTTCACACCTTCTTCTAAACACGACAGGCCAGAACAAGCACTAAAAACTGTCGCTAAAGTGAACTTATTAGGCCTCACTCCAACAACCTCCATTCTCCTTACAATCTCTAGTGCTTTCAACGGTTTTCCTAATTCTAAACATCCTGCTGCCATTTGAGTCCAAGAAACAACATCTCTTGCATACATATCATCAAAAACTCTAAAACCACTATCCAAATCATGGTTCTTCAAATACAAATCCACCAATGAATTCATAACACATGTATCATCATAATAGCCATGTTTTGTTACCTGTGCATGAATCTGCACTCCTTGAATCAAGCTTGAGGTACTTCTTGCAAGCCCAGTTAGCACGCTGCTAAATGAGAACTCATCCGGGATGACCTCTTCTCTCATCATTTGACTCCAAAAGGCCCATATGTCATAGCAATCAGAGTCTAGATAACAAGCCATCATTGTGTTCCATGAAACTATATCTCTATTAATGCATTTCCGGAAGAACTCAACCCCTTCTTTGAGTCTTTCATTGCGAATCAGACCTATCAAGTACGCGTTCGTCAGAAACACGTTAGACTCATAACCCAATTTTACAACTTGAGTATACACATGCCTTGTGATGTGAGCATCACGGATATGTGAACTTGCATGGAGTGCACTAACAAGAGTGAATTGGTTTGGGAAGAAGTTTTCATTTTGCATGCATACAAATAGAGCAAGAGCTTTCTTGGGTTGATTGTGTTGAACTAAACCTGCTATGGATGAAGAGAATGTTACTATGTTCTTTACAGGCATTTCGTCGAACAAGTTTTGAGCAGAGTGAGGATATGAGGAAGACTTGAAGTACATGTTGAGAAGGCAGTTCTGGAGAAAAAGGGATGCTTGTAACAGAGGGGTTTTCAGAATGTGAGCATGGATGATGGTTCCCAAACGAAGGTTGGTAGACTGCGCGCATTTTTGAAGGTGATTTCCGAAGTTTGCGATGTTGATGTTATAGTCAGATGATAATGCTGATGTGGAAGAATACCGGAGAACAAATTTTCTGAGGAACAAAGGAAAAATCATGGAGTTTTGCCGACAACAAGAGAGCGGGATTAAGTGTATTATATTTATGTTAAAATTTTGAAGTCTACAGCCGCTTTGATTTCAAAGGTAAAGGGACATGCATAGCTTTCAAAAGTCGAAATTAACCCCCCCTACCCAAACCTCCTGGTTTCCACCTTTTGCAGTTAAACCTTTTTTTTCTAGTTTCAACATAATTGCAAAATTATGAAAATCAGAGGTTTTGATTGAAGGGGGACAGGGGTATAGAAAAATTTGGCGATAGAGTATTTGGTCTCAAAAGTTCATGCATCCATGTCCAAAATCAGGATGCGTCTATTAAAACCCCGTAGTTACTCTTCACCCCCCGCTAATTAGAAAATTAAATACGCATCCTTTAATTTTCTCTTTCCACCTCGTTTAATTAAAAATTGCCCTGATTGCATTTTCATTTTCAATTTTTTTTTTTTTTTTTTTTTTAGTTTCCAACTTGCAATTTTTTTCTACTGCTCTCCCCTTTAAATTTTAATTGAAATAATTAAAATTTGTAGATGACATCATTAGTTGAAATAAACCGACGTGCATCCCTAATGTTGGTTAGCGTGATCAACGCTCTGTCTGAACATCGATTTATTTGAACAACATTTATAGTGATGATTTATCTACATAATGTTTAGGTCTTTGAAATTCCAGTACACTTTTAATGTCTCGGCCTCAAAACACATAATGATACGCATCGTTAATTGTACTGTTTTTAAATTTTCAACCATTGTTTTAATTTTTTACTCATTTTTTATAACTTCTATCTTTAATTTTTCAATTTTTATTGATCATGTACAATGCTAATTTAAAATTTAAAATTTTTGTTTGCAATTTAGCCTCGAACATCCATATATGTATATGACTAATATTTTTTTAATCATTATACAACATGTCAACATTAGACAAGTTATATAATCAGTTGGTAAAGGGTAAATCTGAAAATAAAATTCTAAAATTTTAATCTGGGGGTGAAGAGTAAATCATGGGGTGCGAATAGCCAGACCCCACAACTTTTTGTTCCCTATGGGGAAATTCGTTGGTCCAAAATGGATTGTTACCGGCTAGATTCTTTCGCTCCCCTATAAATACACCCCTTCCCTTCTTTATTTCATCAGCCAATTCATTCTCAATTATCTTCATTTTCAAAAAAAATTGGTCCATTAAAGCTTATTTTCAAATAATTTTCTTCATCAGTATATTTAAACGTTCGTACGTACGACATACTTTTTTTCCGTAATTTATTGGTTAATTCTTTTTCATTTAAATGACACTCGTTTGCATCCGGCACTGCTGCATGTTCATCCATGCCCATTGCTACCTGGAACGAGGCATTCACAAAAATATGCCTCAATCGTTTGAATCTCAAAGGCACCGAAATATTTTGATCGCTACTCAAAGGGAATTTAATGAGCAGTTCACCAATGATCTAATGCAGATACATATGAAGAACATATGAGACAATCTAAAGAGGGTCTGGACACCTTAGAAGGAACTGCTTCAAATTTCATGTGGTGAATGAGAAGTTTTTCCCGACTGTTTTGACGGCTCAAACTAATGGTAGAGCGGTCCTGTCCGCTTGTATTAGAGGTTGAAAAGAAATCCACCTTTGAAATTTCGAGAGCAGGATGAAATTTTTGGGGGCTGCATAAGTAAAGACATCTGCAAGTACGAGATTCCTTCACCACGATAGCCATTTACTACGGTCGATGCAGCTACGTATCGTGATATTCTAAGTGGAGTGAGCTCACCACCAGTTTAGTCGAGACATAGACAGACGTTGCGCGATACTTCTAGGAGACGTACTTTCGAACGTCCGTTGGTTCAAACAGAGCATTTCATAGACGTGGCGACGCGTTGCTTATCTCTTCTATCTGTCGTTACTAACGTTGAGAAGTAGGAGATTATGGAGATTTTTCGCACCGATCCATCAGTCTTGGATATGGTGGAAGTACTATATAATGAAGACTTTCTTGATTATTTAAGTTATCAAGTGTGAAATTTTCGTCATCGTTAGTAGTGTGTTGTATTTTTGCATTTTGTCAGTTTTTTTATTAGTGTTTAGTGGACTGGTCTGTTTGGTTTACTGTGTTATTCTACTTTAATGATACTGTTCAGTTTTAAACATAAATTAAAAACAAAAATAAAACGGTCCATTTAAATGGTCCGTTTAAACCCGTAAATGCATTCTTCGCTTAACTAAATGGTCTTTTTAAATGGTCCGTTAAAATAACCCGCTTCCGCACCCTAAATATCAAAAAACATCCCTTTGCATTTAATTTTATGAAGCACGATTCAGATAGTTCAAGACAAAAGCGTGTGCTACATCCCCTCGTCTTCTGCCCTTGTCACACATGTCGTTCAACCTTCCGTTCCCACGTAAGCCCCATTATCCCAAAATCTGCTTTTGCTTTTCATAATTCATCAACTAATTCATCCTTAAACAGACACAATAACGCAACCATGGATGTATCTAAGGCAAAGCTCCTAGACGCATAGATGAACACTATCTTCATGAAGATCATAAGTCTATGGTAATCTGTTGACCTTCGTTGTTGCTTCGATTTTCATTTTGGTCGAAGTGGATGAAAATCTCAATATTTCGCTAGGAATGAGAATCACGGATCTTAAGGCAAAACTAACACTAGAGGGGGGAGGGTGAATAGTGTTTTTAAAGAGATTATGGAAAACTTAAAGAATTAACAATTACTCAAACAACTATATGAATCACAGAATGAATATCATAACAGAAACACAAATGCAAATATAAACAGAAATAAAATGCAGAACAAGAAAGAACACACCGGATTTTATAACTCATACAACTATATGCCACCACCCGACTGCCTTCTCCATATCTGATCAACACAACACCCACCCGACCACCAGCTCCATCTTTGATCAATACAACACCCACCCGACCTCTTTGTTTCCACCACAAATCAAAAACCCACTACTTGCAATAGTTGCGATTCCACCATCATCAATGTCGCCTGGAAACACCATAGTGCCTCCCCAGCCAATAGCCGCCTCGCGACATCCCTGGCCACAAACCCGACCTTCTATCCTCCTTCCCATACACTGTGTCATGAGTTCATCAAAACCCTGCATCCACGCACCCTTTTTTCCACCACTGCCAATGCCACATACCACCAGAACACTTGCCACCACTGTCAAACAAAGTGCCACAACCTGTTCGACCTTCACCCAAGCCATGTCCCACTCAGTCAACAACCCTGGTCAAAAAACAAAATCATACAACTTCCATTCAACTGCCTTTTTTGACCATCTTCGGCCACTGAGTCCACCCATACATCACCAGCACGTCGAGCCTTCCACCCTCTTCAATTTTATTATTGATCATAAGGCCAAACACTTACTAGTTTGTGATGTTTTGAATTAAATTTTAAGAAAAGTTTTCGGTTACATTTTTCTTGCCGAAAGAAAAGGAAGTGGCATGCTTTATATCGGAGGGGAAATAAATAAATAAGATCAACATTGTTTTTCCTTCAGTACAGGTAGGAGCGAAATTTTCGAACATAGTTGCAAAGATAGAAGATTAGGCATGTGAAGAGCTTTAATTTGATAAGGACTTTGTTAGGGTAGGCTGCACGTTTTTTGTACTGAAATAGCATGTGTGTGTCATGTGCATGAATTAAATGGGTTTCGTTTGGTAGGATAGCGCTTCGTTTTATAATAGGTTAGCATATACAGTGATCAGAACTAACATGTGCGTGTATTTTCAATAGGTTAGGAGAGAAATAGGGTAGGCAATTTTCAAATCAAAGTCCGCGTTTGCATTTGTCAGGTTCGGTTAGCATGTGTTGAAGAATTTGGGTAGGCAAGTATCAAATATAGCATGTGCATGAATAAAATGTTGGCTGCACGTTTTAATTTAATTTTTATACTTTATTTTAATTTGATTTAACATGTATATTTTATTAGGTTATTATAATCACCGCTGATTGTCATTGAGCTTTTAATATTTATATCGTCATGCACGAACTTCAAACGTAATGAAAATGGGCATACCACTAAGCCTTGTCGTTTCAGACTCAATAACATTTGTTTAATCGAAATCTGACTCCGTTTGCAAAACAACATTATTTTGATTTTAATTTATATTTCGATTCACACTTAAACTTCGCACACTCACAAAACAACTTCGATTGGCTCCAAATCTCAAATTTAGCAATAACTAGCCAAAACGAATTTATTAAAATTTGTTACATCGAAAATTGAGATAGTTTGAAAAATGGTTATTTCTAAGGCTTATATAATATCGATAAAATATTAATTAATTCCAAAGTAATTCAATTTAATAATAGTGAATTATTATTATCGTACATATATCCAAATGGAATAAAATATAGCTTCAAATGTAAATCAACATGGATTTCAAGCTCAACATTAAAATTTCCGAGTTAAACGATATCCAAATTATATAAAAATCCTTTTAAATATATTAAATAAAATGTTATGGTTTATAAATGATTCAATAGTGACCATTTGAAAATTCGATTTGGACAAATCACAGTCTATAAGCTAAAATTCTGTTTTTTCTCTTTCATTAGAAAGCTATAATCAAATAGATTCAAACAATTCTTGTTTCAAAGATTTCTGACTTATAATGGATCTTATACATTCAATTGAAGTTCAAAACTCAATATTACGAACTACCGTGCCGCTGCGAGCTCGTTTTAAATTAAATATAAATTTATACGTTCAAACTTCGTTTCATAAATTCGATATAAAAATCTATTAATATTTCAAATATAACATTTAAAATAAGTTCAAATTCAAATGATTGGAAAATCCGGGTCGTTGCACATATTGTTATACAGCAATAGAATGTTATTTTTGCATGTATTGAGTTATCAGTTTTGAAAAAGCAATGTTTCTATATAGGAAAAATTGAAAATTAAGTTAAAAATGATTCTACATTTAATTATAAATTGATACCATACAAATATAATTAAACAATAAGACAAATTCAAAATTAATACTTGTCCTTCTTTTATATCGTCCAAAAATTGTTTAATAATAATTGTTTTTAAGTTCTTAGATCTCACCTTGCAAATCGTATGAGTGTCTCATTGACATTCCGTCTTTCTTTAGTGAGCTTCATTTTTACATACTTGCAACAATGTATGCGAATAAAATAATGTTAGAGATGAATTAAAATTGTAACCTTTTCAGAATACATTATAAATTTTTAAATAACTTATATTACCGACGAAAGCATTTAACAACCTGATATGTTCCTTGAGTTATGAATGATTTTTTTTAACAAACTAACTGAAATTCTTTTACATTGTTTAAGACTAAAATACCGTATTCATTGTTTCGACATCGATTAAGAAGGAAAAAAAATTCTTATCTTAACTTTTTCTTGTTGCTAGGAAAGAAAAAAATGTCAAAACAATCTTCGTTACAATCAATATTGGTAAGTCTTTCGTCGTGTTGTTTTTTTGGCAATCTCTTGCTTGGTTCTTCTTTTTACTATATTTCTTGTAATGAATGTTTCTTTACCAAAATTTCTTAAGGCAAATTCTTTGCATTATTATGGAGTAGTTCTATTTGTCGTCTTAGGTGTAGGTTCTATATTTCTTCCTTTTAACGGTATAACAAACAGTAAACTAACATTCTTACCCGTTATTTTCATTTTTCTTTACCAAATATGAATGCACCTTGTTCTGCTGAATAAAAACTATACATCGCATGCAAATTGTATTGATGTTTTTTACATTCTTTCATAGCAATCTTCCTTTCATAGAAAACAATGAAAAATTAAAAAGTTGTAGAATAGTGTGCTTTTCAATATTTCAATTTTTTTTATTCATTCCATTTTTTTATGAGCTTTATAATTTTGAAGACGGTTTGAGGCTTACAACTATATGCCATTTCTTTTTTTGGGTTGTTTGTAATAGACATATCTTTATTTTCCTCTGTTTTAGATATGGCTTTGTTGTCTTTTGAAGAAGGATTAACTAATAAATCATTAACCTAATATACAAAAAAGATATTA
Organism: Allium sativum; assembly: GCA_030737875.1. NCBI lineage: Eukaryota > Viridiplantae > Streptophyta > Magnoliopsida > Asparagales > Amaryllidaceae > Allium > Allium sativum. The sequence goes on from CM060912.1 coordinate 516,447,376, forward strand.
ATACCATGTAGCAGTATATATGTGTTTATTTTTAGATATGGCTTTTTTTTAGGTTCTGGGTTAGTGATTTGAAGGTTCCCTCCTGCTAGAGTTTCGATGGGCTTCTAGTTTTGGAGAGGATCAGCTTTCTGGATGTTATCTCTGGATGGATTTGCTTCCTAGCTGCGATTGAGGGCTCAAGTTTGTAATAACCCGTAAATCTGAGACGATTAAAATTTTTTATTTTGGTAATTTTAATGAATTTCGAATATTTAAAATGAATTATTTTAAGTAATAGCGACGAGAAATTTATTTTGAATAGAATTAGAATATATATATATTTATATAGCTCGTTGTTAGAATATAAATAATTATTTTTAAATATAAAAGGAATTGAAAATGGCGCGGTAGTTTGAAAATTCGATTTCAAATTTCAAATGAATGTACAAGATTCAAAATAAACCAGATTTTAGCGAAACCAAAAATATTGGAATCTAATTGAGAATATCTTTCCAATGAATCCGAAAAATAAAAATTTCATAGCGGGAATAAAAAGTTATGCCCAGTTGAAAATTCAGAATAGTCGCTATGGAATTCTGGCCCCTAAAAATGGAAATTTTGCAAACGACCTCGGTTTTTGACGAAACCACTTTTGTTGGATCCGGGATGTCAAGTTATTGCTAGATTCCAAAATTCATAATTTTCTGAATCAATATGTGAGCGTGGAAAAAGAAAACGTGTTTTGTCGGTTTTAGTCAATTTCAATCGACCAGAAAATGGCCATTTTTCAAACGGTCTCAGAATTTGACGAAATTAGTTTTGTTAGGACCGTATCGTCAATACGAAGCTAGAAAATATTTTTCGGGAATTTTTAGAGTCCGTATGTGGCCCCGGTAAATTGAAATGCGCGTTCAAATTCAGTATATATATTTATATTTTGATTTTGACGGAAACCGATCGAAATAGCCAAACTGGCTAACGATACATATCCCATTGTGTTCGAAATGGGGGTAATTAGCTAGGGACGATAGTCGTTGGGCCTCGTTTGGAGTTTAAATGGAAAGTTAACCTTTTCTTGAATTAAATATAAAATAAATAATATAATATATATGAATTTTCAATTAAACCCCTTTCCCCGTTCATTATTCCCAAACCAGAAGGTGAAATAAAAAATAAAAAAATGGACACCTTCGAAGTCGTCGCCTGCGCCATCGCTCCCCCTACATCGCCGCTTACCGCCGTCGCTTCCCCTCCCAGGCCGCCGTCGCACCCACCTTTCCCTCCTCCTCTCTCCGTCCAAGGCCTATCCCCTCTTCAGCGCCCAAATCGAGAGACGCTACCCAAAACCGCCACCTGACAGGACCTCCTCCGACCAGAGCAGCCTCCCCTCACCGCCAGCAACCACCAACGCCGACCACCATTCAGAAAACCTCCCTCCTTCAACCGAAAACTGTGAGCCATGTTTTTTATTTATTTATTTATTATTTTATTTATTTTTATAGATTTAAAACTCAGATTTTTATAGATTTAAAAGCTCAGATTTTTATATATATAAAGTTGTGATTAATATATGATTTTAACGATAGGAAAAATACGATTTTTAATTCATGAAAGATCCTATTTTTAGAAGAGTAAAGTTATGATTTTTAATTCATGAAAGATTGGATCTTTAACATTAGAAAAAGCTTATATTTTTATAATATGAATAGATTAAAAATTTTATTTGAAAAGAATTGATTTTTATTTAACAAAAGCTATGATTTTTTTTAGTGAAAAGATTATATTTTTATATAAAGAAAGATTATTTTTATATAAGGAAAGGTTATATTTTCATATAAGAAAAGATTAGATTTTTGATTTAGAAAAGACGTGATTTTTAAAAATATAAAGACGTGATTTTATTTATATAAAAGACGTGGTATTGGTTATGTAAAAGAGGGGATTTTTATATATATGAAAGCGAAATAAAAATTTGATTTTTAGGTTGAAAGCGAAGTAAAAATATAATTTTTATATAGAAAGAAGCGTTGTAAAAATATTTGATTTTTATGTAAGAAGTGAAATAAAAATGCGATTTTTATCATATATGTAGCAAATTAAAAATGTGATTTTTATCATATATGTAGCAAAATAAAAATGGCGATTTTTTTTAAACATATGAACATCATATTAAAAATGTGATTTTTAATATGAACAACGTAGAGAAGGCTACGAAGGAATTGCGGGCAAATCCAGACTGTTCTGAAAATTCAGAAATAAAACTGGTAGAGTGGATCCCAAAGGTGAGAACTCCTCACTTTTATTTTAATTTCTAGTTTTAAATATATACTAGGATGCAGACGGTGCTTAGCAGCACCCGACACCCGTCGTCCACAGACCATGGATGACTTGTTTGTTTGATTGATGTGTTGTGAAATTTTATTGTGTGATGTGGAATGAATAAATATTTTATAGTTAAAAATATAATTTTTAACGTGTATATAAAATAAATATTTATAAAAAAATCGGACGGTTTGTTTATGTACAGCCATTTGACTGATATTGATTGGGACGATAAATTTTACACATCGCCCAACCGCACTAAAAAAAATTGGTGTTTGTTGATTGGAAACCCCACACGGGTATTGGGATGATATTTGGCGTACACTACTCCCAATTATTTAGTTGTATGTCGATCGATTGGTTGACAGACTGTGTATGAGTTAATTATTTATATTTAATGCTTATGCAGTTGTGTGGTGCACTCTGGATGATGGTTGATGGTTTATCATTGCTATTATATACATGTGTGGTAGGAAATCCATATAATTAACATTATATGGTAATTGATTGGGCCTCACTCCAATTTGGAAAATAAAGAATAAAGGAAAATTCATGTGTTGAATAAAATATATATTCATGTGTTGAATAAAAGAAAATTCATGTGTTGAATAAAATATATATTCATGTGTTGAATAAAAGGGAATTCATGCGTTGAACGAAATATTTATACAATAAAATTCACATTTTAATTGTAAGTAAGAATTAATAAATATTCATGTGTTGAATAAAGTATATATTCATGTGTTGAAGAAAATATTCATTTGTTGAATATATAACGAAGTTATTGAAATATATAAAGCCGTGTTGGTTAGATTGACACCATTTTGACGTGAACGATATTTATATTGATTTTATTCATTTTTATAATGAATATCGAAAAGGAATTGATTTCAAAATCTAATGTTTTGAAAATATTATCATTTATATCGATGATATGGAATATTGAATTTTGATTAGAAATTGAATAGGAAGTTGAAATCGTTTTGTAAACGAATTTAAAACGATTTATAAAATATGTTTTGAAAGGAAATCGACAAAATATAATATATATATATATATATATATATTACATTATGTATAATGTCCTGAATAGAACGAATCGCGCCATGGCAGTTCGCGAATTTCGTCCATTGACTTCGAATGGACATTACGGGAGATCAGACCGTCGGATTCTCCTAAAACCGGAACCGTTGGGTTCATATCGAAAAGAGCTTTCTAAAGAATATTAGAGATTTGAAATCTAACGGTTGGATTTGGAATTATTTCCAAATCAAATTTGGAAAAGGTCGCTGTAAGTGCAGTTCGATGGCCGTTTATGGAAATCGACCGTACGGGCCTTGATAAAATTATTAAAAATAGTAATAATTTGTGTAAAATCATAAGAAATGATTTGGAAAGAATTGGGATGAAAAACTTCATATTTGAAAATATAAAAATAGATTTTTATCGAAATGAACTAGTTTTGAACTAGAATTATAATCCATTTATTTTTGAAATAAATAAATTGGATTTGAAAGGGTTTTAAAAGTAACCAGAATTTCCAATAATTGAATTGGAATGGATTTGAATCGAAGTTGTCTTTGGAATATGTTGGATTTCGTGATTATACAGATATTGTTATGGAAATTTGAAAGATATATTTATATCGTTATTTCCAATACGATATTTGTTGGTCGTAGAATTTGATATTGAAAATAAGCCGATATATTTTCTATTTAGAGCCTTGTATTTAATATCAAATGGGATTTGAGTTTGTCATGAATGGTGTCTTCATTAACACTGTTCTTAAACCCAGTTGAGAAAAAGATTAAATCTTTTTATTTAGATTTAATGAAGCATACCAATTAAATGGTATTTAATTGGAATGGAATTTGAATTGATTTTTGGGTTTATCGTGAACGATGTTCAAAATAACACTTGTTCTTTAACCCGATAATTAATGGAATGTGAATTGGGTTTATCGTGAACTGTGTTTTAACGACATTCGTTCTTTAACCCGATTTACAGTGAAATGTGATTTGGAATTTATAATTCTTTTGTTAAGATTTAAAGAAGATTTTCCAAAGTAAAGTTTTCCAATTTAATAAAATAAATTGGAATGGAATGGAATTCGATTTGGTAATAATCGAAGTGAATTTCTGTGGAGGAAGACTGCTAATATATCTGGAATTTAAAAGGCGTTGCCGTTATTCCATTTATATTATCAGTCGGATATGGAAGTTTATATCGAGCATATATATATATATATATATATATATATATATATCGATTTGTTTTCCATGAAGATTCCATTGTAAATGGAATGTGATTTTGGGTTTATCGTGAACCGTGTTTTAAATGACATTGGTTCTTTAATCCAATTAAAACAGGATATGATTTCCCAAGTTAAATAATCATTAATAGTGATTTTTCGGAAGATTTAAACCAAGTGGAGTTTTAATGAATCTTTAATTAGATTGAAATGATCGAGAATGGAGTATCACCAGTTTTGCTCCAAGCGATAGTTAAATCTTTAATTAGATTTGAATGTGAAATGGTAATTGAATTTACCGATAACACCGTTGTGTTAGATATGAAGTATGACCAGTTTTACTTCATGGGATGAATAGGATGGGATTGAGAAATTTAACAAGTGATTACTTCGGTAAGGTTCACTAATCCCGACTAGTTTGGATAAACCATAATTTGGTTTGAATTGATATTCAAAAGAAGATTAAAGAATAAATTTAAAGAATTTATCTTTGATAAAATTAATGGGAACCTTTTCCTAAGTGTAAGAATATTTGAATAAAAGAATATTCTGAATTGGAATGAGGCGTTTGTTGTGTTTGTGTAACACTTGTTTATTATATACACGAGTTATTCGGAAAGGCAGGGTTTATCCCATTCTGAATAACTGATTCGACGATGTGTCGAGGATGAAGACGGTGGTCAAAGACCAGAGGTCTTCACATCGTTTGGATAATTACTGATGATCTTGATTGGGCTGTACACCCAAGAGGAGGGAATCAGTTGGTGATCGTCCATACGTACTCGGAGATCGATGGATATGCGAGGTACAAGGTGCCTCCAGTTTTGTTCAGATCCAGAACGGACTTGTAAATGGACTGTGTGTCTGACATTGGATATCATTCTGTGTGATTGATGGATATTGGTTGCATGGAGTGGTTTGCCTGTGTGGCATGCTAAGATGCAAATGATCAAGGCTTCTGTTGAAAAGCAGAGTCTTGTGGTTGATGATCAAAGCACCGCCTGTGTGGCACAGCTTTGTGTAGCGTTAATTCGTGAGCCTCACACCCCGGTGTGAACCAGAAACGGGAGAAGGACCTCCGGGAGGACATTTGTTTCCTTCAAGCTAGGGTGGTGTAAGTGACCTACCAGCCCTGACATTTATATTATTTTCACCTGTGTGGTTGTTGGATTGCGAGACGCCTCGGATATATCGGTGACTATGTGGAGCCGATGGAGTCATTTGGCTCATTAACGCCCCAAAGGGCGGGGAAACGCAGTGTTCAGGCATTTTAATCCACATCGGTGGACCGGCCCTGACGATCCAAGGGCCCACCTGAGTCTGGGTCCTGAGACACGGGCTAGAGCGTCTCGTAGCGGTGAGGACAATCCCTTGCCTCGGTTCATAGATGGAAATCCAACTTCCAGTACGTGACATTTGCGGTTTTGTTTGTAGAGCCTAGTATTGGTGACATGATATATGGTACCCATGCCGTCTAGGATTGATACATTTATATTTGAAGTTGTTTTATACACTATGCACTTATAATAGTATCAAATGATTTGTTTTTAACATACCAAGCATGTTTGGCTATTATAAGGGAAAATCCTATCCTTCGGCTTGTGTTGCATTGTGTGATGGGACCTAGGTCTTATAATAGCTTCATTTTTCCAAAAAGCATTGCGCTGTTTTGTTATATGCACTGGTATTCTTGGGAGGAAACCCGTTCCGTGTTATACGGTGTAGTCCCTTGATTTACCTTACTTTAAAATAAAAATTAATAACTGTTTTAGTTCTCACACCAGTCACATGACTGATCTGGAGTTTATTGTTTTACCCTAAACTCTGGGTGCCCCTATTTTCCGCACGGGCATCTAGTAGTTTTGGTTTTGCAGATTTATATTCACAGGATCCTGATTTACAGCTGAAGCGATATTCGGAAAGCTCTGTATCCTTGTATTACTTCCAGTTGTGTATTGTATTATTTTCCGCTGCTATGTAATGTATTGTAATCTCTGATATTTATCAAATGTATTTTATTCATTCATACTCTGTAATATTCTTGTATTCTGATGGAATTGGTGTAATAAGCAATGAAATTTTCTTCTGTTTGTGTTTTGATTCGTCTTGTCCTCAGTACAATCCGTTCTTCCTCGTAAGGGGGATTTCGGGTCGTAACAGCTTGGTATCAGAGCTTTGGTTTACAAAGCTCGGAGAACAAGACACGTTAGAACCAAACGAAAGAATTCATCAGAGGTTGGATTAGTAGTATCCAATGAGAATGACTCGTTAGAGATGGGATCAGTAATATCCTAGAACGAGTGTGAAGAGTGATATTTAAAAAAATAAAATGAAAACGAATTTTGTTTTGAAAATTTAAACCTTATTCAACGTATTTGAATATTTATTTTATATTGATTTGGACAATCAGGTATATAGAGATTTGAATATACGTCTGATCCACGTGTATTAAAGACTCAAATATACCGGACAGATATAGAATCACACTCTAGTCGCTCGGAGATGATTCTGATGATGCCGCGGTGTCATCAGCATTTGTATTCGAGTTTCAAAAGTGGGATGTTTATATATTTCCATTAGACTGATGTTAGAACCAAAACTAGTTATGGCTTATTGTTGTGATTTGGCACCAAAAATGTGATTTTTGACTATATATCAAAGTCATGAATTTGAAAAGCTAATCAACTAATTGATTGCTGATTGTTGGTTGTGTTATGTGATTACTTATTTAAACCCATACGTGAATGAATGGTAAATGTAGCCAAATTGAACCAAATATTGATCTGTATTGAAAATTGTTTAGCAATGCATGAATCTACATATATATGTGTGAACAGGTCATAGCAAGGAGGCTAGAGAAGAGGAATAAAATTGTTTGCCCGACAAATAGGTACATGTTTATTGTATTTTTTGGGTTTTGGATGACTTTATGGGCCGATTGGCAAGCCGCTTGGTTGTTTCTTTTTCTTTTTGAGTTGGAAAGGCCTGTATGGAAATTTTGGGATTTCCCGGTGCTCCCGTGCAGGGGAGGTTATGGTGAAATCTTTCAAAAATTTAGGGTGTTAGCCAAATTTTTGAAGAAATTGAAAAGTTCTTAGAAACTGAAAAGTTGAAGAACTTAAGCCATAATGAAAATAATGAAAGTTGAGTTGGTTTGAAAAACAACTTTTAGCTTCATCCCTTTTCTGGGACGAAAAGTTTTAAGTGGGGGAGATTGTAATAACCCGGAAATCCGAGCCGATTTAAATTTTTTATTTTGGAAATTTTAATGAATTTTGAATATTTAAAATGAATTATTTTAAGTAATAGCGACGAGAAATTTATTTTGAATAGAATTAGAATATATATATTTATATAGCTCGTCGTTAGAATATTAATAATTATTTTTAAATATAAAAGGAATTGAAAATGGCGCGGTAGTTTTAAATTTCGATTTCAAATTTCAAATGAATGTACAGGATTCAAAATAAACCGGATTTTAGCGAAACCAAAAATATTGGAATCTGATTGAGAATATCTTTCCAAAGAATCCGAAAAATCAAAATTTCATAGCGGGAATAAAAAGTTATTCCTAGTTGAAAATTCAGGATAGTCGCTATGGAATTCTAGCCCCTAAAAATGGAAATTTTGCAAACGACCTCGGTTTTCGACGAAACCACTTTTGTTGGATCCGGGATGTCAAGTTATTGCTAGATTCCAAAATTCATAATTTTATGAGTCAATATGTGAGCGTGGAAAAAGAAAACGTGTTTTGTCAGTTTAAGTCAATTTCGATCGACCAGAAATGGCCATTTTACAAATGGTTTCAGAATTTGACGAAATTAGTTTTTTTAGGACCGTATCGCCAATACGAAACTAGAAAATATTTTTCGGGAATTTTTAGAGTCCGTATGTGGCCCCGATAAATTGAAATGCGCGTTCAAATTCAATATATAGATTTATATTTTGATTTTGATAGAAACCGATCGAAACAGCCAAACTGGCTTACGATACATATCCCATTGTGTTCGGAATGAGGGTAATTAGCTAGGGACGATAGTCGTTGAGCCTCGTTTGGAGTTTAAATGGAAAGTTAACCTTTTCTTGAATTAAATATAAAATAAATAATATAATATATATGAATTTTCAATTAAACCCCTTTCCCCGTTCATTATTCCCAAACCAGAAGGTGAAATCGAAAATAAAAAAAATGGACACCTTCGAAGCCGTCGCCTGCGCCATCGCTCCCCCTACATCGCCGCCTACCGTCGTCGCTTCCCCTCCCAGGCTGTCGTCGCACCCACCTTTCCCTCCTCTCTCTGTCCAAGGCCTATCCCCTCTTCAGCGCCCAAATCGAGAGATGCTACCCAAAACTGCCACCTGACAAGACCGCCTCCGACCAGAGCAGCCTCCCCTCACCGCCAGCAACCACCAGCGCCGACCACCAGTCAGAAACCCCCCCTCCTTCAACCGAAAACTATGAGCCTTGTTTTTTTATTTATTATTTTATTTATTTTTATTGATTTAACACTCAGATTTTTATAGATTTAAAAGCTCATATATATATATATATATATATATATATATAAAGTTGTGATTAATATATGATTTTAACGATAAGAAAAATATGATTTTTAATTCATGAAAGATCATATTTTTAGAAGAGTAAAGTTATGATTTTTAATTCATGAAAGATTGGATCTTTAACATTAGAAAAAGCTTATATTTTTATATTATGAATAGATTGAAATTTTTATTTGAAAAGATTTGATTTTTATTTAACAAAAGCTATGATTTTTTTCTTAGTGAAAAGATTATATTTTTATATAAAGAAATATTATATTTTTATATAATGAAAGGTTATATTTTCGCATAAGAAAAGATTAGATTTTTGATTTAGAAAAGACGTGATTTTTGAAAATATAAAGACGTGATTTTGTTTATATAAAAGACGTGATTTTGGTTATGTAAAAGAGGCGATTTTTATATATATGAAAGCGAAATAAAATTTTGATGTTTAGGTTGAAAGCGAAGTAAAAATATAATTTTTATATAGAAAGAAGCGTTGTAAAAATATTTTATTTTTATGTAAGAAGTGAAATAAAAATGTGATTTTTATCATATATGTAGCAAAATAAAAATGTGAATTTATCATATATGTAGCAAAATAAAAATAGCGATTTTTTTAAACATATGAACATCATATTAAAAATGTGATTTTTAATATGAACAGCGTACAGAAGGCTACGAAGGAATTGTGGGCAAATCCAGATTGTTCTGAAAATTCAGAAATAAAACTGGCGGAGTGGATCCCAAAGGTGAGAACTCCTCATTTTTATTTTAATTTCTAGTTTGAAATATATACTAGGATGCAGACGGTGCTTAGCAGCACCCGACACCCGTCGTCCACAGACCATGGATGACTTGTTTGTTTGATTGATGTGTTGTGAAATTTTATTGTGTGATGTGGAATGAATAAATATTTTATAGTTAAAAATATAATTTTTAACGTGCATATAAAATGAATATTTATAAACAAATCAGACGGTTTGTTTATGTACACTCATTTGACTGATATTGATTGGAACGATAAATTTTACACATCGCCCAACTGCACAAATAAAAATCTGTGTTTGTTGATTGGAAGCCCCACACGGGTATTGGGATGATATTTGGCGTACACTAACCCAATTATTTAGCTGTATGTCGATCGATTGGTTGACAGACCGTGTAAGAGTTAATTATTTATATTTAATGCTTATGCAGTCGTGTGGTGCACTCTGGATGATGGTTGATGGTTTATCGTTGCTATTATATACATGTGTTGTTGGGAATCCATATAATTAACATTATATGGTAATTGATTGGGCCTCATTTCAATTTGGAAAATAAAAAATAAAAGAAAATTCATGTGTTGAATAAAATATATATTCATGTGTTGAATAAAAGAAAATTCATGTGTTGAATAAAATATATATTCATATGTTGAATAAAAGGGAATTCATGTGTTGAACAAAATATTTATACAATAAAGTTCACATTTTTATTGTAAGTAAGAATTAATAAATATTCATGTGTTGAATAAAGTATATATTCATGTATTGAAGAAAATATTCATTTGTTGAATAGAATAACGAAGTTATTGAAATATATAAAGTCATGTTGGTTAGATTTACGCCATTTTGACGTAAACGATATTTATATCGATTTTATTCATTTTTATAATGAATATCGAAAAGGAATTGATTTCAAAATCTAACGTTTTGAAAATATTATCATTTATATATCGATGATATGGAATATTCAATTTTGATTAGAAATTGAATAGGAAGTTGAAATCGTTTTGAAAACGAATTTAAAACGTTTTATAAAATACGTATTGAAAGAAAATCGAAGAAATATATATATATATATATATATATATATATATATATATATATATATATATAAATAATGGCCTGAATAGAACGCACCGCGGCAGTTCGCGAATTTCGACATTGATTTCGAATGGACATTACAGGAGATCAGACCATCGGATTCTCCTAAAACTGGAACCGTTGGGTTCGTATCGAAAAGACATTTCTAACGAATATTAGAGATTTGAAATCTAACGGTTGGATTTGGAATTATTTCCAAATAAAATTTGGAAAAGGTCGCTATAAGTGCAGTTCGATGGCCGTTTATGGAAATCGACTGTACGGGCCTTGATAAAATTATTAAAAATAGTAATAATTTGTGTAAAATCATAAGAAATATTTTGGAAAGAATTGGGATGAAAAACTCCATATTTGAAAAGATAAAAATAGATATTTATCGAAATGAACTAGTTTTGAACTATAATTATAATCCATTTATTTTTGAAATAAATAAACTGGATTTGAAAGGGTTTTAAAAGTAACCAGAATTTCCAATAATTGAATTGGAATAAATTTGAATCGAAATTGTCTTTGGAATATTTCGATGTTGGATTTCGTGATTATACATATATTGTTATGGAAATTTAAAAGATATATTTATATCGTTATTTCCAATATGATATTTGTTGGTCGTAAAATTTGATATTGAATATAAGCCGATATATTTTCTATTCAGTGCCTTGTATTTAATATCAAATGGGATTTGGGTTTGTCGTGAATGGTGTCTTCATTAACACTGTTCTTAAACCCAGTTGAGAAAAAGATTAAATCTTTTTTTTTTATTTAATGAAGTATACTAATTAAATGAAATCGGAATGGAATTTGAATTGATTTTTGGGTTTATCGTGAACGGTGTTTTAAATAACACTTGTTCTTTAACCCGATAATTAATGGAATGTGAATTGGGTTTATCGTGAACTGTGTTTTAACGACATTCGTTCTTTAACCCGATTTACAATGAAATGTGGTTTGGAATTTATAAATCTTTTGTTAAGATTTAAAGGAGATTTTCCAAAGTAAAGTTTTCCAATTTAATAAAATAAATTGGAATGGAATGAAATTCGATTTGGTAATAATCGAAGTGAATTTCTGTGGAGGAAGACTGCTAATATATCTGGAATTTAAAAGGCGTTGCCATTATTCCATTTATATTATTAGTCGGATATGGAAGTTTATATCGATTATATATATTGATTTGTTTTCCATGAAGATTCCATTGTAAATGGAATGTGATTTTGGGTTTATCGTGAACCGTGTTTTAAATGACATTAGTTCTTTAACCCAGTTAAAGACAGGATATGATTTCCCAAGTTAAATAATCATTAATAGTGATTTTTGGGAAGATTAAAACCAAGTGGAGTTTTAATGAATCTTTAATTAGATTGAAATGATCGAGAATGGAGTATCACCATTTTTGCTCCAGGCGATAGTTAAATCTTTAATTAGATTTGAACGTGAAATGGTAATTGAATTTACCGATAACACCGTGGTATTAAATATGAAGTATGACCAGTTTTACTTCATGGAATGAATAGGTTGGGGTTGGGAAATTTAACAAGTGATTACTTCGGTAAGGTTCGCTAATCCCGACTAGTTTGGATAAACCATAATTTGGTTTGAATTGATATTCAAAAGAAGATTAAAGAATAAATTTAAAGAATTTATCTTTGATAAAATTAATGGGAACTTTTCCCAAAGTGTAAGAATATTTGAATAAAAGAATATTCTGAATTGGAATGAGGCGTATGTTGTGTTTGTGTAACACTTGTTTATTATATACGCGAGTTATTCGGAAAAGCCGGGTTTATCCCATTCTGAATAACTGATTCGACGATGTGTCGAGGATGAAGACGGTGGTCGAAGACCGGAGGTCTTCACATCGTTTGGATAATTACTGATGATCTTGATTGGGCTGTACACCCAAGAGGAGGGAATCAGTTGGTGATCGTCCAGACGTACTTGGAGATCGATGGATATGCGAGGTACAAGGTGCCTCCGGTTTCGTTCAGACCCAGAACGGACTTGTAAATGGACTGTGTGTCTGACATTGGATATCATTCTGTGTGATTGATGGATATCGGTTGCATGGAGTGGTTTGCCTGTGTGGAATGCTAAGATGCATATGATCAAGTCTTCTGTTGAAAAGCAGAGTCTTGTGGTTGATGATCAAAGCACCGCCTGTGCGGCACAACTTTGTGTAGCGTTAATTCACGAGCCTCACACCTCGGTGTGAACCAGAAATGAGAGAAGGACCTCAGAGAGGACATGCGTTTACTTCTAGCTAGGGTGGTGTCAGTGACCTATCAGCCCTGACATTTATATTATTATCACCTGTGTGGTTGTTGGATTGCGAGGCACCTCGGATATATCGGTGACTATGTGGAGCCGATGGAGTCTTTTGGCTCATTGACACCCCAAAGTGCGGGGAAACACATTGTTCAGGCATTTTAATCCACATCGGTGGACCGACCCTGACGATCCAAGGGCCCACCTGAGTCTGGGTCCTGAGACACGGGCTAGAGCGTCTCGAAGCGGTGAGGGCGATCCCTTGCCTCGGTTCACAGATGGAAATCCAACTTTCAATACGTGACATTTGCGGTTTTGATTGTAGAGCCTAGTATTGGCGACATGATATGTGGTACTCATGCCGTCTAGGATTGATACATTTATATTTGAAGTTGTTTTATACACTATGCACTTATAATAATATCAAATGATTTGTTTTTAACGTACCAAGCATGTTTGACTATTATAAGGGAAAACCCTATCCTCCGGCTTGTGTTGCATTGTGTGATGAGACCTGGGTCTTATAATAGCTTCATTTTTCCTAAAAACATTGCGCTGTTTTGTTATATGCACTGGTATTCTTGGGAGGAAACTCGTTCCGTGTTATACGGCGTGGTCCCTTGATTTACCTTACTTTAAAATAAAGATTAATAACTGTTTTAGTTCTCACACCAATCACATGACTGACCTGGAGTTTATTGTTTTAACCTAAACTCTGGGTGCCCCTATTTTCCACACGGGCAGCTAGTAGTTTTGGTTTTGTAGATTTATATTCACAGGATCCTGATTTACAGCTGAAGCGATATTCGGAAAGCTCTGTATCCGTGTATTACTTCCAGTTGTGTATTGTATTATTTTCCGCTGCTATGTAACGTATTGTAATCTCTGATATTTATCAAATGTATTTTATTCATTCATACTCTGTAATATTCTTGTATTCTGATGGAATTGTTGTAATAAGCAATGAAATGTTCTTCTGTTTGTGTTCTGATTCGTCTTGTCCTCAGTACAATCCGTTCTTCCTCGTAAGGGGGATTTCGGGTCGTAACAATGTTTCTACAAACGGGAGATGCATGAGCATTCATGGGGTTGGTGGCTGGCTGTTTACTCGTCTTTGCTATTTTGCTTTTTTATAGTGTGATTCGAGTTGAGTTCTGTTTGGTTTCGACTTTTGTTTTTAGTTGTTGGTGTGAGTAAGCTTTGTCTGTATTCTTATGTGAGGCTTAGGTCAGTTTTTGTTGGCGTTTTACAAGGTTAGTGGTTTTCATGAACTGGTAGACTGTTTTTGTATGTCACCGGAGAGTGGCTTTTTCCTCTCTAATTTTGTTATGTATATGTATGTATGTATGTATGTATGTATGTATGTATGTATCTGTGTGTGTGTGTGTGTGTGTGTGTATATATATATTTCTGTTAATAATAAAATGTAAAAGTGTGATGTTGATTGGTATCAGTTATTGCTATTGGTGGTATCGGTTAAGGCATTCACAATTTTAGTTTTTTACATGCAATAACACGGTAACATTTTTGAGTAGACATAGGTATCGGTTTTGTTAAATTATTGTAATGTACACAGTAACATGGTATCAATTTTGTACACTGATAGATATCATTTTAGTTAAAGTGATCTATTATATACAGTAACTGGATATTATTCCTACACGGACATAGGTATTGTTTTTGTTAAATTGATGCATTGTTTGCAATATAAGGGTATCATTTTCTAACAAATATAGATATCAGTTTTGTTAGAGCACTATATTATACACAGTAACAAGGTATCATCTTTGTATGTGATTTGGTATCAATTTTAATAAAACATTCTAGTATGCTCATTTATAGGGTATCATTGTTGTATACGATTGAGGTATCAATTTTGCTAGGTAGTTATATTACATAATTATCCATTAAATATTATTTTTTCTTATATAACAAGAAAAATATTTTTAATCCAAATATACAGTGTTTATAATTTTTATAATACAATAATATCAATTTTGTTTCAAATCATATTAAAACATTATTTTAAAAGCTTCAAAGCTTTGATTTCACCCAAACAGACTATATTTATCTTTTTTGCATTATGAAATTTATTTTAAAATGGTACTATTTATGCTATTACTGAATTTATTTAGCGATCTTCAGATTCTTCATTTTCAATTTGTTATTCCTTTTTTGTTTTATGTTCTTTGCTCTCCAACAATTTTGATACTTTTAAACAATGATATTGCTAGTGTCAGTTTTATAGTTTAACGTTTTCATTTACCTAAATAATTTTTTGTTGACAGATTTTTCTTCTAGAATGTTATCTTCGCTATTCTTTGTCATTTGATTTTCTTTAGTTGTTTTTTGTTCATTTCTTCTTTTTCTTCTTTTTGATAGGATCGATTAGGGGTTACTTCAAGCTACACTCACAATATCACACACAAGACAATCAATCAACATACCATTCAAATAAAAAAGATACGATGAAAGTAAAATAGCAAGACACAAGATTTTATACGTGGAAAACCTCTTCGATGTGAAGAGTAAAAACCACGAGACCTCTTAAGGAGTCTACCCTCTTCTCTTATTGATAAACCAAAAGGGGAAAGCAGCCCCAAAATGTTTACAAAAGATTCTCTTCTAATTACCGGAATCAAAAAACAATAAGAGATGAAAAAAGGTGTAAGAGAACACCCTATGTGTGCACTTCAGGCCAGCGGTGTATCGAGCAAGAATGAAGCTCAATCTTGAAGACCAAAACACCTTGAAGAAGATGATAAATGACCAAAAACTGCTACTGCCTTATGTGACCAGATCTGGTTATATTAACCCTTTTTCTTTTAATGTGCATACCAAAATTGTGAGTAATCTCCCAAATGTCTTTCCTTAAAAGAAAAGATATTGTTGCACAAAAGGCATGCTTGCACAACAAATCTAGAAAAAAGACAAAACTAATAAATCTCTCCCACAAATTTAGCATGACCTGCATAAAAAGATATGCCAAATATGCCTGCATACAATTATGCCAAATATGCTTGCATAAAATTATGTCAAATATGCCTGCATGAAATTATGCCAAATAAGCCTGCATAAAATTATGCCAAATATGCTTGCATAAAATTATGCCAAATATGGGCTGGAATATCCAACAATCTCCCCCTCCAGCCCAACTTGGGGAAGATGTGCATGCTTCAATCATCATTTGAAACTCATTCCCACAAGCTTGCTACAAACATCAAGCTTGTTTCATGGAACCACTTTAGTCAACATATCTGCACCATTCTTGTTTGTATGAATTTTCTTTAACTTGAGCATATTTTCTTCAATCACATTTCTTAACCAATGATACCGAACATCAATATGCTTAGTGCGTGCATGATACATGGAATTCTTGCTCAAATCCATAGCACTCTGACTGTCACAGAATACTATATACTCTTCTTGTTGCAAACCCAACTCTTGAAGGAACCTCTTCAACCAAAGCATCTCTTATACTTGCTTCCACAGCTGCTATATACTCTGCCTCGGTTGAAGATAAAGCCACACACTTTTGTAACTTGGATTGCCAAGAAATGGCTCCCCCTGAAAATGTGAACACATAACCTGAGGTAGATTTTCTACTATCAATGTCACCAGCCATGTCTGCATCTGTATACCCCTCAAGAACATGTTTGCTACCTCCAAAACATAAGCAAAATCTAGAAGTACCACGCAAATATCTGAAAATCCACTTTACTGCATCCCAGTGAACTTTACCAGGATTGGATAAGTATCTACTCACCAAACCAACAGAATGTGCAATATCTGGCCTAGTGCACACCATAGCATACATCAATGAACCAACTGCAGATGAATAAGGAATAGAAGACATACTTGCTTTTTTCTTCTCCGTTGTTGGACAATCCCTCTTACTTAGCTTAAAATGAGATGCGAGTGGTGTACAAATCGGCTTAGCATGCTTCATATTGAACCTTTCAAGCACACGTTCAATATATTTTTCTTGAGATAGCCACAACTTCCTAGCTTTTCTGTCACGAACAATCTCCATGCCTAAGATTTGCTTTGCAGGACCCATGTCCTTCATGTCAAATGACTTGGACAAATCTTTCTTCAAGTTGCTAATCAATTCTAAGTTTTTTCCAACTACCAACATGTCATCCACATATAAAAGAAGAATAATGAAGATATCACCAGGAAACTTTCTAAAATACACACAAGGATCTGCAACAGTCCTCTTGTAACCATTGCTTGTCATAAATGAATCAAATTTGTGATACCACTACCTTGGTGCTTGCTTAAGTCCATAAAGACTCTTCTTCAACTTGCAAACAAGTTTTTCTTTTCCCTTTTCTTCAAATCCTTCAGGTTGTTCCATGTAGATTTCTTCCTGCAAATCACCATGTAAAAATGCGGTTTTTACATCAAGTTGTTCCAATTCAAGGTCACAACTTGCTGCTAAACCCAAAATGGTTCTGATAGAAGTCATCTTGACAACTGGTGAAAAAATCTCATCAAAATCAATGCCTTTTTTCTGATTGCATCCTTTGACTACCAATCTAGCTTTGCGCTTTACTATCTTCTCACCATCTTTCTTATTCTTGAAAACCCATTTGTTTTTCAAAAGCTTCTTGCCTTTTGGAAGTTTCACTAGCTCAAAAGTCTGATTCTTCATCAAAGAATCCATCTCCTCTTTCATAGCCTCAAGCCAAAGATTCTTGTCTTGACTGGACAACACTTCTTGGAAGCTCTCGGGCTCACCATCAGCTGTAACTAAGATATAATATGTGCTTGGATATCTTGTAGATGGTTTATGTTCTCTGGTTGACCTTCTAACTTGAGCATCATCCACTTGTGGGGCAATTTGCTCCCCCTGCTCACAAGCCACTTCTCCATTTGGTTGAGCTTCATTATGAACATCATCATGAACATCATCAAAATGTGCACCATCAAGCTGTGCATCATCAACACCTTCATGTGTTGCATCAATATCAGCCTGTATTGGCTGTTCAACAAAACCACGAGTAGGGGACAAAGAAACATCAGTAGTATCAATAAAAAAATCTGAGCTAGTATGATACCTTGCACTCAAAAGTTCTGCACCTTTTTCATGCTCAAAGAACACTACATCTCTGCTTCTTACTACCTTTCCTTTTTCTGGATCATATAGCCTGAACCCGTACTCTTCATCACCATAGCCAACAAAAACACATGGATTAGTCTTGGAATCCAGCTTTGACCTTTGGTCTTTTGGCACATGCATGTATGCCTTGCATCCAAATACTCTAAGATGTGTATATACAGGATCACATCCCTTCCATGCTCTCTCTGGAATGTCAAGCCCCAATGGAATAGATGGAGAACGGTTGATCAGATAAACTGCTGTATTCACTGCTTCAGCCCAAAATGACTTTGGTAGATCGGACATCTTCAACATGCATCGCACCTTCTCCACAATGGTTCTATTCATCCTCTCAGCTACACCATTGTGTTGGGGAGTGCCTGGAACTGTCTTCACATGTCGAATACCATATTGCGCACAATAATTCTTGAACTCATGTGAGGTATACTCTCCACCATTGTCTGTACGAAGGCACTTCAACTTGCTTTCTGTCTCCCTTTCCACCATAACATGAAACTTCTGAAAAGTTTCAAACACTTGGCTTTTGGTCTTCAAAATGTAAATCCATGTCTTTCTAGTAGCATCGTCAATAAAAGTGACAAAATATTTGTTGCCACCATTGGATTCAACCTCAATAGGACCACATACATCCGAATGTACAAGCTCCAACTTAGCCTGCTTTCTTGTAGACTTTCTAGCAAAAGAAGCTCTATGTTGTTTTCCTGCTAAACAATGATTACAAGGGTTAAGTGAAATTGTAGTATTGACAGGAATAAGAGATTTACCTGCTAAATATTTCAAACCCTTTTCACTCATGTGTGCCAATCTTCGATGCCACAAATTAGGAGAATCTTTTTCTTCCACTGCATTGAGCTCACCAAAACATACAGTCAAATATGTCTTGTACAAAGAACAACACAACTCGCCTCTTGCAATTGTCATGGATCCCTTGGATAATTTCCACTTGCCACTCTCAAATGTGTGACGAAAGCCTTCTTGATCAAGAATATGAGCTGAAAACAAATTAAGACGCAAATCCGGAATATGACGTACACCTTTCAATGTAAGCATGCATCCAACATTAGTCTTCACACGAATATCACCAATCCCAACTATGCTTGCTGAACTCTGGTTACCCATTTTGACACTGCCAAAATCACCTGCTTGATAATTCAAAAAATACTTTCTCTTAGGAACACAATGATATGAAGCACCTGTATCAACCAGCCACTCAGAATCTGTACTGCTAACATGATGACATTCACTAGTTGCGCAAATTAAAGTGACATCATCATCACTTTTAGAGGCTACTGCTGCAACATTTTTATCATCGCCTTCTTTTTGAAAACCATTCTTCTTCCCATGTTCTCTTTTCCAACGAAAGCAATACTTTTTAATATGGCCAGGCTTCTTGCAATAGTTGCATATGAAGTGATTCTTTCCATCACTAGACTTGGATCTTCCTCTTGAGTTATCACGGCCTTTGGGTCCTTTGCTCTTGCTTCTTCCTCTATTCTCCACAACAAGAGCTTGTGAATTGTCAACTCCAATCTCTTTTCTTCTAATTTCTTCATTAAACATGCTTTCTTTGATCACATCCAAAGATAGCACACCATCTGGAGCTGAATTACTAATGGTCACAACTAAAGTTTCCCAACTATCTGGCAAAGAACTCAATAAGAACAAAGCTTGCAATTCATCACCAAAAATGATCTTCATAGTTGTCAACTTGTTAATAATATCTTGGAAATCACTAAGATGCTCAGAAACTGACTTTCCACCTTTCAACTTTAGATTAACAAGCCTTTTAATCAATGAAGCTTTGTTATGGGCGGTTTTCCTCTCATACAAACCTTCTAATTTCTTCCACAAATCATATGGATCGGTCTCTTGTGACACATGGTTAAAAATGCTAATGTCAACCCATTGTCTATTGGTTCCTAAAGTTTTCCTTTTCAACTTTATCCATTCATTCTCTTCCATTTTATCGGGTTTAGAAGGTTTAGAGATAATACCACTCGAACTAGTGACGGTTTCAATTGGGTCATGTAAATCCCTGCAATATAACAAGTCTTCCATCATAGGTCTCCAAATAGAATAGTTGGTTGATGTCAACTTAATCATTGAGCTATGACTGCTCGACTCCATAGTGTGATAAATAACCAACCTCAAGCTCTGATACCAATTTGATAGGATCGATTAGGGGTTACTTCAAGCTACACTCACAATATCACACACAAGACAATCAATCAACACACCATTCAAATAAAAAAAATACGATGAAAGTAAAATAGCAAGACACAAGATTTTATACGTGGAAAACCTCTTCGATGTGAAGAGTAAAAACCACGAGACCTCTTAAGGAGTCTACCCTCTTCTCTTATTGATAAACCAAAAGGGGAAAGCAGCCCCAAAATGTTTACAAAAGATTCTCTTCTAATCACCGGAATCCAAAAACAATAAGAGATGAAAAAAGGTGTAAGAGAACACCCTATGTGTGCACTTCAGGCCAGCGGTGTATCGAGCAAGAATGAAGCTCAATCTTGAAGACCAAAACACCTTGAAGAAGATGATAAATGACCAAAAACTGCTACTGCCTTATGTGACCAGATCTGGTTATATTAACCCTTTTTCTTTTAATGTGCATACCAAAATTGTGAGTAATCTCCCAAATGTCTTTCCTTAAAAAAAAAGATATTGTTGCACAAAAGGCATGCTTGCACAACAAATCTAGAAAAAAGACAAAACTAATAAATCTCTCCCACAAATTTAGCATGGCCTGCATAAAAAGATACGCCAAATATGCCTGCATACAATTATGCCAAATATGCTTGCATAAAATTATGTCAAATATGCCTGCATGAAATTATGCCAAATAAGCCTGCATAAAATTATGCCAAATATGCTTGCATAAAATTATGCCAAATATGGGCTGGAATATCCAACACTTTTTTCTCTAATTTGCTGGACTTGTTCTTCATTTGTTCTTTTTTGTAATTTCGTTTCCGTCGGTTCATCTAGGATTTCTACTGAAGATTTGGTTTCATTTTTTACTAGTGGATTAACTTCGACTTGTTTATCTTCAAGTTTAAATTGAGATTGACCTTGCAGTTCAACTTCGACTGAAGCCCTAATCTGTTGTGGATTATCAGTAGATTCTGACTGAACTTGCAGTTCAAATTTCGATTGATTTTGGTCGTGCGTTGAAGTTTTAAAAACTATTAATTTCGTTGTGGATGTCATTGTTATGAATATGATGATTTCAATGTTTTTGGTTAAATGAGAGTGAGTTTGAACGGAAGATTTTGGAATGAGATGATAAAAAGGAAAAAAAGATTTACATTAGTTAATTTGGATTTTGGGTCTTTTGTCCTTGCCGTAAATAAAAGATGTGTGTGTCCTTCTCTCTAGTTTTTTTTTTTTTTTAAAACAAGTTGTTGGTTACAAATTTTCTCCCCTTTCTATTACATGCTTTAAAAAAAAAAACATAAATACAAACTGCAATAAATTCAATCTTATGTACATTGAGATTATAACGCACAAATACTTTGCATGATTTGAATAGCAATGGAAACAATCTTATAGGTAGCGGCTAAAATTTTATTTATTTTTATTTATTCATTTCAGCACAAACAATCTTTGAAATATCAACGTCCAGATCAAAGAGAGAACAGCAAAAAGTATAACGTGCATGCTTGAAACAAAACAATCATTTGCAACGTGCTCAGCACATCGTGCAACTCTCATTCTCCAGCTATAAAAATCACATGTCCAGAATCAAAATTTCATCTCAAATCCAAACAACTAATCCCTTGCAATATATAGAAAGGAGATCAATGCACAACATGTCTAATAAACTCCTCTCATTATCGTTTATAATGTTTGCATATTCATTCAAGCTTACAGTAAGCTCTAATGCTGCATCATCATTAAGTCCACTGTTCGATTACAACGTTGCGCTGGAGAAGAGTTTGCTCTTCTTTGAGGCCCAGAGGTCAGGAAAGCTGCCTGCTGATCAGCGTGTTAAGTGGAGAGGTGATTCTGGCTTTACAGACGGTTTTCTCCAAGGGGTATATTTTTTTCTATTTGGATATATCTTGTTTCGTAAAACAACACTAGTCACATAATAATGCTGATGGTTAATTAAACACTCTGCATTAACATGATTGCACATTGAATTAATAGGTGGATTTAGTGGGTGGGTACTACGATTCAGGCGATCATGTAAAATTTGGATTTCCAATGGCCTATTCAATGACAATGCTGTCATGGAGCATGATTCAATTTGAGAAGGAAATTACAGCATCAACTCAGTTGGAGTATACTTTGGACGCTATCAGATGGGGCACTGATTATCTCATCAAAGCACATAAACAGCCCAATACCCTCTGGTCCCAGGTATACATACATATGATACGCTAAGTTACATAACTGGGCGTCTGGGCTTGTCGCTATTATTATTCTTATCATACATTTGGCATGGTTTGAAAGGTGGGAGAAGGTGAAAGCGATCATTATTGCTGGGAAAGAGCAGAAGATATGAATACACCAAGAAATGCGTATAAAGTCGATGCGGAAAATCCAGGGTCAGACGTTGCTGGAGAGACTGCAGCAGCTTTGGCTGCTGCTTCCATCGCCTTTAGACCATACGACTCTAGCTACTCCAAACTACTACTATCACATGCAAAACAGGTAGTACTGTAGATTAGTACATAATATTGTGTATCCAGATTCTAATATACGAACTTAAATTGTGCACTTGTTATGCAGCTTTTCTCTTTTGCCGATACATTTAGAGGCCGATATGACGTATCCATCGCTTCAGTTAAAGATTTCTATCCATCTTCCACTGGATACTATGTATGTCCAACTTGCCATTTACTTATTATTTATTATACATAATTTTTTCCCCTAAAATAACTTGGTATATATATTATTTGTGTTTTTATCGCTAAGGATGAACTGCTTTGGGCTTCTGCATGGCTTTTTGAGGCAACAGATGATAAAAGCTACTTGAAATATGTAATTGACAACTCTGCTTCTTTCGGTGGTACTGGATGGGCAGTAAAAGAGTTTTCTTGGGACAACAAATATGCAGGAATTCAAGTCCTCCTAACCAAGGTTTTAATGCAAGAAGAAAGTAGTGCAAACAATGCAGCATTAAGGCAATACAAAGCTAAAGCAGACTTTTTCTTATGTGCTTGCCTGCAGAAGAACAATGGATATAATGTGGAAATGACACCAGGTTTTCCTTTCACTTCATAGTTGCAACGTAACTTGCAGTAATGGAATATAACTGAATCGGATTATTCTACCTAATTAACTAACATGAATGGAAAACACAGGCGGTCTTCTATATTTCAATGAATGGAACAATATGCAGCATGTTTCTGGAGCTTCATTTCTCTTGGCAGTATACTCTGATTATCTTTCAATGGCTAAAGCCAGTCTGCACTGCCCTGATGGAGAAATTGAACCTTTAGCTCTTCTTAAGTTTGCACAGTCCCAGGTATATTTTATTTTGTTTTTCAAACCATCTGGGCTTATTATATCAAAAATTGAATGACAAATTTGCACAATGCAGGGTGACTACATGCTAGGAAAGAATCCTAAATCAATGAGCTACTTAGTAGGGTACGGAGAGAAGTACCCTACACAAGTTCATCATAGAGGAGCATCAATAGCATCAAAACAAACATTGCCCACAGCAGTAGGGTGCACTGAGGGATTCCAGAAGTGGTTCAACAACATGGGTAGCAATCCAAATGTTTTGACTGGAGCACTTGTAGGCGGACCTAACATGAAAGATGAGTTCGTCGACAAACGATTTTCCTATGAGCAGACTGAGCCTTCTCTTTCAGGTAATGCCCCTCTTGTAGGACTCTTCGCAAAGTTGGGCAGCATGCACAAGGAAGTTAACAGAACAGGTTATCTTTCTAAAGATTCAAAGCCAACACATGAACCAGGTGAGTAATGATATTTACATTGCAGATGGCAAGGAACATAAGAGGCTAAATGGTTATATGATTACTGTTTTAGGAACGGTACCAGTCGAGTTATTGCACTCAATAACCAAAACATGGATGGTAAATGGAGAAAATTACTACAGACACAAAGTTACAGTTATGAATAAAAGTGGGAAGACATTGACAAGCCTTAAGCTTAGGATTGAGCACCTTTCGGGTGAGATATGGGGAGTTGTAAGGACACAAGAGAGAAGCTTATATGAGCTTCCAAGTTGGTTGAAGGTTGTGAAACCTGGTGAACATTTCAGTTTTGTCTATGTGCAGGGTGGCCCGCAAGCTAAAGTCTCACTTGCAAGTTATACCTGAGTTTACTTGAATTAGTTTGGTTTTTGGATTTTCATTTTATTTTATCAATTACCTTGATTATAATTTGTAATTCGATTTTTAATTTATTTTTCTACCAATATAATTATAATGAGATGATTTCACTGGTGAATCCTGGTTATAACTCAAGAATTTCCGTCATTCAAATTAATTTTTGTAATTTTGTTGGTATAACTCATGAAATTCCTTAGTATAACCTCCGTGTTTCTTTTGTGTAAGGCTCTTTGCAAACAACATGAATCTCTTACTCAAAAGTTGAGTTTGTCTCGTTGTGGACAGAATTTGTAGATGCCCAAATATTTGTAAAATAGTTACTTGCATAACATAGGCCATTTCAATTGAAGCTCGTTGGGGGTTAAATCAAGCTTAGTTGACCCCCAACTCCCTCAACAGAGAAAAAACCTACAACATCTTAGGTGGTTTAAACCGATTAAGAATTTTTTTAGAAGATATAATCTTTTAGCCGGCTTATTTTAAACTGGCTAAAAAAAAGGAAAAATGACTCAGCCCAAGGCTGTCGAGACAAACAAACAATAATAATAATAATAATAATAATAATAATAATAATAATAATAATAATAATAATAATAATAATCGGCTTATTTAAAGACGGTTAAGCCTCATTTGTCAAGCAACTCTCTGGGTTGCCAAAACAACCTAAAACAGATCAACTGACCCTCTGTTGGAGTTGGTTGATTCCCAACCGACACACGGTTGGAAATGGTCTTATATTCATACTCTACCTATACTGGGAAGCTAACCTAATAAGATGTAAAACATTACCAAAGACACATGGTTGGGAATGGTCTTATGTTCATACTCTACCTATACTGGGAAGCTTACCTAGTAACCTGTAAAACATTACCAAAGCAGGTAATTTTTAAGACTAATTATTAAAACAACAGACTTAATCACATCAGTGGGCACCTCAGCAAGCAATCATAACTACCAGCCTAGAAGTGCAACAACTACGACTTCATCCTGTCTCTAACCATAGGTATGCTATACATGAGGGTCCGATTTGACAACCAGACCCAGCTCTTAAGATCTGAAAAGGAATCTTAGTTCTACATGAATTGAAAGTGTTACGGACGAAATGGCAATCGTAAAAAAGATATATGTGTTTAGTGGGTTAACTAGGGTCAAAAGAGAAGTTGAAAAAATTGTGGCATATAATATTTAATTCCAAATGTGGGATGAAAATCAAATAGGACTAAAGATGCAGCCAAAATTGAGATATAGTCAATCCATCACACACACTATGTGGGTGTGTATGTGTTGAGAAAAATTCCTTGCACTCTAAACAGTTGTTGCACTAAAGATTTTATTTAGATAACTAGTAGGTGAAGAGAGAAAGATGGTTATATGGTGGAAATCAAGGAACGTTTAAGGATGAAATAGCTTTAAGATTTTCGTACATGAGCAGATCCTCGTTTGAGTTCATTTCCGTTTGAGTATAACAAGGGATGTTTAACGCCATAATTTACTAACATAACTGATAGAGTCTTTCTCTTTAATCCTCAATCCCATCTCTAAACATAGATCTGACTGTTACCACTACCAGTGGCTTCAAACGGCTAATGAAAAACAGTGTAAATTATCTCAAACCAGATTCCAATTTTTGCTATTCTAAATAATAAATTTGGTACAAATGAAATCGAACAACAGATATAAAATTAGAGTGAGATAATACTGAACAATTTCTTATCAACTGTTTGAATTATCACCAGTAATTTTAGAAAGTAAATCACGATAGTTTTTCCAATAACAATTTATTGATCATTCTGAACATGAACATGTTGTTTCGTTTACATCCAGTAGAGACCATGCATGTAAATTAGCAGTGCTAGATATTCCTTTTCCAGTAATTGGTATAAACTTAACAGTGAGCACGAAATCACCAAGAAATCATACCAAAGTTATACGTGGAGACCAAAGATATAGATCTTATCCTTTGTAATTCCAAGATAGTAGTGTCATTTTAGATCCAATTCACGAATGGGTCTGTCTATTCACACCCCAGTAATTGCTCTTTCCACCCCAGTAACTTAGAGAAAAAAAATCTTTCCGCATTTTTTACTCTTCTTACCCCGTTTATTCCCGAACTAACCTTGTATTTTCATCAACAAAAAAGTATAGTCATCCAAACTATATATGTTCCCTCTTCTCACTCCATTTTTGTACAAGGCCTGAAACTTACGTGGTATAAAATATATAAACGCCGGAGCAAAGCCTTACTTTTGAAATTTCAACGCTTCATGATGGTATTGATTAAAATGTTTCCACGCACGACCATGGCGTGGTTTTACATTTTCCCACATGTTAAATTGACGTTGATATTTACCATCATTAAATTCTGTGTTTAGTGTATTTCAACGCTGGAGTACAACGTTTATATTTGAATTTCAACTCCCCTAGATGTCGTGGCTTATCATTATTCCAGGCTAGGTAATGGCATGGTTTAAGGGTATAATTGGTATTGAGTTTTTAAAATTTTAACCGGGGTAGGAAGAGCAATTTATGGGGTGCGAATAGACAGATCCTTCACGAATATGATTATGAGAAACAAGATGATCAACATAATTTGTTGCAAAGTAGGATCAATTTTCGCTGAATCACCCTTTCTCAGATGTCTCGAACCTTCCTGTACTGTAGATCTCGATCTTCGACGGCATAAAGTTTGAAGTAGGAATTAAATTGAATTTTGTAGATGGTAAACGGTTACAACCATAAAAAGAGATACAAATTTCATGGATGTTTAATATTAGATCGCTTGTTTCTCTCTCCCGTTGGATACATACATATACAAGGGTCAGCTATTTAGACACAAAAATTGAAAAACATGAAATCTTAACCACTATATCAATTTGTTTCAGAGGGCAACCTAATGGTTGAGAATTTATGTCTTTCAATTTGTGTCAAATATTTGTGTTTAAATAGACTTTTCCATATATATGTATATGTGTGTGTGTGTGTATGTATATATATATATATGTGTGTGTGTGTGTGTGTGTGTGTGTGTGTGTATAAGGAGTGTTCAAGAGCACCCCAAATAGTGCAACACCCCATTAGCCCCCTGATTTCCACCACACATTCCCGTTTCTCTCTCCTCCCACTAACTCTTTCTCTCCCCACTAACTTATTTAATAATAAACGTTTGGCCCTCATTCGGGTGCAAAGAGGGTGCCCATAAAAAGGGGTGCTATATAACTCTTATATATATATATATATATATATATATATATATATATATATATATATATAGGCACGCTCCAGGGCACCCCTATTTGGCAGCACCCTTTTTGCACCCAATTCTAAACCACTTATTTATAGTTTAATAAGTTAGTGGGGGGAGAGAGAGTTAGTGGAAGGAGAGAGAATGGAGAATGAGTGGTGGAAATTAGGGGGCTAAAAGGGTGCTACACTATTTGGGGGTGCTCTTGATCATATCCCATATATATATACATATATATATATATAGGGGGTTATATGACACCCCAAATTCTTGGCACCCCTTTTGCACCCGAAGGAAGCCACCTATTTATAGATAATTAAGTTAGTAGAGGAGAGAGAATTAGTGGAAGGAGAGAGAAACAGGAATGTGTGGTGGAAATCAGGGGCTAAAGGGGTAATGCACTATTTGGGGTGCCATCGAACGCTCCTCATATATATATATATATATATATATATATATATATATGGGACGACTATTTGAACACAAAATTAGACACAAACTTAGAAACACAAAGCCTCAACCGTTGGATCTTTTTATCTTTATGTGGAGAGGTGTAATTCATGGGGTGATCCAATGGTGGAGATTAGTTGTGTCACCAATTGTGTCTCAATTTCCCATATATATGTATATGTATATGTATATGTATATGTATATGTATATGTATAGACACACATTTATTAGACATATTACTAAACAGGAATACCTTGACTTACGAACCGTCTCTCGAGACCTCCCAAAAACATTCTATTTCTATCCCATAAAACTTGGAAGAATAAAAACCTAACTTAACTAATAACTGCATATAGCACCACGTTGCATCAGATGAAATAGCTTGTATTAGTTAAATGTCTTGCTCATTGTTCAGCCACTAAGATATCCTAACAGAAATACCAGACTCCCTATCCGTCAATGTTTGAAACTTCAGTATTATCTGCTGTTAAAATCATGTCACACCAGTTAGCCACAAATGCAATTTGGCAGATCCAGCCAATCAAAAGAAAGAAACAACTTTTCTAGTTACTAAAATACACAACACCCTGAAGTATGTACACTTATCAAACATGGACGTAGCATTGTTACATCTACCATTTTCCAACCAACCCATAAAGTATTTATGGGTTACAATTAGACTAGAATGAATGGAAAACAAGCGTTCATCTCCGTGTGTGATGATCAGAAAATCTATATCTTTTGAACCGACTATAAACCACACAATTCTGGTCCAAACGATACAAATTCATGAATCGCACTAACGACCTGTATTTTCGACCTTCGGAAATTGACACCTAATACATCCTTGAATGAATCAAATGTCAGAAATTCAAATGTCGGAATCTGAATTGTTAGCGGGGTAATATAAGGAAAAATTGAACAGGAAGGAGTCTCACAGTGGATGAAATAAAATATTATTAAACAAAATCTAGTATATTAGAAAACATTTACATAATCAGAGTTACGTTCAACATGGATAATTATAAATGTCTATCCTTACAACAAAAGATTACAATGACATAAGGCTTCAAAGAATCTAAATTGCTCTAATTTCAGCTCCAAGCTCTAACCCAAAAAGGTGCTCCATATTATTGCTCCAAGTACTCTTACTGCTGACCTGACTATTAGGCTGCCCCTGCAAAATTAAGAGCAACCAGAGTTTAGGAAAGGAACAATAAACTCCGAGTCAGTCATAGGACTAGTGTGAGAACTTAAATTAGTTGTTTTGTGAAGAAAACCGTACATGTTTATTTTTTGGAAAATGAAGTTGTCATAAGGTCTCGTGGCACACGCACAATAAATCGAACACAATGGGCGAGAATTCTCCTTATGGTAACCGAAAATGCCTTTGATACATAAAACCATTTGATATTATTATTAGTACATAGTGTTAAAAACATTTCGCAAATACATATAATAATTTTAGCCAGCATAGGTACCATTATATTATGCTGACGCCCGCCCATTTCCTGGCACGTTATACAACTAAAACGTACGGGCTCATATTAGAGAATGAGTTTCCAACAATGACAAAGGAAAATGGTCTTCCTTATCCACGATGGGTACACCCCTAGAGGGATGACCCGAGAGCACCCTGCACCCTACTACACAAGACCAGGTTATCCCTGTCACTAGATAACTTAGAGCACTCCTGAGTATGTCATTTCTCGGTCGTAACCGACCTTTACCAAGTACGGTCGTTCCATCATCCACATAAAGTAGAATTTTCCACATAAGTAAAATACCTGGGCTCCATAACATGGTACACTTTTTATCTAAAAGGAAATAATCACAACCTAATCATAGCAAACCACTAAATCTTGCTGCATTCATCCTGTTTTCGGTTATTTACGGGGCATGAGGCCTGAAGAAGTCACGTTACACAAAGATACGCTTTATACCAAGCTAAGTTTCGATCATCTGCAGCTCATTCCACTAGGCATGCCACATTGCCATTTCTTTACACAAAGCTAATGTCTACCAATATATAACCTTTGAACTCGTACATCTCAAAGAAGGGTGTTAAGCTAAGAGAATTGTTTCTTTGCCACCGAACAGATATATATTTAGTAAAGATCAGTTGTTATGCTATAAAATGCAATGTCAGACGTACATTCCATACAAGTTCGTTCTGGGACTGAACGAAACCGAAAGCACATTATTCCTCATCCAATAAAGGAGAGAAGCCATTGCGAATCAAAAATTCTCCAAATACATCGGGATCACTAATATAAATATTCTCATAATGGGAGCTACTTGATACATCAATAAGCAGTCCTTCTGATGTGAAGATTCCCGGTCTTCAACTATCGTCTTTAACATCTTCATTTGCTCTATTTCATCATATCATTATTCGAAATGGTTTTCGGATAGATCTGATCTTGTTCTTCCAGAATAACGAGCATTATATAAAAAGACAATATGAAAATACAGGATTTTTTAAGTCTCTTCCATCTTAAATTTGGTTAATCAAAACCTTCCATTAGCTTAATAAAATCCTAAATCGTTTATTCCTTAATTTAGAAATTTATAAACTTGCTCCACTTAATCTTTAAACTAAGATTTATTAAATCTTAATGAAGATTATTCTTAACTTCACCTCACATTTGATTTAGGGAGACATTCCAACAACATTTATTTAATCTTCTTTTGGCAGCGCATGTTTATTTAATCTTTAATCAAAAGATTTATTAATTCTTCAACCATAAATTTCCCGTTTCAAATTATATCCGTCAAACGAAGATTATCCAAACCATGATGAAGATTTATTCTCAACTTTACTTAGGGAAATCATTTCAATATTATCTCATTAAATCTTAATTAAAAAATTTCTCAGTAAATACTGGACATGTCAAAACATAATTTTAAACGAGTTAAAATGATATTGTTTAACTTCTCAATGGGTTAAAGCTGATGTTATTTAAGACATAATTCATAAAAACCCAAACCAATTAATATTGAGTATAAGAATTACACAGAAATTATAACATCTTATATTCAATATCAATTTTCATATTCATTCGTGATGCGACATATCCAAAGTGGATATCGAATCCAGTACTTATGAAGAAGGCTAACGGGAAGTGGTGTACATGCATTGACTTCTCATATCTAAACAAGGCATTCCCGAAGGGCATCTATCCACTCCCGAGGATCAATCAGTTGGTAGATTCGACAGCTGGAAATGAACTCCTCTCGTTTATGGATGCATACTGTGGATATAACCAAATTCCAATGCATGTTCCAGATCAAGAGCATACCAGTTTCATTATGGACCTTGGTTTATATTGTTATGTGGTGATGCCTTTTGGTCTGAAGAACGTTGGGACAATGCATCAACATTTGGTTAACCATATGTTCCATAATCATATCGGGAAATCGATGGAGGTATATGTAAACGACATGCTTGTGAAGTGAAACAGTCGGTTGATCATGTTAGAGACTTGGCAGAAATGTTTAATACCTTCCGACATTACAAGATGAAATTCAACCCTTTGAAATGCTCTTTTGGCGTTGCATCGGGAAAGTTTTTGGGTTTCATCATCAAGTCGTGTGGGATTGAAATTAATCCGGACCAAATTGCAACAATCAAGAATATATGAGAACCTTGAAAGATTAAGGATGTACAAAGCTTAGTAGGAAATGTAGCAGCCTTGAGTAGGTTCATCTCTAGAGCTACCGACAAGTGTATTCCCTTCTTTGAATTAATAAAGCGAGGCAAGCGCAACTTTGAGTGGACTCCATATTGTGTCAAGGTTTTCCAGAATCTATTAAGTCACTTAGAGAGACCCCTGATACTATCCAAGCCAGTAAATCATGAGGACTAGTTTGTATACTTAGTTGTATCATCGCATGCGATCAGCTCAGCGCTTGTCCACGAAGAAGATAAGATCCAGAGGCTGGTCTATTATATAAGAAAAAAAGTTGATGGGGGCGGAACGCAACTATCCAAAGATGGAAAAGCTAACCTACAACTTGGTGATTACTTCAAGGAAACTCTGTCAGTATTTCCAGGCTTACTCAATCATTATATACACCGACCAACTGCTACGACAGGTCCTTCAGCCATTCATATCAAACTGATTATCGTTTAATCTCTAAACATCTGTCACTTTGCCATTTAGAGCTTAAATGGCAAACATTTTGTCGTTTAGTGCTAAATTGATTTTTTTTAATAAGACACAGAGGCATACAAAGCACCAGGCACTGCGATACTTCTAGACATTTATATCAAACATAGAATTCTCAATACCTCAAACATTCAATGATTACACAGCTTTTCAGTCTAACCTAGATATGAAATGAAACTCGTATTCTAGCATATTCAATCCGACAAAGCCTTCAAGTTCAAATTCAAGTTCAGTCACAGTACAAACTATATTTGCAGTCATACAAGCCTTCAACTCCTAGTAATACTATTTTTGAATATTAT
Organism: Allium sativum; assembly: GCA_030737875.1. Taxonomy (NCBI): domain Eukaryota; kingdom Viridiplantae; phylum Streptophyta; class Magnoliopsida; order Asparagales; family Amaryllidaceae; genus Allium; species Allium sativum. The sequence continues at coordinate 516,480,222 of CM060912.1, forward strand.
ATATACAACTAAACTACGAATACATCAACTTCAACTACAAACTTCCAGTACTTACCTACCACTACCGCTACAAATTCTCCAAGTCTGAACTGCTTCTTTTTACCACCTTTATCTTTTTTTCGTTTCCCTTTAAGTAAATACTTTATCTTACTTACAAACCACCTATTCTCTTTTTTGTTCAACTACACTCTTTCTGTAGTCAGACCCTGTAGTTTAATTCAGTTCATGAACCAATAAACACATATCGCAATGTTCTAGATTTTTAACAATTTAATAATTAATTAATTTAATTATTTGGATAAGCAATTTGGCAATTTAAATGGTTTGAATTTAAATAATTTTGACTATTTAATTAATGTAAATAGTGGAATAATAAATTTATTTCCGGAATAGTCACAATATAGTTGAATTTGCAATATTGTGTAAATTGGGTAATATAAGATATTTAATTGAATTTACGTTCAAGTAATAATAACAAATTTATTTTATAAACGACGTTTTAACGTATTAATTATAATAATTATATTCGAGCTTGTAATGTCACGGTAGTGTAATATTATGTTTTGAACTTTAAACGACTATGCAGGATTCTTATAAGTCGAAATTCGTTGAAATAAGAAACATTTGAGTCTACTGAAATATATTTTTCTAACAGAAGAGAAAATTTGAGATTTCATCTTGTAGATTGTGAGTTATGTCCAAATCAAATTTTCAGAAAGTCGCTATGGAATCGTTTATAAATTTAATCGATTATATTTAATAATATAAATGAGTTTTATATTAAAAGAATATTTGTGCAAACTTGAGAAAACAATCGAACCAAGACATGAGACAAGTTTCTTTGGGATCGTATTGACGTTTAGAATTTTTCTGTAATTATTATTTTGGGAAAACAAACAACTTTTTGTTTAATGTAATTTATACCCTATATCAACGTTTTGGAATTTTACAAAGATAAGCTAGCTTGTTTATTTTATTATAATTTTGAGATCGAGACGCATTGCCTGACATGACTGTAATTTTATTTTTGTCCGTAACAGTTTGTACATGAACGGAGTTTTGTGTAATAGGGTACCGATATATTCTAACTAAAAACAATGATCTAAACTTTAGAAAACAAAACATATATGATTTCCTAACCTTACCTACCACTCCTACGCATATGCTTGTTAAAGGTTACCTTCAATCACTTTACTTCCTAGCAATGCACATGTTTTAATAATGTGTAAAATAATAATAATAATGATAATATAATAAGGCAGGCTATCCTAAGTTTCATGCAAACCTACTTAAGCAAAACATGGGAAAGATGACTTAAGCATTCAAAGAAAATCGTACAAAACTCTATGCCATTACCAAAAAAACTAGCATGCACATAATAGGCAGACCCAGACCCTTAAATGAATTTGTAATTTCACATCCTTGTCTTAGATCTTCACACTGTACGGCAATGGACACAACCAAAAGGAAATGGGGGAAGACAGCCGGTTAGACATAATGGTGAACTGCCAATACAAACATGCATGCCTACCTATGCATAGAGCCTATGCGTGTACTTCCACATTCACTGTGAAATCGTCCAGTGAAAAGAAACCATGAAAACAAGTATCGAAAAATCTAATCAAAATTTGTAGGGTTCAACCGACCTATCCTACTCTGCACTATGTACATACTTAACACTTAAGTCTCCCTCTTCTATTTATACATGCAAGGCTGTCTTCCCTGCCTGGTTCAAAACTTTTCCTACCGAATGTTTTAATGGCCTAAAGAATAAAATACGCCTAAAGAATAAAATGTTAAACAAATAAAATACGCCTCTACAAAAATCTAAAACTTATATATTCGAAATCTCTAGACCAAGAGCAACAACCTTATGCTTTTCCCATACGGTGTGATGCCATTTTTACTATGCGAAGTTAGAACAACATGTAGAGTTTAGTCCCTAGCAAAATGGAAGTTGCCGTTCAAGTTTGCAAGTTTAGATTTGGATTCAGGAGAAAGTGGAGCTCGTGTGATTTTTTTTAGGGTTTCCATCACAAAAATATTTGCAACCTGTACAGTGATGCGCTGGTCGTATGGAGCACTATAGGGAGAAGAAGGCATTAGAAGGTGATCTTGAGGGGTCCAGGAGGTCGAGCAGGCGAAGATAAAAAGGTTGGTGAAGATAGTTTTTTGATCGGAGACCTATAGCTCCATATCACTATGTGCGTGTGGACGATAATGCCTGTGCATTACAGAAGGATTCATATCCTCTTTATTTGGGGAAGAAGGCAAGTGAATCGGGTCAGTGGAGAAAAGTTCGGGCTTGGGTTGTACTTATATATATACACACATATCTATATATAAAAGAATAAAAAAAAGCGAACGTGCGGAAATGGGATAGTTCACATGAGGAGTGGGATGCGTGAGTTTGGGGAAGGAGGGAACTGTAGCATACAGGCCGGGTTTTAACGAGGGTGGCAATGGGCCGACTGGAAAGAAAAGAGGGCAAGGCCATATAAAATTAGTAAATTAATTTTGATTTTAAATTAAATTATATACACCAATTTGTAATTTTAATATCTGAAACATACGTTATCAGAATTTCACAAATTTGGATCTGTTAGGACGGTGTGGTCGCAGGCTACATATTGGAATTGGTTTGAAGAGATTTGGAGCACGTTACAATTTTAGGTGAAATAAAATGCCTAATTTAATCAACCGATGTTAATCGGTATTCAACGATTAACGACTAAGGTGAGTAAATTCATTAACTCTATCCAGTTCTATCATTTTATAAACATATTTTAGAACTAATAATTAATGATTGGATGTTGTGTGATGGTTGTTTGGATGAATTACTAATAAATTGGTTAGAATAACATAAATAGTTATATATATATATATATATATAAATCGTTGATTGACTACTGATTTTATCTACTATAATATACCATACTGATATAAAATTGATGTTATTTATGTTGATTAACATATGTGAATGCAAGAAAACAGGTAGGACGAATCCAACTGAATTTCTCAACATTTATATTGTTCTATTCATATATTGCGTTATATGATGTGACTATTAATCTGTGGTTGATTATTGTGTGTTTGGAATGGTTGAATAACATTGACCCTGAAGTAATTGGTATTTAAATACCGTAAAAATATATTGGAAAAGAATCCGAGTTTTAAAAAGGAGAAATCTATTTTTAAATAGAATTTGAATTTGGAATGGGCTAGAATATGATAACTGTTTTAATTATAAAAAAAACAAGTAGTTTGATTTATAAATAATGTTTATAAATGAGACGAAATAATTACTATTAAATAATTTGAAAATATAAATTCAAGAATGATTTTGAAAAGGGGAAATTGGGAAATCGTTTAAAAAGGGAAATGATGGAATTATTTCAATGTTCAAAATATAAATAAAATTGAAAGAAATCCATAAGAATTTGAAAAGGTAGTTACTAAACATAATTTAAATATTTGGAATAAAATTAAAATTAAAATTAAAATTAAAATTAAAATTAAAATTATTTCAATGTCGAATGTTATAAACATAATTTATTTTTAGAAATTATATATATAATTCAGAATTTAACAACATAGTTAATATTTGGTTTAAACCAATAATTTATAATCGAATATGTAATAGAGATTAAATTATGACTTGATATATAATTAAAAGAAGTTTACTTGTAATTGGATTTTATGAAGTGGAATATAAATATGAATTTATAAAATAACTCAATAAATGGATTTTAACCCGTAAATGTATTAATAAATACAAATCAAGATTTGATTTAATAAAATGAGTGTAGAGTTCCGCAAAGGAACAATATTCACGTTTTAAAGTGAATAATGATTTAAAAGCTAACGTTTTGCAAATTAAATTGGTTATAAAAGGGAAGTGGTAAATATTTGGAGTGATAAATTCAAAAGTGAATTTAAAAATTGAGCTGACATGAAAAGGTGAATTTATTCCGACGTTCGAAATGTTAATCGAATAGAGATTATTTGAAATAGAGTTATACGTCGAAATTCAATTATATCGAATTCAGGAAGGTACTATTTACTTTCAGTTTTAATTATGATTTATTTATTTAATTAATTATTATTTAGTGAATATTAAGCATACATCCCTTTTTTCAAACTTAATTAGGCTCACATCGCTCCTATGTTTTAAATGTAAACCCGCCCCTATTTTTAAACTTCCGTGTTTTGCATGTTTTGACCAGAAAAACATGAGCTACTATATATATATATATATATATGTATGTATATATATATATATTCTAGATTCTGGAAATATTCTCGGAAGTTCACGAAATTAAAAGAAAGTTACATACATGTATGCAACTATTACCAATAGTTGCATACAAGTGTGAAACTATCGCATAAGCTGTTTTGGCTTGAAAATCTTGACTGAAACTTGCATACATGTGTGCAACTATTTGAAATACTTGCACACATGTATGCATGTATTACACGAAGAAAACTTAAGTGCAAATTATCCTACGGATTGTTGCACACTTTTATGCAAGAATTATGCAATAGTTGCATAGATGTATGCATGAAAATTAACACAAATGAGTAACTGATATTCCTGCACAGATGTATGAAGGAAAATTCAAATATATGCATTCTAATATGCATTTAACTGCAACTTCGTTGTTTTGCTTTTTTTTTTTGTCTTTGATGCCTTGTTTGATCGTCTTTTGATCTGAATTGTTTGTTGAGTGCATGTTTGATTTAAATATGAATTTACATATTTTTTTAATTTTTTTTTTATTTTTTAGTGAATTTTCGGAAAATAAGAATTAAATTTACAATAAGTTGATGACCGGATATGAGCCTAATTTTAAGCCAAACGGACCCTATTATTTATTTATTCTAAATAAAAAAATCAAAGTTATATTTTAAATTTAAATATTTGGAAGCAGGTTCATTTAAATCTATATGAATGGATTTTGGAAATGTTTCCAAATATAACCAGAGATGTTTTCTAAGTATAGAAAATGAAATGTTTTTGTTAATAAGAAGTTAAGAATGGAGTTAAGGAAATTAGAAACTGACTGGAGATTAGTCAAGTTGAATGGTTTCCCAAGTGTTGATCTGATGTTGTTTCGGCCTTCGGAGTTGATACTTAGGAAATTGTTCTCTAACTAGTTTATGGTTAGGGGCTAATGAAGGTGGAAAAATAGAGATGCGTGAATAAGGAAAGGAAATGTTTTCCAGTGTTAATAATGTATAGTTTCAAAATATAGAAAATAAGGAATGGAAATGTTTTCCGGTGTTAACATGGAAAAGGGAAATTGGGAAATGAATAAATTAATTAAAGGGCTCAGTGTTGACTGATGATTAATCGGTAGAATTTCCATTTGGAAATAGGATCGTTGGTTGTATGGTTGTTTTCCTTTGATAGTTAAATAACCAACTATAAAAGTTTTTGGCTATTTTTCCATTTTCAATATGGAGAGACCAGGTGTAATAACCCGGAAATCCGAGCCAATTTAAAATTTTAATTTTGGCTGTTTTAGTGAATTTTGAGTATTTAAAATGAATTATTTTAAATAATGACGATGAGAAATTTATTTTGAATAGAATTAGAATGAATATATTTATTTGAATCGACGTTAGAATATAAATATTTAATTTTAATTATAAAAGGAATTGAAAATGGCGCGGTAGTTTGAAAATTCGATTTCAAAGTTCAAATGAATGTACAGGATTCAAAATAAACCGTATTTTAGCGAAACCAAAAATATTAGAACCTATTTGAAAATATCTTTCCAATGAATCCAAACAATTGAAATTTCATAGCGGGAATCAAAAGTTACGTCCAGTAGAAAATTCAGAATAGTCGCTATGGAAATCTGGCCCTTAAAATGGAAATTTTGCAAACGACCTTCGTTTTCGACGAAACCACTTTTGTTGGATTCGGGATGTCAAATTATTGCTAGGTTCCAAAATTCATAATTTTCTGAATCAATATGTGAGCGTGGCGAAGTTAAACGTGTTTTGACAGTTTAAGTCAATTTCGATCGACTGGAAAATGACCATTTTTCAAATGGTCTCAGAATTTGACGAAATTAGTTTTGTTAAGACCGTATCGTCAATACGAATCTAAAAAACATTTTTTGGGAATTTTTAGAGTCTGTATGTAACCCGGTAAATTGAAATGTACGTTCAAATTTAATATATAGAGTTATATTTTGATTTTGACGAAAACCGATCGGAACGGTCGAACTGGCTTACGAAGCATATCCCATTGTGTTCGGAATTAGGGTAATTATCTAGGGATGTCAGTCGTCGGCTTCGATTTGGGGTTCAGATGAAAAGTCAACAATTTAGAAATAAAAATAATTAAAACATAAATATATTTGGCCCCTCCCCCTTGTTTCTCTCTCCTTCACTTACCCACCCGTCAGTTTTTGAAAAGAAAAAAAAAAGCACGAAGCCCTAGCCTCTAAGCCGCCCACCATCGTCGGAGGCGCACCTCATCGCGCCAAAGCACCCCCCTGAACCGCCGCACCCCCTCTTTCTTCCTCCTCCTTCCTATCTCCTTTTACTTCCCTAAAACCGCCAAAACGAGACTGGATCTAGCCGCCGTTACCCCCCTTTGGCGTCGCACCACCAGAAGCCCACCGCCTCGCCTGAGACCGCCACGCACCGCCCTAGGCCGACCGCATCCCCCTTCTTTATCGCCTGCTCCTCCTCCAATCGATGTAAGTCCTCTAATTTTAAATTTTAAGCTTATATAAAAATAGGAATTGAGGTAAAAAGTTATGAACTCTAGTGATTTAAAAATACGGTTTTTATTAATATAAAAATAGGATTTTTATTTATTTAAAGTTAAGATTTTTATTAAAATGAAGTTAAGTTTTTTTTAGAGAAAGATTAAGGTTTTAATCTAGTAAAAGTATGATTTCCTTGGATTGAAATATATGATTTTCATGTAATGAAAAGGCGAGATTTTTATCATATAGAAGTAAAAAATTTATGAAATAGAAAATAAGATTTTTCTTATGTATAAAAATATAATCTTTAAGTGATACAAAAATATAATTTTTATATGATGTGAAGAATAAAAATGTATTTTTTATATATGTAGAGAATTAAAAATATGATTTTTATATAATAGTGAATTTAAAAATGTGATTTTTATATATGTAGCGAATTAAAAATATGATTTATATATAACAGAGAATATAAAAATGTGATATTTATATATGTAGTGAATACGGGCAACGAAAGTGACAAAAGGCGGACACGACAAGATTTTCTACATATGAAGAGTCGTGGCGTTTGGTTTAGCTCTCAGTGAGAACTCCTCACTTTTATTTCTATTTCTAGTTTGAAATATATACTAGGATGCAGACGGTGCTTAGCAGCACCTAACACCCGTCGTCCACAGACCATGGATGACTTGTTTGTTTGATTTCTGTGTAGTGAAATTTGATAGTGTGATGTGGAATGAAATAAAATATATATTCATGTGTTGAAATAAAATATATATTCATGTTTTGAAATAAAGTATATATTCATGTGTTGAAATAAAATATATATTTATGTTTTGAAGTAAAATATATATTCATTTACAAATCGAACGATTTGTTTATGTACACCGATTTGACTGATATTGATTGGGACGATAAATTTTACACATCGCCCAACTGCACAAATAAAAAATCTGTGTTTGTTGATTTGAAACCACACACGGGTATTGGAATGATATTTGACGTACACTAATCCCGATTGTTTAGTTGTATGTCAATCGGTGGGTTGACAGACTATGTAAGCGTTAATTATTGATATTTAATGCTTATGCAGTTGTGTGGTGCACTCTGGATGATGGTTGATTATTTATCGTTGCTATTATATACATGTGTTGTATGGAATCCATATAATAAACATTATATGGTAATTGATTGGGCCTCATTCCAATTTGGAAAATAAGGAATATTATAAAAGAAGATTCATGTGTTGAATAGAAAGAAAATTCATGTGTTGAATATAAAAGAAAATTCATGTGTTGAATAGAAAGAAAATTCATGTGTTGAATATAAAAGAAAATTCATGTGTTGAATAAAATAAATAGTCATGTGTTGAATAAAAATATATATTCATGTGTTGAAGAAAATATTCATTTGTTGAATAGAACAACGAAGTTATTGAAATATATAAAAGCCGTGTTGATTAGATTGATGCTATTTTGACGTGAACGATATTTATATCGATTTTATTCATTTTTATAATGAATATAGTAAAGAAAGTGATTTCAAAATATAACGTTTTGAAAATATTATCATTTGTATATCGATGATGTGGAATATTCAATTTTGATTTGAAATTGAATATGAAGTTGAAATCGTTTTGAAAACGAATTCAAAACGATTTATAAAATACGTTTTGAAAGGAAATCGACGAAATATATACAATATATATATTATATATATATATATGTATATAATGGCCGGAATAGAACGCGCCGCGCCGCGGCAGTTCACGAATTTCGACCGTTGACTTCCTATGGATATTACGGGAGATCCAATCGTCCGATTCTCCTAAAACCGGAACCGTTGGGTTCGTATTGAAAAGAGCTTTCTAACGAATATTAGAGATTAGAAATCTAACAGTTGGATTTGGAATTATGTCCAAATCAAATTTGGAAAAGGTCGCCGTAAGTGCAGTTCGATGGCCGTTGATGGAAATCGACTGTATGGGCCTTGATAAAATTATTAAAAATAGTAATAATTTGTGTAAAATCATAAGAAATGATTTGTGAAGAAATGAGATGAAAATTTCCAAATTTGAAAAGATAAAAATAGATTTTTATCGAAATGAACTAGTTTTGAACTAGAATAATAATTTATTTATTTAAATCAATAAATTGGATGTGAAAGGGTTTTAAAAGTAACCAGAATTTCCAATAATTGAATTGGAATGGATTTGAATCGAAATTGTCTTTGGAATATTTCGATGTTGGATTTCGTGATTATATAGATATTGTTATGGAAATTTGAAAGATATATTTATATTGTTATTTCCAATACGATGTTTGTTGGTCGTAGAATTTGATATTGAATATAAGCCGATATATTTTCTATTCAGAGACTTATATTTAATATCAAATGGGAATTGGGTTTATCGTGAACTGTGTTTTAACGACATTTGTTCTTTAACCCGATTTACAGTGAAATATGATTTGGAATTTATAAATCTTTTGTTAAGATTTAAAGGAGGTTTTGCAAAGTAAAGTTTTCCAATTTAATAAAATAATTTGGAATGGAATGGAATGTGATTTTGGGTTTATCGCGAACCGTGTTTTAAAGGACATTGGTTCTTTAACCCAGTTAAAGACAAGATATGATTTTCCAAGTTAAACAATCAATAATATTGATTTTTGGGAAGATTAAAACCAAGTGGAGTTTTAATGAATCTTTAATTAGACTGAAATGATCGAGAATGGAGTATCACCAGTTTTGCTCCAAGCGATAGTAAAATCTTTAATTAGATTTGAACGTGAAATGGTAATTGAATTTACCGATAACACCGTGGTGTTAGATATGAAGTACGACCAGTTTTACTTCATGGGGTGAATAGGTTGGGATTGGGAAATAAAATAAATGATTACTTCGGTGTGGTTCGCTAATCCCGACTAATTTGAATTGATATTCAAAAGAAGATTAAAGAATAAATTTAAAGAATTTATCTTTGATAAAATTAATGGGAACCTTTCCCAAAGTATAATAATATTTGAATAAAAGAATATTCTGAATTGGAATTAGGTGTATGTTGTGCTTGTGTAGCACTTGTTTATTATATACACGGGTTATTCAGAAAGACCGGGTTTATCCCATTCTGAATAACTGATTCGACGATGTGTCGAAGATGAAGACGGTGGTCGAAGACCGTAGGTCTTCACATCGTTTGGGTGATTACTGATGATCTTGATTGGGTCGTACACCCAAGAGGAGGGAATCAGTTGGTGATCGTCCAGACGTACTTGGAGATCGATGGATATGCGAGGTACAAGGTGCCTCCGGTTTCGTTCAGACCCAGAACGAACTTGTAAATGGACTGTGTGTCTGACATTGGATTTTATTCTGTGTGATCGATTTCTATTAAATATATATCTGTTTGGCGGCGGAGAATTTATTCTCTTGCTTAACGCCCTTCTCTGAGACATACGAGCTCAGAGGTTATATATTGATGGATATCAATCACATGGAGTGAATTGCCTGTGTGGCATGCCTAAGTGGCAAATGATCAAGGCTTTTGTTGAAAAGCAAAGTCTTGTGGTTGATGATCAAAGCACCGCCTGTGTGGCATAGCTTTGTGTAACGTTGATTTGCGAGCCTTACACCCCGGTATGAACAAGAAACGGGAGAGGATCCAGGGAGAACATGCGTCTCTTTCTAGTTAGAGGTGGTGTCAGTGACCTACCAGCCCTGACATCTATATTATTTTCACCTGTGTGGTTGTTGGATCGCCTCGGATAGATCAGTGACTGTGTGGAGCCGATGGAGTCATTTGGCTCATTTACGCCCCAAAGGGCGGGGAAACGTAGTGTTCAAGGTTTTATTTAATCCACATCGAGTGGGCCGGCCCTGTGGCTCCTAGGTGCATTTGCGGCTGTAGCCTGAGACATGGACTAGATTGTCTCGAATTCGGTGAGGACTATCTTTTGCCTCGGTTCATAGATGGAAACCCAACTTCCAATATGTGACTCTTCGGTTTTAATTGTAGAACTAGTATGGCGACATGATATATGGTACCCATGCCATCTATGATTCATATTTATGATTGAAATTGTTTTGACTCTATACACTTATAGTAATAAAAGATGAAATTTAGCGTATCAAGCATTCTTTGGCAATTATAAGGTAAAACCCTATCCTCCGGTTTGTGTTGCATTGTGTGATGGGACTTGGGTCTTATAATAGCTTCATTCTTCTTTATTTAGCATTGTGTTGTTTGTTTTATGCACTGGTACTCTAGGGAGGAAACCCGTTCCGTGTTATACGGCGTGGTCCCTTGATTTACCTAACTTTAAAATAAAGATTAATAACTGTTTTAGTTCTCACACCAGTCACATGACTGACTTGGAGTTTATTGTTTTAACCTAAACTCTAGGTGCCCTTATTTTGACACGGGCAGCTAGTAGTTTTGGTTTTGCAGATTTATATTCACAGGATCCTGGTTTACAGCTGGAATGATATCCGGAAAGCTCTGTATCCGTATATTCTTTTCAGTTGTGTTTTGTATTATTTTTCTGTTGTAGTAATGTATTGTAATCTCTGATATTTATCGAATGTATTTTATTCATTCATACTCTGTATATTCTTGTAATCTGATGAAATTGTTGTAATTAATAATGAAATGTTCTTCTGTTTGCGTTCCGATGTGGCTTGTCCTCAAAGTATCCATTCTTTCCTTCACGGGGAAGTTATGGGTCTTTATACCAGGATCAGGTTTGTAACAACCTGGAAAATCAAAACCAATGTAAAAATTTTATTTTGGCAATTTTGATGGATTTTGAATATTTAAAATGATTTATTTTAAATAATAATGACTAAAAATTTATTTAAATCGAAGTTAGAACGAATAAATTTATTTTAATTATATAACGAGCCTAAAATGACGCGGCAGTTTAAAAATTCGATTTCAATTTTTAAATGAATGTACAGGATTCAAAATAAACCGAATTTTAGTAAACCCAGAAATATTTGAATATGTTTGAAAATATCTTTCCAATGGATGTGAAAAATGCATTTTTCATAACGAGAATAAAAAGTTATGTCCATTTGAAAATTCAGAATAGCCGCTATGGAATTTTATATAATATATAGCCCTTAAAAATAGCGATTTTGCAAACGACCTCCGTTTTCGTCGAAACCACATTTGTTGGATCCGGAATGTCAAATTACTGCTAGATTCTAATTTTCATAATTTTTGGAATTAATATGTGAGCGTGGTGAATTTAAACGTGTTTGGTAAATTTAGTTTGAATTTAATCGACCGGAAAATGACCGTTTTTCAAACGGTCTTCAAATTCTAAGAAATTAGTTTTGTTAGAACCGTATCGTCAAAACATAGCTAGATTTATTTTTCTGAAATTTTTGGAGTTAGTATGTTTCCCCGGTAAATTAAAATGTGCATTGAAATCAATATAGAACGTTATATTAATTTATATTTTAATTTTGATGAAAATTGATCGTAACGGTCGAATTGGCTTACCGGACATATCCCATTGTGTTTGGAATGGGGGTAATTAGCTAGGGGCAACAGTCGTTGGACTCGATTTGGAGTTCGAATTAAAAACAAACTTTTTTTTTGGGGGGGGGGAATAATAAATTAAAAAAATAAAGTCGACCCTTCCTACTTTCTCTCTCCCCCCCCCACCTTTCACTCCAGATCAAACAAAAAAAATAAACAAAACAACAACAACTCGCGCGATCTCTCAGCCCACACCACTGCACCGACAATCGACGCCGCCACCCTCCCTGACCTCGCCACCGACCTCTACTGCAACTCTGACACCCTCCACCTCCTTCTCTGTTCAAACAACCGCACCGCCCCTTTTTAAAACCCCAAAACCGACCGCCTCCAGCCACCTGACCAACCGCCGCCGCCACCTGGACCTTCCCCTGCCACATGCAGCCGCACCATCCGTAGCACCACCCACTTCCGACCAAAAACCCTAAATACTTGTAAATTTTTATTTTTGATTTTAATTCCTTGATAAAATTTATGATTTCTAGTTAGGAAAATTTACGATTTCTAGTTAGGAAAATTGTGTTTTTTAATCACACAAAAATGTGATTTTTAATTATACCAAAATGTGATTTTTAATTATACCAAGAAATGATTAAAAGAAATGATTTTTAATAATGAAAATAATTGATTTTTAACAATATAAAAAAATGATTTTTGTTTATTTAAAAATATGATTTTTACATTTGAAATAGCAAATTAAAATTTTGATTTTTATGTATATTATAGCAATATAAAAATTTGATTTTTATTATTTGAATAGCGATATAAAAATTCGATTTTTATTATTTGAATAGCGATATAAAAATTCGATATTTATTATTTGAATAGCGATGTAAAAATTTGATTTTTATTATTTGAATAACGATATAAAAATATACTTTTTATATATATAATAGCATTGTAAAAATACGATTTTTAATGTATACGTGACATTGTAAAAATATGATTTATATATATAGCAAATTAAAAATATGATTTTTATATGTAGTGAAATAAAAATGGGATTTTTAAATATATAAACATCATATTAAAAATGTGATTTTTACTATGAACAGCGTGAAAAAGATTACGTTGGAATTTAGGGAAAATCCAAACGGTTCAGAAACTCAGAAGTTAAACTGGCGGTGTGGATCCCAAAGGTGAGAACTTCTCGCTCTGATTAATTTTCTGGTTAAAAATGTATACTAGGATGCAGACGGTGCTTAGTAGCACCCGACACCTTTGTTTGAAACCATGGATGTTTGGTTGTTTGTTTGAATTGATAAATTGGTTGAATTTGGTTTGGGATGTAAATTGAATTGATTAGAATTGGTATGTGTATAGCGCGAACCATTATTAGGCGAGGGATAAGGCTAAACCTTACTCTGGTTCTAGTATCGCGTCGTTATGCTATCGAAATTTTCTAAAAATGTTAGAACAATAAAAATATCATTTTTATTGTATAAATGAACTGTATAAAATATTCATGAGTTGAAATAAATATTTTATAGTTAAAAATATAATTTTTAACGTGTATATGAATAAAATAAATATTCATTTATAAATTGGACGATTTGTTTATGTACACACATTTAACTGATATGGATTGGGACGATATATTTTACACATCGCCCAACTACACAAATAAAATCGGCGTGTGTTGGTTGAAACCCCACACGGGTATTGGGGTGATATTTGACATACACTAATCCCAATTGTTTAGTTGTATGTCAATCGATGGGTTGACAGACTGTTGTAAGCGTTGATTATTTATATTTAACACTTATGCAGTTGTGTAATGCACTCTGGATGATGGTTGACTGTGTTTGATTATTGTTGTGTCCATGTGTGTATGAAATCCATATAAACAAAATTATATGGTAATTGACTGTGTCTGATTCCAATTCGGAAAGAATGAATATTTTAAATTGTCGAATAATGAATATTTTAAAATAATGAATATTTTAAAATAACGAATATTTTAAAATAATATTCAGTAATGGATCAAAATATGATTTTGATGTCTGATTTGGGATTGACACGAAAATATTGAAATATATGAAGCCATGTTGATTAGATATGCGCCAATTTGACGCAAACGATATTTATATCGATTTTATTTATTTTTATAATGAATATCAAAAGGAAATGATTTCAAAATCAGATATTTTGAAAGTATTATCATTTATATATTATAATGATAAGGAAAATTCAATTTTGATTTAAATTTGAAAATGAAGTTGGAATCGTTTTAAAACGAATTTATAAAATACGTTATAAATGGAAATCGACGAAATATATATAATATATATTCAATGGCCTGAATAGGACGCGCCGCGCCACGGCAGTTCGCAAATTTCGACCATTGACTTCGAATTGACATTACAGGAGATCCGACCGTCGGATTCTCCTATAACTGAAACCGTTGGGTTCGTATCGAAAAGAGCTTTCCAATGTATATAAAAGATTTGAAATCTAACGGTTGGAATTGGAATTATGTCCAAATCAAGTTTGGAAAAGGTCGTTGTAAATGCAGTTCGATGACCGTTTATGGAAATCGACTGTACGGGCCTTGATAAAATTATTAAAAATATTAATAATTGGTGTAAAATCATAAGAAATGATTTGGAAAGAACTGGGTTGAAAATTTCCATATTTGTAAAGATAAAAATATATTTTTATCAAAATGAACTAGTTGTGAACTAGAATTATAATCCAATATTTTTAAATAAAAAAATTGGATTTGAAATGGTTTTAAAAATAACTAGAATTTCCATTATATGAATTGGAATGGATTTGAATCAAAATTATCTTCGAAATATTTCGATATTGGATTCCATGATTATACGGATATTGTGGAGGAATTTGGAAGATATATATATCGTTCTTCCCAATACGATATTTGTTGATTTCAGAATTTGATATTGAATATAAGTCGATATAATTTCTATTCAGAGCCTTGTATTTAATATTGAACTAGATTTTGGGTTTATCGTGAATGGTGTCTGCATTAACATTGTTCTTAAACCAGTTGAGAAAAAAATCTTTAATTAAGATTTAGTGAAGTTTTTCCAATTAATTAATATTTAATTGGAATTGAATAAAAGAATTGGATTTTCGGTTTGTCGTGAATGGTGTCTTAAATAACACTGTTCTTAAACCCCGTGTGAAAAGAATAAATCTTTTAATTAAGATTATTAGAGTTTCCAGATAATTAAAATTTAATTGGAATAAAATGGGATGTGAATTGGGTTTATTGTGAATTGTGTTTTTAATGACATTCGTTCTTTAAACCGATTTATAGTGAAATGTGATTTGGAATTTATAAATCTTTTTATTAAGATTTAATGGGAATTTTCCAAAGTAAAGTTTTCCAATTTAATATATTAAATTGGAATTGAATGGAATTCGATTTGATAATAATCGAAATGAGCTTCTATGGAGGAAGACTGTTAATATATATGGAATTTAAAAGGCTTTGTCGTTATTCCATTTATATTATTAGTTGGATATGGAAATTGATATTGATTATATATTGATCTGTTTTCCGTGAAGATTCCATAATTAATGGAATGTGATTTGGGTTTATCGTGAACTATGTTTTAAATGGCATTAGTTCTTTAACCCAGTTAAAGACAGGATTACATGTCTAACATTGTATTTCGAACTGTATGGTTGATCTCTGCTAAATATATATCTTTTTGGTGGCGGAGAATTTATTCTCTTGCTTAACACCCTTCTCTAAGACGTACGAGCTTAGAGGTTATTTATAGGCAGAAATAAATAGTACGGTGTAGATTGTCAATGCGGCATGTTTGTATTTCCAAAGTTAAATAATCATTAATATTGATTTCTGGGAAGATTAAAACCAAGTGGAGTTTTAATGAATTTTTAATTAGATAGAAATGCGAATGTGATAATTTAAATTATCAATTTGGGAAATGATCAAGAGTGGAGTATCACCAGTTTTGCTCTAAGTGATAGTTAAATCTTTAATTAGATTTGAATAAGAAATGGTAATTAATTTTACCGATAACACCGTGGTGTTAGATATGGAGTATTACCAGTTTTTCTCCATGGGACAAATAGATTGGGATTGGGAAATAAAATAAATGATTACTTCGCTAAGGATCGTTAATCCCGACTAGTTTGGATAAACCTTAATTTGGTTTGAATTAATATCCAAAGGAAGATTAAAGAATAAATTTAAAGAATTTATCTTTGATAAAATTAATGGGAACCTTTCCCAAAGGATATGAATATTTAAATAAAAGAATATTCATAATTGGAATGAGGCGTATGTTGTGTTTTATAGCACTTGATTACAAAATACGTGAGTTATTTGGAAAGGTTGGGTTTACACCCATTCTGAATAACTGATTCGACGATAAGTCGACGATGAAGACAGTGGTTGAAGATCGGAGGTCTTCACATTGTTTGGATGATTACTGATGTCTTAATTGTGTTGTACACCCAAGACAAGGTAATAAGTGGTGATCATCCTGACGTACTTGGAGATCGATCGGATATGCGAGGACCTCTCTCCTATATTGGACGTATGGGACGAGGAATAAGGTGCCTCAAGCTTCGTTCAGACCCAGAATGAACTTGTAAATGGATGTGTGTATGACATTGGATTTTATTCTGTGTTGATTGATCTCTATTAACTATATATCTGTTTGGCAGCGGAGAATTTATTCTCTTGCTTAACGCCCTTCTCTGAGACGTACGAGCTCAGAGGTTATATATCGATAGACATCAGTGACATGGCGTGAATTGCCTGTGTGGCATGCTGAGATGCAAATGATCAAGGCTTCTGTTAAAAAGCAGAGTCTTGTGGTTGATGATCAAAGCATGGCTTAATATAGCATAGCTTTGTGTATAGTGTTAATTAGCGAGCCTTACACCTCGGTATGAGTCAAAAATGGGATAAGGGACGCAGTGAGAACATGACGTTTCTTTCTAGCTATGGGCGGTGTCATGGTATGGAGCCCATACATTTATATTTTTTACTTATGTGGATGATGGATGGCAAGGCGCCTCAGATATATCGGTTACTACGGAGCCGATGGATATAGTTCTGATAGGACCGAGAAACGTGTGTTCAGGAATAATTAATCCTCAAACGTAAGGGAGGACCGACATTGCAGGATCCAGGGGTTGCCCAGAGTGTGTAGTCCCGAGGCATTTGCTAGAGTGTCTCGAAGCGGTGAGGAGTACATCCCTTGCCTAGATTCATGACGAAAATCCAATTTCCAATACGTGACATTTCGATTTTAATTGTAGAACTAGTATGGCGACATGATATATGGTACCAAATGATTTGAAGTTGTTTTAAACACTATGCACTTATAATAGTATCAAATGATTTGTTTTAAACGTACCAAGCATGTTTGGCTATTACAAGGGAAAACCCTATCCTCTGGCTTGCGTTGCATTGTGTGATGGGACCTGGGTCTTATAATACCTTCATTTTTCCAAAAAGCATTGCGCTGTTTGTTTATGCACTGGTATTCTTAGGAGGAAACCCGTTCCGTGTTATATGGTGTGATCCCTTGATTTACCTAACTTTAAAATCAAGTTAATAACTGTTTTAGTTCTCACAGCAGTCACATAACTGACCTGGAGTTTATTGTTTTAACCTAAACTCTGGGTGCACCAATTTTCCACATGGGAAGTTAGTAGTTTTGGTTTTGCAGATTATTTCTTTTCCAGGATCCTGGATTTACAGTTGGAGCTATATTCAAAACACTCTGTATTCGTTTATCTCTTTCAGTTGTGTTATGTATTATTTTCCGCTACTATGTAATGTATTTGAATCTCTGATACTTATCAAATGTATATTATTTATTCACACTCTGTAATATTCTTGTACTCTAATGTAATTGTTGTAATAAGCAATGAAATGTTCTTTTGTTTGTGCTCTGATTTGTCGTGTTCTCAACTCAATCCGGGCTTTCTCGTAAAGGTGAGTTTGGGTCGTTTCAAGGTTTGTTATCCGAAATCCACTCCGTATAGGCATTAGCATTGCGAATTAAATATGACGAAGACAATTGAAGACAGAGTTTATGCAGGAGCTATTCTGGCGATCCTAGGTAGAAATTGCCTAAGATGGATTTACAAAACAGTGCCTTCGGTTTGTCCAGTCGCATGATAACTTGTATGGACGAATGTTTGACAGAGTATACCCGATAGATTGCGTAAGTTGATCTCTTCAAACGTATTTACGTTGATGGTGGAGGAATCTGTTTCTCTTAGCTTTATGCCTGTAGTATTTTTAGGGAAATCAATTTGTGATTTGGCAGGTATGACGATGTGACATTCAAAGTAAATGAAGATGTGATCTGTCTTAAGGTAGTTATTACCTCAAGCCTCTTCAACCGGGAAATGGTATAAAATTGGGTAGGTCGCTCCCAATTAGGGTATATTATCACCATCTCGAGAAATTTCTATTCGTTCTTCTTTCATTTCTGTATGCCCCGGGAATACAGTGGGCCCAAACCGTAGGAAGATAATATATTTGGAACATTCAAGTGAAGTGAATGGTTGGTCATGTTTAGCCAGTGTTGCAAGATGTTCTTGTTTAATCCTAGTGTATTTTCTCTAGAAGTACGCTGTCGGAACATGGTCTCATACCTTGCCATTGTTGGAAATCCATTCTCCAATAAGCACCCGCGGTTTTGATTGTATACTACGTATGTGGAGCGTAAGATGCAAGTGTTCTTCTAGATTGTTATTTACTTGATTTAGTCATTATTATAATATCAGAATAATATTGTTTTAAAGAATGTTTTGGGTTATTGTATGGTAAAAATCATCTGTATTTATGTGTGGTCTAGTCTTACGATTATCCTTTCTTTTAAAAGGATTTTTGAAAGTTAAACCAAGTGGTTGGACTTTACTCATACCAGTCTCATGACTGACCCAAAGTTTATTTGTTTTGTTTTACCTTAAACTCTTGGGTGCCCAAAATTGTACGGATAGTCAAGTAGTCGGGATTTTACAGATATACTTGGAGAAGTTTGGAGCAGGAGGCTTCAATGTTAGATATGTAGAGTTTATTTCTGCATTGATATGTTGTGTTGTACTCTGATAATGGTATGTATATACAATTACAAGTTTGTATTTCAAAAATTATGCTACAGAATATATTTCTTTCGTTCCGCTATGAGATTCGTATTTACTCTGATTCTGTTCTGTTTTGATCTTATTCTTCTTTTATTCTAACTTTATTTCTTTCTATTTCTTACCTTCTAACTTCTTTTTATTAATGATCAGATATTTTCGATTCTTGAATAGCCGACATGATGTTTTATGTCGATTTTCAAGGTCGAAAATTCTCTCGGGCCGTTATACATATCAAGTGAGTACTTGAAACATGTGAGTATCGTTGAGTACATGAAACAAGTGAGTATCATTGAGTGTTAAGTGAGCATAATGTTTAAAACATATGATTATCAAGTGAATATCACAAGTGAAATTGAATTAGTAAAAAAGAGGCTACAAGTGTTGATAAATAAATTTATCTGTTTAATGTAATAAAAGTGAATACTACAAGTGAACACTATAAGTGTATACTACAAGTGACGTTAAATTAGTCATACGATGAAGCTACTACATAAAACAAATACATATGAATACTACAAGTGAAATTAAACAAATAGCATATTCGTTTGATAAGCGGAAGAATATATTTAAACTATATTAAACATTTATTTGTTTTATGAAGTGAGCATACTCATTAGTGTATATACTACAAATTAGATTGAGAGAGACCGAGTCTGAATATATCATAATAGAAATGATGTTTCTCTAATTTTACAATTCCAAACTTATTAAATCTATCCTACATAAAAATAACTTAAGCATGCATAATTAACTAAAGCATTAAACCAATAACACAAAATAAACAAGTTTTACAACCATAACATTTGGAACTTGCTTTCTGTGATTAGTTGCATGTTGTTTCACCTCTTTTTATTTTTATTTCTTCTCCTTTCTTTTCTTTTCTCTCATTGGTTATGACTTGACTTAGGTTTTTAAGATGAAACGAAAGTAAAAAAAAACATGTCAATATGGAAGGGATAAGGAAATCAAGGCCCTCTCTAAAGCTTACAACTCATTTACTTTCATTATACTAGCTTTAGTATAAAAATACTATATTTTCTTTTCATTTTATTAAGTCTTTCCTCTTTGTACTCTAGTCTTCATTTCCTTCTTAAGAAAGCTTCTTTCTTTTTATAGTTTATTTTTGTTTTAGTGAGTACATAACTATGCAGTTAAAGCCCTAAAAAATTTCCGCCATTGCTCATAGCGCTCTTCAACCGCTACGCTATTTCCATTTAGCATTGATGAACAGTAGGTTATCTTTTAGCCCCGCTATTTCCCAATGCATCCGCTAAATCAAGGCATTTTAGCATCTAGTTTAACAATATCAATATATCGAGCTAGATTAGACTAGTTCTCTTTTTAAAAAATTCATTAAAGTTGATGTAAAGAGCTAATTTTAAGACATAAGTGTATAATGTATCATAGAAATATATTATAATCATTATATACAACATTTGTAACCATGATATTCTTTGATTTTGTTATATAAGACTAATTAATGTTAGTTTCTTCTACACATACAATGTAAGAATGATAATTAATTAATTTTAAATATTATGTTTCACATATTGAACCTTTTTGCATCTCCGTCATATCCCCGCTATTTCCCCACTTAAGAACCGTTAAACTCTCTAACCGCCCAAGTACATAATATATTTTTTTAAGTGAATAGACGAAAATAGTGAGTAGATAATATATTCGTTTAAGTGAGTAGACAAATATATGAATATTATGATATATTTGTTTAAGTGAGTACATGAAACATATACTACAAGTGAAATTAAGCAAATAGTATATTTGTTTGGTAATTTTACATTACATTTAAAGTAAATTAAACATTTATTTGTTACATGAAGTGAGAATACTCATTTGTATATATACTACAAGTGAGTACATTCATATATGTATGTATATATACACAAACACACATACACACACTATGTACACTATATATATATATGTATATTTACTATAGGAATATATGTATATATACTAAAGGAAACAAATAAATGTTTAATAGACTTTAAATATATTCTAAAATTAAAAGTATATATACTACACACTACAACGAAAAACACTTTTCGCAACAGACAATACCTGTTGTAGTAGACCAATTGCAATAGACCCACGCCTGTTGGTATGACCGAAGTTGCAAAAAGTATGCAATATTTTCCGCCTGTTGCAATAAGATGTTGCAGTAGACTTTTTTGCAACAGGCTTTTGCTGTTGCAACAGATCCTTTTGCAACAATATATGCCTGTTGCAATAGATTCATAAATCTGTAAAAAAAAATATTACAGCTTACAGATATTACATATTAAATATATTCGTTTTAGTAAGTGTATATTACAGAATGAAATAAACAAATATAAAAAATTATTTTAACAAAGTTTTAGTAGTACATGAAAGTTAGATATTGTATTGTTTAACAGAATTAGAAAATTGTAAACTTTTGTTGATTATATACAACAAATTGTTCCGAGTACTCATCAACCCATCCCCCATCTATAGAACCGCCCGGTTTCTCAACATAATGTGTTCGAATATAAACCTGCATGAATGTTGGTGTTCGGCCTTGTTCTTTCTCCTAAAAAATAAAAACAATTTATCATATCTTTATTTGGATTGTTAACTATTATTAGTTAATAATTTAAACAATTACCATATCGTTCATCCATTGTGCCATTGACTTAGAACCACATCTATGTGGCCTTGGATTTTTTTTTTTGCGAGCAGTTGAGTTTTTTTTAGAAAGCTCCTTCACATCCTCCCTCTCCCAATAGTCTAAAAATTGTTGTCATACCTCATCTGTTATACAAGCATTCTTCTTTTTATATCTTTTCATGTCTCCAACGATCCACCTATACTTCAAAGAACACTTTTGATTCCATAACAGTATGAAATCAGCAAAAGAAGTAGTACTACAAGAGAAGTACGGTTTTCCGACGGCTGCCAGCCGTCGGCGGCCGTCGGAAAATGTTGAAAGCTATCGGAAAATGCCATCACAATTTGAGGCGTCGGTAAACAGAGTTTCCGACGGCTGGTGACAACAGCCGTCGTTGCTATCTCCTACGGGTTGTTATGTGTGGTAACAGTTTCCGACGGTTACCGACGGTCGTCGCTAGCCGTCGAAAACCTTTGCTAACTTTGACCAATAAACCGTCCTAAGCCGTCGGAAACCGTTACCTATATTTGGACCCGTAAGTCGTCCTAAGCCGTCGGAATCCGTCGCTAATTCTGGGTATTTTTTTTATATTGCAGCAGCTATTCAGTCTTCCAACCCACATTCATCTCACATCATTTCAATTCACCAATTCAGACCATTGGTCTATAATCACACCACAACATTTCATACACAAGTCACAACATTTCACACAAAATTCAATAAAACCACACCATTTCAACCAAAAAATCATGAAAACAAAAAAAACCATATAAAACATGTCAAGTCTACCATTGCAACATCACAAAATACATCAAGTCTAGTACATTAACCCACAATATCAAGTCTACCGTCAAAATACATGTAAAATGTCATACCAAAGTCACACCCATCCCATACTCATACGTAGCAACCTAGTCATATATGTACAAGCCCAACCAGAAAACATACCTATCCATCACTGATCCTGATCATCATCATCTGCAGAAGCAGCTGATGAAGGGAAGCGCCCATACTCCTGTGCAAACTCCGCTAGGCGTCGATCAAGAAGCTGAGTCGTCTCAATAGCTTGGCGGCGATTCTGGTCCTCAAGTTGTGCCATCCTAGCTCTCAACTCGTCAATCTCTACGGCGTCTATAGCAGCTCTAGTACGTCTGCCCTGTGCCTGCTGACTGGTGGACTGTAACAATTATTTAAAAATATTTTAATCATGTACGATTATTTTAATAACATGTAATTCGTAAAAGTTATATTATTTCTAAAGTAAAAATGAAATTAAAGTAAAAATGCTTTACCACTTGATTTCCGAATCCATAGCGTCTATTCCTCGTCGTTGTATCCATCACTGACTGAAAGATACTGTCCTCCTCGTCAGTACTAAGCTGCTCACGTCCAGTCTCAGCTAGACGCATCTGACGGTGCTGCAAAAACTTCTCCTACAAGACCAAATAAGAATGTATATAAATTTAATATAATGATATCGTAATTTATAGTAATTTAACAATTATTGCATAAACTTCTACATAAAATGAAATCTTACGTGACTCTTCCTAGATTTCTCGTCATGCCATGTGTATGTTCTGTTCCCGTCCGAGTCGACATGCTTGATGGCATGCGTACGAGCAAACATGTCCATATACGAGACTGGACCCTCCCCCTCAGCCTCATGAATTTGATTATTACACATCATTATTACAAGTGTTCAAAACTATGTAGCATATTAATTTTTGTATAAGTCGCATTTTAAAAATAATTTACCAACTCCTGCCGATATTGCTGAAATGACTTGGATCCTCCCCGATGAGTGACTTGATTTTTATTTCTATTTGCACTGTTTCTTTCGGCCTCCGCCTGCACATTTAAAATTTGATAATTATTGACTAAATATTTTTATATTTTTAAACAAAAATTAGTACACTAACCTTCGCTGCATCGCTCTGCCAATATCTCAGAAATCCACTCCAAGCGGTATCTCCCATCCATGGAGGTTTTTTCATGCTTTTCTTCATTGATGATATAGCATCTTTATAATTTTTCCTCATCTTCTGCATCCAGTATGTCCGAGCCAGGGCTAAATCATGTGTCTGTATATCCACCTCAGCTTGTATTTCACATTAAACAAACATTACTTGTAAAATATGTACAGTTTCTCAGTGTTGAAAAGGAATTAAAATGCCAAACATATATAAGAAAATACGTACTAGGACATCCTGCCAGATGACCTCCTGTATGTGAGGTGGGATCAAATCCCACTTAGGCCAACATCCCATTATCCTAGCCCTATATGATGCTCTCGAAGCGTCCAAAATTACCCTCGAAGGCTGAAGGTCGAAAACCCTGTGTTAAATGTGATGAACATAAGTGTACAGTATAAAATAATTAAAATGCTAAGTAAAGTTTAATTTTTACCCAGCACTCATAGGAACCAAGGACACGACTGGACGCACAGTCGATTGTGAGCCAGAACCCTCGCCTGAAGAATTTCCTCTTGATGACATACCTGTCACATACAAATCATTTCAAAAGATGTAAGCTAATTTACACAAACGATATAAGCTGCTAAATAAGTCACATAAAAGATGTACAAAATGACATAAATGAGAAATTGTTTATACCTGCATTTGATTGGGTCTCATATTCCAAGAAGTAACATTTTACATTGCAAGATTAAGATAAATAAATAGGAAAAACTGCATATGACATAAAAGATGTAAAAAACGATCATAACATTCAAAAATTTAACAGAGTTACATGAATTGCAAAATAAGCTGGGGTTTACTCCATACATACATTACAACTAGAAAGATAGTACTCATTATCTACATCAGTCATCATCTTCTTCAGATTCAGATTCGGCCTCAGATTCAATAATATCTTCCTCCGCACTTTCAAACGCATCTACCAAAGCATTTGTCTCATCGACCAGAGGTCCAAAATCTGCATGATCGTCTTCAATTATTATTTTATTGTTGTGTTCGAGTTCTGCCTGATAGGCTCCTTCATCTGGAATATTCTTTCCATCGAACGTAAATCTGGCCTTTGTTTTAAAAACTGCCCACCAATCTGCTTTATCTCTTTTTAGAGACGGATAAGGAGCGTAGTAAACTTTAATGCTTGTTTGGCTAGTACATAAGGATCATACTTGTAATAGTGCAATGTATGCTTTATTTCAATCAGATTAAAATCCTTATGTACATTAATCCCAGAACCCGGATTACTGCTAAACCAATCGCATTTAAATAGAAACACCTGCTCCGCGGGTCGTGAGAAATATGTCAGTTGCAAAATTTGTGTTAAAACGTCGTAAAAATCATTAATGTGATTTTCAGGATCGTTGCCGCCTTTAACGAATACACCAGTATTGTTCGTTAATTTTTCAGCACCGTATTCTTTCGTGTTAAATTTATATCCATTAACAAAATAAATTGGATATGTCTTGACCAATCTTTTTTGTCCTAGTGCAAGATGTTTCAACCCTTCATCATCAACACAATTTTTGGGATCATAAACATAATTTGTAAACCAAGCAGAAAATTCTTTACTGGTATCTCCGTTCGGATGTTCACGTTCATAAACGCTGTAAATACAAATAGAGTTTTACATTAAATTATACACACGCAAAATTGTAGAAATGAAAAAAGCACTAATTGATATTTCAGATTACCTAACAAACGGTGCAACTTCAGCACAATTTAGAAGAATATAAGTGTGAGCTACACGAAGATCTGTATCATTTAGCTATACGTCAACACAATTCCCAGAAGGTCGACCATGTTGTCTAAAAATAGACATAACTGTTTGAGACGATTCTTTTTCGTCTCCTTGGTCGTTTCGAGGAATACTTTCAAATGATATATTCACATGATCACTGAAATAATGAGAGAAAAAGAACGAAGCTTCTTCTTCGATGTAAGATTTACATATCGAGCCTTCAACTCGAGCTTTTTGTCTCACTTTTTTCTTCAAATGATTCAAATACCTATGCAAAATTAATTTACATTATTTCACAGTTTTAAATGCAATTAAATTAATGGTTAACATGTTTATATTTACCTCTCAAATGGATACATCCATCCATATTGGACGGGACCTCGATATCGTGCTTCAGTTGGAAGGTGAACAGGTAAATGCTCCATTACATTAAAAAAACCTGGCGGGAATATTTTCTCCAGTTTGCAAAGAAATATTGGAATATCTACTTCAAATTTACGTAAACGTTCCACTTTCAAAGTAGTCGAACAAAGCTCTTTATAAAACAAACTAAGCTCCGTTATTACCTTCCAAACTTTTAGCGGTAGTAGTTCTTTGAACATAACAGGAAACAAATGCTCCATCATAATATGACAATCATGACTTTTCATTCCACCTAATTTACCATTTTTGAAGTCAACACATCTACGAAGGTTTGATGAAATCCCATCAGGAAATCTTAACCCTTCAACCCATTTTAACGCAACTTTAACCTGATTATTATCTAATTCAAAACATGGTTTGGGTTTTTTTATTGTCATTTGGTTTCATATGAAGCTCGGGACGTTTGCATAATTCTTCTATATCGCGCCTTGATTTCAAATCATCTTTAGTTTTCCCTTTAACATTCAAAATTGTGTTAAAGACATTATCAAATACATTTTTCTCATTGTGCATCACATCAATATTATGACGAAGCAGAAGATGTTTCCAATACGGCAACTCCCAAAAAATAGAGTGCTTACACCAATTGTCATAGATCGATTTGCCTTCAATTTCTGTTTGAACTCCAGTTTCATGTATCTTCGGATGATTTTCAACCATTTCAAATTTTTCTTCGCTAGACCATAGTGTTGGAGGTTGTCTAGTTTCTACTCTGTTAGCCAAAAAGTTTTTCTTGTCTACTCTAAAAGGATGGTTTACATGGAGAAAACATCGATGACAGTCAAACCATGAAATTTTCTTACCATGGAGTAAGGAAAACGCTCGAGTCTCTTCCATGCAATATGGACATGATAGACGACCAACAGTACTCCATCCTGAAAGCATTGCATAGGCAGGAAAATCACTTATAGTCCACAATAAAGAAGCAAACATACGAAAAATTTTCTTCTTCGAAACATCATATGTTTCTACTCCTTCGTTCCATAATGATTTCAATTCTTCTATTAATGGTTGTAAATAAACATCAATTCCTTGTGCCGGATCGTCGGGGCCAGGAACAACAACAGTAAGAAACATATATTGCGTTTTCATACACATCCATGGAGGTAAATTATAAGTTGTGATAATAATGGGTCATGATGAGTATTTAGAACCAAATTGAGAAAATGGTGAAAAACCATCCGTACATAAACCTAATCTGACATTACGACTCTTCGCTGCAAAATTCGGATAAGTTTTATCAAAATGCTTCCATGCTTCCCCGTCGGCCGGATGGGTCAACATACCTTCTTCTTCCGATCTCACCTTATGCCATCTCATATGAGATGCAGTTACAGGAGATGCATATAGTCTTTGAAGCCTCGGAGTAATGGGTAAGTAATGCATACATTTGAATGGAACTTCCTTTCCCTTCTTCTTTCTTGGTTTATATCTTTCTTCATTACAAAATTTACATTTTCTAAGGTTTACGTCATCTTTCCAAAACAACATGCATCCTTTTATACATGTATCTATTTCCTGATAAGGTAAACCAAATGCCGACATAAGTTTTTTAACTTCGTAGTGATTTTCACACATTAAATTATCCGGCGGTATGTGCCTTTTTGCAGCTTGTACAACAGTTATGAACCCAGCTTCAGTGATGTTGTATTTTGACTTCATCGCAATGTATTCTGCGATTACCGATAGCTGAGTGTCGCTTTTACAACCATTCCAAATAGGTTTCTTAGCATTATCCAACAAATCATAAATTTTCTTAGCTGCAATATTCGGTTCTTCGTCATTTCCATCATCGTCGTCAACTGCATTCATAAGAAACATTGATCGTGCTGCGTCCTCGACCATAATTTCAATACGAGGTGTACTAATATTTTCATCAACAGCACTTTCTATCTCAATCCCTACAGGAGTATTCGATACAACTTCTCCATGACGATCCCAAAAATAATACTCGGGTATGAATCCGTTTTTGCACAAATGGACTTTCACAACATCGGGTAACAAATATTTCAAATGTCTACACTTGCTACACGGACAACGAATTTCAGTATCACTTCCGTTATTACTTAAAGCGAATTCAACAAAGACAATTATACCATTGTAAAAATCTTCTTTTATTGAATCTCTTTGTCCTCTTCTTTGGTACATCCAACTCCTCCGATCAACAAAATAACCAATCATTTTTCCTATTTGACAAATTTAGGCACAATTTCAAAAATTAATATTTATTTTCAAGAATTCAAATTTCAAGAAAAAACTTCTTTTTAATTATGGTCATAAAACGCACGTATATATAACATGCACTTTTTTGTGCATAAGTCAAAATTTGCATAATGTACTTTTCCTAATTCATCCATTCATTTTTTTGTATGCCAACTAACACATACAAGAATGACAAACGCACAACGGCGCACATGTACACAAATATCCAAAATTATTCAATGGCAAAAACCAAACTACATTGAAACACGTACACAAACATACATACACACGCACATACATTTTTAATTTGATCCGTGAATACACTAAAATCATCACTTCTGTTTCTAATCGTTGTTATGACCACTGCTATAACAACCTATCCAAAACATGCCTAATTTTCTATGTAACATACACAAATACCCAAATATTGAACATAAAATTTTCAATTTCAGTGTAGCACATGAAATACACATAATATGATGACATAACCTACTACAACACCATAGGAACTAATTGCAATCAACAATTAACACTAATTTACTAATTTAGAAAAAATTAGGTTTAGGTAAAAATTGAAATTTTATGCCAAAAACGAGATTATACCTTAAATTAAGCTTGCTGGAGGCTTGAGTGGAAGTCGGGGATGATCGGAAGGAGAAAATTTGGTGTTTGAAGGCTAGAAATCGCGGATTGGGGGTTTTAGGATTCGTACTGGAGCAAAGAAGAGAAAGGGTAAAATGAAGCTGAAATGCTCACGGTAGGAAGAAGAATACGTTTCTGGGCGACGGTTTCCGACGGCCGCCGACGGCCCTTCGATAGCCGTCGGAAACTGTCGCACCTTCCTGTCGCTATTTATAATGTTTCTTGTAGTGTAGTGGTATCCCAAGTGTACAATGGCTACACAAAATTTTAGGATCAAATAAACTGGAAAACTTAATCATGAATGAACGAAATATTGCAAGAATCTGAATTTCAAAATTATTCTACGTTAAACTCGCCAAACTAGTGATCCTTAATATTAGCAGGAATCGTACTGAAACAAAGCCAAAATGATGTCAAACGGGCCTTAAGCATATTAGATAAAGTACGAGATGTCGAGTCACTATTCGCGAATTCCCTCCTGTTAATGCAGAAATTAGAGTAAATTATGTAATGCATTATTGAAATATACAATAATTCGAAATTTTAAAATTTTTACTTACTCGCCACTATTCCTACAATAGATGTACATGGTACCGACTGAAGAAGTCGAGCCACTCTGTGACACTAGTCCAGATAGCCCAGAGGTGTCTTCATCATGATCACATTCATCCGAATGGGTGGATTGTTGATCGCTAGAGGGTGGTGCTGGTTCGATCAAACCCAAACTACGTCCACTACCACTACGACCACCACGACCACCACCACTACTACGACCACTACTACTACGGCCACCGCGACCACGAGAACTCATATCTATTACATGAATACGACATTTGCAACTACATACATAAGATAATCTAACATTTCAAAACGATAGTAGTGAACTTTATTTAAGACAAGGTTTGAAAACATTTTGGCTTCTATTAACAGTCTCCAGTTAACACTCATTGACGTCATTAATGAGAGATCCTATGTCTTCTGCTTGTTGTACAATCTCCAGTGGCTCATTAGGTTCTGGATCATTTTGATACGCCATATTATCGGTTATGATCGTGTTTGAGTGAAATGACCATCTCGGTTTTGTCTTAATGACAGCCCACCAATCTGAACGACTGTTGTCGATAGCAGGATACGGTGTGAAATAAACTTTTGTAGCTTGTGCCGCCAACACAAATGGATCATACCCTAATTTTTTTTTTTGTGGTTCACTTCAATAAGAGGGTAGTCCTTATGTACGCGTTTTACTCCAATACTCGGCCTACTATCAAACCATCGACATTTGAATAGAAACTTTTTTAACTCCGGCACCACCGAGTAAGTTAACTCAATTATTTCCTCCAGTACACCATAATAATATGTTATGTCATCATCGTTGTTCCCACCTTTAATACAAACTCCACTATTAACAGTCGTCTTTTTCTTTCCATATTCTTCTGAGTGGAACTTAAATCCATTTATAAACATTATTGGACATATTCTGTAACTAGTACGCGAACCAAAAGCAAGTTTCCTATAGCAAATGTCGGTGATGTTGTCCGTATCAAACTATCAATTTGAATTAAATACACGCGTTAATATATAATGGATACCGTGCAAGGTTAAAAAAACATGACTTATCATACTTACATATTGTTTAAACCATCCCTTGAATTCTTTACAGAGTTCAGCATTGGGATATTCACTTTCGAACTTGCTGTTTAAATGAAATACGCATGTTAATATCTAAGTAGTATTGTGTGTAGCTTGAAGAGATTGACATTAATTTAGTTAATGAATAATCAAATTATTATAGTACCTTATAAGATCAGCTAATTCATTGCAATTAAGAAGCACGGTTGCATTGGCTAGATTGTAATCCTTTGTTGTAGCTAAGCCTTTAACATTCTTCCATTTACCAGATGGATGTCCTTGTTTTTTGAACACTGAGAGAACGTTATCGACTGAATCATCCACAATATCATTTTCATGGCGATGAGCACGATTAAAATTTAAATTCACATGATCATCGAAATAATGACTAAAAAATATGAATGCTTCTTCAATAATGTACGCTTGACAAATAGAACCTTCAACACGTGCTTTCTGCTTCAACTTTTTCTTTAGGTGGCCCAGATACCTTAATAGGAAAATGTGTGAATAATACTATGACATGTTGTATATTTAAACATTGCATAAATAAATATAATTATTATATACCTCTCAAAAGGATACATCCATCCATACTACACTGGTCCCCGTAGTAATTCTTCAGTTGATAAATGTACTAGCAAATGTTCCATGCAGTTAAATACTCCAAGAGGACATATTTTCTCCAATTTACATATTAATTTGGGTACATCTCTTTCAAGCTTTTGCAAATGGCTTTTAGATAGAGTTGTCGAGCATATATCTTTAAAAATAAACTGAGCTCTGTTATAGGCATCCAAACCTTTTGTGGTAAAATCTCTTTAAATACTATCGGAAATAGAGCCTTTAAAAATACATGGCAATCGTGACTCTTCATACCTGATAGAATAAGATCTTTCATATCAACGCCCCGTTTCATATTAGAAGCGATACCATCGGGAAATCTCAAAGAATCGACCCACTCTAGTAATTTTATACAACGAGTTCTATCCAGCTCATAACAAGCAAGAACTTTGAAGTTTGGACGAATCAGATCAATCTTAAGATCTGGACGATTGCAATAGTATTCGACATCTCTTCTTGATCTCAAATCATCTTTGGTTTTTCCTTACGCATTCATGATTGTATGAAAGAAATTCTCAAATACATTTTTTTCAATATGCATCACATCTAAATTGTGTCGAATTTTTAGATCCTTCCAATATGGCAATTCCCAAAATATACTCTGTTTGCACCAATTGTGATAATCACCTTTACCAGGAATTTTGGGCTCTTTGTTTCCAGTCTCATGTAATTTTGCATAATCTTGTACAATATCAAATATCTCTTCTCCATTCAAAAAAGTTGGTGGTTGCAAGTTTACAGTTTTATTTCTTTCTAACTTTTTCTTATCACGTCTAATGTGTCATTTGTATGTAAAAATCGACGGTGTCAATCCCACCAACACTGCTTACCACCATGCTTCAGTGTAAATGCTTTTGTTGAATCCATGCACACAGGACAAGATAATATACCTCTCGTACTCCAGCCCGAAAGCATCCCGTACGCGGGAAAATCGCTTATCGTCCATAATAAACAAGCAAATAGTTTGAATTTTTTTCTTTTTGATACGTCGTACGTGTCAATGCCCTCTACCCACATTTTCTTCAGGTCCTCGATTAAAGGTTGCAAATAAACATCTATTCCCTTTTTTGGATTTTTGGGTCCAGGGACAGTTAGGGTTAAAAACATGTATGGATTTGGCATACACATCCAAGGAGGTAAATTATAAGGTGTCAAAATAACTGGCCAAGTGGAGTACTTTTTACCATACCGACTAAAAGGTTGGAAACCATCAGTGCATAAACTGAGCCTAATATTTTGTGATTCATTGGCAAAATCAGGATATTTGCCATCGAAATGCCATGCTTCCATCTGCAGGATGACATAAAACTCCTTCCTCTCGAACCCGTTCACTATGCCATCTCATGTGCTCCGTAGTGGTATAAGACAAATATAATCTTTGCAATCTAGGAATAATCAAAAGATAATGTAAACAAGTAAAAGACACACCTTTACCATTACTTTTTTTCTTTTGGTATCTTCCTAAGCCACAAAATTTACATTGTGAACGGTCTATGTTCTCTTTCCAATATAACATACAACCACTTCAACATGTATCTATCTTTTCATACGACAATCCGAATGCGGACACTTGTTTTTTTAATTGATACCAATTTTCAGCCAATCTAGTTTGCAAAACGGATGGGACACATCTCGAATTAAACTAAGAACGTCACTCATTAATTTTTATGTACCATTGTTTGTGGATTTTATTGCAACTAGCCTAGCAGTCGTTGCCAACTTTGTCATAGGACATCCATCAAAAAGCAGTTTTTTTGATGCTTCTACAAATCAAAAAAAGATTTAGCTTTTGGATTT
This sequence comes from Allium sativum, assembly GCA_030737875.1. Classification (NCBI taxonomy): domain Eukaryota; kingdom Viridiplantae; phylum Streptophyta; class Magnoliopsida; order Asparagales; family Amaryllidaceae; genus Allium; species Allium sativum. The sequence continues at coordinate 516,513,268 of CM060912.1, forward strand.
GGTTCTTCCTCTACATCTAATGAATTAGAAAACATGCTCGGACCAGCGGCATCAATAACCATTTCAGTCATTCTATTTTCTCTAGTACTAGATTCATCAAAATCAACACCAAAATTTACGTTATCATCCTCAACATCTACCGACGTATTAATAACGTTCACCGCATCTTCAAGTTGATGTATCCACACATAGTAATCATCCATAAAACCGTTTTTAGCCAAATGTCTTTGAACATTTCCATGAGGATGATGTTTTGTATTTCTTACAAGGACAATGGATTTTCGTCATGTTTTTTCCATTGGAAGATGCCACTAGCATGAACTCATTTAAACCTCTTAAAAATTGAAATGGAATTGTTCGTCTATGTCCAACATCTTTGTACATCCAAGCGCGATGAACTTTCAATTGTTTCATCTTATACTGCATAATTAAGACATGTTATATTATAAGATGAGTACTTATATTATTATTATATAGAACTATAGTAATTTCATTATTTTAATACTTACTTAATTATTGTATTATATTATTTAGATGGATATAATTTCAAATTCGTACACATACAATATTACATGTATGCTATTTTAACTTAAAAATTCTTATTCTTCTAAATGTTTAAATTCTTCCATTTATGCAAATTAGATGTATGCTTACGTTATTATATTTGTAAACTACTGCATGTTTTCAGTTTTTTTTTTTATTTATTTCTTTCTACCTTGACGGCCGGTCTACCTACTTCCCATTACAAATATAATAACAAGCATATTTTATAAATCATTTCAGATTAAATGGTCCAACAAAATTTCGGCAGCACTTCCCTTTGGTCCCTGTATCGTACACAAATGCATGTACACGGGGAACAAAAAGGATGTGTTATCGAAATTTTGTTAACCGTTTAGACTGAAATGATTTATAAAATATGCTTATGTTATTATATTTGTAACTTGTCCAATACTAGGACAAATCCAACGAATATTGTATCAGATGAATATAGATTTCCGTTTTGTGTAAAAACGAATATCCATATAACGATCATATACAACACTCGTCGGACGGGGCCAAAATTATCTAGGGGTTCACATACGTAGTCAAAAAAACATTCAATCCAAGTTTAAAACAAGAAAAAAAAACACTTTCGAATGAAAAAAGCGCGCTTTTTGCGCTTTGGGATTTTTTGCGCTTTAGGATTTCTCACTGCAAAGTAATCTGTCTTAACAACGAATTTACCAGAGAACTAATGGTTATAACTCACAACAAATTTAAAAAAAATCATATATAAATATAATTACTGGACAAAATCGATAACTCAAATGTCGAAAATCTCAACCGGACAACTGCTCCAAATCAATACCAATATTTGTCCCTAATTCTGTTGGTTCTAATATGGAAGAGATCTAAATAAAGTTATGGCGAATGGTATATTATATATCTTACAACTCCGCACCCATGTGCCTAAGTGTTGCAATAGGTTCAAATTTTTGTGGGTAGTATGTTAAATCCAAATTGATTAAATAGCAATAAGAGGATCAATATATAACGTGTGACCATGGATGTAATATATAAATGTAGCATTATTGGCAGTTGCAAACAACTACAATTATGACTTTTATATGGTAAAGGACCCACTTCGAATAAATGCAGCAAACACAAACCAACATTGAATAAATGATTTCAGAAAAACTCAAAATTGAGACTGCAGATGTTGGTAACAATTTATCAATATGAAACTGTAGCAATTATCCTTAGGCAAAGTTGAATAATCATTCACAATTTTGAGGTAAAAATATTGACCGAAGCATATGATGTGCAATACATTTAATTGTTGCATTGATTGCCAAAGGATTGCATTTATTTTTCCAGATCTAATTGATTATCCTTATCAAGTTTAACCTGGAAAAATTTGCTAAGGGCTACGTCCGTAGTTTCGAAGACTAAGCCATATCGAACCCTGTGTTGGTGCAAAACTTAAATGTTCTAGCTGTTCACTCCGTCGGAGTTCGAAAACCATATTAATTGTTATTTTTTTTTACCTTTTTCTAATTCAAATGTGAAACTATTTCAACTAATTAATGTAAAATATTACCTAATTATAATTAATAAATCTACTTTTATAAAAAGTTAATTTTGAATAACTGATAATAAATATTAATTTAAAATATATTCCTGTAATAATTCCTTTAATACAAAAGTGTATATTTCATAATGTTTAAGATAAAAGATATTAATTCCTACAATGGTTTATAAAATGTACTCTAATAACATGGCATTTCATCCAAAATAGAAAAGGAAATCCAGATAATGTTTAAGGCAAAAAATATTTCTATAATTGATTATGTGTGAAGAAAAGTAATTAAGTGTAAATTGATGATATTTTCTATGATTTGAAAAAACATGCAACTCGAAGATGTTATTTTATGCTTTTTTTTCCTCAATACTACAAAGTTAAATTATTTCACTTTCAAAAGTATAACGCTTCAAGGTGGAATGTATAGTCTGGTTGAGCCAATATTGTTGGTGGATTCATCAAAACACAGCTGTCTATTTTTCTACCTTGAAAGAATGCAGCAGCAAGGTTTAAGAACCATCCAATATAACCTTCCAGGGTAAGGAGATGAATTAACTCCACAAAAATACTATGTGAATGAACTCCATAAAAATGCAGTTGTCTATTTTTCACTTTTAAATTATTTCGTTACCAACTACGAAGTGAATGAACTCCATAAAAATACTAAATTATCTGATTTTTGATCAGTCGTTTAAAATAAGAAGGGGTACCTGACACTAAAAGCAGCAGCGTGACTAAGGAGATGACGGCGCGGCAGATGGATGACGCGGAAGAGGGATCAACTGTGTTTATCGTGAATAATCGATGAAGGAGCGGCGAATCGAAGGCGGCTCTGGGATCTGGCGATAAAGGAGCGGCGGATGAAGGAGAGGCGCGGGATGGACGGGGATCTGCAATGAAGGAGTGGCGGCTCTGGGATCTGGCGATGCGTGCGGCAAATCGAAGGAGGCTAAACGAGATTGATTTAGGGTTTTTTTAATGAAAATGTCGACTAAAGGAGATTGAATAATCGATGGAACGAAAAGGTAGGGTAATTTTTAATGAACGGGTCATGCGTTGGAGCAGTTTATTTGAACGGGTGCGGTTATTTTGACCTAAATTTTATAACCAATAAAGTAAATTCCAACCCATATAAAAGGCGTAGGGAATGAGTAAGTAATTCCCTATGCAGTCCCTACCCCCATTCACATATTTTTACGTTTTCCCTACGCCGCGTAGGGATGGCGTAGGGAACTGATGGTTGGAAAATTACCCCTTTTTTTGTAGTGTAACTATATTCAGAATTAAAGCCAAATCATAAAAAAATTCCAGTAAAAATCACAATTCATGAAATTATAATAATTAAAAATAAAATTTCTCAAAACGATATTTAAAATATATAAAGTTTTACTATAAGAAAATTACAAGTGATTTATATTTTCATCAAATAAACTAAAAAACAACATTTAGAATCCAAAAGAATATTTTTCTTTCTTAACTGCGCTATAGTATTTTACTTCTTGTAATCAACCACATATGAAATTTAGTTTTAGGAGGAGCATTAGCCTTCCAAATATAATTGAATTTAGAAAACCAAGTATCAGTAAAATTAAGAAACTTATACATAGATTTACAAGAGAACTTTAAACTCCTATCCAAACCCAAATAAATGCTATCAAAGCATTATCAATGTGGTATAAGGACAACCTAGGTCATAACAAGGCAAGTTGCCTGAAAACTAAGTCATCCATAATACCATCAAAAGAAAAGTCCCATTAAGGATCTAAATCCTCACTGTAATAAACTTCTCTTGCTGCATCTTTACCATTCAAAACTTTATTTGTACCATCTATGCAAAACTATAATTCTAACATCCAGGAACATGTTAAGCTTCAGTTTATTTGTTTTGATCTCAAGTTTATGGTGATAATGCCGATAGAATTGTCGTACTATAAAAGTTGGGGAACTAGTTTTATTTGGTTTTGAAAGAATGGTGGGTAGTGTACTTGCCCAATACCCAATTTTCTACGATGGTTGAAGTGACTGTCTTGTCTACTCTGATTGATCTTAGTGCTCATAACAGTTATTTGTTCAGCGCTATCTGGTGGATACCATGTAATCTGAGTTTGGATATTTTGCTTTGGTTTTAACAAGAATATGAGAAGATACCATGATTGTATTATTGATTGAGAGAATAATATTTTATACATTGACTAATGAAAATAGTGCTGATATATATAGAAGAAATAATGTAACGTTAACATATGTAAATGAGGCAATGTCCTAAAATAACAATTAGCCGTTATGACTAAATTGTTGTAGGAAATAAAGCAATGTCCTAAAATGACAATTAGCTGTTATGACTAAATTGCTGTGGGAAATAATGCAATGTCCTAAAATGACAATTAGTCGTTATGTCCAAATTGCTATGATGAGATAAACTGTTTGACAAGTGTGAATGCTTATATTAGCCTCCCTCAAACATATCTAGGGTTTTCTTGTCTCCTTTATTCCGCTGTCGTCATCCACTCTCAGCTCTACTCTTGGCCTGATAAAGTTCTTCGTGGAAAGTGGTTTCGTTAGTGCATCCGCCTTTTGATAATAGGCCAGAATATGGCACACTGTTAATCTATCGGCTTGAGTTCTCTAACGAACAAAGTGCAAATCAATTTCCAAATGCTTCGTTCTCGAGTGTTGGATCGGATTGAGGGATAATGAAATTGTGCTTCTATTGTCGCATCAAATAGTTGGCTTTCTTCTGGAATTGAGCCCTGTACTCTAGCTCAGTGCTTGACCTCGAGGTGGTGGATTGCTTCTTAGTGCACCATGATATGAGATTCGTGCCCAGGAAAACGCAATAGCCTGATACTGATCTTCTGTCATCGATGTCGTTTGCCCAACCAGCGTCACTAAAGCCTTGTAAGTGTAGCTCTTTATCTGCCTTTATAGCTAATCCATAATGTTTTGTGCCTTGTGAATACCTAAGTAATCTTTTCACTGCCACCCAATGTTCCGACAGGGGATTCTGCATGTATTGACTGAGTTTATTTACGCTATAGCATATGTCCGGTCTTGTTATTGTAGCATATTGTAATGCACCAATTACACTTATTTATTGTGTTGTGTTACTAATTGCTTCCCCTTTTGTTTTTGAAAGCCTTGAACTAGCGGTCATTGTTGTTGGCAGTGATTTTGCATGATACATGTTGGTCATTTGTAGAATTTCACTTATATAATTCTGCTGAGATAAGAACAGTTCATTTTCACCACGTTTACTGATTTGAATTCCCAAAAAATAGTTTACTTCACCTAGATCCTTGATAGCAAAACTATAGTCAAGAACTTTTATGATTCTGTTAATTTCTTGATGATTGTCCCCAGTTACCAGCATGTCATCTATGTACACTATGACGTAGGTGATACTTTGATTATCTTTCTTCATGTATAGTGAGTTATCTGATTTCGCTTGACTGAAACCAATTTTTGATAAAGTTTGTTTTAATTTTTCGTACCAAGCTCTCGAAGCCTGCTTCAGACCATATATGGCTTTGTGTAACTTACATACAAGTTGTCTTTGACCATCATAGACCTCGTATCCTTCTAGTTGATGCATATAGAACTCTTCAGTTAGTTCATTGTTTAAAAAAGCATTGTTAATGTCAAGTTGTTTGATCATCCATTTTTTGCATAAGACAATAGTCAATATAACTCTTATGGTAGTGGGTTTTATAACTGGTGAGAAAGTCTCGTTGAAGTCAAACCCAAACTGTTGAGCTTATCCTTTTGCGATGAGCCTGGCTTTATACTTTTCTATTGTCCCATCGGCTTTCCTCTTAATTTTGTAAGTCCACCTACATCCTATGATGTTCTGATGGGCAGGTGGTGTGACCAAGCTCCATGTTTTATTCTTCATTAAAGCTTCGTATTCAGCATCCATTGCATTCCTCCATTTTTCTTCTTTTGCAGCTTGAATGTAGTTGCTTGGTTTAGTTTCAATCAATGATACATTGTACACCTTTGGCTTATATATCCCACTTTTCAATCTAGTGACCATTGGATGTCCAGTCGGTGCTTCTTGTTGTTGTGGTTGACATTCACTAGTGGCCCTTGTTGAACTTGTGTTGTTGCTGTTCCCTTCACTTTCATGTTCATTTTGGCTGATGTGTATAGTATCATTGTTTTCGTTTGTCGAGATGATGGATGTTTCAGTGGGATTGTTCTGTGTGTAATCATCTGTTGTGCCCTTCCTTTCATTAGTGCTCTGTGTTATTTGTTCTGTCAAAGCTGGTACATCTGTAATTTTAATTTCTCGCTTTTGTCCAATTTCTTCCTTAGCTGTTTGCTTCACTGCAAGTGGAAATATATTTTCATCAAAAATAACATGCCTTGATATGTAAACTTTACCACTTTTGTCCAAGCACTTACAACCCTTTTGATTTTGTGGGTAGCCAATAAAAGTGCATGGGCTTGATCGCATACTGAGTTTATGTTGGTTATAATCTCTTAAACACGGAAAGCACAAACACCCAAAAGCTCTTAACTTACTATAGTCTGGTTTAACATTAAATATCACTTCATATGGTGTTATATTATTCAACACTTTCGTAGGTAGTCTATTTATGAGATACACGGAAGTGTTGAATGCCTCATTCCAATATTTCATCGGTAACACACTTTGTGATAGTAATGTTAAACTAGTCTAGACTATATGTCTGTGTTTTCGCTCAACCAAACCGTTTTGTTCAGACGTGTGAGAGCAGGTTAATCTATGATTCATCCCTCTTTTAATGAAGTAATTTTTGAGTGGTTTAATCTCGCCCCCACCGTCTGTTTGCATAGTTTTTACATTGCAGTTAAGTTGTTTCTCTGTAAAATTTATAAACTGAATTATTATGTTGCATGCCTCTGATTTGTGTTTGAGCATATATATCGACGTATATCTTGAATAAGCATCAACTAGTGATAGATAATACATGTGGAATTGGTATGAGTTTAGCGGTGCTGGTCCCCACAAATCATCTGCTACAAGCTCCAACGGCTTGTTATATACTGTTTCAGATTTACTGAATGGAAGTTTGTGGCTCTTGCCAAGTTGGCAGTGTGTGCAAGTGTGTTTCACAGGTATGTTTTCAAAATAGATGCAATTATTATTCAAAACCTTTCTAACAGTTTCCAAGCCAGGATGACCAAGTCTTACATGCCATGATTCTACTACATTATTACCAACATTACTGCTACTAGAATTGTTTCTTTTGTCAATACAACTAACATTATTGATAGAGTTATGACTGCTATTATTGCTACTAGCGGCTACATTATTGCACCAAGTTTCTTTATTTGAATCATTTCCAGTCTTTAAGTTGTCAAATTTGTAAAGCCCATCATGTAGATTGCCCTGTAGCAATATTTCTTGACTTAGAAGGTCTTTAACAAAGCAAAACTTAGGTTGAAATTCAAAGAAAACATTATTGTCTTTAGCAAATTTGGAAACACTTAATAATTTTTTGTTAATGGTGGGAACCCTAAGTAAGTTGTTTAATATGAGTTGTCTTCTGCCTAATGGTTCCTTTGCCAATGTGTGTGATGTGTGCAATGTTACCATTACCCATATGTAGTGATTTCATAACTATGTAGCCCTTACTTCCAATATTTAAGTTTTGGAGATTGTTTGTGACGTGGTGTGTAGCTCCCAAGTCTGGATACCAATCGTCTAAATCAATTTCATCCGTCCTGTTGTTTTCCTCATTGTGGCTATGCTAACCTCTGTTGTCATCGCCAATATTTCTGATTTGACTTCTCATAACCGCAACATTTTCTTTTGGGGTTGAGTTAATTCTATCAGATTGTTGTACATTGTTGTCATTATTATACCTGAAATAACACCTACTCGCTATATGCCGAATTTTTGGCAAATTTGACATTTTACTCTGTTATTGTTGTTCCATCGGCCTCTTCCTAGGCCCATTTGTGGTTGATAGGCCCTATGAGGTTGAAACCCTTTTTGATACTGCCCATCTTGCCTATTTAAGTTGTTCCTTTGATTATGGTTATTTTTGGCTGCTGCATAATTTGCCGAGAATTCTCCTTGGGTAGTCCTTCTCTGTTTTATTCTTCCTTCGTGGGAGAGAAGAACAGATCGAACAAACTGTAGGTTCTGTAGGGTTTGTTGAGTGGCAATAACAGTAACTAAGGATGCGTATTCTTCGTCTAAACCACCGGTGATAAATAATATTTGCTCACTGTCACTTATTTTGTGTCCAATAGCACTTAACTTGTCACACAAATTTTTTATTTTGCTTAAGTACTCCTTCATGCTCATGTCTTCTTTCTTCAAGTTTTGCAATTCTCTTCTGTGTTGCATAACTCTAGCTGCAGAATGTGAGTTAAAAATTTGCTCTATAGCCGTCCATATATCGTATGATGAGTTGCATCCCACAATCTGTGAAAGCAGATTCGAACTGATAAAGGATAAAAGCCATGATGAAAGTAAGCTATCCTGTTTTTGAAATCTGGCATGTTCAGGATTTGGTATGGTTTTTCCTCCTTGATCTGTTATCATTATTGGTGGAATAGTTAATGTTCTTTTTATATAATCCAGCAAGTCGTATCCCCTGAGAGCAATCTCAATTTGGTATTTCCATAATACATAATTGTCTTCATTTAAAGATGTGGTAATAATTTGGCTTTTTGGTTTTATCAGGTTGTGCCAGTGTGGTGAAGCATGATTGCCCATGTCGCCAGAGACAGCTGAAGTGGCTTCGTTGTTTGTCATGGTTGTTTAGGGTTCAGTAAGGCAAGAAGACGCAACAGAAACTTAAGGAATGATGGCAGATAAAAAAAACACTGGAAAAGGGGAGATGTATGCTTGGCATGGTAGAGAAAAAAAACTTTATGTATGATGTTAAGCCTCTCGGCGGATTTTCTCTGATACCATAACAAGAATATGAGAAGATACGATGATTGTATTATTGATTGCGAGAATAATATTTTGTACATTGACTAATGAAAATAGTGCTGATATATATAGAAGAAATAATGTAACGTTAACAAATGTAAATGAGGCAATGTCCTAAAATAACAATTAGCCGTTATGACTAAATTACTGTAGGAAAAAAGGCAATGTCCTAAAATGACAATTAGCCGTTATGACTAAATTGCTGTAGGAAATAATGCAATGTCCTAAAACGACAATTAGCCATTATGTCCAAATTGATGTGATGAGATAAACTGGTTGAAAAGTGTGAACGCGGATATTAGGTTTGATATATATGGTGGTTTCGCTAGAACTATTAGGTTTTCCTTGTGTACTTAGTACCGGATTGGGGTAGGTTGCTATCACTTGTTTGGATGCAAATGCTTGTTCGTTGTTCGCTTTTAAGTTGGTGCCTTGTGTGGTATAGTGTATCATTTCTATTGGTTTTCTTGCATGGTTTCGATGTTATGATATGTGGAAGTGTGAGTTTTGTTGCATTCATGGTTTATTGGGTCTAGCACGCAGGCATTTAATTGTTTTAGCATTTAGTTGAGTTGCAATTCCCTATTTCTAAGTGCATGTGCTTTGATATATATATATATATATATATATATATATATTGTGATGGTTCCATTGTTCCAAAAAAAATCAATAAAACCGTTTTAACATTAAATATCTTAACTTTAAATTTTCGTTATAAGAAAAATCGAGCACTTGCTATGGTAATTGATAAGTAAAACCCACTTTTAAAACTATCATTTTGCTTAGTACTAGGACAAAACGAATAAAAGTTTAATTTGGATATTGGTAAAGGATGAACTAGCCTACATCATACTCGGAGATGTGCAATCTAAGAGAACTGAATGCTAAATAAATGAACTAATTTTAATAGAATGTGCCAATTGCATGGTTGCTGTAGTTATTAGTTGTGTTCAGACTTCATATATAGTAATGGGAACTATTTGTCATTATGTGTAGTTCTATGATAATGCCAGTCTAGGGTACATCGAAGGTGAAAACGTTGTTTTCTTGGAATACATGAGAACTATTTGTTAGAGCATAAATTTAAACGTTGTTCATGCACTGTGTGCGTTCACTAAATTATTAGAATTTGTGCGTACAACAGTTTAGCGTTTATTGTCGCGTTCACCGCATTGTCCGTTCATAAATAAATAACAATAATTAAAAGAAATAAATAAATAAATGAATTTTTATTATGTTTATTTCCTAAACTGTGTTAACAAATAGGGGAGAAAAACAAACGTTCAATGCAAATTTAAACGGTGTAGTAACGGTAGAAATGTTCAACCAATTTTGACATTCATTACCATTAAATAGGATCCCTCTTGCCTTTAAAATATCCTCACATGTTACTTCTCAGATAAAATTTCAAATCTCCTTAAATTGTGGAAAACAACAATATCTTATCATGTCAGAGCAAATGTTTCCAAACACTGTTCAAAATTTGAAAACCTCTCTCCCACTGAAACAAATATTCACCTGTCGGTAGAGAATATCTGGGTACTGTTCATGAACAGAGACACCACTGTTGCGCTCAGAATAAAATAATGAGGACCGCATAGATAAAAGCAGCTCTCTTCTTCTTCGCGTGGAAACATCTTTTCTCCTTACCATTCCTGTGCCACTCTTTCCATCCATCTTCAGTACTCTCTTTCCTTCACTATTCAATTCTTTGAAAAAAAGAAAAAAGAAGTGGAAATTGGTAGGGACGAGGATGACTGAAAACAAGCAGTTTCCGTTGGCTCGCATGCCATTTGCGTAAAGTTTTTCCCCAAACTCTCAGTACCTTGTTTCCATGGACCACGTCCAGCAAGCCATCCCAACAACACTGCACCTCCCACTTCTCGGATGAAGCCGCAACCCATACTGGTTCGCGCCTCCTCGACTCGGCGAGACCCATCGAACCTCCATCAGTCGCCAACTCCGTCCTTAGCCACTTCATAGCCCCGACCTTCTGACGAGTTCACCACGTCCATTTGAGACAACAACACTCCAACGTCATGTCCACCGGCTTGAGCTCGGAGTTCTCAATAGCCGTCAAGTTCGTCAGCGTCTCGTCCAAGCCGATACCCATTTCCAGCGACTCGAAGGATTTCGACCCACTGTTGCGTTGCGACTTTACCATGGTGCGCTGACGCCAAACCCAGCGCCAGTCCTGATAAGCCGAGACAAAGAGCGTGAGTCTCGAGTCCCTCCTTTCTTCTTTGGTGTGAGTTCATCCCTTACCTTTTCTCTTGCTTTGCTGTTAACAATGCATGTACACCTTTCAGTCAATGCATTTCATAAATGGTTTAAGACTTTGAGTACCATCCTTGTTAAACTTGCTGTAGCAAGTACCCGTGCATGTAATGCATGCATGCATATTTCCTAGACTCTATTCTAATCAAAAATAAGATTATGTGACTCTTTTGGGTTCCCTAACCTTCTGTACTTTTACTAAGGTACTCACCATCTTTATTTTGCATATATGAAGGAGTGAATAAAAGATCATACTTCTCTGCTAATTAACAATCAGTGTAGTAGCTGAGTGGTTTGGCATGTAATTGGGAACAAAGCGGTCTCTAGTTCAAAATTCAGTTGTAGCACCTTGGTTTTGGTCAATTATTTTGGCTGAGACCGTTTGCATGAACTTTACACATAAATTTTGTTCGCCTTTATAAATGAAAATCGCGCCTTTGTTCTAGGTAGCGGAAATTCCTCCTTATACCCGCTAGCATCGTTTTACTCATATCGTGTATTTTCACTTTGCCACGAAAGGTGAGTTTTTCTCACTCATAGACTAACTGATTATTAAGTGAATTAAAAACATGAGATGTTGAATGAAATGTTAGGATGCTCTAGTTTTGTTTGCTTTGTGATTGCGCACGTGCGACGCACACAGTTATTTCACATGACAAAAAATGGATGTATACTTGATATGTATGTTTATTTTCTCATCATGCAAGTTCCCCCTTAGATTGGAAGGTGACGGGTTAAAATGATACATACACGAACCCCTATATATATTCGAACCGGTTCGGGATGCGAGTTGAAATGATACATATTCGGGATTCGAATATTTTAAAGAACGGATTGAAATGATAAATATCCGTATCACTTGACCATAGAGTAGAAAATTATATATGGACACCGTGGTCAATAAAATAAATTATTTTAAATAATTATATCGATTTAAAATTAAATGTTTTATAGAAATTTCCATTTGGCATAAAGAAGTGTTTAAAGGAAACTTTGAATTTGTATAAGAATTCTAGTTTACATATAAATTTGTTTTAAAGATGGTTATAAGTAAAAACTTCAAGTTAAAAATTATTTTAAATGAATTCTCCATAAACTTTGTGTTCATATAATAAATTGAATAACATGAAATTTCAAAAGTTAATGATTCAATATAAAGGGTTTCAAACTTGTTAACTGCTTTGGAACTTATTTCAATATATTATGTCAAATGATTTCCTACCATTTAATGAAAAAGATTTGTCAAACATAAATTTGTTAAATTCAAGTATAAGAGAAACGTGCTTATCTAAGCCATGGTAAATTGGTGCTTGGTTAATGAATTTGGAATTTAACAAATTACCCTTGGGTAATAACTCAAGTTGAATTGTTTTGGAAATTCCATTAAAAAGGGAAGTTGACTGATTATGAAATCTAGTGGGGTAAGGAATGGCATGACATGGATTTAGGATTGTATTGGTTTAATATTTGTGAATAAAACTATAATTTCATAAAAACAATTTTTCCGCATTACTTGATTTTTGTAAACATTCTTTTATGAAGTATTTTGATAACTTTAACTATATAAAATTTTATAATAATTTTCAACTATATATATATATACACATTATTTTAGTTTAATACACATACTATTTGCAAACTTACCTTTTTAAAATATATTTTATAAATTTTAAATAAATTCTAACGTCCAATCTAGTCTAGTGAATCCAAATGATGAAATAAAGAATTTCAAGCAATAACGATATTTCATGAAAATTGAAATTTAAACTCCAATGGCTAACAAAGAAATGACGAATATTGGTTTATAATCTTAATTGAACCAATGATAAATGATTTGAGTAATTGATTTTAGGGCAATATTTGAAATAAATCGATTTCCGATACTTGAAATATGATCTCAAATTTAGTGGTTACGGTGTGAAAAATGTAAACATTTGGTTGTTAAAGAGACCGAACTTGGTAGATGTCATACTCGCTGCCAATACCGATACCACTTTAACAACTGTGTACGCGGTGGAGTTCCAGAACCGAAGTAGGATGGTATGGAGGCGATTACTGGATTGAAGAAAGAGAACGCTGATGGATTAGCCTTGACCTTCGGGTCATAACTAAAATGACTAAAACAGGAGCCATGCCCGGGTTAATTGAGGTAGCACCTCTGATCGAACATGCTTCTTCGATACCATCTCTATTACTATGTGATTGATTTCGGGTACCCCTTTTGGTTATGGGAGTGTTGTTCGAGGTGGGCGGTTGTGGCTGCTATGCGTTACCACCGACCCAGGAGCTGCGATCCGGTAGAATCCTACCGTGGGTATTTCTCGTGTGCCTTGTCATATTATCCTTATCGAGCCCCCTACGATTTTGATTTGTATTATACCTATGGAGTGCCCTCTGATACCATCCGTGTTAGGTTGGGTTTACAGTACTGTATAGACTACGGTATTATAAACGGTGTAAGGGTAAAAATGTAAGCCCGCTTACGCTATTTTCATTATGTTTACTTTACTGAATAAACATTATAATAATAGCGTATTATTATATAGATATTAGTTTCACGGATCCTTAGAGGATGAGAATCCCAAACATCCTTTAAGTTACAGTACATTACAGTGAACACTTCATTTAAGTTAATTCACTTATCAGAGACTGTTAGTCCCGACCCTTGTATATTGTTTCTTTGACTGTATGCCTGGCTCAGCTTGAGCACCATAGCCATTCAGGACGCACTTTGGGAGGTTAGCATTTCATTTGGATCCTCCAGTTATCAGCTATCTAGTTATCTATTATCCAGTCTTATTATCAGTATTTCTATGCTCTCTATCTATTGTATGAGCTTATGACTCACTAAGTACTATTATATATCATGTATTATGTAAGAACCTATGTACTACTATGTTTCCGCAGCGAGTTACTCTGCTTATGTATCTGTGTTCTGATTTGCATTTACCTCATTAGTTAAAATAAAAATTCACTGTTTTAAGCAATTCAAGTCCGACATGTGTGGTTTATTGTCGATTTGAATGGTTTGAAATGGTGGGTTGTTACAATTGGTATCAGAGCAGGTTTAACCATAGCTATTGAGGTAAATAACTCATTAGAGATAGGATGGAAACATCCTAGAATGAGTAAATTTGAGTCAAAATCATATCCCTCAGATAGAGCGTATTTTAAAGTATAAGTATTTGAAAATAAAGGTTTTCAAAGTATTTTGTTATAGAGTTATGATTTTAATCAATCCTTCGTTTAAGCCTATTCTTGAATGTTCTAGATGGCTACCACACGTAATACCGCTAGGGGCCAAGGTAGAGGTTGTGGAGTTAAACCAGTTGAGCCTGAGCCACCAGTCGCACCTGTCCAACCCGTAAGATTCACTAAGCTTTGTAAGGGATATACTCAGGAGGTACCAAATTTGCTGGTTCTGAGTCAGTCGTCGAAGCACAGAAGTGGTTGAATGATTTGGAAAGGATCTTTTCTGGCTTTGAGATTACTGATGCACTAAAGCGTCAAATGGCCGCTTGGCAACTTAAGGATGCCGCAAGGAATTGGTGGGAATCCATCACTGCTCATACCGACTTGACACGGCAACAGTTTAGGTATAACTTAAGTAAAATCGTGTTCCATTTCGTATCCTTTTTCTTTTGAAACTATCTTAAATTTGAAACTTTCTAGGGACGCTTTCGTAACCAAATGGATGACAGTTGCTGGGAGATCCAAACTGTACCGAGAATTCATGGATCTTAAGCAAGGCAACATGACTTTTGTAGAATATGAGAGGAAGTTTGATGAGCTATCCAAATTTGTCCCAAACATGATTGAGACACCACTCCAGAAGAATGAAAAGTTCATACTTGGTGCCCGCCCGGAATTCTATGATAATTTGATGAATCCTCTTAACGAGCCTTTCAATAAACCCATGAACTATGCTGCTAGATTTGAGAACTCTCCAAACCTTAAGGGAAAGCAAGTTGTTCAAGCACCTCAGTCTCAAGAATCATCTAGCAACTCAAAGAAGAGGAAGTCGAGGTTCTGGCAGGATAAGAGGCAACAAAATGTGCAAAGTGTTGGATATCATGCTCAAAGGCCTCCCACTGACCTTTCGGCTATTACTTGTTTCAATTGCCGGCAGATGGGTCATTACTCTAATAACTTCCCTCACCCGCGTAGAGCTCGTGCGCCACCGACTCATGTACCCCGCAATGACATTTGCCATGCTTGTCTTCAGTATCTGCAGGGACTACCCCACTCAGAACAAAGGCAAAACATTCAGAGTCTTCGCTATGACATCATCCACTCCTCCTTCCAATGAAGACACTAAGGGTATGCTTTTAAGTGCTTTTACTTTATTTTCTCATCCTATTCGCGTTCTGTTTGACACTAGTGCTTCACATGGTTTTATCTCTATAGACCTTTGTGATGAATTTAAAGAAGTTTTAAAACCCACATTAGTGCCTGAATCGTTATGCGTATCTAATCCTATTGGAGGTCCTGCCCATATTGACATGATTTGTAAGAACGTGGAACTCTTTTACAAACGACATTACTTTATTAGTGACATTTATGTGCTTGGCTTTAAGTCCTTCGATATCCTTCTTGGAGGTGATTGGTTGAGGAAATACGATGTGAGAATCTCGTGCAGAGCCAGAACTGTGAATTCAATTGATGAAGATGGTAATTCTTTGGAAATTGTATGTCGCATGCCTCAAAAGTATGCAGGTATCTTCATCTTCTCGCTCGATTCTTACGACGATCTTAGTTCTACCCCAGTTCTCCAACATTACCCCAATGTATTTGGCGAAATAACGAGTCTTCCTCCCAAACGAGAAATTGAATTCCGTATAGATATTGTACCAGGAGCACGCCTCGTAGCTCTTCCTCCTCGAAGAATGGCGCCAAAGGAAAAAGCTGAATTGGAAGAGCAAGTCGAAGATTTACTCTCGAGAGGCCTCATTAGACCGAGTTATTCCGAATGGGGAGCAGCAATGGTATTTATGACCAAATCGGATGGATCGCTAAGGATGTGTGTCGATTATCGAGAGCTGAACAAGCTCACTCTGAAGAACAGATACCCAATGCCTCGCATCAACGATATGTTCGATCAACTCTATGGAACCAAAGTTTTCTCTCAACTTGATCTTGCCACTGGTTTTCATCAGCTTAGAGTAGCCGAGAAAATTATCCCAAAGACTGCTTTTCGCACAGAGAATGGGTTCTACGAGTGGTTGGTTATGCCATTTGGCTTGACTAACGCTCTAGCCTACTTTGTCGATCTCATGAATCGTGTTTTCCACAACGTTCTAAATAAGTTTGTCCTTGTATTTGTCGATGATATTCTGGTCTTTTCTAAATCCAAAAAGAAGCATAGGGCTCACTTGGAGTATGTACTTGGAATCTTAAGGAACCACCAGTTGAAAGCCAAATTTGAAAAGTGCCATTTCTGGCATACGGAGGTTCGTTATCTTGGCCATATAGTTTCTGAAAATGGAATATCAGTTAATCCAGCCAAGACTGCTGCGATCAATGTAAGTCACATCTTTTCTTTCCTTTGTATCTAACTCTCTTTACGTTTTGATTCAATTTTAAATCCAGTCTATTCCAGGATTGGAGCGAACCTAAGAATCCAACTGAAGTTCGTAGCTTTTTAGGCCTCGCTGGATATTATCGGCGATTTATTGAGAATTTTGCTCGCATTACCGTGCCTTTGACTACTTTGACCCAGAAGAACGCTAAGTTAGTTTGGAGCGATAAGCGTAAAGCGACATTTGCAGAGTTGAAGCATAAGCTTACTTCGACACCTGTCCTTACTGTCCCTAATGGAAATGACAAAAT
Organism: Allium sativum; assembly: GCA_030737875.1. Lineage (NCBI taxonomy): Eukaryota > Viridiplantae > Streptophyta > Magnoliopsida > Asparagales > Amaryllidaceae > Allium > Allium sativum. Next base: position 516,530,373 of record CM060912.1, read on the forward strand.
CACATTCTATACAGATGCTTGTAAAGAAGGATTGGGGGTCGTTCTAATGCAGAATGGAAGGGTAATCTCATATGCTAGTCGACAACTTAAGAACCATGAAGCAAATTATGCTGCCCATGATCCAGAGCTACTTACAGTAGTATTCGCTTTGAAATTATGGAGACATCATCTTTTGGGAACCAAGTTCGAACTGTTTACCGACCATCAATCCCTTAAGTATATCTTCTCCCAGAAAGACCTGAATCAACAACAAGTTAGATGGATTGAATTCCTCGCTTCTTATGATCTTGACATTAACTACACTCCAAGAAAAGCAAATGTAGTGGCTGATGCACTGAGTCGGAAGAAAGCCATGATGAATCAAATTTCAGTTTCATTACCCCTTATGGATCGCATTGCAGCCAAGCAGGATGAAGGCAGGATAATTAGACTAATCAAGGAGAATGTTCGGAACAGAGGAGCGGGTGACCATAGTAAGATGGATGCCCAAATTGACAATAGAGGAAATCTTACGGATTAGAAATAGAATATGCATTCCAAATGTTGATGGCCTAAGACAGGAAGTATTGAGAGAATGTCACCAATCCAAACTCTCTATTCATCCAGGTGTAAACAAGATGTTCCAGAATATGAAGAAAATATTTTGGTGGATAGGTATGAAGCGAGATCTTTCTCATTACGTTAGTAGATGTGTTACTTTCCAACAAATTAAAGCTGATCATCAAAGAGTAGCAGGATTATTGCAACCTCTAGAAATTCCTAGTTGGAAATGGGATCAAATTTCTATGGATTTTATCAACGGCCTTCTTAAGACGAGAAAAGGAAACGAGAGTATTTGGGTAATTGTTGACCAGTTGACCATGTCCACACATTTCCTTCCTGTTAAAGCTAGTCGTACTGCTGCAAGCCTGGCCGAACTATATATGAGGGAAATCGTTAGATTGCATGGCATTCCTTCTAGTACCGTCTGTGATCGAGATCCTATTTTCACGAGTAGATTTTGGAATGCATTTCAGGAAGCTTCGGGTACCAAATTAAATCTTAGTACTGCCTACCATCCGCAGACCGATGGTCAAACGGAAAGGTTGAACCAAATATTAGAATATCTCCTTCGCGCTTGTATCCTTGACTATGGAGGTTCATGGTAAGATCATATTCATCTCGTTGAATTCACATATAATAATAGTTATCAGGTAAAATCTTATGTAAACGAATTCAAATTTTCCTAAATACCAAACTTAAATCTTTAATCAATTGAATTATAGGCTAGTATTGAAAGATCACCATTCGAAGCCTTGTATGGGAGATCATGTAAATCGTCTGCTTGTTGGATTGAACATGGAGATAGTTTACTTCCTGGACCCGATATGATTATGGAAGAAGCAAAGAAGGTTGCTGATATCAGGAATAAAATGAGAATTGCTCAAGACCGTAAGAAGAAGTACGCAGATAGAAGAATAAAGAAGTTGGAATTTGAAGTTGGTGATCAAGTCTTCTTGAAAATCTCACCGTTAAAGAATGTAATTCGATTTGGACGAAAAGGGAAGCTAGCTCCGAGATTTATTGGCCCATTCCGTATACTAGAGAAGATGGGTTCTTTGGCTTATCGCATTGAGTTGCCCGAGAAGCTTTCGGGAGTCCATGATGTATTTCATGTATCCCGTATTCGGAAATATTTGCATGATCCTTCTTCCTATTACTGCACTGGATAGCTTGGAAGTCGAACCAAATTTGACTCTTGGAAAGAGACCACTTCGTATATTTGATAGAGGTATAAAGCAACTTAGGAGCAAATCAGTCAATTTAGTCAAAGTACAGTGGGGTGACGATGATCGAGATTGTACTTGGGAGATGGAGGAGAGCATGTTTGCTTCAAATCCGGAACTATTTACCCAGGTAATAATTTATTGAACTCATTTCTCTTCTTTGTTCGGTTCCTTTTCGAGGACGAAAAGCTTTAAGTGGGGAAGGATCTAACAGCCTTGAAAATTTAACATTTAAAAATGAATTAATAAGTTTAAAACATAAAAATAATAACGAATCAATAATATTAAGAAGGGAAAATTAAGTTGATAATTTTAATATAGCAAACAAAAATTATTTTAATTAAATTTCAAAAATTTAAAGTTGGATAAGTCCCAATATTTGCGTTACATAAATTTAAACGTTGTTCATGCACTGTGCGCATTCACTAAATTATTATAATTTGTGCGTACAACAGTTTAGCGTTCATTGCCACGTTCACTGCATTTTCTATTCATAAATAAATAATAATTAAAATAAATAAATAAAAGAATTTTTTTAATTTTTATTCCCTAAACTGCGTTAACAAATAGAGAAGAAAACAAACGTTCAACGCAAATTTGAACGGTGTAGCAACGGTAGAAATGCTCAACCAATTTTGACATTCATTACCATTAAATAGGATCCCTCTTGCCTTTAAAATAGCCTCACATGTTACTTCTCAAATAAAATTTCAAATTTCCTCAAATTTTGGAAAACAACAATATCTTACCATGTCAGAGCAAATACTTCCAAACACTGTTCAAGATTTAAAAGCCTCTCTCCCTCTGAAACAAATATTCGCCTGTCGATAGAGAATATCTGGGTACTGTTCATGAACAGAGACCCCACTGTTGCGCTCAAAATAAAATAATGAGGATCGCACAGATAAAAGCAGCTCTCTTCTTCGCGTGGAAACATCTTTTCTCCTCACCATTCCCGTGTCACTCATTCCATCCATCTTCAAAACTCTCTTTCCTTCACTCTTCAATTCTTTGAAAAAAAGAAAAAAAGAAGAAGCGGAAATTGGCAGGGACGAGGATGAATGAAAACAAGCAGTTTCCATTAGCTCGCATGCCATTTGCAATAAGTTTTTCCCCAAACTCTCAGTACCTTGTTTCCAAGGACCACGTCTAGCAAGCCAACCCAAACAACACTGCACCTCCCACTTCTCGTCTGAAGCCGCAACCCATACTGGTCCACGCCTCCTCGACTCAGCGAGTCCCACCGAACCTCTGTCAGTCGCCAACTCCGTTCTCAGCCACTCCATTGCCCCAGCCTTTTGACGAGTTCACCATGTCCAGTTGAGACAGCAACACTCTAACGTCATGTCCACCGGCTTGAGCTCGGAGTTCCCAATAGCCTCTTCGCCAGTCAAGTTCGTCAGCGTCTCATACAAGACGGTACCCATTTCCAGCGACTCGAAGGACCTCGACCCACTATTGCATTGCAACTTCACCACGGCGCGCCGACGCCAAACCCAACGCCAGTCCCGATAAGCCGGGACAAAGAGCGTGAGTCTCGAGTCCCTCCTTTCTTCTTTGGCGTGAGTTCCTTACTTACCATTTCAATTGCTTTGCTGCTAACAATGCATGTACACCTTGCAGTTAATGCATTTCATAAATGGTTTGAGACTTTGAGTACCATCCTTGTTAAGCATGTTGTAGCATATTTCCTATACTCTACTCTAAACACAAATAAGATTATATGACTCTTTTAGGTTCCCTAACCTTTTGTACTTTTACTAAGGCGGTCACCATCTTTATTTTGCATATATAAAGGAGAGAATAAAAGATCATACTTCTCTACTAGTTAACAAACAGTGTACTAGCTGAGTGGTTTGGCATGTGACTAGGAACAAAAAGGTCACTAGTTCAAAACTCGGTTGTAGCACCTTGGTTTTGGTCAATTATTTTGGCTGAGACCGTTTGCATTAACTTTACACATAAATTTTGTTCGCTTTTCTAAGTAAAAATCGCGCCTTTGTTCTAGGTAGCAGAAATTCCTCCTTGTACCCGCTAGCGTCGTTCTACTCATATTGTGTCTTTTCGCTTTGCCACGAAAGGTGAGTTTTTCTCACTCACAAATTAACTGATTATTAAGAGAATTAAAAACATGAGATGTTGAATGAAATGTTAGGGTGCTCTAGTTTTGTTTGCTTTGTGATTGTGCATGTGCGACACACACGGTTATTTCACATGACACAAAATGGATGTATACTGGATATGTATGTTTATTTTCTCATCATGCAAGTTCCCCCTTAGATTAGAAACATGATGGGTCGAAAGGATACATACCCGAACCCCTATATATATTCAAATCTGTTTGGGATGCGGGTTGAAATGATACATACCCGAGATTCGAATATTTAAAGAACAGATTGAAATGATAAATATCTGTATCACTTGACCATAGGGTAGAAAAGTACATACGAATACCGTGGTCAATAAAATAAATTATTTTAAATAATTACATAGATTTTCAAAAAAAAATTGTTTTATGGAAATTTCCATATGGCATAAAGAAGTGTTTAAAGGAAACTTTGATTTGTATAAGAATTCTAGTTTACATATAAATTTGTTTTAAAGATGGTTATAAGTAAAAACTTCAGGTTAAAAATTATTTTAAATGAATTCTCCATAAACTTTGTGTTCATATAATAAATTGAATAACATGAAATTTCAAAAGTTGATGATTCAATATAAAGGGTTTCAAACTTGTTAACTTCTTTGGAACTTATTTCAATATATTTTGTCAAATGATTTCCTACCATTTAATGAAAAAGATTTGTCAAACATAAATTTGTTAAATTCAAGTATAAGAGAAACGTGCTTATCTAAGCCATGGTAAATTGGTGTTTGGTTAATGAATTTGGAATTTAACAAATTACCCTTGGTTAATAACTCAAGTTGAATTGTTTTGGAAATTCCATTAAAAAGGGAAGTTGATTGATTATGAAATCTAGTGGGGTAAGGAATGGCATGACATGGATTTAGGATTGGATTGGTTTAATATTTGTGAATAAAACTATAATTTCATAAAAACAATTTTTCCGCATTACTTGATTTTTGTAAACATTCTTTTATGAAGTATTTTGATAACTTTAACTATATAAAATTTTATAATAATTTTCAACTATATATATATATATACATTATTTTAGTTTAATACACGTACTATTTTCAAACTTACCTTTTTAAAATATATTTCATAAATTTTAAATAAATCCTAACGTCCAATCTAGTCTAGTGAATCCAAATGATGAAATAAAGAATTTCAAGCAATAATGATATTTCATGAAAATTGAAATTTAAACTCCAATGGTTGACAAAGAAATGACGAATATTGGTTTATAATCTTAATTGAACCAATGATAAATGATTTGAGTAATTGATTTTGGGGCAATATTTGAAATAAACCGATTTCCGATACTTGAAATATGATCTCAAATTTAGTGGCCACGGTGTGAAAAATGTAAACGTTTGGCTGTTAAAGAGACCGATCTTGGTAGATGTCATACTCGCTGCCAATGCCGATACCACTTTAACAACTGTGTACGCGGTGGAGTTCCAGAACCGAAGTAGGATGGTATGGAGGCGATTACTGGATTGAAGAAAGAGAACGCTGATGGATTAGCCTTGACCGTCGGGTCATAACTAAAATGACTAAAACAGGAGCCATGCCCGGGTTAATTGAGGTAGCACCTCTGATCGAACATGCTTCTTCGATACCATCTCTATTACTATGTGATTAATTTGGGGTACCCCTTTTGATTATGGGAGTGTTGTTCGAGGTGGGCGGTAGTGGCTGCTATGCGTTACCACTGGCCCAGGAGCCGCGATCCGGTAGAATCCTACCGTGGGTATTCCTCGTGTGCCTTGTCATATTATCCTTATTAAATCCCCTACGATTTTGATTTGTATTATACCTATGGAGTGCCCTCTGATGCCATCCGTGTTAGGTTGGGTTTATGGTACTGTATAGACTATGGTATTATAAATGGTGTAAGGGTAAAAATGTAATCCCGCTTACGCTATTTTCATTATGTTTACTTTAGTGAATAGACATTATAATAATAGCGTATTATTATATAGGTATTAGTTTCATGGATCCTTAGAGTATGGGAATCCCAAACATCCTTTAAGTTACAGTACATTTTAGTGAACACTTCATTTGAGTTAATTCACTTATATGAGACTGTTAGTCCCGTCCCTTGTATATTGTTTCTTTGACTGTATGCCTCGGTCAGCTTGAGCACCATAGCCGTTCGTGACGCACTTCGGGAGGTTGGCATTTCATTTGGATCCTCCAGTTATCATCTATCTTGTTATCTGTTATCCAGTCTTATTATTAGTATTTCTATGCTCTCTATCTATTGTATGAGCTTATGACTCACTAAGTACTATTATGTATCATGTATTATGTAAGAACATATGTACTATTATGTTTCCGCTGCGAGTTACTCTGCTTATGTATCTGTGATTTTGTGTTCTGATTTGCATTTACCTCATTAGTTAAAATAACAATTCACTGTTTTGAGCAATTCAAGTCCGACATGTGTTGTTTATTGTCGATTTGAATGGTTTGAAATGGTGGGTCATTACAATTTTAAAGTTGAAAACATTTCTTTTCGAAAGAAAAGGATAATCGTAAGACCAATCCATACATAAACACGAACGGTTTTTAGGTTTCTACCTTACGATAAACCAAAACACTTTTGAAATCATATCTTATTCTGATATTATATAATAGTGTTTAAATCATATAAATAACCATCTAGCAGAATCCTTGTATCTCACACTCTACATATATAATACAAAATTAAAAATCCTGGGCTCTTATTAGTGATTTGATTCCGAGTATGACAAGGTTGGAGCCACCTTCCGATAGTGTATCTCTAGAGGGGAATACATTGGGTTCAACAAAAACATCTTGTAACCCAGCCACACATGACCGACTACTCATTTCGCTTGATTGTATCGATTGTATATCACCAACGGTTAGGTGCGACCCACCGTTTCCCGAAAAGGGACAATATCGAAATAGATTTAAAAACGAAATGGATTTTCTCTAGATAGATGATTATACACCTTAATTGGGAGCGACCCACTTAGCCATGCGGCCTACGATTTTTGTCATTTCTTGGTTGATGAGGCTTAAGGTTATAATTATCTCTTTGAACATTTGGCCACCATTCACTTTGAATGCCAAATTGTCAAATACACCAAATCACTAATTGACGTCCACAAAAATACTCTGGACGTTAAGCTAAGAGAATGGCCATTCTCCGCCACTAGTAGAAATACGTTTGTAAAACTCAATGTACGTAGTTTTTAGGAAATTCTTTGTCAAACATTCGTCAATACAAGTCGTTCAGGAACATGATGAATCGAAGACACCCTCCTATTGCATCCTAGGAATCACCCTATAGATCAGTAGCAAGTAATCCTTGCAAACCCGTAGATTTCAACCGCGACAGGATTACAGTATACCTCCGACCTCCAAAACCAGAGATTTTAAGTAATTCTACCATTTATGAAGATCCACGGTCTTCAATTGCTCCGTCTTGATCAGCATCTGATATCTTTAACATTTTGTATTTGCTGGTCCGGAATGGTTTTCGAGTTTAAATTCGATCCCGGTCTTTCCGTACCAACAATCGTATAGGCCAGACTTGATAGTCGGTTATTTAACTATCAAATAAATAACCATTCAATCGTAAAAATAAAAATAGATTTACTGATTCGGTATTCAGCATCACTTGGCTTCTTTGATTAAGAATGGTTAATCTGAAAACTTCTAAATCTTTCAATAATTCGAACATAGCTTCCCACTTCTTATTTTAATATCCGAATATATTTAAAATCATTTCCTTTTTATATATTTAGAAAAATATTTTATAATCATATCAAGTTTCCCATCTTACTATCATTTGCAAAACTTTTGCTACATCATTATTCATCTTCAATAACTGGGAAATTAGTTCAACTTATTTTTCGTAAAATGATGTTACGAAATCTTTTTTATTTCTTTGCTTGAAAAACAATAACCAACTCTTGTTCCTTTAGAACAAACCCATTCCAATACTCCACTTTTCATTTCCTTTTTCCCTCGAAAACATCGTTATATTTTCACACAATTTCCTTTTATTTCCTTTATACTGCAGATATCATTATATACATATACATATATATATACACACACACACACATTCTCAAGTCTTTTCATTTCCGTTACTTTGGAAATCCTATTATATATATTCTTAAATATTTTATTTCCTTTTCTTTGGAAATCTCATTATATTTTCTTTAGCCTTCTATTTCCTTTTTAAAGTTGGAAACATTTCTTATTCCTGCATTTCTATACGACAACATTCATTAGTCCCTGACCATAAATTGGTAAGAGAATAACCCTCTAAGTATCAACCCCAAAGACTAAAATCAACATCAGATTTATACTTAGAAAATCACTCAACTCAACCAATCTCCAGTTAGGTTCAAATTCCTAAGTTCTTGTCTTAACTCCTTATCAACCCATATTATTCCACTTTAATCCCTTCAACCATTTTCTACTTTGAAAATCTTGTTTCAACTCCATCCATTTAACTTAATTTCATTTATCGCCAATTTAAAATCGACATTTTAAATTTCACATTCCTCTTATAAACCTTGTTTACCGGATCAGGTATATTATAAACCCCTTTTAACCCCGTTTCTTTTTACTTAATTCAAATATTAAGTAAACATTTATTTTAAGTTGTTGTATTCGCTTAAAATTCCTTTTATAACTTAATTCATAAAACTCAGGTTTAATATAAAACCCATCTATAACCTTTTTTTCAAAACTCAACTAAATTCTATTACAAAATTGATTATTAGCTCAAATGGATTTCATTTAAGAATCAAGTACTTAAATTATTATTAATTAAAATAATAATTTACTTCATCATTGACCACCGAAAGAGTAGTTAACTTCTTCATTAACTAAAATAAATAATAAATTTCTTATTAAACTCTTATTAAAATTTAAACAAATATTCGTTAAGGTATTTAATATATTAGTTGACAATAAACTATTTTAACTAATAATCAAATCCCAGTTAAAACGGTTGACTTAGTCAACTCAAAACACGGTTATCTCGTTAACCAATTCCAATTAATTCTCCCTTTAAATTAATTTGTAACGAACCGACCAATTCCTGATCCTAATTATCGACTCAAGACCCCATATTGACTAGCTAAGCATCAGAAATCAGCGGATCATTTATAGAAAGAAGTAAGAGGATGAGAAACAGAAAGAAACAAAAATTAGAATAGAAAAAACGAAGTACACAAATCTCACAACGGAACGAATAAAATATATTAAATAACATAACTTTTGAAATACAAACCAATAACTATATATACATACCATTATCAGAGCACAACATCTATTTCTTGAACAGTTATAAAACCTGTTTCCAGATACAAACATAGTACACAACAAAAACTATGATAGTCTATAGCTAACTGGTGAAGCCTCCTGCTTCAAGCTTTTCCAAGTGAATCTATAAAATCCTGACTACTTGACTACCCATATAAATTTGGGAACCCAAGAGTTTAAGGTAAAACAAAACAAAATAAACTCCGGGTCAGTCATAGGACTGGTGTGAGTAAACTCCAATCGTTTGATTTAACTTTTAAAATCCTTTCGAAAGAAATGATAATCATAGGACCGATCCACACATAACCATGGATGGTTTTTACCTTACGATAACCTGAAATATTTTGATATCAAAATCTGGTGATATTATAATAGTGTCTAATCAAATAAATAGCAATATAGCAGAATGCTTGTATCTCACGCTCCATATATATATAATACAAAATCAAAAACCGCAGGGTGCTTATTGGAAAATGGAATCCCAACCATGACAAGGTATGGGACCACCTTCCGATAGTGTATCTCTAAAGGGGAATACACTGGGTTCAACAAGAATATTTTGCAACCCAACCACTCATTTAACTTGAGTGTACCGAGCATATTATCATCAACGGTTGTGATCAGCAACCGTTACCGAAAGCATACAACAACGAATAGAATAAGAAGCAAATGAAATTTCTCTAGATCATGTGATAATAACCCTAATGGGAATGACCCACTTGGTCATGCTGCTTGCCTGATTTCTGTCATTTCTCAGTTAATGACGCTCGAGGTCACGATTTCCTTCTAGAATAACATATCATCATTCACTTTTAATGCCATATCGTCAGATCCATCAAATCACTAATTGACATCCACAAATATACTCTGGGTGTTAAGCTAAGAAGATAAATTTCTCGCCACCATAATTGGTATATTTGAAGAAATCAATGTACGTAACCATCCAGAAATACTTCGTCAGACATTCTTCAATATACGTTGCCCTGGGATTGGACAAACCGAAGGCACTATTCTATTAATCCATCTTTTGCAATTTCTACCTAAGAATAACAGGATATCCCTTGCACTTTACTCCATCTGCAATCATCTTTAGCATAAGTTGATTCGTAACGCTTATGCCCGTACGGAGTGGTTTTCAGGTAATAAACCTGATCCTGGCCTCTTCGTATTGACAACGGAGGTATAAAATAAACCAAAACCTTGATAGTCAGTTATTTAACTATCAAAGGAAATATTCATACGACCAACGATCCTATTTCCATATGGAAAAAGGATCGATCAACCATCAAGCAATATTGGCCCCTTTTTATATTTATTCCTTATTATATTATCAATTCCAAATTCCCATCTTCTATATCCTTTCAAAGCTCAATTGTCTCTCTCAATTCTTGGAAAACGTTTCAAATATCATAATTTCTTTATTCGAGAAAATATCTCTGATCCCAGTTAGAAAACATTTCCATATACTTATAAATTCTTATTTTCTACATTTGAAAAATATACGTTATTAACACTGTAAAACATTTCCAATTATCATTTCTTAACTTCTCGTTATCCCAAATCATTTCAGTTCCTATACTTAGAAAACATCTCTGATTTACTTTGGAAAACGTTTCCAAAGTCTTTTTATTTGGTTAAACCGATGTTAAAACATCGTTACTATAACTCAACTCATTAATCATTCATTAACTAATTGTATCACTCCAATCCTTGTTACCGAACCTTAACCAATCATCCGCCAATCATTCAATCAAGTTGGGGTATTACCTCTCAGACCTTAACTGAAGAACATTCTCATCTTTGAAATAGACAAGGCTCAAATTTCAAACTCCCAGCAAAACATTGTTACTCACTTTCGGACTTAGTTTGAGAATTCACTTCTTTTTATGCAAATTATCAATTATAACGATAGTGTTATAATCCATGTTTCTGAAATATTAAATTTTAAAATATACCTTTTATTCATTAAATTAATTAAATAAATAACTAAATAAAAAAAACTAAATAATTAAGTCTTTATTATAACGAAAAGTAAAAAGTACTTTCCTTGAATTGATATAATCGAATTTTAATAAATAACTCTCTTTCGGATAATCTATATTCGATTAATATTCCGATCTTCGGAATAAATCTATTATTTCGGGTTAACTCAAATTTCCTTATAATTACTTCCATTCACAAAACATTTTCTTTCAAGCCGTTATTCACTTTCAAATATGAATATCATTCCTTAATAGTAGTCTAGACTTATTCATCAATTCAACTTGATTTTATTTGTATATATCATTACAGATTCAAATCGAGTCACTTTATAAATCAACGTCATATTTATAAATTCTGCTAATAAAACTGCTACTAACACTTTTCTGTTTATATTCGAATTTCCTTTTTAAATGCATTTATAAGCTATCTATTTCATAACTTATGAAATCAACTTTATTTGATTTCTACAATTCCCTTCTCTTTTAATGATTCTAATTTAAAATAATATTAAATTATCTCAAAACATATAATTTTATTTAAAAAGCCATAAACATTGAAGTGTTAGTTTCTTATCATATTTCATCTAGTTCATAAATTCACACTATATAGAGTTTAAATATCTTTTCTAAAATAAATCATTTTTTTTATAAGATTCGACATAGTCGAATTCTAAATAAAAATCCCTTGGATTTATCTCAAATTATTTTATATTCCAAACTTTGGAATAAAATCCATTGTTTCCTTTTGAAAATGATTTCCTATCTCCCTTCTCATTCAAATTTCCATTTGACTTTATATTTCCATCCCAAATTACTTTTATAACTACCAAGTTTAAATCCCACTTCAAATATTGGTTTTCAACACTGATTTCCACTTTCTATATAAATTCAACTTGAATTTATATTTCAATCTATCTTAAGCTAAATTTTTCATTTAACGGCGTTTATAAATTAATCTTTTCAATTTATCTGTTGAAAACATATTTTAAAATCTCCTTTTTAAAACCTTATAACGACTTTACATTCAATTATAAAATATCAATTTCAAATCAAATGTTAATTATCCAATGATAATTATTTCCCTCATTCATAAATATCATTTATAAATTTAACTACTCGTTTAATCTATTTAAACAGGTTTCTATTTTCAAATATATTCGAAGTTCAATTTTTATTTTGGAAATAAATTTCCTTTTTAAATTTCAAAATTCATTTTCTACATTTGAAAATATTGTATGGTATTAAATACCAAAATCCTAGGGCCAGTGTAATTCAACACAACATAATCAATCACAATATATATATCCCAACATATATAGAAATAAATGATAAATAGTAATATAAATGTTGAGGAATCCAGTTGGATCCCTCCAACCCGTTTTCCCTGCTTCCATAGATGTTAACCAACATAAATAATAATAAATTTCATTTCAATATGAAATATCATGGTAAATAACATCAATATTCAATCAATGAATTAGATATATAACTATATAAACCATTTCAATCAATTTATCAATCATTCAAACAACCATCACACAATATAAAGTTACTATATATATAAATTTAAAACTCGTTTATATAAAAATATAAACGAGCTAGAGTTAGTGAGTTTACTCACCTTGTATTGTAGCTGACGATTCTCCTTTTGTTTCGTTAAAATTAAACATGTGTTTGATTTTTCTATGAAATTCCAGTAGCTTTATTTCCAGCCACCTCAGTTCCAAAACGCAGATTTCTTCGTTACGATCCCAACGGGACCGGTTTCGTCTGATTCTGATAACATATGACCAAATTATGAACGTTATAAGCACATGAGTTATATTAAAATAGTTAACCTTTTAATCAATTAAGTAATAAAATAATTACTAAACTTAACTACGTTTTAAATGGCCAATTAGTTTTACTCTAATCCTCGTTTTAACAATTAGTTCTTCTTCCACTTACCAAGTGCGAGCCTGCTTCTTCAAAGAAAAGAACACACCACCCATTGCTACTTCCAACATGGATGCTCCTCCTTTCCTAGTAAACAATCACAACATTTCCCAGACTAATCTCCATAACGCATCTTCCCCATTTTGCCAATACCGGACTCCTCCTATACATGCCATTCCAGAAATTTCGTACGCCCTTTCTCCCTTATTGTTTTTCACCATCCACAAAGCTGTGATCTCCATTAACCTTCTCAACACCCAAGCTTCCCTACCATCACTATATTTTAGCCTTCGCGCTCCCCATGATCATTTCGCAACAGTCCGTGCTCCAGTGGAAAGGCAATGACAGGAATTTTTCCAGAAAATTTCCCAAAATAAAATCATGTTTCGCCCTAAACGGTTAATACGTCTTCTTCCACCATAACCTGTTGTTGATAATTCATGCATAGCCGAGTTCATCCGCTTCTCTCTTCCCCATTACTTCACGAGACACCTCAACGTCTGCAACAAACTGCTTCTCTTCATGAGCTACACCTCTCCACATCGCCAAAGTTGAACTCGTCGTCCCTCACCGTCGTACGTTGTCCAGGCAAGCATCTCATGGCGTGCTACCATCGAACAAATTTTTTGTGGAAAACCACGAATCATGTAGGTGCCAAAACTCTCCAGTAATCTAAATCCAACCCCAAGTTTGCAAATGAATACTCCCATTCCCCCTGATCAATTTCCTTTCGCATGCTGTATATATTTTCGTGCGAAGGTAGAAAACGTCGAACCCTTGGATATAAATATTAGTTTGAAGCTCCTTCTCATGTGATTTAAAGGAATCCAAAATCGTGAATTTTCGTTAAGGATTCGGTTTTTAATCTAGTGATGAATTTTCGATTTTGCCAGCGTTTGTTTTATTTTGACCTGAGAAAGAGAATGATATGTCCAGTCTTTTAAAGGGAGAGTAGCTTGCAGGCCACGGGTACAAAGCTTGGAGCTACAACATCATGCAGATTGGACGCACAAAATAAATAAATAAAAACTTGGAGCGCACGGTGATGAAATGGTTGGATAGCACAGTTTGGAAAGCATGGAGAAAATGTTGTTGAAGCGTATATGGTAAGGTAAAAAATTTTATACTATTGCAGTTAACCACCGAACGTTCACTATACATATAAACTCCAATCATGATCAAAATTGTAATCCTGCAATAATTTAATATTTCGGACACGATGAAACTGATTTCATCGAAAACAGAGATCGTTTGCAAAAAAAGGCTATTTTAAGGCTTAATTAAAACAATAAAATATAAATAAATTTAAAAAAAAAAAATTTAATAACTGTAAATTATTATTATCGTATATATTCAAATAGAACACCATATAGCTCCAAGATAAACATTTCTGAATTCTAAACTCGAAATTTCAGATTAAACGACGTTTTAATTATTTAAAATCGATTTATTTATATAATAAATCATTATAATTTATAAACAATTACATAGCGATGACTATTTGAAAATTTGATTTGGACATAACCCACAATCTATAAGGCAAAATCTCGATTTTTCACTTTCATTAGAACAGTATAATCAAATAGATCCGAATGTTTCTTGTTTCAAAGAAATCCAACTTATATTGAATCTTGTATATCCAATTGAAGTTCAAAACGTAATATTATGAACTACCGTGACGTTATGAGCTCGTTTATAATTAAATTATAGATTATACGTTCAAACATCGTTTATAAAATAAATTCTATACAAATTTCCATTTATATTTCTAATACAACATTTAAAATAAAATTAAATGTTCAGAATTAAATGTCAAAAAATCCAGGTCGTTACATAATTAATTTAAATAATCCCATTTAATTTCTTTCATACACAACTAATTAAACTCTTAACCGTTACTTTAATTCTGTTCATCTTCTTATACATCTTATTAACATAAGAATTTGATTTATAAAAACATCTAATAATTATTTATAAACTGAAATAATACATATAAATATAAATTTCCTTTTTGATAAACTTTTATTCAAATTAATAGATTCCAAACTTTTATTCAAATTAATAGATTTCAAAATCTATCTTCAGTAATAAAATAAATTTTATAACTTCATTTTTGTTGATTCACCTGATGGTAAATCCATATTTAAAAACGATTGATTTTTAAGCCATCTATGTCCAATTACTCAACCAATATTACGCATTGGTTAATATCATAACAAATGTTGAATTACGATTCAACAATCAGTAAAAAATCAATCATTTAATCAGGTTGGTCATACAGTTCATATATTTGTAATATGAAAATAAATAATAAATTTGAGGAGTTTAGTTGGATTCCTCTAACTTGTTTCTCCCTGCATCCAAATACGTTACCTCAAATAATATTATTCATTTCAACAAATAGATGTAATATTCAACAATAAATAAGTAATAGTAATCCAAGCATCCATATTTTAATTTAATACATTTATATTATTATAAACGTAACCAACAAGGTAAGTTACCTCGTTTGGAAATAATCGTTAAAATAAAGATTAGATTTCGTTTAAATTAAACTAACATTTTAAATCAATCAATTCATCCAATATATAAATAATATTCAGCACACAGCAAACTGTTATCAGCCGTCGCACACAAAATAAACCCTGACCTATACAAAAATCAAGTGGGTAAAAATTGAGTGAGTTATACTCACTTTGATTCCATTTATTTCTGAAATGGTTCTGTTACAATTAAATTAAATAGTCATTTAATTTAACTGTAAATTCCAATCGTCTCCTGCACTGTCCCGATTAGTACAATAATGTTCTGTTCGTCAACATGATTCTAACAGACCGTGTTTTGTTCCATTTTGTTAACATGGGTACAAATTATAAACATTTAAGTTAATTCAAATTTAATTAATAGTAATTACTTAAATAATAATTAAAACTCTACTCTAATTATGTTTAAGATTAATTGGTTGATCCCTAAATTTCGTTCTGCTCTTCGTCAAGGACTCTCTCCCACGTTTTTTTGACCTGGAACAAAAGTAGGCATATGTATTAACCAATGTTCCTAATTAACTAATTATATCATTAAATATATATGGTAATGTGGCCGTTACTTCTTTTTATTCCCAAGCCGACTCTTTTTTGCTTCCAAACCGGTTACCAAGTGCACATCATCCACCAAATTGTGCCAATCATGATTCCTGCTCCTCAAATTTAAAATGCCCGATCAAACCTTTTTTCCATCGTTCCCACTTCATGCTTTCATTCTCATTTTCCTTTTTCCTACAAAACCCATGCTACCACCAAACTTTCGATCGCTTCACCCCCTCAAACCTACTGGAAGATCATCCACAGTCACCAGTGCATGAGTCGTAGCTTCGCCGACCCACCCCCTGAGAATCACACAACTCAACACTGTAGTTAGCCTCCAATACAGTCTCGACCGCGACCACTTCGATCGTACTTTCCCGCCACCTCATCACGTGAAAGATGATCACTACCGTCCCATAGCTAGCCTTCGACGAGCTTGTCGATTTTGTAGTTGAGGCCCTTCAGATTTAACGAACGGATGGAGAGATTTATTTGTGAGAAGATGGGAAGATTATAGTCATTTATTTCATCAAGGGGTGGTTTAAACGTTGAGTTGACCACGCACATATATTTTGACCAAAATTAGGGTTGTGTTGGTTAGGGTTTTTATTATAGGGAGAGGCATTAATAAAATATTAATTTATAAAACTTATGGTTGAAGTAACGTTTAAAAACACTCACATACGATCTCCGATGGTAAGAAAATTGTAATCCTTGCATAAAACAATATTCCGGACACGATGGGATAGGTTCGTCAAATTCCAATATCGTTTGTAAAAATATCTTTATAATTCACACGTGGAAAATCACGCGTTTAAATTTCCTACGATCACAAAATAAATCCAAATAACTTAAAACTTGAAACACAACAAAAATAAATCATTACTGATTCATTAAAATTTGTTTCGTTGAAAACAGAGATCGTTTGCATATCGGTTATTATATTTTACGCGTAAAACAACGCTATTTTGGACACTAAAATACCCGGTCTCCAAAAATAACGAATTTTATACTTATCTTGACTCTAAACATCAATATGAATCCAACGGAATTGATTTCGTAGCTTATCTCGATCGTTGTCTCAAGTTATCAATAAATTCCCTTCAAATCGAATTAAATTTATTAAATTAAATTATACTTTATAATCGATTTCATAGCGACTATTTGAAAATTTAAATTGGACATAACTCGCAATCTATAACATGAAATCTCCATTTTTCTCTTTCATATGAAAATTATAATCAACTAGATTCAAACGTTTCTTGTTTCACGAAATTCCAACTTATATTGGATTCTGTATATTCAAGTGAAGTTCAAAACTCAATATTACGAACTACCGCGACGTTATGAGCTCATTTTATAATTATATATAAATTAAACGTTTAAACTTCATTATATAAACGAATTATGTAATTTAAATCCATTTAAAATTCCTAATCGATATCCAAAATAAAAAGTAAATTAATTATCTGGTTACCAAAAATACAAGACGTTACACTTTTGGCTAACATGAAACCTACCTTCACCCATACATGTTGAACATTAATACTTTTATTATTATTTCTTACCCAAAGTCTCAATCGGTGTTCCTTTACTCAAGTTTAATGGGGGATGCAGAGAACATGACAATGCAAGGTGGTGTAGTGAAGACAAATGGGAAACTAACACCATTTGTGGCAACATGCAAGAAATTCAAGACGAATGCTTGTTTCTGGTAAGCAGGAAAAAAAAAATACATGTATAGATGATACCATAGTCATACATTACATGCATGTATTAAGTTTATATTTGTTTGTTAATGCATTTATTTGTCAATCTTGTATAATATGTATTTGATTTCTGTATGTTCATTATATGATATAGTTTTATTGTTTGTTCGATAATATTTGTAGTAATAAGCATTTATAGAAATTTAAATGTAATTTGATACCTTTCTAGTTTTAAAACAATCTAAAAATATATCTTTTTTTTTTTTTTTTTTGGGCTTCATGTGTAATTTGCACCGGTTGTTTTGACAATCAACAACGTGCTACATTTTCATTTGCATGAATACATTTTCATAAGCTTTTTGCATGGTCTGCATTTGCACCGGTTGTAGAACCGAAGCAACAAGAAGTAAACAATCGGTGCAAATGACATGTTTTGTATTAATGACTATAACATAAATACATCTATTATTAAAGTTTTTCATCACACTCCAAGTCTCTAACTTGAAGATGAACACTAAATTTATTTCCCACCATTTCAACGTTGTTGTGAAAGCTCCATTACATCTCATTCTACCACGATTCTATTTATAATACCGACTTTATGTAAATTAGTCAAATATTAACAAAAAAAATAGCTTTAACAATAAGTATAACAATAAAAATCGATTACCGTAAGCACTTCCCGTTCATTGAAAATATGATGGACTCCTTGTAGCCTCGTAATCTATCTGAACGAAAAGGTGAAATCATCTCGTCTACACCAACTTCAGTTTTGCTCTCATCGCCACCAAAGGCCCATCGATTCCTTCTTGATGTTTTTCTCCTATGAATTACTGATGGGGAGCTAGATCCTTCAACATTTGGATTCTCCATGCTTAAAAAAAAATCTATACTTCAACTTTTTCAAACCTTAAAAACTCTAGCACTAAGATTGGTCCGTTTTGATTGCAAATGGTGTTACATATTGATGAGGAGATATGACCGGAAAGAAAGATAACTGTCAAATTTGGAACTGATTAATTTGAGAAATAAGGGTTAGAAGCGAACAGTCAATTTTTTCATACATACTGAAGCGAGTTGGGGAGAAATATCTAAGGTAATTTTATAGGCATTCTATATATTAAAAAATAGATTAAAAAAAACAAATAGAAAAACGTTGAAGGATTAAACCGTTTTTTATTTGTTATTTGCCCTTCGTAAAATTTATTTATTGTTTTAAAAAAAAGGGGGAAAAAGACTAACCAAGCCCCACACGCTGTAGGAAGGAAGAGAGGCTTGACCATGTTTTTTTTTTCTAGAGCCACTCACGAAAATCCAACCGTGTGTGCTCTTATTACACGCTACGTTAGCATGCTTATTAGATGCTACCTGGAAAAAATGTATGAAACAATCACCGTTCATTCCTTGATACTTGTTTTTACAACCATCCACATAACATTATCCACCCACCTGCCTGAACAGCATGGCTCGTATAGATCACTGCCGTACTTATCTGGAATTTTGTAAATGATTCTCATGGCAGGTTACAAGGCCTTCGCTTTCAAAGTATCAGCAAATCACACGTGCTTTCATAATCAACATTTGACATCTTGTAGAACACATTGGAGGAGGTACGTTTGAAAGGATTTGAATTGTTTAAAAATGAAAATAGTTGGGATAAGTTCATTGTTTGAGTCGCATGTAAAGACAGTCAAGACAAAAACACAAAAATAAAATGAAAAGATAATTCTATTACTACACCAAAATTA
Organism: Allium sativum; assembly: GCA_030737875.1. Lineage (NCBI taxonomy): Eukaryota > Viridiplantae > Streptophyta > Magnoliopsida > Asparagales > Amaryllidaceae > Allium > Allium sativum. The sequence continues at coordinate 516,550,034 of CM060912.1, forward strand.
TTTTTATCAAATCCACCACTGAAAGAAGAAAAAGGAACATTTAGCACTAGCGTTCTTTTTTCTTTCTTTCTTTCTTTCTTTTTTTTGTCAAAAAAATCATTCTAGCATTACTACAAAATATCTATATCTATCTTATTCTACATAAATACCTATAACTCAGCTTGTCAAATAAATCAAATTCCAGCACAAACCGAATACAGTGCTTCCCATATTCCAGCAGTCACAGTCTCGTCGGCACAGCAAATCACAGTGTGTGTCGCACTTATATTAATCAAAGCATCAAAATCTTCTGAATTAACTCTAATGGAGCAAACAACATCATCAGAAGAAACATGAATGTCATCATCTGGTACGACTAAGGATCCATCAATCCCCTTCTTACTCAGTTCCGCTAACAGTCTTGCAGGGTCTAAACTGCCCCAGTATATTTGTGCATATTTTCCAGAGGATTTTGAAACTGAATCCTCCTTGGATGAAACCAGTGCATATTCTCCACCGCTTAGAAGAAGACGACATCCCTCTAACCTCGCAACAGCAATATCTTTATCTTTTAACATTAACTTCTTTGGACGCAACTGAAATGCAAGGTCTCTTGATAAACTTGCTTCTACATGCTCCCTGATATTTGGTATGCATAGTGTTTTGTTCTCAGAGTAAAACAGCCGTGATATCATTTCATTATTTGCTAAGCAAGAGGACTTTAGAACCTCAGGGAACTGCAATTGAACACCAGATAACAAAAGAGGTCATTAAACAGTAATGTGAGTACATATAAGCTAAAATGTAGCTAACTGGGATTGTTTTTCTTTAATTACCAGAACAATTTTTGGTTGCAGAACTTTCAGCAATGGCAATATTTTATCCACCCTGGACGAAGTTTGAAAATCTGTCAGAACATTAAATGGTAAAGGAAGAATCCTACTTCAACTATAAGTAATTATCTAGTTTCAAAATAACTGTGAAGGCAGATTTACAATTATGTTGGCCACTGAGGGGTTTTGGATAATTACATGGGTGCTATGAAAACGTTGAACTTCTGTAGAGTTGAACTAGGTTTTTTCTTTTTCGTTTTTCTATTCACGACTTTGTTTGAACACCAGTAAAGTTTTCATGCAAGATCGGTGTACATAAATTCATAGCTGATCAAGGGACAAACAAAAGTTCAAGTGTAATTCTTATGTAAGAGCATCTCCAACGCTTTACTAATTTGAATGTAAAATTAATGACACATCATCATTTAACATTTTTATTAAATTTATTTTCTCCAATGCCATTGTTGAATGAAATGTGAAGATGATGTGTCAAGACAATTATATGACATTGTGAAACACAATGTCTAGTAGTAGACATTGTAGTCTACAATGTGGAACAACATATAGCCATTACTTTTTTATTTATTTAGTTTTGAAATATTCCTAAAATGACACATGTACCAAATTGCATGTTTCTACACATTTGCATTGGAGAACAAACTCAAATTTTATTTTAAAAGTATGTTTTATATGTTTCACATTGTGTATTAGATATTGACACATAAGCATTTAAAGACATTACATCTAATTAGGGTTGGAGATGCTCTAACACAAGATATCGGTCATAAGCGCCCAAAATGCTTGAAAGCAGACAATCCAGTTTGTTATACACACACAATGAGACAAATATGCATACATGCAGCACAATTCAAGTCTGTAACAAATGAAAATAGCAAATTCAGAGAAGAAATGAGTACTGACCTTAGCCCCGACAGAAATGAGCACTGTAGGACCTTCATCGCTATAGGTTTGAAAGGCAAGAGAGCAGCTTCAGCATCAACTTCTTGCTGCAATCATACAGCTTATGAAAACTATAATACACATGTCATCATTGGAAAAGACAACTATAAACACCCCCCCCCCCCCCCCACACACACACACATATGTGTGTGAGCACGCGTATGCGGATATAGTTGTTACCTCTAAAATGAGCAAACATCTTTTATCTTCATGCCAGCGATGAAGTAAATGGACAACCGAACCCAGCCGAAGACTCCAGTGAGGTGAAAATACAATGCATGGTTCTTTCCATGTTTCTCTACAGGAAACATAAAATCTTATATTAAGATGGGATACATAGTAGTAACAATAGGGGCCATCGTCATAACATTTGGAGAGAAAATACGCATCACTGGTGCAAGAACACACAAAGACATGAACAGTGCTAAGACACCTGAAAGAACAATGCCAGGGAAGTTGAGATAGCAAGCAAGTTTTAAGGAGAGAAGATAAGAATTTAAGAGATTCCAAGATTTTTTTATCTGTATGCCACCCAAAACCCATAAAACCACCTAGCCCTATATATACATATATATATACACACACACACATATTTATATGTATATGTATGTACGTACGTATGTATGTGTGTGTATGTATATGTATGTGTATATATATGTGTATACACACACACACACATATTTATATGTATATGTACGTACGTATGTATGTGTGTGTATATGTATACACACACACACACACACACACACACACACATATATATATATATATATATATATATATAGCGCTAAATAAAAATTTGAAAAGAGAAGTATCGTCACTTCTGGTAATATTTGGGAGTAGCATCTCAAAAGAAGAAGACAAACAAGTCTGGAAAAATAAGCACGCTTCATAGACAGCACATGAGGGACTGGGAAACGATAGCCATTTTTCTCATAAGGCAAATTCATAGGAAATGATTACATGTCATTAAGCATATGATGTTTCACGAGGAGAAAACTGAAAAGTCCAGGATATTTAACGAAGACTGCAAGTTTATCATACAGGCTGGGATATTTTCATGAAGTTTCTCATAATATAGTGCTTTCAGTAACGCAGGTTAATTCCATGACATCAATTCTAGGGTAATGTAGGACATAACCACAATGGCATGGAATTTAGTATGAAAACCAAGGTTCGAAAACTCGGTTTCGGTCTCGATTTCACTCATTTGAGATTTTCTTAGCTTCGGATGACTCCACAAATTTCAAAGGTTTTGGTTTTGGTCCCAATTTCAATTTTCAACAGTTTGATGAAAATGTAGCAAAAATATTTGTAAAAATAAAACAACAAAATTAATTTTACCAAATCCTAATCAGTTGAATTAACAATAAATTCAATGTAATAAAAAAATCAAACAAGAATTTGAACTTAACAATAAAAAGTCCAGGCCAAACCAAAATAGTCTAAGCCTTTTTCCTTTTTCTTTTTTTTTTTGGAAAAAAAACCCAGCACGGTCAACTTATTGACAATAAAACTCGTTCATGTCAGTCATAAATTTTCTCCCTCTCTCAAATTTGATTGCCAGTCTCAAAACTAACGGTCGAAACTTTAAGGAATAAAAATATTAAGAAATTGCTAGCAAAACCGTCTGCACTAGAAATCAACTGCCAAATGCTACTAGGTAGCTGAAGACAAAGCTTCCACTCAGAATCAAGTCGATACTAGGGCAAAGAAGATATAGAGTCGATAATGCTAGGGTAAAGAAGTGATGAGGTCGAGTATGCTGATTTATTTTATTCCAATTTTTTTTGGTAAACCCTAACCGAAACTGATTTTTTTTTTTCCATTCGTTACCTTTGACACTGGTATGATACCATCAAAATTCCAGGATACTGACCGATAACTCAAACCTTGATGTAAACAATCAAAATAGGTTTCGACAAGGCTTCAAGCACTACAACGTTTATTAAGTAGAATTTGACCCAGTGGTGTTTGATCAAACATCCAATAAAGAAGGCTTTTTATTTCAGAAAAAAAAAGCCACTTAAACTCAATGTGGGTTCTAATTTGTCTACACCCCGTCTCTATCAGGTGTCCGTTTTCAAAGTTGCAGCACTCTACCATAAAGGACATAAGAATAAATATTGCAAACAACAATCAATTACAGATTGTGAATGCAATTTATGCAAGATACTTAATGTAAATCTAACTACATATTACGCACCAGTATTACACTTATGAGAGTATATTTCTTGGACTTGTACAGTTACTGTAATAAAATCCATAGTTAATAATTATTCAATGCAACAATCAAATGAACTTTTGTGTGTTTATGGATAGGAATGTCCGCTCTGCTCCAGCTGTTGTCGAAATAACGGAGAAGAACCTAAGGGAAAATAGCAACATAAAAAATCTAGAGTAAACCAAAACCTACCGAAACGTTATAAACAAGGGTTGTTTGACCCATTTCCGAATCAGCAGTCTTTGAGTATGAAAATTCTTTTCATTGCATACCAGTCCAAATTTGCATTTTTTGATCTAGAGTAGCACGGGAAGGAAGCCTCAGTCCTGGGAACCCCGTTAGCCCAAAAGGGATGGAACAGCCCATTGAGATATTTAAAAATTGATAGGTCTGAAAATGCTATACGAAATGAAACGGCACAGCATTTTTTGAAACTTGCCCATGAACAGCCCTACGACTAAAAAAGTGCCAATGAGTTTGCAATGACATCAGTCGAGAATAGGGTTTATGGTTCAGAAGGAAAACATTCGGGCATATTTCGTTTACCTCGTCACTAAAGTAAATTTTTACATTAGAAATTTGTCTCACTATCAAAATGCAATGGGTCAGAAGTAAAGATGACACACCCCACACACACACACACACACACAAAAATATAAATTTTATTATACTTCCTCGGAGCTTACAAGCAAAGCTTAGTCCTCTAGATCTTCCCAAAGAACACATTAAAAGGCTGAAGTAAAATCACAGCTCATCACTGGTGGTTAAATTGAATTGTACATATCTTTTTATGAGGCGAGGAGTTGTTGTGGTGGTGGTGGTGGCGGCGTCGTCGTCTGTGATTCAGGAATTCACAATGGAGATATCACCTGATGTGGGCTATGTGTTTATCAGCCAGAATCTGGTAAGTGGTGCTCTGAGATCTTAATCTACTCGATCTTTAACATCAGTACGTATGTTTAGGACACTATTTACGTAAACGGTGTCCTTGTGGGTGTAGGTTTTGAATATAATTTATTGGGAATATCAAGTCATCTGGGTAGAAGCTTGGAAGCTTAAATCAACATATAACATGATGAATGCTTTCCTTGCCAATCATCAGAATGGTATGATTGTAATAACGATATGAATCAGTCATCAGCATATATATAGTAGATATCAGACGACATACACCAATTCTGAAGAATGAAGTACTGGGAAAACATTAAGTTTTTTCTCTTTCATTAGCTCTACATGACCGAATAGGGCCTCTCCGGAGAATAGCTACAAGATATATCGACGATGCAATTAGTCATATAGAATAAATTTCTGATAACAAAAAGAATAAGTTGATAAAATAATAACAAAGAAGAAAAGAAGACGGTGAATAAAACATTTTCTTGACGTTGCTTGCAAAGCCATTCAGGTGCAGCATTGGTGAAGGCTAGCATCTCTTCTGCAGTAGAAGAAATCATAAATATGGGGACCTAATAGACATGAGAAGAACGGATGATCATTTAAACACAAAAATAACAGATGCAAAGTTATGGAACATTGACCATGTATAAACTAGCACGATGAGGCAACATACACATAGCCAAACTTTGTTCATGCCTAAGAAAAGCTTATTGGTAAATAAGAACAAACAGCAGAGTGCTTCTTTTCAAGCAAGTAAATGGCACAAATCAAAAATGAATCTCCTTTTACTTTAACTGAACATGGCCAAACCGTGGCAGTAGCAGCAGCAAAAACAGGTTAATTAAATAGGTAGCTATAATATCATGCTCACATGTAAAAGTACGCTATATAGGTTGCCATAATTCGATCAACATTTGAGTGTTTATTTGCCCCTTTGCAACAATATAAGGAACAATTAACATGTACAAAAAGATTTCTCACTCGACTATCTATTATTCTCAATTTTATAAATGCTAGCGGCTCTCAACAAGTTATGTCTACTGTTTCCATTGTTAAAAGTTTGAAGCAAGAAGTTCACATGATACGTAAGAACAAGCATGTTAGATTCACAAACTGATAGAACCATAGAGCATACTACAGTTGCAAACTTTGAGAGACATATTCAATGTATGCTGGAGTGCTAAAGAAAAAAAATTACCTCCAAATTTGATGCTTCGAGTGACTGTGATATTTGCTCCAACAGGATTAAAATAAGTCCAAGTCGGCCAATAGGAATCAAAACAGAACCACCTTCTATCAGAGAATTTAATACACAGGAGCATATGAAATTGATCTTCTCAGTCTCCTCTGAGTTCTCAACAGAGTTAATCAAATAGCTTCTCATTTCATCTTCGTTATCAGACAGTTTCCTACGACATTCAGTGAATTTTTTTAAGCGAGTAACTAGATATGAAAAAAAAAACCAAAAAAAAAAAAAAAAAAAAACCTGACATACCTAATTTCTGAATGATCAACGGTTATGCCATTAAAACAAGATGAATCTGAAAATATAACGAAATCATTCCCACATAGAGACTGGTAATCAAAGTTCATTGCATGCAAAGACTGAAAAATTGAGCTTGACAAGTATGACATGCTATTTTTAGGTCCAGTTATCGTCCAATTAGAACTACCGATTTCCAAGCCTGAACTGAATGCTTTTAATCTTATGATGCCATTAAAACATGTTTCTTCAGCATATTTCAGTGGTTGAACCAATTGCATGCAATCCTTTATGTCTGCTGCACTGATGCACTCAAAGAGAGGAGGAAAAAGAAAGAGAACAGCGTTATTTTTCGTTGCAGAGCAGCATGAGCTATAAATTTATTTAAAAATAAAATAAAATAAAAACTGTGAAAGAAAATCTAATCAACTATGTGACCAACACAGTGTACTGACTTAATAATAGAAACTTACAGGTTTCAACATGCTACACAAATTTGACAAGATTCGAGTAATAATGGCACTTAAGGTTACGCTGAATGCTTTCTGTTGACATATTGCAATTAAGATTATAAGGATATATACAGAATTATGATGACTGACAATACCACATTAAAAAAATTGGGAATTGACAGTTCGACAATCACGTATTTAATGACAGAAATTATGTGATGCATGTTTAACAGCTATCGGCCATGAGGTTATGCAAGGTTTAGAGATATGACCATCTATGAAATGAAAGAGACACCAAAAGGGGAAAAGGATAGGATTCAAGTTCGTGATAATAGACAAATTTTACATACATCTGCTGCTAATGTAAATGTTAAAGCAAATAACATAACAACGAACAATATAAATAACATACACCCGTAGATTTTTTAGCAATAAATAGTTTAAAATTTAAAACAAACCTAAAACTATAAAGCAATACATTAGGCACAATTATTCAACAGTAAATATTAGAGAATTAACACAATTCAACTAATTGTAGATCCCTTGCTCTGTAGAAAATAAAGTATTAAAAACCACACTGCATATGTACATAACCTGTCAAAATATGACTCTAACCGTTTACCCAACCCATTTACCCTGCTTACAACCCTGTTGTGTCAACCCATTTATAAATTTTTATTAAACTGACCATAAAAGGATTGACTCGTTTTTAAAAGTGTTACAAATGGGTAACTCATTTATTATTCATTTAACCCTGCCTACATACGAAGTCGCTAATTTTTTGTTTAAATTGCAGTAACTTCCTCATACTGCATCAAAACAGGACGAGGCTTCGATCGATAAACTCTCACGTAAATTACAGACAGTACGAAACAATCGGATGTTTCGTCTTGTGAACGGACATTGAAGTTCTATAAGATGACTAAGAGTTGTACTTAGAAAATAACAATATATATTCTCATATTTGAACTCTACCTACATACGAAACTGCTATTTTTTTGTAAAAACTACAGTATTTTTTTCGCTTCCTCGGAACCGGACGAAACTTCAACCAAAAGACTTCCATATAAATCACCGACAATATGCAACACTCAAATGTTACGTCCTGTGAACGAACACTGTAATTCTCCAAGAAGACCGACAGTTGTACTTGGAAAATAACAGACTATATTCTCATATTCGAACTCTGCCAGCATACGAAATCGCTATTTTTTGTAAAAAAAATGCAGTATTTCTTTATACTGCTTCAAAATTGAACGAGACTTCGACCGATAGACCTTCACCTAAATAACAGACAGCATGGAACACTCGGATATTTCATCCCGTGAACGAACACTGTAGTTTTCTAAAATGACCAACGTTGTACTTAGAAAATAACAGACTATATTCCTATATTTGAACTCTACCTACATACGAAGTCGCTATTTTTTTGTAAAAAATGCAGTAAGTTCTTCATGCTGTCTCGGAACCGGCGAGGCTTCGACCGATGAACTCTCACCTAAATTACGGACAGTATGGAACACTTGGATGTTTCATCCGATGAACGAACATTGTAGTTCTTCGAGGTAATTAACGTTTGTGCTTAGAAAATAACAGGCAACATTCTCATATTTGAATCCCGCCTACACACGAAGTCGCTATTTTTTGTTCAAATTGCAGTAACTTCTTCATACTACCTTGGAATCGAACGAGGCTTCGATCGATGATCTGCCACCTAAATTATGGATAATATGTAACACTGAGATATTATGTCTTTTGAAAGAATGTTGTAGCTCTCCAAGGAGACCAACGGTTGTACTTGAAAAATATCAAATTACATATAAATCAAATGGGTAACCCACTTAACAGGGGGTTGGATCCGATAAAATTTTGTATTAAATGGATCAAAATAAATGGATGGTAAAGGGGTTGGATCAAATTTTGATTGACTCTCATACAAACCTAGATGACCCATTTGACACCTCTATATGTACATTTATCAGTATCTCAAAGTTGTGCACATCACCGAAATAAGGATATAAGAGGCGAATCATAAGATGGATGTTTAAAACAGAAAAGCAATGCAACTAGAATATATTACATGCTATATAAGTTTAATATAGCCAATGGAGATTCAATGTAAATGACATATATCCTGGATTGGTACAATATGTGTAATGATTTCTGGCATGCTTAAATATAGAACTCAAACCCAGTTTCAGCAGTTGAAATTACAGCATTTTGTTGTTTACTATATTAAGCCTATAAACCTAACAATATTAAGCTATGATTTCATTGTTCTTAAAACAAAATCTGCATCGGTGTCAGATGAACATTTACATAAGTTAAAAAGAAGATCCCAACAAAACATAAACTTCCGCATAAGGTTTGAAAACTTTGTGGTAAATATCATTTTTTGCCAATGAAAATAAAAATAACCAAATTTTCCAAATGGACAAGATTCTAAAGTTTCATCCGAAACCTTAAATATTGCTTTAATCGTTCACAAATCCAAGTACAAATATTTTATAGTATTTTGGACCAGACGCAGTAAAATCAAGGCAGCCAAATTTTTTGAGTTCCAGCTGAAGCCGCAAAACAAAGTTTCATTTTTAACAAACCCAGAGATATAAACATGTCGAATTAGAGAAAATTAACTAGTTGTAGCTTTTAAATCCATATTGTTATTCTTCATTTAGAACAAGAAGATTGTTCACAGAAATCTTTATTATCTTTTCAAGAAGCAGAGGAGGAAAAAACATGCATACATGAACAATATTAGGAATAATTTTACTTACAACTACTAAATATAAAAATTAGTACCTACCAATGTGGCGGGGTATAGTAATGTATGTCTGAAATCATTGGTTAGTGAAGTAAGTTCTTGAATTTGTACTTGCTTCGAAATAAAATATAAATACACAGAAAGCAACAGCTGAATATATCATCTAAGGTTTGGATTCGAAACTAAAAAATCAGGGTTATTTGGAAAAATGTTCACCAAGAAAATCATGGTTATTTGCAAATATTACGTTGTTTTTCTTTTCGGTCAAATATACAACTTAATCAACTTTTTTGATTTCATACTTCCAAAGAGTTTCTGGGGACTGTGTCCGCTAAAAAATCACTCTGAAATGTTTTTTTTAAATGAAAGATAAGGGGGAAAAAACACAGTTCATAGTATAAATAAACAAATAGTAAATCGGTGGAGAAATGACAATTGCACCCGAAAAAGTTATACCTGTACAAAGGGGCCCAACTTCCTAATTCCTCTCCATCTTTCCCTATTAAAACATTCTTTAGATCCTCTTCCATCTTTTCAATCTCTTTCCAATTCATCCAGCTTGCAGAATTTTTGTCCATCCCATAAAACCTAACGAATTCATCATGCATCTCAACAATTTCTTCCATCATCATCTTCCCAATTTTAGCAGTCGCTTCAGTAGCATAAACTTTACCACAGAACTTTCCGGACTGGACTAAAAATGGCAGACCGAGCATGGCAGCTGGTGTGGAAATGAGAACAGCATTGATCAGAGATGGATCCCACAAATGGAGATTTTTTAGGGTTTTGTACCAAGGGATTGCCCTAAGTAGAGAGCTTGCGGATAAGGGTTTTGTTGGGTTTAGAGGTGAAAAGACCGAGAGGGCGGACAAGTCGACAGGGCATTCTAGAAGAATATGGAAGCCATGAAGTTCTAGAATGTGTGAAGCTGGGAAGTAGTAGCTATTTCCTATGCTAAGACATGTCTGCCAATCAACAACAATGATGTTTAATTGATGTTAACAAAAATAAAAATTTGTGTGCTTGTGTACAAGAGAAAATTACCAGCTTCATCTGGGGATATTTCTGTTCCTCCTTTGTTGTCTTGAGTAGATAGAATAAATGATAAAACCAGTGATACCTGAAAAGAACATATATTTGTTATTTTAATCATGTATAAGAGATTAATAAACTATGCATCTTTGTAGTATTTCTCCATAAAGGCATAAACAATATAAAAAAAGGGACGGACTGTTAACATATATAAATTACTATACTAGTAATGTTACCTATGTACTCAATTAGCTTGAATGGGGCCGACCCTGCAAGTGAAAGGGCATTCTATTGTACTATAAACGAAAATCAGGTGTTGGTCTAAGTCTAACAATAATCTACAATATTCTTCAATTAAACATTCTAACCCAGAGATTGCATTGTCCAAGCCAAAATGATTACAGTTGCACAAATATATGATGTGCTATGCATATAAAGAAAATATATACACACAATAAATTATTCACTTATTTATGTTAAGATAACATTGCCCATACATCTTGAAATCAGCAAAAGTGTTTCAAATCAAGAGTACATTAATACTTGCAACTTAATACCAAGAGAACGTAAAGCTAAACAGAATTTTGACTACAGCCACTTTTAAAATTTAACAAAGAAAGGACCAATACTATTTCACTTATCTTCTCTTGAAAGGACAGCGTTTGCAAATATACAGCTCGAAAACATTTTTTGGACATGCGCACTTAAAAACTTAATATGTTAGTACTGTATAGATGAAATTGGTTATGGTGGGCTCAGTTATGGGCTTGGCGAAATTCTGTATACTTCTAAAGGAGCTTCCAGCAAGCACATGAAAATTGTGCCTAACTAGTATAAGCCCGTGCAAATGGCACGGATTCAAATTTCATTTTCAATGTATTAATATCATAGTTTGAGGTTCCAGCCGGAACAGCGAGATTCCGACGAACTCGTACCGGTTCCGCAGGCGACGGAACGAGATTAGGGTAAAATCTCGTTCCGTCTGAGCAATCGAAGAAAAAAAACATTCGCAATCGTGTAAACAGAAGAAGAATCAGTAGGACATCAGAAAACGCACAAAATCAACAAAAGAAAGCAAAAGAAAAAGTAACCGAGACTAGCTTGAGTTTGAAATTCGAGCATAAGCTTGCGCCTAGAGGAATTTGATTGCCGATTGAAGCCGCAGATAACTTTCCCCCTTTTTTTCCAACTTCCGCCTTTATTTTCTTTTTTGCTTTTCGGTTTTTCACTGAGTCGTTTTTTTTTTTTTTTAGTCTGAAGGGTTTATTTCTGATGGGTAAGAAATTGGGCTTTGGGCCAAACCGAAACTTTAGTGCTGCTACATATCCAAAGAAGTAAACCGAAACGTTAGTACTGCTGCAACTTCACTTATTCACTAAAAATAAAGAAATCAGGACCGAAACCGAAACGAAAACCGAAATTTCGGAAACCAACCGAAATAAGTAAAATTTCAAATGATCGAAACCGAAACCGAGTTTCCGAACCTTGATTAATATATAACGTTATGTTTTGCACAGATGCAAAGTTTAATCGATCGAAAATTATTTTAACATTTATATAGGAAAATTACGATATTATGTAAGACTGTAATATTTTTATAACTTATAACATGTAATATTTTTATAGATTATAACATGTAATATTTTTACATAATTTAAATTCTGGTCCATTCATCTAATGTAAAATGCAAGCATACACAGAAAATATATGAGAGTACACATAATATAGTTTGTTATGGAAAAATTCCCATAGCATCTTTGCCTATCGTATTCAGTTTTCTTAGTTACTATGAAAAGATCTATCTATTTTTTTGATCTATAACAAAATTTAAAATCACTTAAAAACAAAAAATCAGTCACATTGAGAACAATGGAAAATGCAAAATTTTATGTGGTTGCTAGAAGGTTTAAAAAAACAAAAAACCATGCTACCATAATTTGTATCCCTCCAATGTTTGATCCTAATTTGAAAACTAAAAAGTTTAGTCCTGCTACCATAAATTGTATATCTCCAACATTTAAATCTCAAGTTAAAGAGTAAAGAGAATATAATGCAGTCCAACATAACCATGACAAAATTTTGTTCTGCCACATAGTTTATTAGTCCCAATATCCAAAAATGGATGTCTTCTGATTAAGTGGTGAGATTCATAATTTGAGGAGTGGCGGTTATCCTACTTGTGTCTACTACCCTCATAGAGGTGATAATATGTTGTTTATTATCCATTTATTCAACTGAAACTTAATTTCACTATGGGTTACTAATGTAGCACTACACATAGCTCAGTTTTGATATTTTTAAAACAGATTTCCCACAAAATACAACTTGTATTAATGTAGTGTAGCAGCATAGTGCAATGCTAAAACAAAGTTATACCTAATACATGCCATTGAAACCAAGTTTAGTAATGCACTATACAATATCATAATTCCATGTAAATAGAATATTGGTATCGTGTTTTCAGCATACTTTAATATTTCCACATCATTAACATGGGACTATTCATAACAAAGCCATATGAAGCAACTTGAATATAGGGAGAAAAAAAAGTGCTGTGCTTGCTAAACACAATATCATAAGTTGCTAGCTGATGGCATTCATGTAAATAAATTTTTACATTCAGCAATTGATATGAGATTAAAGACAACAGCCGAAGTCTCCTATGAAATTATTATATTAGAAATCATTTCTGATGTGCATAAAGCCATAAACATATGAAACTTAGTGGTCAAGTGAGTTGATGCAATATATTTGTGTAAAATTTCTGCACACATAAAAACATTTTCTTAATGCAGGAATTGAGTAGATAAGAGTCGATTTCAAAGGAGGATAAGTGTCTTTTTTTTTTTTTAAATTTATGTAACAAAAAGAGTGCACACTTTCATGTTTGCTGCATGCTTTCATGTTTGATAGTGAGCAGTACTGGGTAAAAATAATGCAACCTCCTATTATTTATGAAACAACATCACTAATCAAATAATCGAATTTCAGTGAAATGCTGATTTTATAGAATAATCAAATTATTTATTGTTGAACACATTAATCAAATTGTTTATCATTAAATACATTAGTTAATTCAGATCATTTACAGTGTTTTAATCAAAATGAAGTATTGAAAAGGTGTTTTAATCAAATAATCTAATTGCTACATTGCCTAATATAATTAACACATGGTAAGTGTAACAATATGCACTAAGTTATATTCAGTTGCTTGGAAAATACTGTTAAAGAGATAAATGTATTAACTGCAAAAGGCAGAAGTAATATTTTTTGCAGTTGGGAACACTTTACTACCATTCCGTATGGATGCAAGTGTTACAAAAAAAAAATCACAGTTAGAAACGCTTTACTCACATCCAGATGGATGCAACTGTTACAGAAAACATGGTAATCGTTTGCTGCATTAATTGTTTAGAATTTATCAAGTGCTTATAGCAATCAGGCTTCATGTAAATATTATTGAAAACTTTAGAAAGAAGGTTTAGTCTGTTAGTGTCTAAGACTCTAAAACTTAGATGTCTACACAAATATTAATATTGTCTATTCTTGGATTCCGCCAAGTAATCAACATGTGACAATGCTGCGCTTTGAAACTAAGGAGCACAGGGACGGAACTGTGTGTTAGCTGCCCTGGCTACAGCCCCGGTGCAGATTTAAAAAAACAAAAAAACAACCACTATTAGTCAGCACGTGTTGGTGGATTCAGTCCAATAGCCCAATTAATATCAGAGGAATAACGCTGCTTTACTTCAGCCGCTTCTTTTTCTTACCTACTGCAGCCTTCATCTTTTTCTTACCAGCCGCACCGCAGCCTCTTTTTCTCTCCGCAACTTAGTGTTATCATCTTGAATCTCGATTCTCTTCCATTGCTGCTAACCGATCTCAACTGAAGTAGGGGTAAAAAATTTAGTTTCATTTTAATTGCAATTGGTACTGTTCAAATTGATTCAGAATGCTTTCATTGATTTCTTTTAATTCCATTACAGTTATCATTGATTCAACACAGTATGAATACAGTTATTATCTCTTCCATTGCTGTTCAAACCAATCTCAGCTGAAATAGAGGTAATTTCTAAACGAAAATTTCTTTTAATTTCATTTTAATTGCAATCAGTACTGTTCAAATTGAATTAATATGTTTTCATTGATATTCTCTTAATTCCATTACAGTTATCATTGATTGCAAACTTCAAATTATTTGTTAAGTTGGATATTCCCTTAATTTGTTCATTAATCAATATTGTAACTATTGTTCAAATTGAATCAATATGTTTAAAATTTTATTTTTAGAAAATTTATCTAACTTATCTAATTGCAATCAGTACTGTTCAAACAAAAAGATGTGCTTAATTTTATTTTTAGAAAATTGATCTAATTTAATCAATTTTTTAGGTAAATGTCAAACTCAAAATCTAGCAAAACATTGCTTTCGTTTTCCAAATTGAAAGGAGATAACTCTTTCGATCCAAAAAATGAAACTTCTCCAAGCTTTACCGAACAACGTCCTTGCAAAATTCCAAGAATCATAGTCGATACAAGTGGAGATCATTTTACAAGGGATCCAGGAAGACGTCAACAAATATGGAAAGAACAAGTAAATGGTAGATATGAAGTTCGGAGAAAATATCTTAGATTAGGGCCATTTCAACCACTTCTTGACGTATATCCACCAACAAAAGATGGAAAACAACTCCGTCGATTTCAAAGTAGTTGGTTTAAGAAATATCTTTGGATTGAGTATTCGATTGATTGCAATATGGTCTTTTGTTTATACTGTTTCTTATTTGAAACTAATCCGCCAACACGTGCATCAATTACAATTGACGGATTTCAAAGTTGAAAAAGAGTGGGAGGGGTTAATTGTGCATTTTTGCAACATGTAGGAGGGTTGGGTTCATCGCATTTGTGTGCTATTAAGGCCGCTGATGATTTAATGAATCCTTCTTTGCATATCAAAAGAGTATTTGATGCGCAATCTAAAGAAATGGTTGAGAGAAATCAATTACGTCTTAAAACATCTATTGAATGTGCTCGATGGCTTGCTTTGCAATCATGCTCTTTTAGAGGTAATGATGAATCTCTTGAATCCAAAAACCGTGGAAATTTTGTTGAGATGATAAAGCACTCAGCAAAATGTAATGAAGACATATTTAAAGTGGTTTTGGAAAACGCTCCGGGAAATGCAAAATATACGTCACCTACAATGCAAAAGGAAATTTTAACTATTTTAGGTGATAAAATAGGAAATAAAATTCGAGAAGAAGTTGGAGATGAAAATTTTTGCATTTTGGTTGATGAAGCACAAGACACTTCCACCAAAGAGCAAATGGCTATTACTCTAAGATTTGTTGATAATGGTGGTTTAGTTCACAAACGCTTCTTTGGGATTGTTAGCGTCAAAGATACCACATCACTGACTTTAAAAAATGAAATATCAAAAGTTCTTGCTCTTTTCAATCTTGGAATTAATAAAATGAGAGGGCAAGGATATGATGGTGCAAGCAACATGAGAGGAGCATGGAATGGGTTGCAAGCGTTGTTTCTTAAAGAATGCCCATATGCATATTATGTACATTGCTTTGCTCATCAACTACAACTTGCACTGGTTTCCGCTTCAAAGGATGTTCACGATATTTGGTTATTCTTTTCAAAATTGAGTATTATTGTTGATCTTGTTGATGCTTCTCCCAAGCGCCATAGCGAATTAAAATCAAGTCAAGTAGCGGAAATTGCAAATAAAGTAGCACTTGGTGAAATTGAAATAGGTCGAGGAGCGAATCAACTTAAGACATTGCAACGAGCTGGAGCCACCCGTTGGAGTTCTCACTTGAGTTTTGTAAGTAGTTTGATTGATCTCTTTTCTCCTTCGTGTGATATAATTAAGCATGTATGGCAAAGCCGGGACATGAAGCCAAATAAACGTAATGAAGCAAAAGGTGTTTACCTCGCTATGACTCCATTTGAATTTGTTTTCATTTTTCACTTAATGAATGAGATATTAAGTATCACGGATGTGCTATGTAAATCTCTTCAACTAAAAACACAAGATATTGTCACTACAAAAACACTCCTTCAAGGGAGGTTGGCTTACTTTCTTTGAGAAAGTAGAAGAATTTTGTAAGAAATGTTTCATTTACATACCCGATATGAATATGTCATACAAAGTGGGCACATCTCGTTCTTGCCAACAACACGATGATATTAGTGGTCTCCATCATTATCATATTGATATCTTTAATGTTGCTATTGATTTTCAATTGTTGAGTTGAACACTAGATTTTCTGAAGGAGCAATGGAATTATTAATCCTCAGCACCGCTTTGGATTCAAGAGATGCTTATAGATCATTGAAAGTTGATGATATTTGCACTCTAGCAGAGAAGTACTACCCGCAAGATTTCACATTCCAAGAGATACATATATTAAAGTGTCAGCTACAACATTATGAACTTGATATTCCTTCTCATCCAAAGTTCCAAAATATATCAACCATCTCTGAGTTGTGTAAACAATTATTTGAGACATGAAAAAAGACATTTATTACTTGGTTGATCGATTGATTCGTCTTGTTTTAACTCTTCCAGTTTCAACGGCAACGACGGAGCGGGCATTTTCAGCTATGAAACATGTTAAAACTACTCTACGAAATAAAATGGGTGATGATTTTCTTGAAGATTGCATGATTATCAATAATGAAAGGAAACTTGCTGAAGATATTGACTTGGATTCGGTAGTTTGTGATTTCAACTCACGTAAAGAACGTAGAGTCCAACTTGTCTAGAATATTGTATCTACTTTTGTGTTTATCTAAGTCGCACATGAAATGTACGTCAATACCTCATGTTTTTATAAGCTTTTATTGATATATAATTAAAAACTACTTTTTGCAACTTTTGATACTATTTAGCTATATTTTTTTGTGTCTTTAACTTAGCCCAAGTCCCATTGAAATCCTGGCTCCGTCCCTGAAGGAGCATGTCAGCAAAGTGTACAATATATTAGTACAACTATTACCAAAGCCTTTTTTTCTGCATTTTTATGTCCTATAGTGCACCACCTAGATAGCGGTCGGGGAACTGAAAGCAAGAGATAAGAGTAATATGCTGGAAATGTTGTAAAATATAGAAATAAAAGAAAGATGCAAACGATGACATAAGGTAACTCATAAACAATAAAAACAATAAATAACACTTCAGATGAAAGATTATCCACCTATATGGATTTGATCAGTACCTGAAAATGCACAAATACCACCACAAAGTTGGAATTATTCTAACATGAATCTTAGTAGAAACTTGAAATTGGTACAAACGAAAACAAACATGTAATAAATTATTAATATGTAATTTTAGTTATAATGATCCAATGATAAATAAACAGTGTATTTATCTTACCAAAAGCGACTCTATGATTTCTCAAATTATCATGTATTTTCTTAATATTGAGCGGATATTTCAAATTGCTACATGCAATACATAAATTTCTATGAATAAAAGCATCAACATTTGACTTGGTTTCTAATTTTTGGAAAAATTCATTTCATTTTATCGAAAAACAGAAAGAGGGGCAAGTTGATATAAAATAATGTGCAAAGAAGATTTTTAGTGGTTATATGAATATCACTTGATTCAGATTATATATGTGACCAAATAGATGAATCTACCTTTTCTTTGGTTGTACCTAAGTAAAATAAATAAGACACATGTATCGCAAAAATTTGAACATCAACAACCAAAATTTGACAAACTAAACCTTCCAAATAGAGAATAAAAATACCAAATTCAACTGCAAAGCGGAACGCATCATCAAAAAATAGTGATAATCTCTATAATAAATTTACCGGATAGGAGTTTTGCTGCTGCAAAGTTTTTCTAAGCAATTGCAAATGACGTTCAAGATTTTCAGAAAGCATCCATTTCTTCGTGCTTCTTAAGGCCTGCTGCAATTTATATGTTTTAGAAGCATCAAATCCAGTGATTGCAAGAAATGATTACACTTAATTTTAGAATTAGTGTTTCAAAATTGGTGCTTATTTTCAAACTGAATGGGTGAGGATAAATTTTGGAGTAGAAAATGTAAAAAATTGAAGATGATGAGTGGGTTCACTGAGGTAGTGGAGTGAAATAAATCTAGAAGTGGCGAAAGGTGTGTGAATGCTTGGTTGGAAATGAAACGGCATTAGACGAAAGTATAATACCGTCTAAAAGATAAAGATGGCACTTTACTTACTGTCGAATGCATAGTTGTGACAAGCGCGCTTAGGCGCTTGCCATGGCGCATGGCGCGGCATTTGTGCCACTTTTGCTTGTGGCGCGGCGCATATGAAAACGCACGCGTATGACGCAAAAATGGCGTGTGGCGCAAAGTGGCACGCCTTTTCTGTTACTAATTTTTTTTCCCAGCTCCATAACAAAAATGAATAGGCTAGTTCAAGCTAAACTAAATGATTTGGTACTTATTAAATACAATCGAGCATTAAAAAGATGGTATAACATCCGTGACACCCACTGTTATTACGGTGCTCGACTAGTCGTCGACTAGTCAAGATTGAAGCCTTGACATGAAACGTCGACTTGTCAAACGTCGACTGAAACCCTAGAAATCTAACTTAAATCGGAACCCTAAATCGAAGTCTCGATGTCAATTTGGAACCCTAACTCAAACTCAAACTCGAACTCGGTTTTGAACGCTAAATCGAAGTCTCGATCAAGGTTCGAACTTCTATTTCGGGATCTAGGGCACAAAAAAACGAAGAAGAAGAAGAAGAAAGGGAGGAGAGAGAGAGAGAGGAAGCTCTGGAGCAGCTATCTGAATGAAGGATCTCGATTTTGTTGAAGCGAATATTGAAGTCCATTTTCGAGGATGGAAGACATTTCTTCTTTACGCTGGTTTGCTGAAGCCGGAGAAAGGATAGGGATACCATAGGTCCATAACAATTTATGCTAACGGGCTTAAAGTTATATAATTCAATAATGGGCTTAATGTTCTGTAAGTTAATAATAATGGACTACAAAGTTTTGTAACTCTAATTAAGTAATTATGGACCATATAAATTTGAAATTATTGGCCATATAAATTTTGTTTACATTTACCAACTACTTAAAAATACAAAATTTGACTACATAAATGTATATATTTATTTATCAACTAGTCCGACTAGTCCACTAGTCGACTAATTGAACCTCTATCGACTCGACTTACCGCCGTGATAACCATGGTGACACCATTGATCCAGTATCTTTGAATGATATTGAAGATTGTAATGAATGGTTAACGAAAAATATGAATGATGCATCTGATGTCAAAGATGAGCTTGTATTTGATGATGATGACTTGGCTTGTGGTGTTGCTGCTAGAGCAGCAGAAGTGGAGGAAGCAAGATATCCATGTAGAAGAACATCAACATCGAGAGATTTTTAGCATTTGCTTCAGCTCCTTTACATATTCACGAAAAAGAAACTAATCTAAACGATACGAATGAGAGAAATGTTGAAGCTTATAAATCTGATGATGCAGCCATTGATTTAAAAAATATAATTGCTGAATCAAATTCAAATTTCTAATTTTTCAGTAGTATGTGTTATCATTTTTGATTTGAAAACCATTATGCTGGAAATTCTACGCTTATGATATTATATTTGATTATATTTTTTTATAAAATGCATAAAATCTTTAATTGTATATGTTTTAGCAAAAAATATTGAATTTTTTTAATTTTTTTGTTAATTGTTAAATTTTTCAAATAAAATTAAACATGAGCGTAAATTAAAAAGGCGCATGCCAAGGCTCCAGAGAGATTTTGCGTTGTGCGCCATTAATAACACCAGTGGCTTTTGTCTTGATGAATCCTGGTCCTTCTCTGTCTTTTGTTTGTCCTTACCGTTAAAGCAATATTATATAGATTACAAGCACCAAAGGCGTGAGAACCATATATGTAGCACACTTTATACCTTATGCCGTGTAGTTCACCCTTTTTTGCTCAAAAAAGATATGTGAGGTTGTTGGCCGTCAAATGGGTCATGTTATTTTGTAATTAAGGTAGTGTTTGTTTTGAACAAGAAACGATGCATCTGGGTTTGAAATCAGTGTTTAGAAAATGTCAGGTTGTTTGCCTTGCAATTTTATGTAGAAATACCAAGTCAATTCAGCGTTTTTGCGGTAAGTAATGAAATATCACTTATTACTTAGTTCTGATTCTGAATTGGTTCCAAAAGTGTCCTTTCACTTTTCTTGTAAACGTAGTTATTCATTAATCTCAGCATATCTACTCCAATTCTATGTGTGCATCATTCTTTATTGTTGACGAACTCAAAAATTAATTCTCAGTTTCAACACATTGACATACACACGGGTATTAAGGTACATTAGCTTGTCAGTTATTTATTTATCAATGTTGTAAGTGGTGAAAACTATTTATTTCATCCATGAGGTGGTACTTGTTATTTGATTTGGTATCATATTGTGGATTGATATTACAAGCCAACTTATTCATAGCCTCCTTATTTAACATAGTCATAGCCTCCTTATTTAACATATTTACTTTGAACAATAAATTATAATGTAAACCAACAGTAGATTTGTCAAAATAATGACCATTTCTGATATCAAAATTTCTATTCACCAAACAATCAAACATTATTTCTTTCATTCAGCATTCAGCTTTAAGTTTTCAGCATTTCAAACAAACAAAGCAAGCCAAATGTTATATATTTCCATTTCTGATTTTTTAATCAAAAAAAAAAGGTGCTCTTACAATACGATAAGGCAGCCTAACTTGGTCATTATCAAAAGTAAGGTCTGTGTGGTTATGCTTTGAGTTTTCACTTTTGAGTTTTTAAGCTTGAATGTTTTCAACATTTTAGAAACACATTCGGTTGAACCCTTTGAAAATGTATTTTTGAAAATAATTTTTTGAAAACATGTTTTGACTTAAAATTCTAAGGACCATGTGGTTTAATTTGTATTTTACATTTTGAGTTTTCAATATCAAGTACGAAATATGAGAAGAGTAGAGGTACTTCGAGGGGAATGAAAGGAAGAAGGAATGAGAGAGAGAGAGAGGATGGAGGGACAGCGGAAAGATGAATTATCTCTCGTTCTTCCGTTATTTCCTAACATACGAAGATAAAAAGATATTTTTCCGTTTTGTGTATTAACTTCGTTTTTTAAATCGGTCGTTTTTCACGATAAACATGCGTCGTACTTTTGTATGGATTCAAAACTAAAACGGATGAACTGATCGCACCCTATAACAAAGTTAACACACAAAGCAAAAAAGAACTTTTCTTCTTTTTTATGTTTCATGAAATAACGCAAAAACAAGAGACAATGCATCGTTTCATCGTCCATCTATATCCTCCGTCATCCCCCCATCTTCCTATCATCTCCTCTATCGTCTCTTTGCTCTTCTCATTATAATTAATGTTGAAAAATTAAAACATAAAACACAAAACGGCTCTTTAACTTTTTATCCTTTTTTTAATTAACACTAAAGAAAATATAAAAGTAAATTCAACATTAACACTCAAAATTGATCCAAAAAGTAGAATGCATCAAATTTCAAAAAAAATCAAGCATTTTATGCACATAGGTAATTTAAAAAATCAAAAGAAAAAAATAGTAGATAAATCATCTTTGAGCAACATCACAATCCAACTAAAACATGATACTTGGCATAATCTAGCACAGTTACAATCCAACTAAAATATGCATATGGTTATGTGATATCAGTCCATATCTCAAATTAGGTCATATGGATATATACCGTTTCTTGCATTTAGTTATTCCTAGCTCAAGCCAATTGCTTTTTAGTAGCATGCTTGTGGATCCATTGACATACCCAAATGCAGAATCGAAATATTTGCCAAACCAAACTTATGAATCAATTATTATGAACTAGATACATGATTTCCATTTATCACATCAATACAATATCCTACAAGGAATGATGCTACACTATCATTTGTGTTTATTATCAGTAAAATATAAAAGGCATATTCATAGAAGTAATGTTAGAATAAGGTAATTCATTAGATGAAGCAAAAAGTCCATATAATAGAAGAAAGAAACAAGGGGGTAGCCAAGGCAGAGCTCGTTCAAGAGTTAGCTAAAGCTATAATCAAGGCCGGTCCAACAAACTGGGTTGTCGGAGACGATTACAATATTTTTGTTTCCCCCTTAGAAGAGAAGGATCATGTTAAATTCACAATTGTAATATAATTTTTCTTAGCTCACATAGCAAAAAACAAGATATTTTTCATATACATAACATATTACGATGACAAATCAAACTTGTTGTGATAACGAACGGTCGTCTATTTTTAGCATAATACATTTTATCAAAGTAGTCAAGGCGAAAAAGCCCCAAAAACCCCAGGTTGGCGCCTAGCGCTTTTTGGCACCTAGGACTTTTTTGGACGGCTCGAGCATCAGTTTTGCTATTTTAAACTGCACCTAAAAAGTAGTTCAAAACTCAATTTTTGGCTTTTTAAAAGTGCATATAAATGCAATATTGAGATTAAAACATCATACCATCATCATAT
The DNA here is from genome assembly GCA_030737875.1 of Allium sativum. Classification (NCBI taxonomy): domain Eukaryota; kingdom Viridiplantae; phylum Streptophyta; class Magnoliopsida; order Asparagales; family Amaryllidaceae; genus Allium; species Allium sativum. Next base: position 516,573,199 of record CM060912.1, read on the forward strand.
ACCAAACAAAGAAACTGCATTCTGAAAAAAAAAAAAAAAAAAACTGAATTTAAAACAAAAAAACTGCACTCACAACCCCCAAAAAAAAAAAAAAAAAACAACTTTGTAATTTCTAAAATATAAACTGCGCTTGTTTAAAAAAATAAAAATACTGCACTTGTTTCAAAAACAAAGATTGCACTTGTTTAAAAAAAAAACAGCACTTCTTCAAAAAAACTGCTTTTTAATTTTAAAAACAAAACACATTGCCTTCAAAAAAACTGGGCTGTACCCAAAACCAAAAAAAAGAAAAAAAAGAAACTTATTAAACACAGCAGCAGGTCAAAATCAGGTCTGGGAAGGGTTCGAGCTTCAGATGGTGGCCGATTAATGGAAGAGCAAAATCGACTATTGCTTGATGTCGAGATTTGTTAGAATTCGATCTCCTTTTTTTTTACTGGTTCGATGTTTATGGTTTGCCCTAATATCACGAAATCGGACTCGGTTTGGGCCTGGAGCATGAAAAACCGAATTGCACTGAAGCGCGCTTTTTTTGAAGCGTCGCTTTACTGGGGCTTTGGCGCCTCGAACACGGTTGGCGCCTCGGCCAATGAAAAAGCTCTAGGCTGACGCCTAGGGCTTTTTGGTGCCTAGGCGAGAGCCTTGATAACACTGCATTTTATGAGTGTATAGGTAATAACAAATCTATTAAATAATAGTAAAGCGGAAACTTTTAAAGCTCTCTCCTTACTTCTTCAAGTTTTCTCTCTTCTCCTTGAATCTCTCCGGATATTTTATTTTTAAATTACATTATCATTTTACACTTATTTACAATTTCTCTCACATTATTTTTAGTTTTTCTATCATTTTACATTTTGACATGGACATTTCAAAGTTTACACAATTGTTTACTAACAGTTAGCTCCTAACATTTTACATTTAAATCTAGATATTTAAATTAATTACAAAACTCAAAATTTAAGTAATTTAAATAAGTCTAGTTAACTAATATTTCTTTTAAGTACTAAAAATGAAAAAAATTATGTTTTTTGGCCCTAAATGCCTACATTTTAAATTTTCTATAATCATTTAAGTCTTTTATTTCTTTCTTAACATTTCGCATTTAATACCATATTTTGTAATTAATTACGTAATAATAAAACTATATAAATAATTTTAGCAATCTATTATTCATTGGTTGGTCTAATAAATCACATCAAGATTAATCATATTCATATCAAGAAAAATGAAAAAATCAAATATATAAACATGTCAATCACAAAACATAAATTATACACATAATTAATTATCATAAATTTAAAGTTGAACTCGTTTACATCAATATATTTACCGTATATTGCATTGTAATATTATTGTCAAACGTCTATATTTTAAAATTTCTTTAGTCATTTACAAAATGCTACACGATATCAATTAACATTGTACATTTAAATTTATATATTTAAATTAATTATGTGATTTTGAATTCAATCAATAAATTGATATCAATTTATCTAATTAACTATAAGTGTGATGTTTTAAAATGTAAATCATGTACATATCAACAAAAAACAGAAAAATAGTGTGAAGGACAAAATAAACAAAAAAATTAGTCAAAATGACAAGAGGTAAAAAAATTAACCATAAGGACAAAGTTTAGCGTAAAGTATGAAATTATAGTGATCCCCTAAATTCCTCCCTTTCCACTAAAAATTGTCTTTGAGGCTAAAATTTTAGCCTCTTGTCCTTATGACTATTTTTTTTTATTGACTTTGTCCTTGTGCCTAAAAATCCCTAAACAATAATAAAAAAATTAATATGTTATACGGTTATCTCAATAATATATCATAGATTGAAGAAAATATTTTCCGCTTTAAATACTTGCATCTTAACATTTTTATAATTATTTATTGAACCTTCTTAATTCTTCCGTGATATTTTATATTTCAGTCTATATGTTTAAACTACTCAAGAAATCTTAAATTCTAATTATTTAAATAATTTTAGAGAGTATTTAACCCATTTTTCTAATAGCTCTCGAAAATATATGACAATTTTACTATGTGTATTCATATTAAAAAAATAGTTTTCTATGCAACTATAAAGATGTAAAAATCACATAACACGAACTATGTATATCAACAATAATGACAAAGTTAATTAGTAAATTAATTATGATTCAGTTACATCAAGAATTTACCATATATTATTATAAAATTCTTTTCAAACATCAATAACTTCACAACAAATTTATACGTTATCTTGCAAATTTCTTTCAATTCTTCCTACTATGCTATACAGTTAAGCCAACTTCATAATTTTACATTTAACTTATTTAAACAAACTTTATTAGATAATATTTGCTGATTCATCAAATAAATTATTAACATACATCAGTTTCAATGGGTAGTATCTATATTAACAAATATAATTAAAAAATATATTCATATACAGATACATACATATTGTTTGTGTAAGTCATACAACATAAATTACACACAAATAATAATAATACTTTTGATTAATAGTTTATGTATTTCACATTATTTTTACTTTTTCTATCATTTTACATTTTGACATGGACATTTCAAAGTTTACACAATTATTTAGCTCCAAACATTTTATATTTATAAGTTCATATATTTAAATTAATTACATAACTCAAAATTTAAGGAATTTAAGTAAATTTAATCCACTACATTTCTTTTTAATAAGAATGACAAAATTATGTTTTTTTTTTTCAAATACCTATACTTCAAGTTTTCTATCCTCATTTAAATATCTCTTAATTCTTTTATAATATGTTACATTTAGTACCATATTTTATAATTAATCACCAAATGCTAAAACTATTTAAATAACTTTTGCAATCTTATAATCCATTGATTTGCCTAATAAATTACATCAAGATTAACCATATTCATATATTAACAAAAACGAAAAAAACCAAATATATAAACATGTCAATCATATAACATAAATTATACACATGAATAACTATCACAAGTTCAATGCTGAACTCATTTACGTCAATATATTTACCGTGTATTGCATTGCAATATTAGTGTCAACCGTCTACATTTTAAAATTTACTTAATTATTTACAAAACACTGCACAATATCACTTAACATTGTACAATTAAGTCAATATGTTTAAATTAATTGAGTGATTTTCTATTTAACAAATGATATCAATCAATAATATTTTATTAATTCATCAAAGTAATGCTAAATGTGATGTTTAAAATGTACATCATGTTCATATCAACAAAAAATACAAAATTAGTTTTTCTTCCAAATATAAAGTTAGGTCACATAGTTAAATCATATATACAAACAATAAAAAAAATTAATATATTATACACTTATGAGTTATGACTTATCTCGATAATTTTATCATAAATTGAAGAAGACAATTTTCACTTTAAATACACGCATTTTAACATTTCTATAATTATTTGCTGAACCTCCTCAAATTCTTGCGTGATATTTTATATTTCAACATGTATGTATAAGCTAATCATGAAATTTAAACTTTTAATTATTTAAATAATTTTAGAGTGTATTTAATTAGTCCATTTTTCTAAGAGCTCTTAAAAATATACACCAATTTTACTATGTATAATCATATTAAAAAGGTAAATTTTCATGTAATTATAAAGATGTATAAATCACATAGCATGAACTATGTATATCAACAATAACGACAAAGTTAATCTGTAAGTTAGTTATGATTCATTTATATCAAGAATTTACCATATATTATATCATCAAATTCTGCTTGAACATCAATAACTCTACAACAGGTTTATATATTTTTTGCAAATTTCTTTCAATTCTTCTTGTTATGGTATACATTTAAACTAACTTTGTAATTTCACATTTAACTTATTTAAACAAATTCTATTAAATAATATTTATTCATTCATCGAATAAATTACTAACATACTCAATTTCAACATGTATATCTATATTTATAAAACTGATAAAAAAAACTCTCAGATACACATACATACATATTGTTTGTGTAAGCTATAGAATATAAATTATACACAAACAATAATAATTTTAATTAATAGTATGTATTTCGTGTCAAAATTTATCGTATATTGCATAATAAAGTTCTCATTTTAATATCAAAATAATATTATCGTGTGCAACGCATGGGTTAAACACTAGTTAACAATAATTCTTTAATCTTTTGGCAATTGGCCAATAAAAGTATAAATTCATTTTGTGTTATATGGCTAAGACAATTATTGTTTATATCATTATTCACCACACGCCTAAAACGTTATCCATGACTGAATCAAATTAAACAACAATGCCTACAAGTTGGCAAAAAGGTCCACTGTTTTTCTCATAGATCTTCTCGTTAAATTCATGAAACTGTGAATTATTTCGAGAGGGAGTTTTCACAACTCTTTTTTGAATTAACATTACCTTATTATTACTGGTGTTTCTTTCTGTTCAAACAAAATAATCTATAACAAAACATCAAAATTTAATTATCCATTGATCTCCATTTTAACAAGTTGAGGGTACAGTTAATATCCACAATTTTATCAAGCATACAAACAACCATTACCAAACACCGATTTTATACCGCAATCTTTAAACCTTTAAACAGTTTTCTGCATGCAAAATGCAAAGCCAACAAGTTTGAACTTCTATTCAGCATCACATTAGAACAGAAATAAAAAAAATAGACAATTATATAAGATAAAACAATTAAAAGCGTTACCTTTTAGGCTTTTCCAACCAAATCAGCAGATTAGATGACGCACGATGGTGCAGATCAGATCAACCACAGCCTGGAGACGGAAACAGCTGAGTGAAGCAAGTGGAGGTTGGGTAGAGGGTCGGACTCGTCGGGGACTTTGAGTGCGGCACGACGAAGAGGATTGGAGTAGCGACTGTGCGATGAAAGGTGGAAACTGTGAGAGAAGCGTATTTTTAATCTGCGGATTTTGGTTTTTGAGAGATTTGTGTGGAGGAAGCAATTACTTAACCCAGGGCTTATTCAAGAACTACGACTTGGTCTGGGAATAATTTTGTTTTTGTTCGGTCTGATTGATTTTTGGGATTGTCAATGACACCCCTGTTTTGGTTAAGGGGTGTCATTCTGTTAAGGGCACACCACTGTTTTAGAAAATGTTAAGGGGCAACACCACGTCTACTTTTCAATCCCCAAAATAACCTCGTGTCCTTCAAACTTCAACCCCACTCACGAAATACAAAGCCCGCGCTTTATTTCTCAAAAAATCCTGCACTCAAAATTAGGGTTCCCAAATCGCGTTTCGTTCTCAAAATTAGGGTTCTGCAGTACTCTCACGCTAGGGTTTGCCATTAAAGATGGTTCGATTCAAGCATACTGCGAGGAAGACGAAGGAATCTGTTGCCAAGAAGAAAACCGTGGAAAAGAGGTATGTTTGTACTAGATTAATGGTAATTTCAGTTGGTATTAGCACATGTATGCTTGGTATTACCAATTGTGAGCAATGGGTTTGCGTGTGGAGGGGTTTGGTGGGGAAGAAGGGCTAAACATTGGGAAATTTTGTTGGATTTGCAGAGAATACGGTTGGGAGGGTACGGTTTTGGGTGGGTAAATCCTCTGGAATAGGAAAGCTTGTCCCTTTTAGTATTTGACTTGTTGTCACCGTTTTTATAATTCAAAATCGGCGTTTGTTTTCCATATATAAGTTTCATTTGTTCAATTTGTTTTAAACTTTGGTTTCGGTTTGTGTTGTCCGATTATAGGTGTTAAAAATGGTTGATTGATGTCGACTTATGGTTGAAAAAGGGTTCTATGGTTTGTGAGTATTAAAATACTTAGGAAAGCTTGTCCTTTATAGTATTTGGCAAGTTGATTGATGTCGACTTAGGGTTAGTTGTTGTTGAAATTTGGATTACACATTCGGTTTTACTTGTTGTTTACATGGTGGCTCTGTACCTTCTTATAGTATTAAAGTAGGTTATATTGTTGCCGTACTTTGTTGACGGTGTATAACTAAATTGTTTACGTGATTGATTGCAGGAAACCGACTTCGTCTACGTCCGCTCGTCTACCGCCTACTGCTTCAAATAGGAAGAAACGTGCTGAAGAACAACGCAAATTGGAAGAGAAAAAGAATAAGAAAGCAGTAGAAGCTGAAGCGAATAACTCCGAGCAAAGTTCAAGTGAAAAAAAAGAGTCCAACGACCGTAGTACTTCCGATGGAGGCGAAAAAAGTAGTGATCGTAGCGGCCATGACAGAGAAGAGGAGGGCAACACAAGTGGTAGTGATCATGAACGAGACGATGACAGAGAAGAGGGTGAAAAAGGTGGTACTGATGAGGAACAAGACGATGACACAATAGAGGGCAACAAAGCTGGTGAAGAACGTGAAGAAGACGACGACAGAGAAGAGGGCAACATAGGAGGTAGTGAGCATGAAGAAGATGTTGTTGGAGAAGATAGCGACGGAGATGATAGTGAGCGTGATGAAGGAGGTGATGGAGTTGAGGAGAAAGCAGAAGAAGAAGGTGACAAATCTGAGTCTGAATATAGTGGCCGTGAAAGTGGTAGCGAGGAACATGATAGTGAGGAAGGCAGGGTAGGAGAGGAAGAGGTTGAAGAGGTTGAACATGTGGAAAAGAGAAAACGTACAATTAAAGGCAAACGAAAGCGGAAAGAAATAGAATCATCCACCACTGAAGATGAACGGACACTGTTGTTTGCATTCAAACATCACATTGCTCATGAAATATGGAAATCTACTGTAAGTTTTTCATATGTTTTTTCTAAGATTTTATTTATACTTGTGACTACGCGTGAATTGTTATCTTTTATTAGACTGTAATATATATATATATATATATATATATATATATATATATATGTGTGTGTGCATACCATATAGAAACCTCGAGGAGAAGTAAGACTGGTGAGAGTCCATACTCATGTTGGCACGCAACGATTGTGGGATTATAGAAAAGAATGTTCATTTGTTAAAGAGGTTGTAGTTAAGTCGGGATTCCATAAGCTAGCGCTACATGCTCACGAGACTTTAGACAAAGTCCTAATCAATGCATTCGTCGAAAGATTTTATCCGGAGACAAACACATTTCACCTTCCATTTGGTGAGTTGGGGATAACCCTTGATGAAGTAGTGCACATAACTGGCCTTCCGTTGGAAGGAAGAGCAGTTACTGGTTCTCTTGGTGGCTCGAGGGGTATAGGTGTCGAAGATGTGTACAAACTACTTGAAGATTGCCTTGGTGTTGACAGACCAACTGCTATACAAGTGTTAGCAGGCGATAAAAAAATTAAATTTGAATGGTTACGAAGTCAGTTTGAGGGTTCGAGGGAGGCCGATAGTGAAGAACGAAAGATGCATTGTGCGATAGCATATCTTTTGTACACAATTGGCAGTTTAGTTTGTTGTGACAAGTCCGGAAATAAAGTGTCAGTTCATTTTCTGCAGTGTTTGAAGAATTTAGACGAGGTGGGTTCATATTCATGGGCCACTGCATGTTTGAGTTGGTTATTACGTAATCTTGCCGTAACAACTCGATCTGATGTTCATCAAATGACTGGTTGCATGACGTTACTACAGGTATATTCAAAGAATTTTTTTGATACCGTTGTATTGTAACTATAGGTGAATAGTGTAGTCTAATTATATGCGTGTACATGATGCACCTTAATGCAGGTTTGGATATATGAGCATTTCCCAGTTCTTCGTCGACATAATCGTGTTATTGGTATACCAGAAGGAGAAATTAGAGCTGCGTTTTACTTTGCAAAGAACAAGAGTTCGCAGTTAGCATCTGATTTAGTTACAGTACGAGAAAGGATTGATGACTTGAAGTGCAATGAAATTATATGGGATTGCTTTAGAGATAAACGTGATGTGTATCCATTTCATGAGTGTTCGTTTTATAACGGACCTATCATTTGTTTTGAAACCGAAGAATTGTACCTACCCCAAAGATTTCTACGCCAGTTTGGAATTGTTCAACACATCCCAACCAATCCCTTCACGCTTAACAAGAAGAAGTACAAGTCGTCTAGTAAATCTTTCAAAGCCGCTTACTTTAATGTTGGGGATTTTATATGGGCTGAATGAGCAAATCACATGCTGAATGAAAGTATAACGTCTAAAGAAGTGGTTAACCCCTGGGACTGTGAGGACAACTATATACAGTGGTATCAGCAAGATTCACATCCGATTGTTGCAAATCCATCAAGAAGAATAACCGAGCCTGCGAATGAAACCGAGGAGAAGTCGCTACCCATCCGTGTTGTAAGTTTGTTGTATTTGCTAATTGAAAATAATGTTATTGATTGTGTTTCGTACTAAAGTAGACTTGAATTTCAGAAACGTCGACTTGGACTAGTTGCTGATACAATCCGTTCATGTGGACGTGGTAAGGCAGTCGTTACAGCTTTGCAAATGATAGAGCATTTAGAGGACCCAGAACCGTCTGCTCTGTATGGAGAGAACATGGTAGCTGATGAAGGAGATAAGATTGTTGAGGGTACGACAAGTCGAGGTAAACGAAAGAAAGGGAAGAGGAGTGCTACCAAGAAGAAAGGCGGAGCAAGGAAAAAATAGTTTAACTTGGTAGCATTACGTATTATTTTGGTTAACAGTATGTAACAGTTATAAGACTTGGTGTTTTGGTTGGTGACTTTATGTTTGTGACTTATTTATGTCTTTTGGTTGGTGACTTGCTTTTGGCAATACAGTATGAAGGGTACTTTGAAAGGAAGGGTAATGTATGAAATGGTTTGTGAGTATGTTTGTGTTTATTTCTATGTTTGAAGATGCATGTACAAGTTTCAATTTTTTTGTATGACCGACGATGCATGTGAAAGTTTGAAGTATTTGTATGATCAAAGATGCATGTACAAGTTTCATTTTGTCGATGCACAAAAAACTGGATTATATGTATGAAATAATCAACCTTATAGTTAAACATTGGGAATGGCTTTCCGTTTTTAAGACACAAAAACGGTACGTGATCACCGAACAATCATTTAAAAGGCCTATAATTTGCTAAACGGTTACAAAAATCCGTTCTACTAACAAAAATTCGGTCATCCAAAACCAAAATATTGCAGGTTAGAATAGAAATATGCAGACGGTTAGTGCTTACCGTTTTAATTGATTAAAATCGGCGTGCTCAAACTGAAATATCTCAGGTTATGATAATGTTACCTAAATATGTGCAGACGGAGATAAGTGACCGTTTTACAGTTAGAAACTCGGTGGTACCAATCCGAAATATCTCAGTTTATGATATTGTTAACTAAATATGTACAGACGGCAATAAGTGACCGTTTTATAGTTAGAAAATCGGTGGTACCAATCCGAAATATCTCAGGTTATGATAATGTTAAATGAATATGTGCAGACGGCAGGAGGTGACCGTTTTATGTATACAAAACCGGTGATCTAAGTCCGAAATATCTCTGATTCTGCTATTGTCAAAATTCAGTATCTCGGTATTCACATTATCAGAAGTGTCACAAAACTTTAAATACAATAGCTCACAAGGGTAACCCACATATGCCAGAAAATATAACATTTGCATTAGTACTTCAAAATACTGTTACATTAGCACTGAACTACGAACATATGCAATAATAGTTCAAAATACTGTTACGTTAGCATTGAACTACGAACATATGCAATAATACTTCAAAATACTGTTACATTAGCACTGAACTACGAACATATGCAATAATAGTTCAAAATACTGGTACATCAGCACTGAACTACGAGCATATGCAATAATACTTCAAAATACTGTTACATTAGCAGTGAACTACGAACATATGCAAGTATTCGACATTAACTCAACACAACAACCATTTTATCTTCGGCAACATGTCCATCTTCTGAATCATCGAAGCGAGAAATTCTCTCCGCATATGTGTTGACCCAATCCTGCGTATTGATGTTGTAAATTCGGTAAAAGAATGAGAACGGAGGTGTATTTGGTAAAGGCGACTCGTACTTCAAAGTAACACCAACAAAATGTGAGTTGTCTACGAATCCCATTACGACCATCCTATCCCGGTTTAACAAGGTTAATTGTATTGTTGACGGAACAAACAAGTAACTCATTTGCATACTAAGCAAGACAACAGCGGTACCAAATGTTTCTGCAATTATAAATCCGGATTCCGGCATTTGCATCCAACCATTTACCCCCACTGAGTTATCGCCTTGTATCCTTCTTTTCAATTCTACGAAGCCATCTTCATCCCACATGCTTTTGTACATATCCGATTGAGTTATTAAATTATCAACCATGGCCTCACGTACGAACTTACAAGGATTATCTGGTCTTCGATTGTAAAGATTTAGTTGTTTAACCACCACCCAATATCCACAATTACCATCAGCAGGCATGTCGTCTATACGAGTTATATATGGTCGCATACACTTGGGCATTTGCAATAAGAATTTTTCATCAATTTGACTGGTTTTAGATGCATTTTGTTTTACTCCAAGTTTCTTCAAACAACGACTAACTGGAGTAAGTTTTAGGCTGCAAGATAATGCGGCGTCAACATGCTCAAAGTAAGAAGGATCTCGTTTAGTCGACTTTTCCTTTTTAGATGGTCTTCCTTTTCTTATAGTCGCCATGAGAGGTTCTTTAATGTTCGTAGTAGGCGGGAAGGCTAACAATTTCATACCTTGCTGAATATCAATCCTCACATTATCAGTAGCCTCGTCATACCTACGTTTCAATGCATGAAATTCAGGCAAGTCCATAAAATCAAGAGTGGACCGATTCGGTGTAGGCGGAATACATGACAACTGTTTCCAATAACAGTCTATAGCACTGAGGGGTATGAAGCCGTCTGAATGTCTAAAGTCTATTAGCATATGTGCGCAAGGTAGACCGTTAACTTTCAATAAAATACAACCGCAAGTTTGAATACTCGTGCCTCCTTTTGGAATACTACATAGTTCGGTTTGCAATAAATCAAGCGCCTTATGAGAAACAAATCCCAACACCTCTTTAAACATTGGCTCATCTCGAAATCTATGAAGTGACTTTGATGAACTCGTTTCGAACGCATGTTCAATTGCAACTAATTCATTCTCACAGCATAGATGAGCGCTAGTCCAACACTGAACAAAACTACCTGCAGCTGAATCAAAATACAATTTGAGACGATGGTGCGCACTTTCAACTACACTGGTTGACACATTATCAAAGTGTTTTACTTCATTTGTCCAAGCTAACACAAACATCTTCTTATACTTGTTCAACCAGTTCTTCAACACATAGTTCAACGACTTTTTTTGCTTCACCCGCCATGCTTCATGAAAAGAATTTAGGTTCCGATGGAACTCTTCTCCGGACAGCGAACTAATGACATTGCTCCAACCCTTCCAAAATAACTCGTACTCTCTTTTTCCTTCATCATCTTCTACTACGGTCTCTCTATCCCCAATCATTACCCGTTTCTTCTTTATGAAATTTGGTTTGCAATTTGCTTGAACGTTTTTTGAAATATGCCACGCACAAAGAATGTGATGAGCTGCTGGAAAAACAGTGGCCACTGCATTGCTAAGAGCAATTTCCGCATCCGTTATGATAACACTTGGAAATTCTTTTTCTCGATAACATTTTCTAACACACTCCAACGCCCAAATATATGATTCAGTGGTCTCCCGACTAATAAAAGCTAGGGCAACAGTGAATGATGCACCCGTCGAAGTTTGCGACACCATATGAAAACATGGCAACTTGTACTTATTTGTCTTGAAAGTGCAATCCAAAAACAAAATTTGATAAAAACATTGCGCAAGCAGAACACATTTTGGATGACTGAAGAACAAGTCAGTAACTTTATTTGTCTTATCGTCGACTCTATGATGAACAGAATAGTGGTGACTACAAGCTAACTTCATAAACTGTTGCATAATAGATCTACCTTCCGTATGATGAAGTTTAAGCTTCACTTTAGCATTGTACACATTTCTGATCGTAGACTTATTTTCTGGGTTGCCAAGTTTAAGAGCAGTTAGAATATTCCGTGGCCTAACCCCACTATTTGCCATTGTTTCAACGTTCTTTACTTCATTGTCTTTTAATCGCGCAACATACGGATGCCCGGTTAAAACAACAGGAAGACTGTGATTGTGGCATCCGTTTATAACTTTCAAACTCCATTTTCCATCATCTTGACAGTGTGCTCTTAATTCAAATGGACAACCACATTTTCTACTTCCCGATCTACGCCTTTTCTTTTCAGTTTTCGTTACATGCTGCTTACCCTTATGATCAATGTACCTTCCACTTCTTTCACAAGCAAGCAACATCCATGAGCCTTTCCCATTACCTAAGAGATTTTTGGTTTTGCTTCTTTTGATAACAATGACACAATTCGTATCAAGTCCACGATCCGTGTACCATTTACGTACGTCCTCTTTGGAATCGAACAACTGCATCAACAAACAGCATATTACGATCAGAGTAAAATACTTAAATTGTAAAACATAAATCAAGTTTTCAAACCTTCTCGATGGTGAAATGGGAAGTTAAATTGGGGTACGCGCAACACAATATTCCCGATTCCTCATGTGAATGATCGATGTTGTCACCATTTTCCAATAGAAAAACCTTATCATTAACATTGCCATCCCCGGTATCGTAAGACTCCTCGTTAACTGAACAATCCTCATTCCCGTATACGTTGTTTAGCAGAGCGGTTGCATCAAACTGTAAAACAGCTGAGTATTATTCACACCACAAAGAAATAACGATATCAAATATCCATACCAATAAACTAAAAATGGTCTCTCCCTGTCTATTAAATAACAATTGTTTGGTACAAAACATGCATGGTAACATTAGTACCACAAAATCGTATACACGGTTGTGTAATACCGATAAAAATTAATAAATACGGTGGCTATTTTACAGATTTTCTATCTCTGTAACAAACTGTAATTCGTATGTGATAAAACCGGTCGTACTATACCGTGTTTTCATACTTAAAACGGTCATTACATGTGTAACTTCATACTGATTGGTCCGTATAAACATGGTCCATCGCGAACGAATTTTTCATCCGTGCTCCTTCTTCAATTCCGTACGTGTTAATGCAAAAATAAATATCAAACCTTGTCATTAGCAGATCGGTCTTCATCATCTTCGTATACTTCACGTTTTTGTGTGCAATTTACCTCATCTTCATCATCTATCTCATAATTAGGGTTTATGGCAGCCATGAATATTCTTTTCTGCGATCAGCCATGAAAATTCTTTTCTGCGATGGAAACAATTACGCTAGGTTTATTTGTATTTACGTTAAATAATGTTATTGGGGAGGAAAGGGCATTTTTGTCTTGAAATATTAAATTGTTAAGGGGGATTCGGTCTTTACAGTGCACCCCTTAACAAAAATTTAAAAATTAAATGTTGTGACACCCCTTAACCAAAACAGGGGTGTCATTAACAATCCCCTTGATTTTGAACAGAGGGGGAAAATGGAAGGAATATTTTGAAGGGTTACTAGACGGGGAATGTGTTTTTTTTTTACGAAAAAGGTAAACTGCAAGGGATAAAGTTATTATTTTATTAATTATTTGTATGTGTTTTATTTGTAAGGGTATGTATAAAAAAGGTAAAAAATTAGCAGTTGGCTTGCGTCGGACGCGTCGTCGCGTCGGGCGCGAAAGCTAACTTTTTAAATGTTCGGCTGGAAGGGGCAAATGGTGTGGAATCCACATCGACGCGTCGGAAGCGTCTGATGCGGACGCGAACATTAACTGGGCAGTTTAAAAATCAAACGCTACCTAAAACACTTGATGAAAAGAGATGAGCTTCAATGTTGATTTTCGTAAGGGCATTGTTATTGAGATATAGAATGTCCATTTTTTTCTATTATTATAGCTATGGAGTGTACCTTTTAAAATAGTTATTCCTTAACAATACAGTAGGATATGATAAATTTACCCCTTCGATTTTCGATAAAAGATTGTCTTTTACATAACTAATTTTCGGTTATATACACTGAATATGATGAACATGTGAAACGACCACCCTTCGTCATATTAACCTATTATTAAATTCGGACAAACGTTACTCTTTTCTTGAAGGCAATTTTGTTTGAAAGATTTTTTTTTTAAAAAATCTAGTTTGAAAACATCCTTAACAATTTAGTAGTGAATGGTGCGCCCTTACAAAATGGCACATCTTATATTGACACGCTTTTTAGTCAAAGCTGTCACACGTCAAGTACTTGGTGAGCGACGCGCTTAAGCGTCAAAAAGTCACGTCACAACTGGATTCGAAATTCTAGGTTCGAAATTCTGAGGTCGAAATTTTGGGTTCGAAATTCTGGGGTCGAAATTCTAGGTTCGAAATTCTGGGGTTGAAATTCTGAGTTCGAAATTCTGGGTTCGAAATTCCTGGGGTCGAAATTCCTGTTACGAGGCTGCTTTTGGGGTACGAAAATTGTTTCTTATGGGTCTCACCTACTCCCACCTAACCTTCCTCCTATAAATACCCCAAGCCTTGGCCTTCATTTGGATCATTCTCCCTTGGAATTTTGGGACCTTGAGAGCTCCAAACACTCATTAATGGCTTCCAACACCTCCACCATGGCCATGGGAGATGGCATGGACAACTAAAACATGGCTTTCATGTTTTCCTTCAACAGTTGAACATTAACAAGGATTGTTATGCTACTTTTAGACTTCATGAACATGAACACTAAACTTGGATATTATTGACCAAGTCAACGCTTTTCAACGAAGAAAAAGAAAGGCAACTTACTCAAAGTGTAGAACAAGCATATATTTTGCTATTCTATTGTAACATTCTGAACTTAGTCATCGTCCGAACTTGTACAATCTTGTAATCGACCAAAGATATGATGAATAAGGATTATAAAGTGGATGTAGGTGTTAGCGTCGAACCACTATAAAAGTTGTGTCTCCCGGCATTTACATACTTTACTGCTTATTTGGATAATTGTTCACACTTACACATTGAGTGTTGGCGTGCGACAAATTTGCCCGTCAACATTTTGGCGCGCCAGGTAGGGGACGCACAGCTTTGACCTCTACATCGGATTAAGTAGTTGGATTTGTCTTTGGATCTCGACTTCGGTTTTAGTTTTTTCTTCTTCGCTACTTGCCTCTTGACATGGTAAAACGAAAATGGTTCGACGCTACCTCTAAGGCTCGGACTGCTAGTAGCGAGGAAAATCAAGAACATTTTGCGAATGAGGAACTCTCAGACTTGGTTCCTGGAGAAGACTTAGCGAAATTGGCTAGAGGATTGATCGCTTGTCTGGATCATCAAGCAGAAGTTATGAACATGTTCCTCGCTCGGATTGAAGGAAGATTACATGGGTTTGGAAGATCGACAGACCAAGCAGACGTCGTTGGAATAAGTGCCTATGGTCCACAATTTGCAACTCGGGACATGGGGCAACCTCGCATGCTCCACAATAGGACGACACCGATCCTCGGACCGCTCCCTCGGCATTCGGGGGCACCCTCATTCCCGATAAAAGCGTAGTCCTACAAGTTTTGGACGCTCGAACTATGGTCTCGAGTAAAGGAAAGCCCCGTAACAAGGCTAATAGACAACGTAGGTTCCTGAACTACTCGGAGCTTACTCACACTCTCGAGAAGATCTCCCGAGAGGTTCACCCTATTGCTCCTTTCAAAAAGCCTCCCGCTCGGGAGCCCTCTCAACAAGAAAGAGATTCTGGCCGACACTGCATATTTCATGACATCGTTGGTCACAATACAAATAAGTGTCATCATCTTAAGAATGTTATTGAAAAGCGTGTTAAAAATGGAGAACTGCAACGATTCGTTCGAACTCGGGCTGGGATGCCAGGACATGTACAACAACCAATTGCTATTCAAGATAGGCCCGAGCCCCTAGCTCGAGGCCCCGATTCAAACTAAACCTCTCACTGGATCTGATGTCTAGGGTCCAAGCCTCCCTAGCATCAATATATTACGACTTTTCTATCTTCTAGTCTTATTATGGTTCTCTATGGCTCTCAAATAAGGCGCTCCTCACTCACGGCTTTCTCAATCTGGCTCTGGGCTTCGATCCATGGCACTGCATTTAAGGACCTTAGTCCTTTGGATGCATCCTTAGTCCTTTGGATGCATCCTTCCTTTTGGTTATTAATGAAAAGTTTACCTTTTTGGCTTTGAATTGTGGATGGTTATGTTTGTTTACCCATGTAATCGGAGTCGGTGAGACCCTGGACATGCTCTTCACAAACAATAAACTATTCGCTTTTCCTTAACGAATGAACTTGAAATCAAAAAATGGCCAAGTCCGCTTACCCATGCATGGGGGCAGGCCACCTCCTAAGGCATGCTCTTTACGGATGATGAACCGTTGGTTTTCTTGTGGCTTTACTAAAAAGACCCAAACTTTTATAGCTTTAATAAAATTACTTCGCAAAGTAAGGACACTTACTTGTGAAATATGAAATTGATAATGGGATTGCAAACTCTAAAAATCGTCTAACTATCTTGGCTTCTCATCCTACTTCGATGAGATTGCCTTTACTCCTGGCGAGTGTAGGATCATGTACGACCCTACTCGTTTGGATTAGTGGGTCGCTTTGTCAATGACCTTGGATTACATTAGGTGGACTCATTAGTGACACGACGAGAATATCCACCCGTTACTATCTCGGCCTCTTGTCTTACTTCGATAAGGATGCCTTGACTCGACTTGCCAAGGTCATCTCGCTAACACGAGATTTCCTTGAATGCCACTTGCCAGGGTCATCTCGCTAACATAAGATTTGCTTAAATGCCACTTGCCAAGGTCATCTCGCTCACACGAGATTTCCTTGAATGCCACTTGCCAAGGTCATCTCGCTCACACGAGATTTCCTTGAATGCCACTTGCCAATGTCATCTCCCTCACACGAGATTTCCTTGAATGCCACTTGCCAAGGTCATCTCCCTCACATGAGATTTCCTTGAATGCCACTTGCCAAGGTCATCTCCCTCACACTAGATTTCCTTGAATGCCACTTGCCAAGGTCATCTCGCTCACACGAGATTTCCTTGAATGCCACTTGCCAAGGTCATCTCCCTCACACGAGATTTCCTTGAATGCCACTTGTCAAGGTCATCTCGCTCACACGAGATTTCCTTGAATGTTACTTGCCAAGGTCATTTCGCTCACACGAGATTTCCTTGAATGCCACTTGCCAAGGTCATCTCGCTCACACAAGATTTCCTAGAATGCCACTTGCCAAGGTCATCTCCCTAACGCGAGATTTCCTTGAATGCTACTTGACGAGGCCACCTCACCAACATGAGATTTCCTTGAATGCTCTAATATGCCCTGGCCACCTCACCAACGTGAGATCGCCTTGAATGTAGTCTATAAAATGAATACGATAACCTATGGAAGCCTTGTCGACAGCACGACAAGACCGCTCACATATGGTTATGTGTACACTTTTTCTATGTAGGCTACTGGGCTCCTCCAGTCTCTCGGATACTCTGGCTTTCTATTAATACGATCCAAAGCGATCGTCGAATTCCTCTCCTTAATACGATCCTAAGCGATTGTGGTCTTCCACTACCATGATCCGAAGCGATCACAGATTTCTGGCTTATCGGCTTTGGTTTCCTGGATAATACGACCCGACGTGGTCATGGATCTTCCATCTTATGAATATAGAAGCTCGCTCCAGACTTCTCCTAGCTTTGGTTTCTGGATTTCTCTTCTCATCGCAAAACACACCTTCCTTGGTCAAGCAAGATATGTTTTAGGGGACAAATGTTGACACGCTTTTTAGTCAAAGCTGTCATAAGTCAAGTATTTGGTGAGCGACGCGCTCAAGCGTCAAAAAGTCACGTCATAGTTGGGTTCAAAATTCTAGGTTCGAAATCTGGGGTCAAAATTATAGGTTTGAAATTCTAGGGTCGAAATTCTGGGTTCGAAATTCTGGGTTCGAAATTCTAGGGTCGAAATTCTGGGTTTGAAATTCTAGGTTTGAAATTCCTGGGGTCGAAATTCCTGTTACGAGGCTGCTTTTGGGGTACAAAATTTCTTCTTATGGGTCCCATTTCTCACCTACTCCCACCTAACCTTCCTCCTATAAATACCCTAAGCCTTGGCCTTCATTTGGATCCTTCTCCCTTGGAATTTTGGGACCTTGAGAGCTCCAAACACTCATTAATGGCTTCCAACACCTCCACCATGGCAATGGGAGATGGCATGGACAACTAAAACATGGCTTGCATGCTTTCCTTCAACACTTGAACATTAACAAGGATTGTTATGTTACTTTTGGACTTCATGAACATGAACACTAAACTTGGATATTGTTGACCAAGTTAATGCTTTTGAACGAAGAAGAAAAGGGAAACTTAGTCAAAGTGTAGAACAAGCATATATTTTGCTATTCCAGTGTAACATTCTGAACGTAGTCATCGTCCGAACTTGTACAACCTTGTAATCGACCAATGATATGATGAATAGGGATTATAAAGTGGATGTAGGTATTAGGGCCGAACCATTATAAAAGTTGTGTCTCCTCGCATTTACATACTTTACTGCTTATTTGGATAATTTTTCACACATACACATTGGGTGTTGGCGTGCGACATTTTTCTCATCAACATCTTATCCAAATTTGGTATACGAATACAATGTCCATTTGTAAATCATGCTTAAGTAACCGATGAATGAATGAATATTTCAGTGTGTGTAAAATAAGAAATCTTGAAGCAGAAAAACCGAAACTTAGAAAAGAAATATGTCTGTTTCTTTGAAAATCATATATCTGTATACATCAAAATTCAATATCTAAAAATCTATTTGGTTTTGACGATTGTTCCAACAATGAACTTGTTTAATATCACATATGGTTTAACCTAAAAACAGTTTGAAGATTTATGGTCAAGTATATACTTATATATTTGAAATTTACAGTATAAGATCCAATTTTTACTAAAATTCAACGATCGATTTCTCGGGTTTAATTTACAAAGTTGTGATAAATAAAGTATAACATGATTTTCAAAGTAGGTTTGATGATTTTTAGCAACACATATTTGGTGTTCGGGTCTAAGTTGTAAATTTGGTTTAAAATTTTAATTCGAGCAAATTCGTGTATGAATTCAAAATCTGTTATTACTAAGGTTTGGTCAGAGGTAAGGGAACGTGCGGGTGGATTTTGGTGAACTCCAGTGGAAAGAGGTGGCTGATCGAGGTCGATGAAGGGTTTTTAGGTAGTTTTAGCCTATTAGTATTTGATCCGCTCGTGAGCATAATATCGTTAATTGAGCGATGAATTCAGGAGGACATAAAGGTAGAGTTCAACTTGCTGGAGGTTGCAGTGCGAAAATGGAGTTGGCCATAAGAGATGGGTTTTTAGGAAGACTAAGTTTGTTTATTCTCAGTTTTAGAGTTTCGACAGGTGATCTTGAGAAGGAGATGATTTGGATCCAAGGTGATCGGTTGATGGCGATCTTGGATGGCGGCGTGGTTTATGGATAGTGGTTGGAGGTCGTATAATGGTCGGAGTTGATGTGCATGTCTATTAGGTAGTCCATGTTGGTTTTTTGCCTTGGGTCTTGTTTTTTTCGTTGGGTTTTCTTTTGCCTGTGTTCTATTTTGTTGGACTGAAGTGCTTAGTCTGCTTGTAGGTTGAAATAGGATATAGAGAAGGTAGTTGTGTTGTTTGCAGGTGGGTCGAAATTTGCTTTAGACTCAACACAGGTTTTTTTTTAAATAAAGATAAAAGGTTGAAACTTATATATTTACATACATACATATATATATATATATACACACACGTAAGTATGTAGAACACATGTGTGTTAAATGATTTTGGTCGCTCAAAAATGAAGTAACCAAGTGAGTTGATCCCGTAGAAAGTGAGTCGACAAATATATCAGGCTTAGTCCATTTAAATCTAAATTTATTTGATTTAAATTTTAAAGAATTGTTGATGTTTTAGTAAATGTAACACATCCGTTCGAAATCCGTTTAACACATGATTTTTGACATTGGGCCCGTAACAATCTACATTATCTATCTGTATAATTAGTAGACAATAAAGTGATTGTACAATTTAACTATAAAATTGATTTTATATTATTTAATTACATTAATCGTAATTATATATTTTATTTGACATCTGTTAGGGGAAATGAGACAACCTAGACTTCCCTAATCCCCGAAGAGACGAAAGAGCCCGGATTGTTCTGAGAACACGACGCATTAAAACACAAACATGAGAACATTTCATTGTTATTACACCAGTTTACATTAGAGTACAAAAATATACCAGAGTACTAATAAATAATCTACAGCGAAATATATCAGAGATTTAAATTACATTTAAATACATAAACATAATGTGCAGCGAAAAACATCAACTATCCCAACTGAAAGAAATACTCGGATACAAAGCTTTTCGAATATAGCTCTAGCTGTAATACAAGATCCTGTGAAAAGGAGTATCTGCAAATCCAAAACTACTAGTTGTCTGTGTGGAAAATATGAGCACCTAGAGTTTAGGTTAAAACAATAAACTCTGAGTCAGTCATGGGATTGGTGTGAGAACTAAAACAGTTATCACTTGTTTTTAAAGTTAGGTAAATCAAGGGATCACGCCGTATAACACGGAACGGGTTTACCCCTAAGAATACCAATGCATAAAACAAACAGTGCAATGCTAATCAGAAAAATGAAGCTATTATAAAACTCAAGTCCCATCACACAATGCAATGCAGACAGAGGATAGAGTTTTACCTTATAATAGCCGAACATGCTTGATACACGAAATTTCATCTTTTATTATTACTATAAGTGAAGAAATCAACTTCTAATATAAATGTATCAATCAAACGCAGCGTAGGTACCCATATTTTACGTCGCCATATATGTTTACAACTAAAACCATAAAATCTCGTATTGAAAATTGGGTTTCCATCTATGAACCAAGGCAAGCGACCGTCCTTACCGATTCGATACACACTAGCAATGCCTTAGGATTACACACTCTGGGAAACCCTAGGTTAGCTGCAGGGCCGGTCAACCGTCGCTGATTGGTTATACCATAAACTATATGTTAGCCGGTTCTATCGAACCTCCAAAATTGGTCAGTACGTCGACCATGAGCCACTAGGGACCCAAATAAAATCCGAGGTACCTCACTTTCCATCAATAAAATTTCCAACATTCACATGAGTAAAATGTCTGGGCTCCATACCATGATGTTACTCATAGCTAGAAACTAATATATGTCCATTTCCCTGCGGTCATCATCTCGTTTTTGGTTCATATCGAGGTGTGAAGATTGCGAATTAACACTACACAAAGTTGTGCTACTTAAAGATGTGCTTTGATCATCAACCACAAGGCTCTACATTTCAACAAAAGCATTGATTCATGCATCTCAGCATGCCACATTGTCAACCCATACCATCCCATTGATTTCCACCCAGGGACGGATCTAGGCAGTGGCCAGCAAGGGCCACTGCCCACCCTGAAAATTTGTAAACGTGGCAAAATCAGACAGGTTTTAGCTGCTTGCCCTACCTCAGCAGTGAGGAAATGCCCTACCTGGGTATAGAGCAGCCAACATTGCCCAGTCAGTTTTCTTATTTTGGTTAATTTGCATTGTAGGAAAATATGTTGTATATATATAGAAGAATTCGAAACTATTTGATGGCGTAGCACAAAATTTTTGCCCTATCTCAACATAAATGCAAGATCTGCCACTATTTCCACCAATATATAACCTCTAAGCTCGTACGTCTCAAAGAAGGGTGTTAAGCAAGAGAATAAATTCTCCACCACCAAACATATATATATTTAGCAGAAATCAATGAATACAACATAAAGGAATACAATGTCAAACATATAATCCATTTACAAGTCCTTTATGGGTCTGAATGAAACCAGAGGAACCTTATTCCTCATCCCATATGTCCAATACAGGAGAGAGGCCCTCGCATATCCAGTCGATCTCCAAGTACATCTAGATGAAAACCACTTATTACCTCGTCTTGAGTGTACATCCCAATCAAGACATCAATAATCATTCAAACGATGTGAAGGTCTCCGGTCTTCAACCACTGTCTTCAAATCTTTGACTTTTAGTCATCGTATCAATTATTCAAAATGGGTTAAACCTGGTCTTTCCGAATAACTCGCGTATCTTATAATCAAGTGTTATAAAAACATATCATGTGCCTCATTCCAATCTAGAATATTCTTTTATTTAAATATTCATATCTTTGAAGGTTCCTATTAATTTTATCAAAGATAAATTCTTTCAAACTTATAGTTTTATCATCTATTGGATATCATTTCCAAAAGATTTTATATTATCTTTTCACCACTTAAACCAAATTAAGGTTTATAACACAAGTCAGGATTATCGAGCCTTGCCGAAGTAACCCTTTATTTTATTATTCCTAATCCCAACCTATTTATCCCATGGAGCAAAACTGGTGGTACCCCATATTTAACACCCGTAGTGCTATCAGTAAATTTAATTACCACTTAAGATTCAATTCTAATTAAAGATTTAACTATCGTATGTAGTAAAACTAGCGATACTCCATTCCCGAGCATTTCTTGAATTTGATAAATTAAATTATTTAATTCCCATCTCAATCTAAGTAAAGATTTATTAAAACTCTATCTTAGTTTTAACCTTCCCAAAAAATCATTATTTAATTATTATTCAACTTTAGGAAATCAATCTTGTCTTTAATGGGGTTAAAGAACGAATGTCATTTAAAACACAGTTCACAATAAACCCAAAATCATCTTCCATAAAAATGGAATCTTCACGGAAATCCAACAGCATATAATCGATATAAATTTCCGTATCAAACTAATACTGTAAACGGAATAATGGCTAGGCCTTTAAATTCCATGAATAGTAACGGTCTTCATTCACAGCAGCTCATCTCGATAATCACTAAATCGAATTCCATTCAATTCCAATTTAATATGTTAAATTGGAAAATTTCATTAAATCTTAATTAATAGATTTACAAATCCCAAATCATAATTTCATTGTTAGTTGGGTTAAACAACAAATGTCATTTAAAATACCGTTCACGATAAACCCAAAATCAACTTTCATTTCATTCCAATTATATTTATTAATTGGAAAACTTCATTAATCTTAATCAAAAGATTTATTCCTTTCTCAACTGGGTTTAAGATATTGGAGACACCATTCACGACAAACCCAAAATCCAATCTGATATTAAATACAAGATTCTGAATAGAAATTATATCGACTTATATTCAATATCAAATTTTGAAACTAACGGATATCGTTTTGGGAATAACGATATTTATATCTTCCAAATTCCTTGACAATATCCATATAATCACGGAATCCAATATCAAAATATTCTGACGATTATTTCCATTCAAATCCATTCCAATTCATATAGTGGAAAAATTCTGGTTATATTAAAACCATTTCAATTCCTTTCTGTTCTTTACTTAATTGGTAAACAATTTATTCTGATAAAAATATCCTTTATCTTTATAACCGTGGAATTTTCCATCCAAAATCATTTCAAAGCATTTATTATGATTTTACCTAATTTGTTTATATTTTTAATATTTTAATAAGGCCCTTACAGTCGGTTTCCAGTATCGGTCACCGAAATGCATCCATAACGACCTTTTCCAAAGCTGATTTGGACATATCTTAAAATCTAACAGTTAGATTTCAAATCTCTTATTATCATTCGAAAGCTCTTTCCGATACAAACCCAACATTTCCGATTTTCGGAGAATCTGATGGTCGGGTCTCTCGTTATGCCAATTCAAAGTTAATGATTGAACTTCGCGAACATCGTTGCGCGATACGTTCTATTCAAACCATTCAAATATATATAATATATTTCGTCGATTTCCTTTTTAAAACGTATTTTATAAATCGTTTATAAATTCATTTTAAAACGATTTCAACTTCCTTTTCAATTTTAAATCAAAATTGAATATTCCATATCATTATAATATTAAAATGATAATATTTTCAAAATATTAGATCTTGAAATCAATTCTTTTCGATATTCATTATAAAATGAATAAAATCGATATGAAAATCCATTCGAGTTAAAATGACGTATATCTACTTGACTCGGCTTTGTAACACCCCGTAATTCTGCGACATTAAGATTCTCAAATTAAAGTATAATTATTTTTTAAAAGAAAAATTAAAAGAAAAAGATCCATGCAGTTGTTTAATTTAAGTATTGTAACTAACATGAAAAAGAGAAGTAAGGAGAGAACAATAATTATTATTGTTCTAAGACTTATTAACAAAAGCCTATGTAGCTCAGTTGGTTAAGGCATTGGATTTGTAGCATGGAGGTCGAGGGTTCGAACCCCGGCGGCGACATAATTTTTTTATCTTTGTTTTAGAGAGGGCCAACTGAACATGCAAATATATGTACGTATACAAATTCAAAATTTGAAAGGATAAGAACGTACATATAAGGAAATAAAGAAGAAATATATATATATATATACATATGAGAATATAAATATATATATATATATATGCAAAAATATAGATATACGAAAGATAAAATTCAAGATAAGGCTACAGTCAATGAAATATGGCAACACCATTTGAATTTTGAAAATAAAATGAAAGTTGTGCATATATATACGCGTAAAATGGTCGTTAGAGGAATTGTATACATATAAGAATATTTCATGTGAATAAAACAGTTAAATAAATTCCAGAAATTCAAAAGTTTGAAAATCAAACTTTTACGCCAAAATAGCTTGTGGGACCCAATGCTGACTCAGCACTGCGTGTATGATAAGGTTTGGCTAGATTCATCTACGTACCTGGACTATTTTCTTAACTAGGTTCAATGCTGACTCAGCGCTGCGTGTACGATAAGGTCTTGAGCAGCTATATAAACAGCCCTAGTCTTCATTCTCTTTGCACCAATTCTCTTCTATCCTTATGCTGCTAAGATTCATGGCTTCTTCCCCTCCTCTAAATTTTCTTAAATAAATAAAATAAAATATGATTCAAGACGAGGAGATGCTGCTAAAAGACTTTTAAGGAGGGATTCAAATCAAAGTTTCAAGTGAAGAATTCAAAGGCTAGCTCAAACAAGTTTCAAGCAACGACGCACGAATCATAGCCACGCTTTCCTTCTTTTCTAGATCTATTTTCTGTAAGTTGGTTATTTCTAGATCTGAATATTTTGTTTTATTTGTGACATGAAATTAAAGGAATAAAGGAATATGCCAAATCTCTCTCTCTCTCTCTCTCTCTCTTCGAATCTGTGTTTATACTCTTGGACTGAATTAAGAACTGTTATGATTCGAGGACAAATAAGACTGTAACCGTGACTATGACTATAGAACTGTGGCCTTTGAAAGCATATGCCTTTGGACTATGACATAAGCCTTTGATTTTGGGACATATAAACATTGCCTATGACAATGACTTAGGACTATGGGAATTATTTTCCCTTTTGGACTATGAACATCGCCTATATTGCCTATGACCATGGACATTACTTATGACTAAGAACATAAGCCTTTGAATTGGACATAAACTATTGCTTATGACATAATGAGGACAATTGTGATTTTGACACCCATGATTCATGATTAGGAAAATATTGCTTTAGTTTGGTGATTGTGAAATTGGGTCTAAACCCAATTATTTATTCTACCTATTCCTTGGTTTTTTTTCTTTGGTTTTAAGACAGTGGGAATTTACCTATTAAGTTAGGTCTACCCACGTTCTTGAACCTATTTTGCCCATTCTTTGGTTTTAAGACAGTGGGAATTTACCTATTTAGTTAGGTCTACCCATATTCTTGAACCTACATTGCTATCCAAACCTTTTTATGCCAATTATTCCTTCTTGTCATTTTGATTCATTCCCTTTTTATCTACGAATCTAGATTTATTTATAATCTAGGTTGAATCACGATTATTCGAACGGTGGGAATGCGATTTGGGGAAAAACATGGAAATGAATATGAACGTAATTGTAAACTTGGAAATTGGCATAATTTGGAATATGTATTATGACATGCATATTAAAATGAAAACGGGGAAATTTGACATGGATTAGGGAATATGTGATTTTGACATATTAAATTTAGCATTAGTAAGTAAGCTAAATTTTAGGCATAAAATGTAAACTAGAAAAATAATTCTAGTTTTGTCATAAATTGTGAATTAGGATGTTAAACCAAGATTGGGTTAATTAAGGTTGATTTGGAATAAGTATATTAGCACAATTTTGAATTTATTCGTAATTGTGAGCAATTGTCATGTTTAGAATAAATTATGGTTAGCGACACTAAATTTGGTATAATTTACATACCAAAAAGTATAAATATGATAAATAAGAGAGAATGGGCCATAATAATAAATGTGACAATGTACATTAAAAGAGTAGTAATGAAATAAGTAAATTAGGAGTAATTTACTTATAGAATTCGTCATAAATGTTAAATTGTTCATTTACCACAAAATATGTAACTTGGTTAAGTTTTGGCCATAAATTATAAACTAGGATATTTAATCTAGTTTCGGCAATGAAATAGGAAATGGCCTACTCTGCATGTTGGGTTAGGACTTGGGCCTAGAATATAAGTATACTAGTAGGCTTGACAAATAAATATAGGCCAAATTTGTCTAAAAAGGGGAAATGGGCTTTTGAAATAAATTGTTAACAATTTATAAACAAAAGAAAAGTATTTTGATAACATCCCTTTTTATAACACATAGACCAGAAGGTTCTAGGGTGACAGAGAGGATAGTGTCTAGGCTTGGGTTTGGAAAATACAAGTTTCCTGCCCTCCCTGGCTATCCCTAACTGATCCGAAGGACGGGATGGTTGTTTTCAAAACCAGATTTGGAAATTAATCAAAAACCCTTTGAACTTAGAAAACATGAATATGCCTAACCCGAGGTTAGACTGAGTTGCGATGTAAACCTGCCCGGAACCGACCGGCACATCCAGTAACCGCAGCAATATCTGTCTAATGTGAGAGGTTGCGGCTTTAATTTATTAATTAAAGCTAGAACAAGAATGGGAGAGTTAAGTCCATAGGAACACTTAACCAACCTAACACGGTTAAGCTAGAATGGGAAGGTTAAGGAACACTTAACCAACTTAGCACAGTTAAAGCTAGAATGGGAGGGTTAAGTCCATGGGAATACTTAGCCAAATTAACATGTTGACTAGACTAGAAGGTGGGGTTAAGTAAAATTAATACACTTAGCCTTTAACATGTTAATTAGACTAGAGGTTGGGGTTAAGTAATACACTTAGCCAAATTAATATGTTAACTGGACTAGACCATAGGGTTAAGTAATCTTGAACGCTTAACCATCAGAATATGATAAATGAATAGGGTTAAGTAAAAAGCATGAAGGGATAACACTTAACTAGTGTAATAGGATAAGGGAAGAGGGTTAAGATAGCTTGAATCGACTAAAGACACTTAACCAACCCAACCTGGCGAGAAAGAAAACTAAGTAGTAGACCTAAGTAGAAAAAGGGACTAAGTAGTAAAACTTAGTTAAGAAAACAAGGAATTTGGAAACTAAGTGGTAAACCTTAGTTAGTAGAACTAAGTAGTAATTCTTAGTATAACACGAAGGAGCAGACATCCATCTGGTTTTAAGAAGGCTCCAACGAATTGGGTTACGAAGCCCGAGGCTTCGAGGGGACGTGAGGGTACTCTTGGTATCCCTCTGTGAGGCTGCAGATGATCATCCTGGGCTCACAGAGGTTAAGGTCTGCGTTAGAAGAACCGAGGGTATGCCTTGGTTGCAATATATATGTGGCAACCTAAAGACTAGGATGGACCAGCGTGATTCGGCGAGAGGACGGTAGCCCCGTGATAGCAACTCGTCGTCTACCATCCATCTTGAGTCAATCGAGATACGTGAAGCGGAAAGGTGGAGAACTCCAAAAGACCATATACTTGCTATCTAGTTATGGTTGCGGATGGCCATAGAATAGTGGGGCACCGGGGGCCGGCGTATAGTTCTCATTTTACAAGGTGTGCCTTTCATTAGCTGAGGGAGGGATCAAGTGGGACCATAGCCACTGGAATTAAAACAGACCTTAGCATCTGCATCGGCAGATATCTGAAAGCTCCCGACCGAGTTCTGTATTCCTTGATTTGCCCTGTCACAGGACTCGGATCGCACATTACAGGACATGTGCATCTAGACAAGCGATAACGATTCGCGATACATGCGTGGGGAAGCCTAGGAACATATACCACTCTAGGTAGTGTGTCCTAGACTTGGGGGCATTGTTCGACAGGTAGCGTAATCCCTAGTTGGACTAGGTGGCATAAACCCTGAACTCGAAAAGCGTTCAGCAGATAGCGTAAAACTATAGTTAAATCTAGAAAGCAGTGGATAGAAAACCCTAGATTAGATCTAGGTAACAACTAATAAATGGATGCCTGAAGGCGATGGAAAATACAGGGATTGGGATCACGTTATCGTTACTAGTTGAAACACTAGTTAGGCGGTGCAGAGATATAGAAACCAGTATAACAAGTAAATAGCGAAGCAGCGAAAGTATTAGAGCGTATCCAGTTTATCTTAGCATATCTTGTGACTACCTTGTCTAATCTTGTTGACCCTATCGTCATGGTGTAATCTTGTATTCAGTTAATTCATGTCGTTTTGTTTTCCATGTTCACATGCTAGAAGTTACTGAACTTACTCAGGCTTTATGTCTGACTCTGTTTTTCTTTCGTCTTCTTTCTTCCGTTCTCCCCCCCAGGTTGTTAAGGAGGAAATAGGATAGCTCAGATTTGTTTTGGGATGATTTCTCTTTCCAAGCTTGGAGAATCTTGGATGCATCGGCTTTGGATTGCTATGGCTGGCTTTTGTTACATTGGGGAATATAAATGTATTTTATGCTTCTTTATTTTGTAAAGACAATTGATACTCTGATATTGTAAAGGAACCTTGTACAAATTATTTTATCAATAAAGCAAAGTTTTATTTTCCGCTGTTTAATGTTTGTCTGTCTTGTAATTTATCTGCATCTTTTACCCATAATGCTCCACAGAACTTAGTGCATTTCCTTTGTGAGTGACACTAACGGATGTGGGGTGTTACAGGCTTCATATTCATTTCAGTTATGATTATTTCAAAATTTTCGTGTCCATCCAAAATCGGACATCAAAATCATATTTTGATTCTTCATTGAATATTATTTTAAAATATTCGTTTATATTCTGAATTAGAATCAGACTCAAACAATTACCATATAATTTTATTTATATGGATTCCATACATCACATGTATCCAAAAATAGTGATAAACAACTATTAAATAGTTAATTCACATCTAGAGTGCAATTCACAACTGCATGAACATTAAATTATTAAATAACGCTTATCGCAGTCTGTCAATCAATCGGTTGACATACAGTCAAATCCAAAGGAGATGTGAATTAATTATCATCCCTAGACCCGTGTAGGATTTTCAATCATCAACAAATAATTGGGCGATGTGTAAAATTATCGTCCCAATACCTATATGGGGTTTACATCACAATCCATGTTAATTTATATATAGTTTAATGATAAAGACATTA
Source organism: Allium sativum (assembly GCA_030737875.1). Taxonomy (NCBI): domain Eukaryota; kingdom Viridiplantae; phylum Streptophyta; class Magnoliopsida; order Asparagales; family Amaryllidaceae; genus Allium; species Allium sativum. The sequence goes on from CM060912.1 coordinate 516,602,804, forward strand.
AAACTGTAAACATCCATCAATCATCAAACTAATATTGCAATCACAAACAGTCAACATATATTCAGTTATAAAAATAAATAACTATATAAAATTTTGAGTGAGAGAGCTCTCACTTTGATTTACACTCCATCAGTCTTTAATTACCGATTTCAGTACTGTTTGGGTTTGAATTTACCCCCAAATTCTAACTTGCTCCTTTTCTGTTCTAGTCAGTTCCATGTTGTAGATCTTGTCGAATTCTGATTTTGTCCAGTTCTGTTTTGTTTAGAGAAAGTTATCATCGTTTATACATTAATGACATAAATTAAATAATTAATTAAATAACTAAATTTAATTACATCACTTAACATTATCTCTCCCCGATAAAAATCGCTCTAGGTAGTTCGAAAGTCGCTCGCCACTTAGGGCTTTAAACCGTGCCGCCACCGTTTGCTTGGTCATCGATCTGACACCGCCATGTAATGCGCCTCGACACGAGCCACCTCCGCCCTTATCCTCCTCCAACTCAAAGCCCTTTAGAGGCTCAAAATTCGATGGAAACGCCGACCATTGGAAGCCCGATTTGTCTCACGTCAGTGCGCCAGAAATGATCAACTCCGTATGGAAGTGGAGATCTCGAGAAGCTAATCAATTTTCTTGCTTTGATTTTTGTGAAATAACTCATGGATTGAGCGATTTTTTGAAGAGAAGAATTGAATCGTTTTCGCAGTTGAAAATGCAGAAGGCGACGACTTGGAATAGTGATTATGGTTTTCTTGATTTTGGACTTATATATATATATATTAATATTTTAATTCACCGATTAATTCGATTCACACCAGAACTCCAAATCAAACTTGCGACTGTCGCCCCAAGCCAAAAACCCCCATTCAGGGCATAATGGGATACATTTCGTAAGCCAATTCGACTGTTTTGATTAATTTTTATCAAAACTAAAATATAAATTAATATAACGGTTAATATTGAATTTGAATGTACATTTTAATTTACCGGGGCATACTGACTCCAAAAATTATGAATTTTGAAATCTAGCTATGTTTTGACAATACAGTCGTAACAAAAGTGGGTTCATCAAAAATGGAGGTCGTTTGCAAAATTGCTATTTTTAAGGGCTATATATATTAAAATATATATAAATTCCATAGCGACTATTCTAAATTTTAAACTGGACATAACTTACAATTTAAAAAGTGAAATCTCAGTTTCTTACATTCATTAGAAGATTACATTTTAAAATATTCCAATGTTTCTTGTTTTATTGAAATCCGATTTATATTGAATTTTGTACATTCATTTGAAGGTCAAAACCAAATTTTAAAACTACCACGCCATTTCGAGTTAGTTTTAATTAAATTTTAAATTTATACATTCTAACTTCAACTTAAATAAAATTTTAATTGTTAATTCTCAAAATAAATCGTTTTAGACTCTTAAAATCCATTAAATCGATTAAAAATAAAATTTTAAATTGGTTCCAAAATCTGGGTTGTTACAATCTCCTCCACTTAAAATCTTTTCGTCCTTGAAAAGGAAGATAGAATCAAAGGTTGTTTGAAAGTGACTATGCATTGGTAGGATCGTATGGAGTAGATCACGAATATAGTTGAATGTATATAGCAGAGTAGTAAAAATCACACAATCGATTTATACTGGTTCGGACCACTGTCCTACGTCCAGTCCCAAACTCCCTTCTGGTATTTTACTAGCATAAACACTCTCACTTAACCCGGAAGAATAGGTTCACAATTACCCGAACAGCCGAATGGTATTTCTTGCCTCAAATTTTGTAGAGAACATTCTTAATACAAAATAGTTGATGACTATATGTGTTCTTGATAACACGAATATGTCAATATGAAGTACACCCTTCCTATAGTCTTTCCTTGATGATATACGTGAAGTTTGTGAAAGATTATGGATGATTAAAATCTCAAGTGATTGAAAATAGAGTGCTTTTGGAGATTAGAGAGCTTTGAATAATATAGAAAGAGTTAGAATGAAATTTAGTGATTTAATCTCTTAATCAAGCCTCTATTTATAATATGTAAATAGCTACAACTGATCACGATGAGTTTTGATCAAGAGATGTGGATTAGAACGTCGTGACTTTTCATAATAGGTTGCAACTCTTCGTAATCAAATGTCTAAAAATAATTTTCAGATGTCTATTTTGATTTGAAAAATAGAACAGTAAGGAAATAGTATAATTCGTAGAAGATTCAGACATCTGAAAAATTCAAAACAGACGTCTGAATATTAAATAAAATTTAAGTTTGTCTCAACAAACAGACGTCTGTCTGAATTATTTCAGACGTCTGTTTTCTGGGCAAAACTTATTCCTTGCCTCTTTTCAATGAAAAATGTATGTAATCTAGAACTAAGAGACTCTTACAACATATATAATCTTCATTTTGTGTTCTTGAATCTGTTTGTCGAATATCTTCCTGCAAAACAGAGTTAGTCGATATGATATATATGCTTATGTATAGTTGTCATGGTCAAAACGCTATATAGCGAGATTCAACATTCTCCCCCCTTTTTCTGACTAATGGCAACTACATAAGCTCCCTCTGTCAGTATGCATATATCATTACTAGTTGCTCCCCTTTTGTCATTTGACAAAACAAAATACTTATTGAAAGTTAAAATATGTATACAAGATACATAAACACATCATATAATATAAGCAAGCATAATATCCAGACATAACATACCATAGCATATACTAGAGTTATGTGCTAAAATAGAAAGATAAGTACCAAAAGATTACACAACACTTGATTAATTTAAGAGTTTCTAGTCAAAATATGTAGACCACAGTACCACCAACCATGCTTACCAATCTTCAGAAGTAGATGCCACAATAGTTGTCCCAGGATCTTTAGAAGAGCCATGTTTCGAACCACTATCGGGAACTTCTTCGGCCGAACTAGAGGACCATTAAAGCGGAGCCGGGGCTTGAGCTTGACTAGAGTAAGTGCCAGTGCAAGAAACTGCCTCCCAAATTTGTTTAAGAACCCTTTGATGGAATCAAATTTCTTATTTGTTTTTTTTTCAAACTGCTTTAAATCTTTATGAATTTTTGATTTGTTTCGTGAAAGCGTAACTAAGGATTTTTTTGAAGAGGCATTGAGAGAGATGACTTGAATGTCTTCCTCTTCTTCCCTAAGTTGACGACAGTGAGAAGGCTCAGTTATAATTGCTTCTGGTTGTGATGCTACATGTTCAGTCCATTTTGCAAGAGACATATACTCCAAAGTAGCGGGATTAGGATCAATATCCATAAGTTTCAAAGTCTTCGGTCGAATTTCTTTAATGCTTAGCGAAGGAATATTGGGAATGGTTATTTTGCAAGCAGTAAGGATACGAGTAATATAAGCGCCATCATGTAGAGTCTTATACTTTCGCTTATATGTGACATCCATCCAATCATCCATGATGATTTTTGCCCAATTGATTTGCTTATTATAGGGCGTACAAGGCTTGGAAATATCATTTGTAGACTTTTTCATAGCTTTCTTTGCGGGGAAGAATGGTTCGAACTAGTATGTGATTTAGTAAATGAGCTTGTGGTCGAAGTTGAGTGGAAGTAAGTTCATGCATTTTGATGAGATTATCATAAAGGAATTTGTGTGATATCTCATCCCTTGTGTCATATCCACTTCTATTGTGTCGATATCAAGCCCTTGCCAAGCACATTGCAAAATTTGTCCTAATTGTTGCATTGAAAGAAGCACACGTTTTCCACAAACCCAAGACCAAATACAATCCTTTTTGACTTGAGGTTTAGTATGATCGAGGTTCAAATTTGCCAAAAATAACTTCACTAGTAAATGATAAATTTTGAAATTATTTGTATTGTAAATTATAATCAACTAGTGATTCGAAATGAAAGTGTATAGCATATTATTGTAGTCTATAATTTGAGAAAGCATCAAATTTTACGAAAGCACCTTCGAAGAGTTTGGAATCCTTCATTATTTTGTATCTTACCTTGGCGGTATCATCCCATAGCCATTTTTGAATCAATTCTTCGGAAGGAGGATTTGTTTCTTCTTCTCTTGTACGTTTACCTCGATTTTCCATGATTATGTGGTAAAAGATTGAATATTTGAGGTGAATTTGAGAATTGGGGGCTAGAGGTTTTATAGGAGGTAAAAAGATGAAAAGGTAAAAGTGAAAAGATGAAGAGTTATGATGGTTGGTAAAGGATGTGTCCCATTTATAAAACCACGTCCGTGTGATTTCAAATGTCTGAAATATTAAAACAGACGTCTGTTTTTGTTGGAGTTCACTTCCGCAAGAAATCAGATCATTTTTTGCTAAATTCAGAAGTTTGTATTCTTATGTTTAGACGTCTGTTTCTGGTGTTAGAAAAAGTTTGACCTATGGTTCAGACGTCTGAAATTTTGGGCTAGACATCTGTTTCTTAAAATTGTTAAACCTGCAAGAATACAATTCATTTTGGCCGCTTTACAGATATCTGTTTCCTTTGAGTCAGACGTCTGTTTTAAAGGTTAATTTTTTTATATTTGGGACTCAGACGTCTGTTTAATTTATTTCAGACGTCTGTTTAATTTATTTCAGACGTCTGTTTATAAAAAAAATTGCAGAAGGAACTTTATTTATTTTATATATGAATGGATAACAAGTTAAACATTAGAATTTAAATAATGATATGAAAGAAGAGTTAATTTTAGAAAGTGGAGTCTTTGTCGGAGTTGAATAACTTTTCCCTTCATTAGCATTGTAATTCTTGTCCCAAGAGTTCAGACTATACGATGGTCGCTAAGGAGAGAAGGTATAGTATTTTGTTGTAGGATTCACTAGTATTTTTCAGTTCGACAAGATGGTGAAGGATCTATTGGGTCTAGTGGAACTAGTAAATGTGAAGAAACATCCTCCATTTTTGGTCCGCAGAATTTATAAATCATTTTTTTGAGAAGACTTAAATGTGTTGCGGTGACATCCTGCTCAAAATATAGTTCTTTTTGGAGTGCTATTTGTTCCGTTTGATAGTGATGAATTTCATCAACTTTCCTTTTCGTGTCTGGTGATGTAAATAACACTCTTTTTGCCTTCTTTGCATCAGGAGTAGATCATGTGTGATGGCTACCCATCAATATTGTGGTTCATTTCTAGGAGTTGGTATGGAAAATTGTGGAGTATCTGATGAACCATTCGTTGTGAAAGTAATATTTATTGATGAGTTTGAATTGTTAGAGGACATTGTTGAATTTGGGGTTTGACAATTTATTTTTTGTTTTTGAAAAGCAACATAAGTTTATATAGGAGAGTTTAAGAGATAAATATGTGGTTGGTATTATAAGAGAGCTACAGCCAGACAAATATTCTAGTAAAAAGAGAGTTTATAGGAAAATGCTAAATTTAGCTAGTGATTTAAATATGAGTGCAAACTTGCTTTACAAACTGAAGTAATATTATACTAAGTTATATATCTTTAGCAAATATTATCCCTAATTCACGTCTTAGTTTAATAAAAGAATTTTCTAATAGTGGTTTAGTGAATATATCTGCAATTTGATTTTCATTTGAGATATTCTAAATTGATAATATCTTTTTCTATGTTATCACGTAAAAAATGATGTCGGATATCTACATGCTTAGTTCTGGAGTGATTTATTGGATTTTTAGATAAATTTATCGTGCTTGTATTATCACAATATATTGTTGATTTGTTTAAATTTACTCCAAAATCTTTGAGTGTTTGTTGCATATAAATTACCTGTGCACAAGCTAAAGCAGCAGATATATATTCTGCTTCACATGTAGAGAGTGATACATAATTATGTTTCTTACTAAACCAAGATACAAGTGATTTTCCAATGAAATGGCACGTACCACTTGTACTTTTTCTATCCGTTCGGGATCCACCAAAATCAGCATCACTGTAAGATACTAATTTGAATGGACATCCTTTTGGATAAAAAAAGATCACCGAAGTCCTTAGTATTATTAAGATATCTTAGAATCTGTTTCACTGCTCTTAAATGTGACTCTTTCGGGTCTGCTTGAAATCGTGCACACGAACATAGACTCATCATTATGTCGGGACGACTTGCGGTTAAATAAAGTAATGAGCCAATCATACTTCTATATAGTTTTTGATCAACACTTTCTCCTTTTTCATCTTGTTCAAGATGAGTTGTAGTACTCATTGGAGTTGGCTTTTCAGATGTGTTGTCTAAACCAAAACGTTTAGTCATACTATTACAATATTTTTCTTGATAAATAAAAATTCCATTTGAAACTTGCTTAATTTGTAAACTGAGAAAGTACGATAATTCTCCCATATGAGACATTTCAAATTCGTTTGTCATAGTTGTAGAAAATTCTTTACAAAAATTTTCATAGTTGAACCAAAAATTATATCATCGACATAAATTTGTACAATTAAAATATCTTTATATGTATTTTTAATTAATAATGTTTGATATCCTTTTCCAATTCGAAAACCAGAATTTATTAAATAACTTTTAAGTCTTTCATACCAAGCTCGAGGTGCTTGTTTTAAGCCGTATAAGGCCTTTTTAAGTTTATAAATGTAATCTGGATATTTTTCATGTATAAATAACGGTGATTGCCCTACATAAACATTTTCTTTAATAAAACCATTTAGGAAAGCACTTTTAACGTCCATTTGATAAAGTTTGAAATTATGAAAACTTGCGTATGCTAAGAGAATGCGTATAGCTTCTAGTCTTGCTACGGGTGCGAAAGTTTCCTCATAATCGATACCTTTTCTTGATTATATCCTTGAGCTACTAATCTGGCTTTGTTTCTTGTAATATTTCCGAGTTCACCAGCCTTGTTCTTATACACCCATTTTGTACCAATAACCGATTGATCGTTTGTTTGAGGTACTAACTCCCAGACATCATTATATTCGAATTGATTCAGTTCCTCTTGCATAACTATTATCCAGTAGTCATCCGTAGAGGCTTCTTTTGGATTTTTGGGTTCAATAGTTGAAAGAAATGATACATGACCCATCTGATTTAATTAACTTCTGGTTCGAACATGTGGATCGATTTCACCAATAATGTTTTGTGTAGGATGGTCTCTTAAAATTCTGGGAGGTGATCTAATATGTTCTATGGAATTATTTTTAGTATTTTCAAGATTAGTATTTCCAATGATTTCATCATCATCTTTGCTCTTTATATTTTTATCAAAGTTTCAACAAAAGATACGTGTAAAGATTCTTCTATAATATTAGTGCATTAATTTAAAATACGATAAGTTTTACTACGTTCTGAACATCCAACAAAAATTCCATGATGAGCTTTTGCATCAAATTTTCCGAGTTGATCTTTAGTCCTAAGAATAAAACATTTAGAACCAAAAACTTTAAAATAAGACATGTTTGGTTCTCTTCCATTAAAAAGTCCGTAAGGTGTATTTTTAGTCAGAGTGCGAATGGAAATTCGATTTAATACGTAACAAGCAGTTGCTACAGCTTCTGCCCAAAATTGTTTTGGTAAAGTGCTTCCATTCAATTGGGTTCTAGCACATTATTGTAAAGTTCTATTCTTTCTTTCTACAACTCCATTTTGTTGTGGAGTTCTAGGAAAAGAGAAGTTATGATTTATTCCTTTCTTTTTACAAAAATTCTCAAAAGATTCATTCTCGAATTCTGCACCGTGATCACTGCGAATGTTTTTAACTTTTAGATCTTTAGAATTTCGAATCCTTTTTATAAAGTTTTTAAAATGACCAAAGGTATCACTTTTATTTTTCATAAAAATAGTCCATGTATATCTTGAAAAATCATCAATTATTACAAATACATATCGATTATGATTTAATGATTGAATTTGAGTAAGACCAAATAAGTCCATGTGTAATAATTCTAATTGCTGTAAAGTTGAAATAACCTTCTTAGATTTAAAAGAGAATTTTGTTAATTTACCTATTTGACAATCTACACAGAGATTTTTCACTTTAAAATTTATTTTAGGTAATCCTTTTACTAACTCATGTTTCGAAAGCATTTGTATAGTTTTAAAGTTTATATGACAGGAAAGCTTGTGCCATAACCAAGAATCGTTGTTATTGGCTATCAAGCACATTTCTTTATTATTATTAACTTTCATATTTAAAACATAAATATTTCCATCCGGTTTCCTTCAAAAATAAGGTTTTGTTCTTGACAAAAAATACTACATTTATTTTCAGAAAATGTTATTTTGAAACCTTTGTGACACAATTGACTAATACTAAGTAAATTATGTTTTAAGTTTTTTACTAAGGAAACATTAGTAATAAGGGGTAAATTTGAAATACCATAGTTGCACACATCTCCTTTGCCAATGATAAAGCCTTTTGAGTTATCTCCAAAGGTAACAAAGCCGCCATCAAAGTATAAAATATTGGTAAGCATATCTTTGTCTCCAGCCATGTGTTTAGTGTAACCACCGTCTAAGATCCATTTTCTCTTTTTGAGTGGTACCTGCAAAAAATATTAATAAGCACATTGGTACCGACTTTTTGATAGGGTCCTAAGAGTTAGATCTTAGGAAGCCAAACCCAAGTGGGTTTAGTATCACTTTTGCACAAGTAATTTTTATTATTATGCACAGATTCCATAAATGAATTGACATGTTTATTCCTAATCAAACTATTGTTAGTTTTTTGAACCCATATCTCAATTTTGTTAATCTTTTTGATGGATTTTGGTTTATTTTTAATTTTTGAATCAATTTTCCTCTTTAATTTTGCATTTTTCTTTGGAGGAATTTTTGATTCTTTTCTAAATCCTAACCCATTTTTGTTTGAAGATAGTCGAGAATTTTCTATAATTCTTAGCAAATTTTCTCTACCTTTAGTGAAGTTAGATAAATTTTTAGAGGTACTTTCTAACTTAATTTGAATACTTCTATTTTCTAATTCTAATTCTTTTATTTTAGTTTCCAACATGTGATTTTCAGAACTAATTTCATCATTTTTTGCCTTTTGAGTTTTAATTTCTTGACTCAAAAGTGAAATCTGACTATCTGAATTTGTAAGAGTCTCTTGAACCTTTTCAAGTTCTTCTTCTAAAATATTTTTTCATATTTTAGCATATCTCTTTCAAATTCAGCCTTATTATGATTTTCACGAGTTTCTTTAAGCTTCTTCTTTAGAGTTTTTATAACATTTAAAAATTCAGCATTAACTTCTATTAATTCTTCATAAGATAAATTACTTACTTCAAATTCTTGAGCTATGAAGCACACATTTGCTTGTTCATTTTCACTTTCACTGTCACTATCTGATGAATCTGAATCGGAGTCATCCCATGTGATAGAGAAGGCCTTCTTTTTGAATTTTTCTTTCTTGTTGTTATTTTTGAACCTTTTCTGATTTTCTTTTAACTCTGGACAGTCTTTGACCATGTGACCTTTCTTATGACAATTAAAGTATTCTAAATTTGAGGAAAATAGTTTATTTGAATTATTTTTCTTGAAAATTCCTTTTCTATATTTTAAAAAATTCTTAAATTTTTTTGCAATAAAGGTTAGATCTTCATCTTCTGACTTAGATTCCTCTTTATCGGCATGAAAAGCCACATTCCTTTTCTCTTGAGCTAAGTCCCTTTTTGCTTGATGATTTACTTCATAAGACATGAGATTGCCTATGATTTCTTCAGGTTTCATTGCTGATAAATCATCAGCTTACTCAATGGCTATTATTTTTCTTTCCCAACCGTCAGTTAGACAGTTTGGCACTTTTGATACAATATCAAAGTCACTATATTTTTCTCCCAGTCCTATCAAGGCATGTAAAATGTCTTGAAATCTTGAGTACATTTCATTGATGGTTTCATTTTGTCTCATCTTGAAATTCTGGAATTGATTTTTAAGCATTGAAATCTTTATTTGTTTGACTTTTCTTGTGCCTTAATGAACGGTTTTAAGTGTTTCCCATATTTGATATGCTGAGGTACATATGCTTACACGATTGAATTCATTCCTATCTAAAGCGCAATATAGCATATTCATTGCTTTTGCATTTACATTTGCTTCATGTTTCTGAACTGTTGTCCATGCAGAATATTCAGTTGTATGTGCAGTAAATTATTTTTGAGTAGCATTTCATGCACTAAAACCACTTGCTTGCATTTATGTTCTCATTCTTATAGCCAGTAGTTGTAGTGCAGTCCATTGAATAGAGGTGGTCTTTGAGTAGATTGTCCTTCGGCAAATGTAGTTGAGCTAGTACTTGGGTTATTCTCCATTTTGTCAAAGTATCAAATAACGGTGTTACGGTTATAGGATGACCTTGCTCTAATACTAATTGAAAGTGACTAGGCAGTAGTAGGATCGTACGGAGTAGAGTATGAATACAGTTGAATGTATATAGCAGAGTAGTAAAAATCACACAATCGATTTATACTAGTTCAGACCACTGTCCTACGTCCAGTCTCAGACTCCCTTCTGGTATTTTACTAACACAAACACCCTCACTTAAGCCAGAGGAATAGGTCCACAATTACCCGAACAACCGAACGAGATTTCTTGCCACAACAGCTGAAACGACCCAAACTTCCTCGTAAAGGAAAAGCCTGGATTGAATTGAGAACACGACAAATCAGACCACAAACAGAATAACATTTCATTACTTGTTACAACAATTACATCAGAGTACAAGAATATAACAGAGTATGAATAAATAATATACATCAGAAAACTATCAGAGATTTAAATTACATTTAAATTGCAGTGAAAAATAATAATACAAAACACAACTGAAAGAAATACACAGATACAGAGCTTTCCAAATATCGCCTCAGCCGTAAACCAGAAACCTGTGAATATAACATCCGCAAAACCAAAACTTCTAGCTGCCCGTGTGGAAAATATGGGCACCCAGAGTTTATGTTAAAATAATAATCTCCAGGTCAGTCATGGGACTAGTGTGAGAACTAAAACAATTATTAAACTTCAATTTTAAAGTGAGGATATCGTGGGACCACGTCGTATAACACAGAACAGGTCTACTCCACATGAATCTTAGTTTTAGAATAAAACAACGCAATGCTTTTTGGAAAAATGAAGCTATTATAAGACTCAGGTCCCATCACACAATGCAATGCAAGCCGGATGATAGAGTTTTACCTTATAATAGCCAAAGATGCTTGATACATATAAAACAGAATTATTTGATACTATTATAAGGGTATAGTGTTTAAAACATCTTCGAATATATATGTATCAATCATAGACGGTATAGCACCCCATCCTACTATGTCTCCATACTAGTTCTACAATCAAAGCTGAAATGTCTCGTATTGGAAATTGGGTTTCCATCATGAGTCAAGGCTAGGGATGGTCTCCTTAACGATTCGAGACACTCTAGCAAATGTCTCAGGATTCAGACGCTGGCGAACCCTTGGATCCTGCAGGGCCGATCCACAAATACTTTAGTGGATTAGTTATGCCTGAACACACGCTTCCTGGTCCTATTGAACCTATAAAATAGTCACTATCGACCAATATAACCGAGGCCTCGAAATCCATCATCAACATAAGTAAAAATGTCAGGGCTTGTAAACGCTGACGCCACTTCTAGCTAGAAAGAAACATGTGCACTCCCTGCGTTCCCTTATCCCGTTTTAGACTCCTACCGGGGTGTGAGGCTCGCGAAGTAACGCTATATACAAAGCTGTGCTAATTAAAGATGTGCTTTGATCATCATCCACAAGACTCTGCTTTTCAACAAAAGCCTTGTTCATTTGCATCTTGGCATGCCACATTGTCAATCCATACCATACCATTGATTTCTGCCAATATATAACCTCTAAGCTCGTACATCTCAGAGAAGGGTGTTAGGCAAGAGAATAAATTCTCCGCCACCAAACAGATATATATTTAGCAGAGATCAACGAATACAACATAAAGGAACATAATGTCAGACATACTATCCATTTACAAGTCTGTTCTGGTTCTGAACGAAACCGGAGGCACCTTATTCCTCGTCCCATATGTCCAATACCGGAGAGAGGTCCTCACATATTCGTCGATCTTCAAGTACGTCTGGATGATCACCACTTATTACCTTGTCTTGGGTGTACGACCCAATCAAGACATCAGTAATCATCCAAACGATGTGAATAACTCCGGTCTTTAACCACCGTCTTCATCTTCGACTCTTAATCGTCATTGGTAATTATTCAGAATGGGTTAAACCCAGACTTTCTGAATAACTCGCGTATTTTATAATCAAGTGTTATAAAAACACATCAAACACCTCATTCCAATTCAGAATATTTTTTTAATAAAATATCCACATTATTAATCTAATTTAAGATTCATTAAAACTTTAATTCAGTTTTAATCTCAAAAATCATTACTTAATGATTATTCAAATTTAAGAAATAAATCTTATCTTTAACTAGGTTAAAGAACCAATGTTACTTAAAACATTGTTCATTATAAACCCAAAATCACCTTCCATTAAATATGGAATCTCCACAGAAATCAGATCAATATATAACAATCAATAAGTACATCCGGACAACTACCACTTTAACACTTTACTGGTAGCTAACCAATGCTGGGTATCAATAGTTATCCTTTCGATGTGAAGATCGCCGATCTTCAATCGCCGTCTTTAAGATCTTCAATTTAGATTGTCGTATAATCATTTGAAATGAGATTTAACTCGGTCTTTTCAAATGATTCTCGCATATATATAGTTTAAAATCATTTCATATCGTTAATAGTATTTAATAATGATTTATCGCTATTTTTATATATATAAAAATAGCTAAATTAATTTAACGACGCTTCGGGTCAATAGGCGACCCTAGCGCTGTTTTTATCAAAATTTGATTTACACTTATTTCGAAATCTAACCGTTGGATTTTAACAAAATTTACGACGATGGAAAGATCTTCCCAAAGCGGTCCTAATGGTTCCAGTTTGGGAAAATCCTACTGTTGGATCTTTCGGTATAATCGTTTAAAGATACGATTCCAAAACGCGAACTACCGCGCGCGATTCGTTAAATTTTAATATATATATATATATATATATATATATATATATAAAATTATATGTAAATATAAACCATTCGACGATTTCACTAACGTTTTTTAATATGCCAAATAAAAGAATGTTTTTATTGGCATATCATATCTATGTACTGTAAAAAAAAATACATTTCATTCACATGAAAATTGAACCAATGACAAGTTAACTTTGCATATAAATCCTAATATATGCAAGTGTAAATATAAATGTAATTTTGATAATACATATAAAAATGTAGTTTTAACAATGCATATAAGTTCTAATATATGCAATGCAAATACAAATGTAATTTTAACTATGCATGTAAATTCTAATATATGCAATGTAAATATAAATGTAATTTTAACAACGCATATAAATTCTAATATACGCGATGTAAATATAAATGTAATTTTAACAACGCATATAAATTCTAGTATATGCAATGTAAATATAAATGTAATTTTAACAACGCATATAAATTCTATTATATGCGATGTAAATATAAATGTAATTTTAACAACGCGTATAAATTCTAATATATGCGATGTAAATATAAATGTAATTTTAACAACTTCATTAAAAACAAAGTTTTTAATGTGAACATGTTTTATTTTGAAAACATGCATGTTTGTACAATATCAACTATAACATTAAAAGTAAATTTTTTAATGTAAAACATGTTTTCATTTTAAAACATGAATCTTTATCTAAATTTCTACTATTACATTAAAAGTGAATTTTTATTGTAAAACATGTTTTCATTTTAAGACATGTTTCTTTTCCCCACATTTCTATTGTTACATTAAAAAGTGAATTTCTTTAATGTAAAACATATTTTCATTTTAAAACATGAATCTTTTCACTAATTTCTAATATTACATTAAAAAGTATATTTTTAATGTAATCATGTTTCGATTTTAAAACATGTACACTTTTCTTATTTTTAACATTACATTAAAAATGTATATTTTTAATGAAATCATGTTTTGATTTTAAAACATGAACATTTTTCTTATTTTTAACATTACATTAAAAATGTATATTTTTAATGAAATCATGTTTTGATTTTAAAACATGAACATTTTTCTTATTTTTAACATTACATTAAAATGTATATTTTTAATGAAATCATGTTTTGATTTTAAAACATGAACATTTTTCTTATTTTCATTCTTGACACTAAAATATGAATTTTTAATGAAATCATGTTTTTATTCAAAACATGAACATTTTCTATTTTTCTATTCTTGCCATTAAAAATGTAAATTTTTAATGAAATCATGTTTTTATTCAAAACATGTACAATTTCTATATTCTAACATTGTATTAAAAATGTTAACTTTTTAATGTAATGTTCTTATTTTTTTAAAACATGAACATTTTCTATTTTTATAATAATTCCATAAAATGATACAAATTTATATTTCATTTTTGTTGAATATTCTAATTCAACAAAATGACAAAATTTGATATTTCCTTTTTATTGAAAATTCTAACTCAATCAAATAACAAAAGTGTATATTTCATTTTGATTGGTAATTCTAGTTCAGTCAAATAACAAAAGTGATATTTTATTTTGATTGAAATTTCTAATTCAACCAAACAATAACAAAGGTAATATTTTATTTGATTGAAAATTCTAGTTCAATCAAACAATAACAAAAGTAATATTTTATTTGAAATTTAATTCCAACCAAATAAAATAAAATAAAGGTGATACTCCATTTTTGTTGAATATTTTGATTCAATAAAATAGCAACAAAAATGTTTGATTCATTTTTATTACAAATAAAATGCCAATAAAATATAATAAAGGTGATGCTTCATTTTTGTTGAATATATTGATTCAACAAAATAACAAAAAGGTTTGGTTTATTTTTATTGCAAATTCAATTATAACACAATATCACTCAAACTAGCAGATCTACATTAACACATCATATACAGATTAGATCACGCAACATAGCATGTAGACATTTACAACGGATCGATGATAATATAATCATGATTTATTCTAATTATTTAAAAATAAAAATGAAATAGAATTCTCACTGTCGTTTGAATCTGTGTGGCTCAGATCTATAATTTTGGCCAAAATTCGACTAGCTCAGAATTGGCTCCAGTCAGTCTAGAAATGCAGATCTCGGTCGAACGCTTCAAAAATCGTTCAGTTCTGAGCCAGTATGAATGAGTTACGATTCATTTTATGTTTATAAAATTTTTAAATTAAATTAATAAAGAAATAAAAAGGGGAAATACCCTTTCTTCAACCTCTGTAAACTAGGTCGCACCTCGTATGTTCTCGTTCAAATCTAGGGTTCAATTCTGCAAGCGGTATAAGGCACAGTATGAGGATCAGATTGCGCAATGAGGAGGAGCTAGGGGTGGCGCATGCGGGGGCCCCACGCAGTCAGGTGCGATCAACACCGGAGGAGGCGGCGGCAGTTCAAACCCGTCGGGTTTGGGGTGTAAATACTCGAGATACTTGCAATTTCAGGTAGGGTTGGCCGTATGGATGTGAAGGGGATGAAAATCTCTTCGAAAATGTCAAAAGGAGGAGGAGATATTATTGAGTGGATCGAAGGGAATTAGTGGAGGAAGGGAGGTAGAATTTCGGCCATGGGTTTGATGGGGGTGGCGGCTACAAAAAATAGGGTTTTGGGTAGAAGACAAAAAGCATTTTTATAATATTTTATTTCTATTTTTTACAAATAAACCCATACATTCTTAACAACTCCAATTTCAGTCCAACAAGAGTTGTTTCTACCTGATTGCACCTGTTCCGGAACTAATAGGCTACTTCAAGTCAGCCCAAACGATTGTTTTTGGCCTGATTTCTTTAATTTAAAATTTAAATCCTTTATTAAATTAATTTGATTGTATATTTAAATTCACCGGGGCCACATACGGACTCCAAAAATTCCCGAATTTTGATGATACGGTCCTAACAAAATTAATTTCGTCAAATTTGGAGACCGTTTGAAAAATGGCCTTTTAAATGGTCGATCAAATTCAACAGAAATTATTAAATCAGAGTTTAATTTACTACGCTCACAAATTAATTCCAAAAATTCTGGAAAATTAAAAAAAGCAATAATTTGACATTCCAGATTCGAAAGTGGTTTCATCAAACGGAGGTCGTTTGTAAAATGGCCTTTTATACGGGCTGTAAATTATACTATATTCCATTGTGACTATTCCGAATTTTCAACTGGCCATAACTTTTGATTCCCGCAATGAAATTTCGATTTTTCAGATTCGTTGGAAATATATTTTCAAATAGTTTTAGATATTTTTGGTCCCACTAAAATCCGTTCAATTTTGAATCCTGTACATTCAGTCAAAGTTCAGATTTGATTTTTCAAACTACCATGCTATTTCTAGTTCCTTTTGAAATCAAAATAAATATACTCGCTCTAACTTCGATTAAAATAAATTTTTAATCGTTATTATTTAAAATAAATTATTTTAACTATTCAAAATTCATCGAAATAGCCAAATTAAAATTTTCAAATTGGTTCTGATTTTCCGGGTTGTTACAATCTCTCCCACTTAAAATTTATCGTCCCCAAAAAGGAAACAATAGTAAAATAGGAAGCAAAACGGAAAATGCAAGGTATTGTAAATGTACCTCAATACAAGAGTTACTCGGAGATGTCCACTCTGCACTTGAGATAAGCCTGTTTGATGTTATCCTCAATCTCTCATGTACAGTCTCTAGGATCCCCGCTCCACTGCACCTTAACTAAGTGGATCCTCTTGTTCCTTAGAACTTGGGTCTCTTTGCCAATAATTTTCACTGGCTCCCTTCTTACTGCTAAGCTTGGGGTAATCTTCAAATCTTGTTGTGATGCTTCCTTCACAACTAAGTCTGGATCATGAACATGCTTCTGGAGTTGAGACACATGGAATACATCGTAAACCCCTGGCAACCATTCAGGCAACTACACTCTATAAGCGAGGGTTCCTATCCTTTCGAGAATAGGAAATGGACTAATCAATCTCGGCGCCAATTTCCCAGTCTTCCCAAATCGAATTACACCTCTCAATGGGGAAACCCTCAAGTATACAAGATCACCAACAGAGAATTCTAAATCCCTTCTTCGTGAGTCTGCATAGCTCTTCTGTCGGCTTTGAGCAACTAGCTATTGCTTCTTAATAAAATCAACTTTATCTGATGCTTCACGAATCATGTCGGGACCCAATACTAATCGGTTTCCGGGTTCCACCCAACATGTGGGAGATCTGCATGACCTACCATATAATGCTTCAAATGGCGACATCTGCAAGCTTGCTTGGTAGCTGTTATTATAAGAGAATTCAACCAAGTGCAAATTATCTTCCCATGACCCACCAAAATCAAGAATGCATGCTCGTAACAAGTCTTTAAATATACAGTTCACCCTCTCAGTCTGGCCATCTGTCTGAGGATAATAAGCAGTACTCATATTCAACTTGGTTCCAAGCTCTTCTTGGAAAGCTTCCCAGAATTTGCTAGCAAATATTGGATTGCGATTGCTAACGATGCTACTGGGAACTCCATGTAGTTTGACAATCTCTCTGAAATAAAGTTGTGCCAAACTTCGACTGTTCTATTAGGTTTGACAGGGATAAAATGGGCAGTCTTTGTGAAGCAGTCTACTATCACCCATATGTTGTCATTCCCTTTTCTAGTCCGGGGCAAGCCATCAATAAAGTCCATAGAAATTTGGTCCCACTTCCAACCTGGAACCTCTAGCGGTTGCAACAATCCTGCTAGCTTCTACTGATCGCTTTTGACTTGCTGGCAGATGGGACATCTAGCAACATATATAGAAATGTCTCTCTTCATCGCCTTCCACCAAAAAGCACGCTTAAGATCATGATACATCTTGCTTACTCCTGGATGGATGCTAAGCTTAGATTTGTGACATTCATCTATAACTTCTCTTTTTAGCTTAGGAATATCTGGCACACATATTCGCCCTTGTAGTCTAAGGGTTCCCTTGCTATCTATTTGGAAACTTGACGCTTCGCCCTTTCGAACTCGCTCACTAATCATCTGAATAAATTTATCATCTTTCTGAAGAGCAGAGATCTTGTCCATCAATGTAGGCGTAATGATAAGACTGGCGATGATAAGATTTGTGTTGGCTGTATTCTTCCTGCTGAGCGCATCGGCTACAACATTGGCTTTTCCTGGTGTATATAAGATGTCCAGGTCATAGGCCGCAAGAAATTCAACCCAACGTTGCTGCCTCAAGTTCAAATCTCTTTGAGTGAACAGATACTTCAAGGATTTGTGATCAGTATATAGCTTGAATTTCTCACTCAAGAGATAGTGCCTCCATATCTTTAGAGCAAATACGATGGCCATCAACTCAAGATCATGAATGGGATATTTCTTCTCATGTGGTTTCAACTGACGGCTAGCATATGCGACTACTTTGTCGCTTTGCATTAGCACCACACCATTACCTTCAATGGAAGCATCTATCCAGACTTTCAAATCCTGATTGCCATCAATAATGGTCAACACAGGAGCAGTGGTCAACCTCCATTTCAGCTCTTGGAAGGCTGCCTTACATTCGGGTGTCCAAATGAACTTTGTGTGCTTCTTAGTCAACTTCGTCAATGGACAAGATAATTTCAAAAAATCCTTAACGAATTTCCGATAATAGCCAGCCAGTCCTAAGAAACTTCTGACTTCCATGGGAGTGCTAGGCTGCTTCCAATCTTGGATGGCTGAGATCTTCCCTGGATCTACTGAAATGCCTTCCTTTGAAACAACATGGCCGAGGAATTTCACCTCTTCTTGCTAGAACATGCATTTAGAGAATTTGGCTTTCAACATATTTCTTCGCAAAATCTCCAAGACTTCTTTTAGATGCCTTCCATGCTCAGCACTGGATTTAGAAAAGATCAGGATGTCATCGATGAACACCAGCACAAATTTATTTAAAACATCTCGGAATACTCTATTAATCAGATCAACAAAGTATGTTGGAGCGTTGCATAAGCCGAAGGGCATCACTAGCCATTCATAAAATAAGTTTGGTTCTCTGAAAGCGGTCAAAGGAACACATTCCTCGGCAATGCGCAGTTATTGGAAACATGTAGCTAGGTGCATCCTAGAGAATACTTGTGCTCCATTCAAGCTGTCCAACAGATAATCAATGCATGGCAGTGGGTATTTATTTTTTAGTGTCTGCTTATTTAGGTCACGATAGTCCACACACAGTTTGAGAGTACCATTTGACTTTGGAACAAACACCACTGCTGCACCACAGTTTGAGAAGCTAGGCCTGATCAGACCCTTCCACAAAAGTTGCTTATTTTGATTACTTAGCTCCTCTTTTCTTTCAGTGTCGTTCTCCGAATAAGATGCACAACAAGCCTTGCATTCGGAACTAAGTCAATCCTGAAGTCGATTTCTTTGCGTGGAGGTAAGCTGTCGACTTCTTTAAACACATCCACATAATCTCTGACGACGGGAATATACTCAATAGAAGCAGGAGTGACTTCCAGAGAAGAGCAAAAATTCCTTCCTATATGTGGTTGATCCGTGGCATGGTATAGCAATAATATCTCTGAATTTTGTTTTGATTCTGACTACCCTTTCAGGGCATAGTAACCTAGCCTCATACTTTGTTAGCCAATCTAGCCCAGGTATGATATCGTATCCAGAAAAACTCATGACGATCAAGTCAAAAGGAAACTGGAAGTAAGAATAAGAAACATGCACTCTACAATACTGATCGAGAATAAGTGAACCTCCTATCGGACTATGGGCTCTAATTGGTTCTTTAAGTTTTCTTGGTTTCAGTTTTAGCTTTTATATCGTGTCACTAAAGATATAACTTCTTGATGCACCAATGTCAAACAAAACTATAATAGGAATGTTCTTAGTGTTAAGAGTACATCCTAAAACATCGGGTTTACCTGCTCCCTCAGAAGAAGCCGGTGCAGCCGCTCCATCATAGACATGCGCCACCTCTATTTCCTTTAGCAATGGACAATTTTTGATAAGATGTCCAGGCTTGTGGCAATTAAAGCATTCCCTGGGTCACGAGGATTCTGTCCACTATTCTGACTTGGTCCAGACTCATTTCTTCTCGGTCTCTTCGGGGCTTGGCATTCATAGTCAAAGTGCCCCATCTTCTGGCAATTGAAGCATTTCACCTTGGATTTGTCCCTCTTCTTTTTCCCTTGGGGCTTGGCGGTAGAAGAATCTCTCACCTCCGCCTTCCTGTCAGCTTGCTTTCTTTTATTATTACTCTGATTCTTTTCCCGTTCCTGCTATGCATTCCTGTCATTATCCTCATAGCGGCAAGCCATCTCGATCACTTTATTAAAGGGGAGCTTGATGTGAGCAGTGACCCTGTTCAGGTATTTCTTGGAAAGGCCATTGATAAATCTCTTGTTCTTCTGCATTGGTTCCTGAGCTAGCTCTGGAGCATAACGTGAGAGTTCCTCGAACTTCCGCACATATTCTGAAATGGTCATATCACCCTGCTGCAGATTGGCGAATTGATCATGGAGCCTCTCAACATCCTACAGAGGGATATACTTATCGTTGAAGAGCTCTTTGAACCTAGCCCAAGACATGTCGGCCACATTATTTTCTATTTTGACTGTGTCCCACCAATTTTTAGCTTGGTCTTTTAATAGCCATGTTGCTAAAAATCACTTCCGTTGATCTTCCAATTCCAAGCCTTCAAAGATTTTCTCGCAGTTCTTAAGCCATGCATGTGCCTCAATCACAGTCTCTCACCCGGTAAAAGATATGCCCCCTAAGTTTCTGTACTTCTTGGATATTTTATCCAAGTCAAACGGCTGCGGGGGTGGAGGTGGTGTTACAGCCTCTGGAGTGGGTTGTCCCTGTGTCGTAGGAGTCTCATCTCTAGACGTGCCACTAGCCCTACCTCTGCCTCGGGGTCTAGCTTGTGCTCGTTTCTTAGTTAGTTCTGTACCATCAAGGAAAGAGTCAGACTGAGAGAAATGATAATTTCAAAGGAAAGGTTAAAAGTAGAGACATATGATAATGATGTAATGACTGATTTATATGTGCTATTCTGTTGTGCTCATTCTAGGACATAACAAATCTTATCTCTAATGAGCTACTCGTCTTAGAATACTGTTGATTCTGTCTAGATGAATTGTTCTAAAAATGTTATACTCCAAAGCTAAGGTTAACCTTTAGCTCTGATACCAACCGTGACAACCCCAGACTTCCATGGTACGAAAGTAAGGATAATCATAGGAGCATAACATAATTACAACAATAATATATCTCAGATAAAAGCATAACACATAAATCATTGCAGTGGAAATAAGAATGTCATCACAACATAACATCAAAGTCATCAGAGTACGTAGTCACATGGTACACTTAGCAAAATAGAAGTCTCAACAAAGAGAGAAATAATTCTCAATCTCCACCAAATACATCAAGATTAATAATGTCTAAATGTCTCAAGAAGAAATAAAAAGATAAAAAGATAAAAAGATAAAAAGAAAAGGGTTCTTCATTTTCTTCATAAGCAAGATCCAGTTCAGAATGTGTCCATACCTAAACCTGTCATTTGGCTGCCCGTGTGGAAAGAGGGCACCCGAGTTTGTAAAGTGAAACAAACTATGAGTCAGTCATGGGACTGGTATGAGAAATCTTTCCTAACTAACAATATGGCGAATCACAGGACCACGCGACTAACGCGGAACAGGTTTACTCCATTAGATTGCCAGTGCATAAGTTTAATAAATTTTATTTCAAAAACAACCAATGCTTTTTAGAAAATGAAATCATTATAAGACTCAAGTCCCATCACACAATGCAACGCAAACCGGAGGATAGAGTTTTACCTTATAATGATAAAAAATGCTTGATACATAGAAAATAATGTTTAATAATATTATTAGTGTCTAATATATTTCAAAAATACTTCAAAGTAAATGTATCAATCCTAGACGGCATAGTACCCCATCCTACTATGTCACCATATATAGGTTTACAATCAAAACTGTAATGTCGTATTGGAGAGTGGATTTCCATCATGAGTCAAGGCTAGGGACGATCTCCTAACTGATTCGAGACACTCTAGCAATGTCTCAGGATTCGGACGCTGGCGAACCCTTGAATCCTACAGGGCCGGTCGACAAATACTTTAGTGGATTGGAAATTCCTAAACACACGTTTCCTGGTCCTATTGAACCTATAAAATGGTCACAATCGACCAATAAATCCGAGGCGCCTCATTCCATCAACCACATAAGTAAAAATGTCAGGGCTTGTAAACGCTGACACCACTTCTAGCTAGAAAGAAACGCGTGCACTCCCTGCATTCCCTTGTCCCGTTTCTGACTCTTACCGGGGTGTGAGGCTCACGCGGTAACGTTATACACAAAGCAATGCCGAAATAGGCTACGCTTGGATCATCATCCACAAGGCCCTGCTTTTCAACAAAAGCCTTGATCGATTGCATCTTGGCATGCCACATTGACAATTCACGCCATGCGATCGATAACTACCAATATATAACCTCTGAGCTCATGTGTCTCAGAGAAGGGTGTTAAGCAAGAGAATAAATTCTCCACCACCAATAGATATATATTAAATAGAAATAAATTTACATGGAATGAAATCCAATGTCGGACACACATCCATTTACAAGTCCGTTCTGGGTCTGAACAAAACCGGAGTCACCTTATTTCTCGTCCCGTATGTCCAATATGGAAGAGAGGTGCTCGCATATCCGGACAATCAACAAGTACGTCCAGACAACTACCACTTTAACCCTTTACTGGCAGCTAACCAATGCCGGGCATTAGTAGTTATCTTTTTGATGTGAAGATCGCCGGTCTTCAATCGCCATCTTTAAGATCTTCAATTTAGATCATCGTATAATCATTTGAAATGAGATTTAACTTGGTCTTTTCAAATGATTCTCGCATATGTATAGTTTAAAATCATTTCATATCGTTAATAGTATTTAATAATGATTTATCGCTATATATATATAGCTAAATTAATTTAACGACGCTTCGGGTCAATAGGCGACCCTGGCACTGTTTTTATCAAAATTTGATTTACACTAATTTTGAAATCTAACCGTTGGATTTTAACAAAATTTATATCGATGGAAAGATCTTCCCAAAGCGGTCATAAAGGTTCCAGTTTTGGGAAAATCCGACGGTTGGATCTTTCGGTATAATCGTTTAAAGTTACGATTCCGAAACGCGAACTACCGCGCGTGATTCGTTAAATTTTAATATATATATATATATATATATATATATATATAAACCATTCGACGATTTCACTAACGTTTTTTAATATGCCAAATAAAAGAATGTTTTTATTGGCATATCATATCTATGTACTGTCAAACAAAATACATTTCGTTCAAATGAAGACTGAACCAACGACAAGTTAACTTTGCATATAAATCCTAATATATGCAAGTGTAAATAAAAATGTAATTTTGACAATGCATATAAAAATGTAGTTTTAACAATGCTTTTAAGTTCTAATATATGCAATGTAAATACAAATGTAATTTTAACAACGCATATAAATTCTAATATATGCGATGTAAATATAAATGTAATTTTAACAATGCATATAAATTCTAATATATGCGATGTAAATATAAATGTAATTTTAACAACGCATATAAATTCTGATATATGCGATGTAAATATAAATTTAAATTTAACAATTCATATAAATTCTAATATATGCTATGTAAATATAACTGTAATTTTAACAACGCATATAAATTCTAATATATGCGATGTAAATATAAATGCAATTTTAACAACGCATAAATTCTAATATATGCGATGCAAATATAAATGTAATTTTAACAACTTCATTAAAAACGAAGTTTTTGATGTAAACATGTTTTATTTTGAAAACATGCATGTTTGTCCAATTTCTACTATAACATTAAAAGTAAATTTTTTAATGTAAAACATGTTTTCATTTTAAAACATGAATCTTTATCTAAATTTCTACTATTACATTAAAAGTAAATTTTTAATGTAAAACATATTTTCATTTTAAGACATGTTTCTTTTTCCTACATTTCTACCGTTACATTAAAAAGTGAGTTTTTTTAATGTAAAACATATTTTCATTTTAAAACATGAATCTTTTCACTAATTTCTAATATTACATTAAAAAGAATATTTTTAATGTAATCATGTTTTGATTTTAAAACATGTACACTTTTCTTATTTTTAACATTACGTTAAAAATGTATATTTTTAATGATATCATGTTTTGATTTTAAAACATGAACATTTTTCTTATTTTTAACATTACATTAAAATGTATATTTTTAATGAAATCATGTTTTGATTTTAAAACATGAACATTTTTCTTATTTCCATTCTTGACACAAAAATATGAATTTTTAATGAAATCATGTTTTTATTCAAAACATGAACATTTTCTATTTTTCTATTCTTGCCATTAAAAATGTAAATTTTTAATGAAATCATGTATTTATTCAAATCATATACAATTTCTATAATCTAACATTATATTAAAAATGATAACTTTTTAATGTAATGTTCTTATTTTTTTAAAACATGAACATTTTCTATTTTTATAATAATTCCATAAAATGATAGAAATTTATATTTCATTTTTGTTGAATATTCTAATTCAACAAAATGACAAAAGTTGATATTTCCTTTTTATTGAAAATTCTAACTCAATCAAATAACAAAAGTGTATATTTCATTTTGATTGGTAATTCTAATTCAATCAAATAACAAAAGTGTTATTTTATTTTGACTGAAAATTTTAATTCAACCAAACAATAACGAAAATAATATTTTATTTGATTGAAAATTCTAGTTCAGTCAAACAATAACAAACAATAACAAAAGTAATATTTTATTTGAAATTTAATTCCAACCAAATAAAATAAAATAAAGGTGATACTCCATTTTTGTTGAATATTTTGATTCAACAAAATAGCAACAAAAATGTTTGATTCATTTTTATTGCAAATAAAATGCCAATAACATATAATAAAGGTGATGCTTCATTTTTGTTGAATGTTTTGATTCAACAAAAATAACAAAAAGGTTTGGTTTATTTTTATTGCAAATTCAACTATAACACAATATCACTCAAACTAACAGATCTGCATTAACACATCAAATACATATCAAATCTTGTAGCATAGCATGTAGACATTTACCACGGATTGATGATAATATAATCATGATTTATTCTAATTATTTAAAAATAAAAATGAAATAGAATTCTCACCGTCATTTGAATCTGAGTGGTTCAGATCTATAATTTTGGCCAAAATTCGATCAGCTCAGAGTTGGCTCCAGTTAGTCTAGAAATGCAGATCTCGGGCTTACGATCGCAACGCTTCGAAGATCGTTCAGTTCTGAGCCCGTATGAATGAGTTATGATTCGTTTTATGTTTATATAATTTTTAAATTAAATTAATAAAGAAATAAAAAGGGGAAATACCCTTTCTTCTACCTCTGTAAACTAGGTCGCACCTTGTATGTTCTCGTTCAAATCTAGGGTTCAATTCTGCAAGTGGTACAAGGCATGGTAGAGGGATCGGATTGCGCGACGAGGAGGAGCCAGGGGTGGCGTGCGCAGGGACCCCACACAATCAGGTGCGATCGACACCAAAGGAGGCGGCGGCGGTTCAAACCCGTTGGGTTTGGGGTGTAAATACTCGGGCTACGTGCAATTTCAGGTGGGGTTGGCCGTATGGATGTGAAGGGGATGAAAATCTCTTCGAAAATATCAAAAGGAGGAGGAGATATTATTGAGTGGATCGAAGGGAATTTGTGGAGGAAGGGAGGAAGAATTTCGGCCATGGGATTGATGGGGGTGGCGGCTACAGGAAATAGGGTTTTGGGAAGAAGACAAAAAGCATTTTTATAATATTTTATTTCTAATTTTTACAAATAAACCCATAAATTCTTAACAACTCCAATTTCCGTCCAACAGGAGTTGTTTATATCTAATTGCCCCTGTTCCGGAACTAACGGGCTAGGTCGCGTCAGCCCAAACGATTGTTTTTGGCCTGATTAAAGAAATTTAAAATTTAAATCCTTTATTAAATTAATTCGATCGTATGTTTAAATTCACCGGGGCCACATACGGACTCCAAAAATTCCCCAAAAATAAATCTAGCTATGTTTTGACGATACCTTCCTAACAAAATTTATTTTGTCGAATTTGGAGACCGTTTGAAAAATGGCCTTTTTAATGGTCGATCTAATTCAATAGAAATTATTAAATCAGAGTTTAATTTACTACGCTCATAAATTAATTCCAAAAATTATGGAAAATTAAACTTAGCAATAATTTGACATTCCAGATCCGACAAAAGTGGTTTCGTCGAAAACGGAGGTCATTTGTAAAATGGCCTTTTATACGGGCTATAAATTATACTATATTCCATAGCGACTATTCTGAATATTCAACTGGCCATAACTTTTGATTCCCGCTATGAAATTTTGATTTTTCGGATTCGTTGGAAAGATATTTTCAAACAGATTTAGATATTTTTGGTTTCACTAAAATCCGTTTAATTTTGAATCCTGTACATTCAGTCAAAGTTCAGATTTGACTTTTCAAACTACCGTGCTATTTCTAATTCCTTTTGAAATCAAAATAAATATACTCGCTCTAACTTAGATTAAAGTAAATTTTTAATCGTTATTATTTAAAATAAATTATTTTAACTATTCAAAATTCATCGAAATAGCCAAAATAAAAATTTCAGATTGGTTCTAATTTTCCGGGTTGTTACAAACGAGGTTAAATTCAACTTGTGGTAGAAATCTGCTCGGAACTTCTCGGCAAATCCAGCATCCACAAGTGGTTAATTTAATGTGAGAGGTCTGGTGCATAAACACATATATAATAGTGCTAAGACACGAGGTTAAGTCCAACTTGTGGTAGAAGTTTGCCTGGAACCACCTGGCAAGTCCAGCATCCATAAGTGGTCGACTTAATGTGAGAGGTTTGGTGCATAAACATATATATATATATATATATGAATATAAAAGGATAAATATAAATGGCATTGATTGTAATTAATGGAAATAAAGGAAAGTTACAACAGCTAAAGAATTGGTATGAACAGGGAATGATAACAACCTATTATGAATAAACCTGAATGGGAAAGAGGAAAGATAATAGGTAGGCTTGTTCTAGGGATAAGTGGAAATTATAACTTAGGCTATAATAAAAGAAACAGAAGATGAGATAACTTATGTAATAAGATAAGTTGTGACGACCGCCCATAGCCCCTGCACTAAACAAGGGGAATAATACACTGAAAGGTGTGCCAAGCAGCTGTGGACGATCATCATAGGTAAACAACATTGTCAGAACCTGTCATAGAACTCACAGCGAAGGATAAAATATAGTAGAAAATATACAATAGGTAATAATAGTGAAGCAGAAAACACTAGACTTTCATACAACCGGAATACAATAGCCATACACTTGGAAACAGTGTTTATACAAAGTTGCCTCACTACAACACTCAGAAAAGCAAACAGTGGAAACAAATACTAGATAGTAATAAACTTGTTCGCTAGCCTCCTGCTCATCATCGACCAGCATCACCGTCTCACCAAACTATCACCTGTACCTGCTACTCAGTCTGCCCATCCACAACCAGATGAACAACCCAAGGTAATAAGAGGAAACATAAGACCTTGAGTCAGACAACAGTCTTAGTGAGTGATAAAACAACTAACAAACTTCCTCAATAAATGTATATGAGAATAGGCAGATTAACAAACCAATCTACCAAACGCCAAAGAAGAACTCAACCCTGCCTTCCCTACATCAAACAGTGATAGCCTTTACGTTAAACAATCCAACCATTCATCCATGGAAATCAGAACACCCATTCAATCAGGGTAAAGCACTTATGACATCCAGACGATATATCTCATGTGAACCACCTTAATCAAATTCAACATCCCTCAAGCACAATCCCTAGATGCATAAACCAATATTAGACAAGGATCCAAGGAACATCTCCTTGACGTTGGACAATCTACATGAGACGGTACAAACAGAGAAACCAAATGATCAAACATCCATGACTAACTCTGGCTATCACCGCCTCACCTGCCTTGAAACCATCACTAATCGTATGACGGCCAACCTTGCCACATGTCAAGGGCTAATGGTAACCCCAGTTCTAGCATAAACTCCATACGTCTTTCAACGAGCATGTCCAACCTTGACAACTAGGCCTTTCAATGATACCCAAGGTGAAAAACTGTCGGATCTCAACAATGCCTTCCAACAACAGCACTGTCCTCCAAAAATGCCTTCCAACCAACCACCGCCAACCTTCTCCTTCGCCGTTCGCATCAACCTCGTTGGCCGAGTCTTGTTGTGACCCTATGGTGGCAGAGGCGATCATCTCCTCCAAACAACCACCCTCTTTGTCTTCCCCCATGACCTCTGTTCCAGCAGACTTGACCACACCTACACCACCCCTTCTTCCACCACCTCCGCTTCCATTGGCCTCTCTTACCACCCTACCTCTCATGTTGCCAACGTTGCCACTATCTCAACGACTCTCCTACTTCCAGTCTCTACACAAGAGGCCCTTGTCCCAGTCACTGCATCTGCCTAAAGCATCATCCTCCTTGGCGTTCAAAAAGGGTGCCTTACACCTTTTACTTCTTTGGTGCACAATGTTCAAAATTTGAAATCAAAACGTTTATTCTTTCATTGTGCCTCTCCAGGACACGTGGCTAAGTAATGTAGAAACGTGAAGATTTGCTACCGATGTTGTTTTTTTGGGGACTCGCATAAAAGCTACACTCATACATCCATCCCATCACCACCTCTCTCTACGCACGTGCCAGTAATCAAGAACACCCCCTCTCCCCATGTTGAATCAGCTTCTCAACATATAACTCACTCATATGTGCCCAATTTCTCTTCCAACCCTAATTCTTTAACTACTTCTTCACAAACTCTCCCTATAATGGCATTTCCAGCTGATGCTCCAAATCTCATCAAAATATCCATTCTTGCTGGCTACTGGAACTTCCATTATGTGCACGACACCCTCGCCGCTTTCTTCCATCACCAAGGCTGGGATTTTTGCATCTTAATCAACCATACCTACCTAGTCCAATTTCCCAATGTTGACCTCTACAACTCCGCCCTCAATCGCCAATTCATCTACAGGCCTGGCGGTTCTATTGGCCTACAAGCGTGGTTGCTAGCATCTGAGGTGGTGGATCGAGAGTCCTGGCCTACTTCTTGGGTGCAAAATAAAAGTTTCCCTGTCCATCTCCGGCATAAATTCAACCACCTCACCACTACTCTCTACCCAAAGGGTCTGTTTCTCAGAAGGGATGAATGTAATTGGGCGCAGAAAGATCTTCGATACGTGTTTGCAAGAGCTAGAATACTAAAGGCGGTGTCTTTACCTTCCACATAATCCATCCACCTTGGCAACACCCATTACGTCATTACTGTGGAAGAATGGGACCATTTCCACCACTCGATGAACCCTGAAGACCTACTTCTAGGCAACCACTGGGAAAACATCACATAATTCTTAATGGAACCGTTCAATTTGCCTGTACCAGAACCCAAACTCCATTCCGATACCATGCAGATAGAGTCCACCCTGTCTGAACCTGCCTTTCCATCTGAACCTTCACTGGTACCCCTACCGCTGTCTGACAACTCACTTGAGATCATCAGCCCCCTTGGCTGGAACCCCTGGCCATCTCCTGAACCCAAGTGGGACCCTTTCACCGATCTTGACCTTGACATTGACCTATCCAACCCAAGTCAACTCGTCATTTTGGTTTTTGTGGAACAATCCCCTATCATTACTACCAGTCCACCTTCACCTCCTCCACCTCTGCTGGAGTGTCTATCCCCCACGATTGCTCCTGCACTGCCCTCCTCTGTCGTCCGCCGCAGTGCTCATCTCCAGGCGTCTACATAAGGTAATCCATCTCCCATACAAGGAAGTTTATACCAACCTATTGTCTTCACCAAAGAGAACTTAAACCTCAACAAAAAGCTTGCCTAGTGCATGGGAATAGAGTTATCAGAGGAACAATATTCAGCCATGCAGAGTCTAGAGTTGGAGAGATCTACCCTCTCCAATGAAGCTCCTTACTTGAAATATTAGGGAGTTGGGGCACCCCAGTAAAAGATTCGCCTTAAACTGCATGCTCTATCCGCTGAACCTGGATATTCTTCTCGTTCAAGAAACTAAGCTTAATGCTGCCCTCACCTTAAACTCCTGGTTGTCCCACCTCTTTTATAGCTGGGAAATGGTTGAAGCGGAAGGTTCCAGGGGTGGTCTTATTACCGCCTGGAATAACTCTACCTGATCTTACCAACAGACTTGTAAATTCACTTCTGCTCTTCATGTCTTTCTACATCACCTTCCATCTAGAACCTCCTTCCTAATCTCCAACATATACGGCCTGTTTGACATTCGTGAGAAAAGTCAGCTGTGGCTTGAATGTAAAGCAGTGGGTTCCTAGCATGCTGTCCCCTGGTTGATAGGTCGGGATTTTAACATCACACGTGGACCAGGGGAACGCAACACCTCTACCACCACTAGTGACTCTATTGACTGTAATGCCTTCATTGAAGGCTGTGCTCTTTTTGATCCTCATATTGGCAACGGGAGGTTCACTTGGTCTAACCACTGGGACCAACCTACCTTGGTCAAGCTCGACCGATACCTCTTCAACGCCTCGTGGGAGGACATGTTCCCCCTCACCAAAGTGTCTGGCCTTGCCTCAACCATCTCTAATCACAACCCTCTCCTTCTTAGCACCGACGATCCAGTAAACCCTTCACGACCCTTTAGGTTCGAAAAATTATGGCTTTGTGAGCCAGGGTTCAAGGACTTTATTAAGCTTGCATGGTCATCTTTCCTAGCAAGTTAACCCCTCAGCTACACTAGTTTACAAACTGCGCTGCCTTAGAAGACTTATTAAACTATGGGCCAGTAATTTTTGGAGCTCCATCAGGAGCCGTATTGCTTTGGTTCAGGATGACATTCTGTCCATCAATGTTCTGGAGGAATCTGCCCCTCTTAGTAGCTTTGACACTGAGCGTTTGCGGGACCTTCATGCTGAACTTCAATGTCTCCTTAACCAAGAAGAAATTGGATGGAAACAACGTTCTAAAGTCAAATGGCTAGCTCAGAGTGACAGTAACACGACCTTTTTCCATAAATTTGCCAACAGAAGGAGACGTCAAACATGGATTCAAGAGATCCACGACGAGGAGGCGGATATCCGCACCTCCTATCCATACGTCATTAACTCTCACTTCACTTCCATCTTTAGACGCCTGCTGGGAAGACACCCACTATGTCACCCATCATTGATTGGTCCCTCGTCTACCCCAGTCAACCTCCTATACCAATTGACGGTCCCATCACGAAAGCTGAGATCCTGTGTGCCCTAAAAGGCATGGATGACAACAAGGCTTGTGGGCCAGAAGGCTTTGGCCTAACATTCTATAATAATTTTTGGGCTTACATCAAACGTGACATTACCGATCTCTTCGAGGCCTTCTTTTCTGAACCAAGCCGGATTGACGGACTCAACTACGCCAAAATTGTCCTTCTCCCTAAACATGAAGGAGCTAACCACCCTAATAGCTTTCGACCAATCAATCTCCTTAACTGATCATTCAAACTCATCACCATGGTCCTTGCCAACCGCCTTCAAACATTCATCCCTACTTTAATTGGTACCAAACAACCTGCCTTTGTTGCTGGTAGGAACATCCATGACTGTATTGCCTCAGTTTAAAAACTCATCTCTTGCTGCCATCATAGCAATACTGATGGGCTCATGTTGAAGCTAGACTTCAGGAAGGCTTTTGACATGGTCAGCCGGGACTTCCTATTGTAGATCCTTGCTACAAGAGGCTTCCCTCAACGATGGTGCAGATGGATCTCAACGATTCTTAACTCCAGTCTGTCCTTTGTAAGTTCCAATAGAATCAATGATGGCCTAATCAAATCAAAAAGAGGACTGCAGCAGGGAGACCCTTCATCCCTGTAACACCCCACCTCTGCCAGGGTGGCTCTTGCAAGCACTCTGACTTTGGAGGGGCGTTTGTACCGGGTAAACAAGCATAATGATATATCAAGGCAGAACATAACATATGTATATATGTAAACAGAGTAAATAAGATAAGTAAAACAGCGGAAGATTTCAAACTATTTCAAAACAAGTCTGGTACAACATAATGTCAACTTTCCAAATAAACAAGTCTAGATAAAAACAACATCAACTGAAAAACTGAAATACATAAGTACTATCCCCAAAATAAGTGATAACCATAGCTAGCTTCATGTCAAAACCGTACATGAGCTAAAATCCCACAAGCAAGCGATCCGAAATCCAAGCTAAGCTCCAATATTCCCGCCCTGAGAACCTGGGGGGGAAACGGAAGAAAAGAGGCGAAAGAAAACAGGTCAGTCAAAAAGACTGAGTAAGCCATACTACAATCAATGTAAACTGATAAAGTTAACTGGCATGAGAAGCAGGGATGAACATAAGGATAACAACATACTAGCATGATGATTAACTAACAAGGTAGATAAAGGTGTCATCGCATAATCAGGTTTAAGGTTTTTGCACCATAGGTGTACTAGCAAGCTAACATGACTTGAATAAACAAGTATTGATCCCTTGGACCAAGCTTTGGCCCAATAACATGAAGTGACCCTAATATGAGGTCCAATAACATGAAGTGACCCTAATACGAGGTCCAATATCATGAAGTGACCCTAATACGAGGTCCAATAACATGAAGTGACCCTAATACGAGGTCCAACCAAACGGTCTAGTCGATCGGCTCCCTATAAGCCTAACTCGTCACGTGTTGGTGTCAATACGGCCTAAACATGATTGTAGTCGGACTGTGCTGGGTCCACCCTTCGGGTGTATCAAGCCCTAGGGTGTCAACCCCTGGACACCATAAACATTAGTGCACAGTCTCGATCTACTGGTACCCATGGGTGACTTCTCCAAATACGGACTACGTGCACGACCATAGTCCGTCCGGAACTACATCGGCGTACCACCCGGCCGTCGTTTTTGGTCGCTTATACCAGTCCAGTAATCGTGCCCCACCCTAGCCTAGTCCCTAGGATCATGATGATACAAACTTGGGATTACTGCTGGAGTGGACCCCCTTTGCTAGGATTTTCTAGTGGGTTAAGTACGGTTTAACCCTTTTACTAATCATGGATTAACTTGGTTAAGTGTAACGATGGGTTCACGACTTAACCTCGATTAATCCACCAAGTCCAAATTGGTTAAGTATAATTGGACCATGACTTAACCCTAATCATGAGGCATTAATTAATTAATGTGCCTTAACCTCTCACATTAGACTTTGTTGTGGTTACTAGTTAAGCCGGTCGGTTCCGGGTAGCTTTACACCCCAACTTGGTCTAACCTCGGGTTCAAGGTACAACATGACCAACTTCTCACATTGGGTCCTATTGTTTGTAGCAACTAGTTAAGCCGGTCGGTTCCGGGTAGTTTTACGCTACAAACTCAACCCAACCTCGAGTTGGTCACACTTATATTTTCTAAGTGTCACGTCCATTATGTTTACCAAACATATTACAAGTTTTCAAGCATTTGGGTAGACCTAACTTAATAGATAAATTCCCAATGGGTAGACCTAACTTAATAGGTAAATTCCCAATCTTATGTTTTTATGTCTTTTAAGTTTACCCAACCCCAAATGCAATCCCATCGCTTACATATCGCAATAGCGCATAAAGGATAGAAAGAGGGAACTTGGCATAATCATGACATAAAGGTGTTGAAGCCACAAGTTTAACATGGTGGCATATGAAAAGTACATATGTTCATATACTTGCATATTACATTTTTAGGCCTCAAAAGCATGCATAAAACCAAACTTAGCATATTGGTGATACATGGTGATAAATGACATGTAGAAATGGCCATAAGTTCGCATTTAGCCTCACATGCAAGTTATCATAAGAGATATGATAACTTACATGTTGCCAAAATGCAACCTTTAACATAAAGCTTGAAGCTTTACGTTCATATACTCAAGGTAAGCTTGCATAACATGATAACATGAGTAAAATGATCCACCCAAACTTGCATACATAACATGACAACTTGCATATCATAACATGGCAAACTTGCATAACATAACATGGCAAACTTGCATATCATAACATATCAAACTTGCATAACATGACATAGTAAACTTGCATATCATGGCAACTTGCATATCATAATGATCAACCAAACTTGCATCATTCATTTAACTTTAGAGTTTAAATATGAAAGTAGAAAAGGGCTTACAATGCTTATGAAGACACAAAAATATATATAGATTGAGACAAAGCCCTTATGCAATCAAATAAACCCAAAATGCAAGCTCCAATAGAAAAACCCTTGAGCCAAAATGATCAAAACCCTTGCTTTATGATGTAAATATGGAAACTTGACTTGAATGCAAGCTAATGACACTCATACAAGCTTGAAAACACTTGTATGCATGGAAAATCTCTCATAGAAATAACTTAGAAATTTTATGAAGAGAGTGAAGGCCATGAGAGGAATAATTTTGCCATAGTTTAGTTGTAGGGTTGAATAATGATGATTTAGGGTTAGGTTAGGGGCTTATTTATAGAGATTAGGATTAGTTTCAACCTTAGGATTACACCCTAATTCCAATCTCAGCCCTTAAAACCGAATCTGGCCCCAAAACCTAACCAAAACCCCAAAATGGTGCACCAGGCAAAACTGCCCTGCTGAACCAGGTCGACAGCCAAGTCGACAGGGCTGTCGACTTGGGTCCAACCATGTCGACTGCCAAGTCGACAGGCCTGTCGACTTGGTTGGCTTGGCGGGAAATTTTCCGCCTAGTCTTCCAGGCCCGAAATTCGAAATTTGAACTTAAAATTCAAATCTGTTTTGAACTTGAAATTTTCTGAAAACTTCACTGGGCCTTAATCGGGTCATACGGACTCCGATTTTCGAAAACTCGGACTCTATTTCGCGTATTTTTCCGAGACGAACGCAATGGCATAGCCTGTTTCCCTTGATTCAGATTTATAAATTAAATTCTGCCTCGATTTACGTTATAACAGGTTATTGAAAATACGGGTTGTTACATTCTCCCCTCCTTAAAGGATTTCGTCCCCGAAATCTTCAAGTTAGGAAGAACGTATCCTACCATCCAACATCCATCTACTCAAAACATCATCCACGACCAATCATTGTCCTTACAAGATTCTAAATGTTGTATGAACATATGCAAATGTGTGTGTATATGTACTTATCTAATGCAAATATCATCAATGCAAATTATGTTAGTGAAATGAATCCATATGTATGCAATTCCTAACATAATGTATAACATCTATATGTGTGCACATAACATACATCCATATGCAACATCCATGTGATAACACAAAAATTTTCATCCATGAATAAGCGTAAACACTTATGCATATGCAATATGAGGAGTGTGTGAGCCGATCTAGTGCCTAATGTGTATAATGCATCCACGAGTAAACACTTGCAAACACTTGCAACCACTTGCAAACATCAAGCATAACCTGTTTCAAACACATGTTTCATCCAAAGGGTTTCTACCTAAGGTTCTCATGACAAGATTAACACGATATAGATAGCAAAAGAAAGATATGCTACAAAGAGATCGGGAAGAAAAGCAAGATATACTCCTTTTGGATTACAAGAAATCCCTTCCTAACCCAACCCATATTCTATAAAAGCCCAAAAGGTTTAGTCAACCTAACGGACCCCTTTAAACCTTGACATGTATTACTAACCGATGAGTCACACCCCCTTA
The DNA here is from genome assembly GCA_030737875.1 of Allium sativum. Taxonomy (NCBI): domain Eukaryota; kingdom Viridiplantae; phylum Streptophyta; class Magnoliopsida; order Asparagales; family Amaryllidaceae; genus Allium; species Allium sativum. The sequence continues at coordinate 516,638,705 of CM060912.1, forward strand.
TGGAGTTTACAACAGAAATGGGATCGAGAACGGGACCGAGAGGATATATGTAAAAGATAACATGCAAGTAAGTTCCATCGGAAAACAAGGATCAAGGATATACTCTTAGAAAGGGATATGATGCGCGTATCTAGCCTTCAGTCTTCTAAGTCACGTTTCCTTGAGCTTGACTCCACTATGTTTTGATCGTCTTTTACCTCATGATTTCTTGGCTTCTTAACTCTTATTTCCCAATATGAGTTGCAACCCATTTCATTGTCGCCTCTCGTCTTCCTCTTTCACTTACTCTTCTATCATTCTTGGCTTAAACATAACTATGACCTCATGGTTTCATGCAAGCTCCCCAAAATTCACCAGTGAATCCTGGATCTCGTTTACTTACTATAAAGTATTCCACGCAGCAGAACTTTTCTTGGAAATACCAATCCACGTTGCCAATTGCTCTTACTAACGTGATTTTCTATAACTCATGCTTGAACGAAATGAACCATCCGCCTGCGAATGATAGGCCGTACTTAGATTCAGTTGCTTGCCCATGACTTCCCGTAGACTATCCCAAAACTGGCTAGTGAAGATTGAGTCATGGTTACTAACTATACTTTAGGGAACCTCGTGCAACCGCTTTATTTCTTGAAAGTAAACTGTCGCTAGCTATGATGCAGTCCTTTCGCTCTTTACCGGAGTGAAATGAGCACTCTTCGTGAGTCTACCTACTATGACCCACATGCTCGTATTCCCTTTCCTTGATCTAGGCAGTCCATCCACGAAATCCTTCGTGACGCTTTACTACTTCCATTGCGGGGACCTCCAATGGAAGTAATAGCCCACCGGGCTTTTTATGACTCGGCCTTAATCTGTTGGCACAACATGCACCTTGGGACAAACTCGGCCACCTCCTCGAGTGATGTGCATCTTCAAGAGCCTTCTTTCTCTCATTGCGTCTTAGCCATCCCTTGTCATCTATAGCGAGGTGTCTTAACATCTCGCCTCGAATCAACTTGTCCATGATCTCGACTAACTGCGGGTCTTCTTTCTGTGAAGTCCCTACTTGATCCAGAAGGGTAGGTCTAAGCTCAAGGGACGCTAACTAATTAATTAAACTGAGAAAGCTTCTTACTTCACTTGTCCTCGTCGGAGCTTTCCGGTCTTGAACCGCGACCACTTTAGCGGGATCCACCGCTAAGCCTTGCTTAGAAACTATGTGCCCAAGAAATCTAACTTCTTTTCTCCAAAATGACATTTGGAGGACTTGGCTTCCAACTGATGGGCTCTAAGCGTATCCATCACCTTCACGAGATGCCTTGCGTGCTCTTCCTCATCCTTAGAGAAGATCATAATATCATCTACGAAGACCACGACAAACTTGTTCAAGAACTCCTTGAACACCCTACTCATCAAGTACACGAAGTAGGCGGGTGCATTAGTCAAACCGAATGGCATGACCAGCCATTCTAAGAATCCATCTGGAGTTCTGAACGCAGTTTTGTCTATACTATCCTCAGCTACTCTAAGCTGATGGAATCCAGTAGCAAGATCAAGAGAAAACAGATGTTCCTACAAGCTGATCAAACAAATCATCGATCCTTGGTAATGGTTGTCTATTCTTCTTGTTCTACTCACGATAATCAACACACGGGCGAAGCGAACTGTCCACATTAGTAGCGAATACTACTAGAGCACCTTCCTCGGAAATGCTTCATCGAGTGAAGTTCTTCTCAAGCAACTCCTTCACTTGCTTACTTAGCTCCCGTCTTTCACGCGGAGCCATGTGTCGAACGGGCAAAGAAACCGGCTTTGCATTATCCACCAGATAAATGCGGAAATCAATCTCTCGCTTAGGGGGCAACCCCCTAACTTCATCGAAAACATCCGGATACTCTCGAACCACTCTCACAGACTGAAGAGTTTCCATTGACGAGTCGAGTGATTCAAGATAGCACAACATGACGGGACCTCTCGGATTACAAGAAATTTTTAGGGTGTTTCCGAGGCGAGTCACGAGCCTCACAACCCTATGCTCAAAAATCAAGGATGGCTCCAAAACTGGACAACCAATCCATGCCCAAAATCAACCCATACCCCATGAAACCGAGAATATAAGCATCACACGAGAGCTCTACACTCAAGATAGAGATTTTCAAATCCACGTAGATAATAGACAAATGGGTGTAAACCCCAATTGGATTTGAAACACACGGGATCATAAACTAGACTAGTACTTAGGTGCAAACTTTCAACTAGATCAGATGAAACAACTATGCGATGCGCCAGAATCAAACAAAGTACAAACAGGAAAATCAGAAATGTAAACAAGACTTTTATCAGAAACACTACCTCGATCATAAGCTGGAAGAACGATGTTGAGGGGATGAACTCGCCCTTCAGATGGTCTTGCACACTGAGTCTGACCTTGCCCTTGCTTCTTCGGGCAATCTTTGATGAAATGTCCAGTCTCACCGCAGAAAAAGCATTCACCATTCTTCCTTTTCCTCTTCTTACAATCCTTAATAAGATGAGTCGAACTTCCACAAGTAAAGCACTTCTTTTCCTTCTTATCTTTAGACTTCTCCTCCTTCTTTTTTATTTCCTTTTTGGGCCCCGTTTTCTTGTTTTGAGACTCATTCACCTTGATTTCCTTCTTGTCACTCCTATTCTCTTCATTGAGTAGGGCCACATTCACCAAACTCTCGAAGGTCACTCCGATGGGTATATGAGATATGGCCAAACAATGGCTCGTTTAGTCCTAGAGCAAAGTGCATGGCCTTCTTCTGAGCTGTGTTAACCAAGTCTAAATCGAACCGAGCAAGTTGATTAAACTTATCCACGTATTCCCTAATGGTCATGTCCCCTTGCTTTAGTGATAGGAACCTCTCCATCTGAAGGTTCTCCTCTGCTGACGATAAAAACCTCAGTCCAAACCTTCTTTTAAACTCATCCCAAGTCTCAATTGGTCTAGTAGTGGTGGTGACTACCCACCAATAAGCAACTTCCCCTTTCAATAACTATACCGCCAACAGAACTTTCCTACGATCTTCTATATCTAAGATAGCAAAGAGGTTTTCAGTTTCCTTTAACCAGTTTCTTGCCTCAACAGAAGTCTCCATCCCAACAAAATTCTTGCAACCCATCGCCTTAAAGTCTTTGCAAATCTCCGCGAAATCCTCTTGTGGATGCTGAGGGGGAGGAGGAAGGGGAACCTCAGCGACAGGAGGAGGAGGAACATTAACTACCGGAGGAGGAGGAGGAACATCGGCGGGGACGGCTTCGGTCGCCCTAGCCTCCAAAAGTCTCCTATACCAAACAGGTACGTGTACTCCCTCCGGAATAGCAAAGTTATCAGCCATACTGAAAACGAAGAAAAAAGATAGATTCAGAATGGAGAAAAACGAAGGAATTTTTGCTAATGTTTGTTTTTTTTTTTTTTGGGGAATAGCCTTTAAAATAAACTAGACTTTTCTTTGGAAAATACTTTATACTTAATTTTGAAAATAGTTTTCCAAAAGTTTTAAAAACCTTTTTGTTCCTTCTCGTAAAACATATGCTCTGATACCAAATGTAACACCCCACCTCTGCCAGGGTGGCTCTTGCAAGCACTCTGACTTTGGAGGGGCGTTTGTACCGGGTAAACAAGCATAATGATATATCAAGGCAGAACATAACATATGTATATATGTAAACAGAGTAAATAAGATAAGTAAAACAGCGGAAGATTTCAAACTATTTCAAAACAAGTCTGGTACAACATAATGTCAACTTTCCAAATAAACAAGTCTAGATAAAAACAACATCAACTGAAAAACTGAAATACATAAGTACTATCCCCAAAATAAGTGATAACCATAGCTAGCTTCATGTCAAAACCGTACATGAGCTAAAATCCCACAAGCAAGCGATCCGAAATCCAAGCTAAGCTCCAATATTCCCGCCCTGAGAACCTGGGGGGGAAACGGAAGAAAAGAGGCGAAAGAAAACAGGTCAGTCAAAAAGACTGAGTAAGCCATACTACAATCAATGTAAACTGATAAAGTTAACTGGCATGAGAAGCAGGGATGAACATAAGGATAACAACATACTAGCATGATGATTAACTAACAAGGTAGATAAAGGTGTCATCGCATAATCAGGTTTAAGGTTTTTGCACCACAGGTGTACTAGCAAGCTAACATGACTTGAATAAACAAGTATTGATCCCTTGGCCCAAGCTTTGGCCCAATAACATGAAGTGACCCTAATACGAGGTCCAATAACATGAAGTGACCCTAATACGAGGTCCAATAACATGAAGTGACCCTAATACGAGGTCCAATAACATGAAGTGACCCTAATACGAGGTCCAACCAAACGGTCTAGTCGATCGGCTCCCTATAAGCCTAACTCGTCACGTGTTGGTGTCAATACGGCCTAAACATGATTGTAGTCGGACTGTGCTGGGTCCACCCTTCGGGTGTATCAAGCCCTAGGGTGTCAACCCCTGGACACCATAAATATTAGTGCACAGTCTCGATCTACTGGTACCCATGGGTGACTTCTCCAAATACGGACTACGTGCACGACCATACTCCGTCCGGAACTACATCGGCGTACCACCCGGCCGTCGTTTTTGGTCGCTTATACCAGTCCAGTAATCGTGCCCCACCCTAGCCTAGTCCCTAGGGTCATGATGATACAAACTTGGGATTACTGCTGGAGTGGACCCCCTTTGCTAGGATTTTCTAGTGGGTTAAGTACGGTTTAACCCTTTTACTAATCATGGATTAACTTGGTTAAGTGTAACGATGGGTTCACGACTTAACCTCGATTAATCCACCAAGTCCAAATTGGTTAAGTATAATTGGACCATGACTTAACCCTAATCATGAGGCATTAATTAATTAATGTGCCTTAACCTCTCACATTAGACTTTGTTGCGGTTACTAGTTAAGCCGGTCGGTTCCGGGTAGCTTTACACCCCAACTTGGTCTAACCTCGGGTTCAAGGTACAACATGACCAACTTCTCACATTAGGTCCTATTGTTTGTAGCAACTAGTTAAGCCGGTCGGTTCCGGGTAGTTTTACGCTACAAACTCAACCCAACCTCAAGTTGGTCACACTTATATTTTCTAAGTGTCACGTCCATTATGTTTACCAAACATATTACAAGTTTTCAAGCATTTGGGTAGACCTAACTTAATAGATAAATTCCCAATGGGTAGACCTAACTTAATAGGTAAATTCCCAATCTTATGTTTTTATGTCTTTTAAGTTTACCAAACCCCAAATGCAATCCCATCGCTTACATATCGCAATAGCGCATAAAGGATAGAAAGAGGGAACTTGGCATAATCATGACATAAAGGTGTTGAAGCCACAAGTTTAACATGGTGGCATATGAAAAGTACATATGTTCATATACTTGCATATTACATTTTTAGGCCTCAAAAGCATGCATAAAACCAAACTTAGCATATTGGTGATACATGGTGATAAATGACATGTAGAAATGGCCATAAGTTCGCATTTAGCCTCACATGCAAGTTATCATAAGAGATATGATAACTTACATGTTGCCAAAATGCAACCTTTAACATAAAGCTTGAAGCTTTACGTTCATATACTCAAGGTAAGCTTGCATAACATGATAACATGAGTAAAATGATCCACCCAAACTTGCATACATAACATGACAACTTGCATATCATAACATGGCAAACTTGCATAACATAACATGGCAAACTTGCATATCATAACATATCAAACTTGCATAACATGACATAGTAAACTTGCATATCATGGCAACTTGCATATCATAATGATCAACCAAACTTGCATCATTCATTTAACTTTAGAGTTTAAATATGAAAGTAGAAAAGGGCTTACAATGCTTATGAAGACACAAAAATATATATAGATTGAGACAAAGCCCTTATGCAATCAAATAAACCCAAAATGCAAGCTCCAATAGAAAAACCCTTGAGCCAAAATGATCAAAGCCCTTGCTTTATGATGTAAATATGGAAACTTGACTTGAATGCAAGCTAATGACACTCATACAAGCTTGAAAACACTTGTATGCATGGAAAATCTCTCATAGAAATAACTTAGAAATTTTATGAAGAGAGTGGAGGCCATGAGAGGAATAATTTTGCCATAGTTTAGTTGTAGGGTTGAATAATGATGATTTAGGGTTAGGTTAGGGGCTTATTTATAGAGATTAGGATTAGTTTCAACCTTAGGATTAAACCCTAATTCCAATCTCAGCCCCTAAAACCGAATCTGGCCCCAAAACCTAACCAAAACCCCAAAATGGTGCACCAGGCAAAACTGCCCGGCTGAACCAAGTCGACACGGCTGTCGACTTGGGTCCAACCAAGTCGACTGCCAAGTCGACAGGCCTGTCGACTTGGTTGGCTTGGCAGGAAATTTCCCGCCTAGCCTTCCAGGGCCGAAATTCGAAATTTGAACTTAAAATTCAAATCTGTTTTGAACTTGAAATTTTCTGAAAACTTCACTGGTTCTTAATCGGGTCATACGGACTCCGATTTTCGAAAACTCGGACTCTATTTCGCGTATTTTTCCGAGACGAACGTAATGGCATAGCCCGTTTCCCTTGATTCAGATTTATAAATTAAATTCTGCCTCAATTTACATTATAACAGGTTATTGAAAATACGGGTTGTTACAATCTCCCTCCTCTTCATACTAGTGGCTGATCTCTTAACCATATGATTAACCTTGCAATTCACAACAACATTTTGTCCTGGATCAATACCTCTCCCCACCCTAGTTTTTGCCAACATTCAACTCGCCGATGATACCATACTCCTAACCACTCCAACACCTCAAAATCTACACTACCTAAAACTCCTCCTTTACTACTTCGAACTTGCCTCTGGTCTTTCCATTAAATTTTCTAAGAGCTCCATTTTCATGTTAGGCAACGCAAGCCGCCTTGGCCTACCTTTTGCTAGAATGTTGAATTGCCAACTTCAAGACTTCTTATTAACATACCTTGGAGTACCACTACGCCCTGTGAAACTCTGTCAAAGAGACTGGTACCCCCTTATATCTAAGGTGGATTCGAGGCTTGCCCGACAGAAGGCATCATCTTTATCCTCGACAGGAAGACTTGTTCTGGTTAAGGCGTGTCTGTCGGCATTACTTTTGTACTAGCTCTCCGTCCACAGGGCCCCATGATAGGTCATTAAAAGAATTGATCAGACACAGAGGTCATTCCTATGGCATGGGGGCCCGACTAAATCCCTTACCTGTTGGAAAACTGCATCCTTAATAGAGAATCGTAAGGCCTCGGTATCTCTGACTTACGCCTGCTTAACCTCGCTCTTCTTGCCAAATGTATCTAGCGGTGCTTAACACCTAGTAACTTCATGTGGAAGTCCCTCATTCTTGCGCTATATTACAACAACCATGGATCATCAATTTTGCATGATAAACCAAGATCACACCCTTCTCCGTTCTGGAGTGGAGTTCTAAGATTGCTACCTAACATCTCTTCGCAGTTAGAGTTCAGAATGGTTTTAATTGCTCCCGTTGGCACGAAACCTGGTATTTCGACTTTAGGCTATCACATTGCTGCCCCAAACTCTATTCTATCTGTCCTAACCCTAACATCTCCGTTTTGGATGCTGCCCACATGGGGGTGGTATCGATCATGCCCACATCCTACTTCCACCCATCAACCATCCAGGAAATCCAAGAAGTGCTTCTTACCGTCCAATCCACCATCTTGAACCATAATCCTGACACTGTTTACTGGAAGCTCGGCTCCAAAGGAACTTTTTCAGTCAAGTCATGCTATAACTACATATCCCACCCTGGGAGGTTCTTTCGCTTCCCTAGAATTTGGAAGGTTAAGGCTCCGCCAAGGGTCCTGTTCTTTCTGTGGTGCTTTGCATGGGGAAGGATATACACCAAAGATGAGCTAGTCCGCAACGGTATGGAAGTAAACCCGACTTGTATTCTCTGTCATCTGGACGATGAAAGCATTCCCCACCTGCTCAAGAACTGTGATATTAGCTTCTACCTCTGGACCTCGACTGTGACTAGCATTCTTGGATGTCCTCCACCTAATTTCCATTACTTCAACCACTAAGAATTCGAACCACCTTCACCTAATTTAGAAACTATATTTGCTGCCTTTGCTTGGACACTATAGAAAGAGCACAATAGTTGTTGCTTCAATAATCGCTTTGCGATGACCAATCAACTTTGTTTCAGAATCACTTACCACTACCATCTTTGGTCAGGTACTCATCCAGCACCGTACACCCCAACCATCATGGATACTGCTATTGTTTGGGAGGAACCCGTGGGCAGCACTGACGCTTTTAGCACACAGAAACGTCGCTTCTTTCCAATACCATGGTAAGCTCGTCATGTTCAGCGCCCCCTCTACAGCTAGTATACTTTTTCTCGTTTTTGGATAGCTAATACTAATGACCTGAAGGTTTGTTCGTTGGGAAGAGATAATCGTGATGTTTTGTGCAGTTTGGTAGCAATATGGATTAATGTGTATATTACTTATGTATGTACTTATTCATGCTATGCGCGTTGAACTCCTTTGCATGCAATCTGCATGCATTATTAGTACTACTTGCGCCATCGGTCAGGCTTGTTGACTGAATTATTATCTATAAGTAATAGTATTTAATCGGGTGTGTAGATGCGCTTTACACAACCATTATGCTTAAAAAATGATACCCAGGGTACTCGACCTACAACCGGTCTTTTAGGAGCCCATATCGTTTCCCTGCTTTGAGCCTGCTAGAACTTACGACAACGATAACTTCTCGGCCTTCATATCTCTAGTCATCCAAACCGATGACTTTTCTTAACTCAAGCACCATTCTCGAGCAACCATTATCCACCACCTCACAACCTTTGAGCTGTCACCTAATTCATTGTTCTACATCAATCGACTAACACCTTTCAACACTTCCTACTTGAATTCACTTCGAAGTTACACCACCACTGTGCTGCGACACGGGTTCAGGCACTTCTGCCCGATTTTTTTTGAAAGCACTTTCTGTTCAAACCGAGTCGTACCCGAAAATATAATTTTTCCAGAAAATGACCCTGTGCGACCGACCTGGTGGTGACCGTCCCAACCTCTCGACCGACCTCAACCTGGTACGACCGACCCTATGCCATGCTCGACCCCTTGCATGACCCAACTCCACTTGCTCGAGCCACACTGCTCAACCCGAACCATGTTCGACCAGTGCCATCCTAACCGACCCAACTTGCTCGACTAGAATCACTTGTGCATGACCGACCTCTTCGTGCTCGACCCAAACTTGCTCGACCGACCCTGGCATACTTGACCAAACACACTTCTGCTTAACCTTGGCCTGCTCGACCCCTTGTTTGCTCAACCCTCCTTGCTCGACCTGAGCACTCTTGCTCAACCCGACCACTTTATGCTTGACCCCTGGCCAGTACCAGCCTAATTCATCACCAAGTTTCACCAAAACTTCGCCAATCGACGAAATATACTCACCTAATTCATCCAACACAACCCTAAGCATGTTATGAAATCACTAACAACATGAATATTACGATTTCATCAATAATTGTGTAAAATTCTCCAAAATCATGCAAATTACTCCAAAATCATGGTGAATGGTCATGTGAACAAAATTATAGATCTAACTTGCATAATCACATGAAATAGCATAAGAATTACCGGTTTAAACTTGCTAACTTAGATCATATGGTGATTCATGTGAAATTTGACTTACCAATGCATGGATCTATGAGAAAGCACTTGAATTTGATGAAAAACATAATTAAACATTCATATACTTCATTGAATCCATGTGAGAGATGTAAACCAGTCAACGATTCTCTAAAACAAGCTAAAATCAATGTATTAAGATTCTGGACAACAAGCAGTTGAATCCGATCTCCATGATTTGATGAATTCGCCCTTCAATTGATGTAGATCTAGCCTCCAATGGTGTAGATCTATAATTTCCCTCCTTAGATTTTGATTTCTAATGGTGGAAAAGTGTTTAAGGAAGGAGGAACATAGGCCACCTAATGAGATAATAGAGAAACTAAAACATTTCGCATACCTCTCACCCCCTATTTATATTCTTCCACAAGCCCACCAATAGGCCTTCCAAAATCAGCCCATTGTGGCTCTCCAAACCTGAACAACCAACTGAAAAACATTAAAACAACGATTCTTCCCAAACGGATGAGTCAAAACTTTAATGTAACCACTCTATGGAAAGGCAATCATCATTTCCTTTCTAATGGCATAGTTTTTTCCACCTGATTTGACCTAAATCAAAAGTTATGCCCTGTATAAGACTGACAGAAGAAAAATGGTCACAAAAGAAATTGGTAAAAATTATGGACATATCTCACATCCCCATAAACAACATATTAAAAGATGAGAATGATCCAACCCTCAAGGAATAAAATAAAAATATTTACGACCTTCCGATACATAAAATGTGGGCTGTTACATTCTCCCCCTTAAGAATTTCGCCCCTGAAATTCCAAGCAAACATAAGCAACCACAACAATTTCGCATGCCTATTATCCATGAAAAGCTAATTATATCATCCAAACTAGCAACCATCAAGCTATGCATCCATAGCCTTATCCTAGCACGCAGAATTCTATCAAACAACAACAAGATACCACAATATAACGATGATACGATATCAAAGGTTCCTACCAAAGAGGAGTTTTGGATGAATCACCCGCATGCTCTCTTCCATCTCCCACGTACATTCGTCGCCATCTTCACTCCATTGTACCTTGACTAGCTTAACCGTCTTCCTCCTAAGCTGTTCCATGTCATTTCCTACAACATGAAGCGGCTTTCGAGGTCTCGCAACTACAGTCTCTACTTCTAGATCTTCGTACCGCTCTAGAGATACCACCGCACTCGAATCATGCACGAACTTCCATAGAAATGACACATGGAACACATTATGCAAACTTGACATCTTCTTGGGTTAGCCCAATCTATATGCGAGCTTTCCAATTCGCTTGACTATCGAAAATGGTCCAACGAACCTAGGAGCTAACTTTCCTTTGTTTCCAAATCGAACCACATGCTTCAACAGTGAAATTTTCACGAAAACCATATCACCAATGTCGAATTCTAAATCCTTTCGATGCTTATCGACATAACTCTTCTGACGATCTTGGGCTGCGTTCATTCATTACCGAACGATCTCGTACAATCCGAGGTCTCTCTAATCATCTCAGGCCCAAGTATTAACTTATCTCTAGTCTCTAACCAACATGCTGGAGAATTACACGACCTCCCATACAACGCCTCGTATGGTGCCATCCCAATGCTAGACTGGTAACTATTATTATATGAGAACTCAACTAGATGTAGATGGTCTTCCAATGATCCTCCAAAGTTTAACACACAAGCCTTCGGGAGATCCTCTAAAACTCGATTGACCATCAGTTTGGGGATGATAAGCCGCACTTAAGCATAGCTCAGTTCCCAAAGCTTCCTGCAAACTCTTCCAAATCCACTCGTAAATAATGGATCTCAGTCACTCACTATGCTCTTCGAGATACCATGGAATCGAACTGTCCATTTCATATAAAGTTCAGCCAACTTCGATGCCATCCTAGTCGATTTGACAGGAATGAATCTTGCACTCTTGGTCAAGCGATCCACGATGACCCAGATCCCTTCATTTCCTTCCCTGGTTCTAGGTAGACCATCGATAAAATCCATCGATACTTTCTCCTACTTCCACGTAGGAACTTCCAATGGCTAAAGCAAACCACTTGGCTTTTTTGTTCAGCTTTCACCAACTGACAGTTCATGCACGTGGAAATGAACTTTCCAATATCTTGCTTCATCCCCTCCCAGTAGTAGATTCGCTTCATGTCATGATACATCTTATTACCACCGGGATGAATCGCCAACTTTGAGTGATGGCATTCCTTTAGAACCTCATCTCTCAATCCGTTGATATCAGGAACAATAAATCGTCCTTGCTTTCAAAGCCAACCTTCTCGATCGACTTCGAACTCTTTATTCTCTGGTTCCAACTTCTGGATAAACTCGACAAGCTTCACATCTTGCTTTTGGATCTTGCCAATCCTTTAAATAAGAGTAGGTCTTATCGATAAGCTTTCCAACATTTCAGATTCAAACTCACACCATGGCCTGAAATCAAACCCCGCCAAGTACTTGAGGCTCCTCCATTCTAAAAACATCGCTCCCAAACTTGCGTGTCTTTGGCTCAACGCATCTACCTCTGTGTTGCCTTTGCTAGGAGTATAGGCTATACCAAAATCATATGATACCAAAAACTCTAACCACTGTTGCTGCCAAAGATTCAAATCCTTTTGGGAGAAAAAAATACTTCAACGACTTGTGATCTGTGAACAACTCAAATCGAACTCCCAATAGGTAATGTCTCCACATCTTCAGAGCAAACACAATCGCTGCCATCTCCAAATCATGAGTTGGATAGTTCCTCTCATGCGGCTTCAGCTGTTAACTTGCGTTGGACACAACCTTATCCTTTTTTGCATTAGCACTGCTCCAGGCCCAGTGCCACATGCATCGGTGTATACCACCATCTCTTCATTACAATTCAGAATGGTCAACACAAGAGCACTCTTTAGTCTCTCCTTTAGGATTCCAAACGCTTTCTCACACTTTGCATCCCATGTGAACATTTGATTCTTCTTTGTCAATCCTCTTAACGGTGCAGCTATCTTCGAGAAATCCTTGATAAATCGTCGGTAATAACCAGCCAACCCAAGGAAACATCTTACATCCATCGCATTCTTAGGCTTGTCCCAGTCCTGGATTGAAGCCACTTTAGGAGGGTCAACTGCTATCCTATTTCCAAAAACTACATAGCCTAAGAACCTCATTTCACTCTTCTAGAAGTGACACTTTGATAACTTTGCTCTTAACTGATGCTTTCGCAAGATTTCTAATACCACTCTCAAGTGCATCTTGTGCTCCTCCTCATTCCGTGAGTAAACCAAAATGTCTTCCACGAACACAAGTAAGAACTTATTCAGCTGATCTATGAAGACCCTATTAATAAGATCCACAGAATACGCTGGCGCGTTAGTCAACCCAAATGGCATTACCAACCATTCGAAGAAACCGGATTGTGTCCTAAATGCAGTCTTTGTCACACTATCCTTTGCCACCCTCAAGTGGTGAAATCCTGTTGCCAAATCCATCTTAGAAAACACTTTGGCTTCGTGAAGCTGATTGAACAAATCATCTATCCATGGCAACGAATACTTGTTCTTTTTGGTCACCTTGTTCAGCTCACGATAGTCCACACACAATAGTAACGAGCCATCTGCCTTGGTTGCAAACATGACCAGTACACCCCATCGCATACACTCCTCCAAATGAATCCTTTTCCCAAAAGGTCACAAACTTGCACCTCCAACTCTCGCTATTCCTTAGGCGCCATCCGCCTAAGAGGCATAATGATTGGTCTAACACCCTTCACCAAATCAATCTGAACTCGATCTCATAATGCGGCGGCAACCCTTTAACCTCGTCAAAGACATCCTCATACTCATTAGCGATCAGCACAGATGACAAGTCTTTCTATGGAATCCTAATTGAATATAGATAGCTCAAGAAGATACCCTCTTCGCGCTTACATCTAATCAACACCTTTCACCCTTCCACATCCCCGACTCTCACCTCTAGCTTCTCACAATTTACTCTTGCCGCATACCTCTTGAGCCAATCCATGCCCAAGATGATCCCAAACCCAGTGAATTAAGAACAAAGCAATCACACACAAAATAGCAACCATGACTCGACAACACTAGACCATGACATATCTTGCAAAGATTTGACGAACCCCCAACTGGATTAGTCACTACGAAGGGTCTATCACAAATCTCGGGTTCCAAAACCCAAGCGACAAATAAGCTCATTGCAAATGAATGAATGCGATGCTCTAGTATCGAAAAGTACACGAACTGAAACACCCTAAACAGAAAGAGTACCTTGCACCATGACACCCTTTCCCTTTTCCTCTGCAGTAGGAGCTCTTGAAGAAGTTGGCACGACTTCCATAGAATATGCCTTCACAACCTGCTTGCCCTTAGCTGATTCTAGACAGTCTTTCTTCTCATTCCCAGGCTTCCCACACTTGAAGCACTTCTTCTCAGCTTTGGGATTCTTGCACTCATTAGAAAAATGGCCTTTTATGTTGGCAATTAAAGCAAACTACCTCACTATTAAGCTTCTTATGGCCATACTTTCCTTTCTGTTGTTGCTGCTTCTTCTTCTTATTATTACCACCCTGCTGTGGTTTCTGAACTTCCTTGGTTGCAGTGACAACACTTGCTTCTTTAGGAAACAAGCTCTCATGGAGAACAACTTTTTCCATAAGTTTCTCGAATGTATCATCAAGGAAATCCACCAACGACTTTCTAGTATAGGTATCCAGCCCCATAACAAACTTCTCGTTCTTCTGATAAGGTGTATCAATGTATGAACTAGCGTATTTAGACAAGGCCTCAAAATTAGAAATATAATCAAGTACAGAACAACCATCCTGTTTCAGCTCCACAAACTGCTTGAACAAAGATAACTTCTGAGCAGTGAAGATAAACATTGCATCAAACTTAGCCTGGAATTGCTCCCATGAAATTTCTTCCTCTGGAGTCTCAAGCATGACTGAATTCCACTATTCCATGGCCCTACCTTGCAGTTGCCTTGATGCAAGCTTTCTCTTGGTTGCACCGTCCAAACTTAAGTCTCCAAATATACAGACAATAATCCATCCACCTCTGAACCACTTCAGCTGGCTCAGTTCCTTCAAATGGTTTTCTTCATAGAGATGCATAATCCTTGCACAGGTTTGACAAATCCACAACCCTAGGCAACTGAATTCCTATGTCTACCGCAGTTGCCACTGGAGTGGGCACGCTTCGGATTAATGCCTCCATCATGGCTTCAAACATGGTGCGGTAGTCTGGTTCACCGCCATTTCCCCCTCCAGTGTTAGCTCCCCTAGGAACGTGTCTCGATGTTCTTCTACTTATTCTAAATCTACAATTTAGAATAATTAGCCCCTTTCAAGAAAAACTGCTAAAGGAATACAATCACTACTATTATATATGATATTATATAGTAAGAATCCAACTAAAATCTACAAGTATGTCTATCAAACGTAATTACATCTTAGAACTTTGGCTAAAATTGATAAACAGGGCTCTGATAGTAAATGTGATGACCGACCACAAACCCTACACTAAACAAGGGCAATAATACACTGAAAGGTGTGTCAGGCAACTGTGGACGATCATCATAGGTAAACAACATTGTCAGAACCTATCATACATTTCACAGCACAAGGATTAAATATAATAGAAAATATACAATATGTAACAATAGTGAAGCAGAAAACACTAGACTTTCATACAATAGGAAAGTAATACCCATACACTTGGAAATAGTGTTTATACAAAGTTGCCTCACTACAACACTCAAAAAAGCAAATAGCGGAAACAAATACTAGATAGTAATAAACTGGTATGCAAGCCTCCTACTCGTCATCGATCAGCATCACCGTCTCACCAAGCTATCACATGTCACCTGCTACTCAGTCTACCTATCCACAATCGAATGACCAGTCGACGGTAATAAGAAGAAACATAAAACCTTGAGTCAGACAACAGTCTTAGTGAACGATAAAACAACTAACAAACTTCCTCAATAAATGTATATGAGAATAGGTAGATTAACAAACCAATCTACCAAACACTAGAGAAGCACTCCACCCTGCCTTCCCCATATCGAATAGTGATAATCTTTACGTTAAACAATTCAACCATTCATCCATGGAAATCAGAACACCCATTCAATCATGGTAAAGCACTTATGACATCCAGACTATATATATCTCATGTGAACCACCCTAATCGAATTCAACATCCCTCGAGAACAAGCCCTAGAGGCCTAAACCAATATCAGACAAGCACCCAAGGAACATCTCCTTTGACGTTGGACAATCTACATGAGACGGTACAAACAGAGAAACCAAACGATAAAACATCCATAACTGACTCTGGCTATCACAGCCAATCTTGCCTTGAAACCATCGTTAATCGTATGATGGACAACCTTGCCACATGTCAAGGGATAATGGTAACCCCATTTCTAGCATAAAATCCATATGTATTTCAACGATACGTATGTATGTCCAACCTTAACAACTAGGTATTTCAACGATACCCAGGTACTCGACCTACAACTGGACTTTTTGATGCCTCTATCGTACCCCTGTTTTGACCCTGCTAGAACTTACGACAGCGATAACTTCTCGGCCTTCATATCTCTAGTCATTCAACCCGATGACCTTTTTTTAACTCAAGCAACCTTCTCGAGCAACCATTATCCACCAACTCACGACTTTTGAGTTGTCACCTCATTCGTTGTTCTACATCGATCAACTAACACCTTTCAACACTTCGAACCTTCCTACTTGAATTCACTTCAAGATTACACCACTACTGCGCTGCGGCACGGGTTCGGGCACTTCTACCCGATTTTTTTTGAAAAGAACTTTCTATTCAATTCTGAGTCGTACCCGAAAATATGATTTTTTTTCTTCAAAAAATGACCCTGTGCGACCGACCCGGTGGTGGCCGACCCAACCTTTCGAACGACCCCTAATCTGGTACGATCGACCCTAAGCCATGCTCGACCCCTTGCATGATGCATCTCCGCTTGCTCGAGCCACACTGCTCGACCCGAACCATGTTCGACCAGAGCCATCCTGATCGACCCAACTTGCTCGACCAAAACCACCTGTGCACGACTGACCTCTTCGTGCTCGACCCAAGCTTGCTCGAACTACCCTGGCATACTTGACCAAACATACTTCTGCTTAATCTTGACCTGCTTGACCCATGGTGTGCTCGACCCTCCTTGCTCGAGCCGAACACTCCTGCTCAACCCAACCACTTTCTGCTCGACCCCTAGCCTATACCAGCCCAATTCATCACCAAAACTTCGCCGATCGACACAATCAATGAAATATACTCACCTAATTTATCCAACACGGCCATAATCATGTTATGAAATTATTAACAACATGAATATGACGATTTCATCAATAATTATGTAAAATTCAACAAAATCTTGCAAAATACTCCAAAATCATGATGAATTATCATGTGAACAAAATTATAGATCTAACTTGCATAATCATATGAAATAGCATAAGAATTACTGGTTTAAAGTTGATAACTTAGATCCTATGGCGATTCATGTGAAAATGGACTTACAATGCATGGATCTACGAGAAAACACTTGAATTTGATGAAAAACATGATCAAACATTCATATACTTCATTGAATCCATGTAAGAGATGTAAACAACTCACCGATTCTCCAAAACAAGCTAAATCTAATGTAATAAGATTCCGGACAGCAAGCAATTTAAATCTGAACTCCTTAATTTGATAAATTCGCCCTTCAATTGATGTAGATCTAGCCTTTAATGGTATAGATCTATAATTTCCCTCCTTAGAGTTTGATTTTTAATGGTGGAAAAGTGTTAGAGGAAGGAGGAACATAGGCCACCTAATGAGAGAATAGAGAAACTAAAACATTTCTCATACCTCCCACCCCTATTTATACCCTTCCACAAGCCCACCGATGGCCCTTCCCGAATCAGCCCATTGTGACTCTCCAAACCTGAATAGCCAACTGAAAAACCTTAAAACATCGATTCCTTCCAAACTATTAAGCCAAAACTTTAGTGTAACCACTCTAGGGAAAGGCAATCATCATTTCCTTTCTAGTGGCACGGGTCTCACCACCAGATTCGACCTGAGTCAAAAGTTATTCCTTGTACAAGACTGACAAGGGCAAAATGGCCACAAACAAAATTTGTAAAAATTATGGACATGTCTCACATCCCCATAAACAACATATTAAAAGATGAGAATGATCCAACCCTTAGGGAATAAAATAAAAATATTTTATGATCTTCCGATACGTAAAATGCAGGCTGTTACATAAGTTGTACTTAATTATAAATTAATTAATCTGTAAATCTGGAAACTAGAAATTTGTTGTTTATAACAAGTTGATAAAAGAGGGGAAAACTTATGAAATGCAATAAGTTGTACTTAGTCATAAATTAAATAATCTGAAAACCTGAAACTTGAATCTGTTGATAAGAGTAACATGTTGAAGGCTTATTAATGAACTTAAATGGGTTTAGTTATATAACTGAAATTAATAAGCAAGAGGAACTTGGTAACCTAAATAAGAAGTTAGTATGATTTGAAATGACCAAGTTAACTGGAAATCTGATGAACTAGAGAAAGTGCGTAATTAAATGGATAGAAATAGGGTCTAATAACAAGTTAACCTGAGGCACTTGGACCAGTCCATATGTCTGAAGGTGAATAACCCAGCGGGATAGATCATTGTGGTGCCATAGGGCTTAAGAGGAGCGAACGTCCATCTGATTATTCTGCTTGTTTTATCTATTGTTCTGCTGGGATTCTGCTGGCTCCGAAGGTCTGGAAGCGGAAGCAAGCGGCTTCCTGGGACGTGCAGGGTACTCCTGGTAGTCCTCCGTGCAGCGACAACGTTTAGGCAGTGCTCACAGAGGTTAGGTCTGTGCGTTACTACCCAGTGAGTATACCTTGATTGCGATAATAGTGGGCAGTTAGAAGGCTGTAGGGTGGCTTAGGTGATTCGACGAACCTGGTGCCTTGTGACTAGGCGGGTTACAACCATCTCATCTGTTTTCCATAGGCGGGTCTAACCATCTGATTAATAGTAATCATCGGGTACCGGTCATCAATAGTCAGCGTGATGCGAAAAGGTGGAGAGCAAAACCAAAAGACCATTGACCTTTTACTATCAAGGCTTTGGTTGTGAGACATGCCAATTTGGGTGTAGATTGATTGCTAGCGGAATGTCACTAGCTCTCATATCTGTTTTCCTTTCATTACTTCAGGTTGGGGCAGGGTAGGACCATAGCCACCATGAAAATGTAGACCATAACATCTGTGTATACAGATATCTGATAAGGCTTCCGACCGAGTTCCGTGTATCTGATATAGCCCTGTTACGGAACTCAGCGCATAGTAGATAGTAGGTGCGGATATATGCATACCATTTTCGGATGGTGTATCATTGAGGTCGAGTCATCAAGTACGATTAACGATACGTACGTGAGAAAGACTAGATACATGCAAGTCTGCTCCGGGTGGTGTATCGTAGACTCTAGGGCATTACTCTTTGATGGAATCTAATTCGATTGAAGGTGGAAGCCCGTACGCTTATGTAGCATGGCGATGGCGATTCCATGTGGAACGTAGTACTGTTATACAGAGATCTGTGCGTTGTTTCGATGTAGGATGAGGGACTGCATATATTTTGTGGCGTTACTGCAGAGACCATGCGAGTGGGATACTATGGGGTGTACCTTAATGTTGAGGGTAGCTACATATATACTAAATTAGGTTAATCCATTGAGAAGTAGACGGGTACGATGAGTGTGTAAGCCTTGAGTACTATTAACCCAAGTAACCTAATAAATAAGAAAATGTAACTGAATGGTATACGTAGGGTTATCCAAAATGTGTAGTTTAAATCCAGTCACCAAAACTTGTATTTTGACCCACTCCTCATAACATACCAGCAGGTTAGATTTGTGGTAGAGATATGATAGCTTTGGATACTGGTTAGGCAGTATTATTATCTGGGTAAGGCTATATTGGATTATATTATATTTTATTCCATTCCGCTATGAGATATTTTCTGAGCTCTGATATATTTATTATCTCTGTCTTTTCTGCAGGATACCAGACAAACTATTACGGGTTTCGATAGACAAGATTACTCATCTCGAATAATCAACACCATATATAACCAATTATCCGTTTTAGAACGTGTATACGTTTCTCTTTCTGTACTTACCAGATTTAAATTTTTAGTTTTCCTTTTTGTTTAAAATATTATATTTTAAGTTTGTTTCCTTATAAAATTCTATATATATCGACATATTGATTTCTAGTTATCAAAATTTCTTAAAAATATTCTAACTACTTAAATTTTCGAAATATTTTGCCAACATCTCCTTTGTACGGCTCAATCGGTACAACAACAACAACTTGCCTCTCTACCCTTTTCATTCAAAAAGAAAATCAAAAAGCCAAGTGGCTTGACTAATAGGCTCATAAAATCTCATATGGAATTTAAACATGTACCTTTTTGTCAGGCAATCAAATCAAAATCCTCATTCTCTTCATTCCATACCTATTTAAAATATAGACGCCCATTCCCAGTTTGTTTCAAATCAACTCAACACCTTTTTCTTTAATCGCTTTCCATTCGCTAATTAATTTTATAATTAGCTTCTTTGCTTAATCTACTTTTAATTTAAACGTATCACGTTCAAATATATTTGTATTCACTTATACACAAATTAAACTCAAACTCCTTGCTCGCTTCAATGTTCTAATCCAAGTTTCATATTCAAATTCTCAATTTCAGTTAACAAATTCAATTTACTTAAACCGAATTACGTTCGATAGAAAAAATCTATTAACTAATTTCCTTTGAAATTAGTTAATATCATTCGATAATTAAAAATTTGATTTTTTTTGGTAAGGCTGACAGGTTTATCTAGTGATGCGTAACACTATTTATTAAAAAAGAGAAAATTACAACTCACACAGGTGATATACTATGCATATATTAGCTGCAAAATACATGTTCCACATATGGGAAGCACATAAATACATTACTACAATACATGCAAATCTAACCTATTTTAACATTTAATCTCCATGGTGCCTAGAAACCTCATCATATATTTTATCCATTTTCAAATGGAGTGTTCCCTTTAGCTCTTGTCTGACTGCGAGTAATCAGATATTTACCCGCGCTACATCCAGTTGAAGTCGCAGTCGTGACGGGCACATTAGTAACGATAATATCTGGCGGTCTTGGTTTATATCCAGGAGGAAGAGGTATGTTAGCATAGGGATTAGATGATTGTTTCTTATGAGCTTCTTGATTTACTTTCCTGCTTTGAATATATGAGTAATTTTTGGCCATTAAATCCATTAGCTTCCTCTTCTCACTACATATGAAGGGGTCGAAGTCACCACTTTCAATCTCAACACCAAGTTTTTCTATATTTTTAAGGAAAGTATTCTCAACATTTCGCTTTTGAGTCTTCTCTTTAGCTTTAGTTTGTCTATTAGAAGAGGCTTTGTTATCAGAAGATAAATTGAAGTTATTCAATAAGAAGTTGTCAAGGTGTCCGTTATCTTCATGCAATTGCTTGGACAGAGTGGGCAATATGCTCACTTCCAAGTCTTTCTGCTCAGTCATGGATTTCAACAGATCAACTTTGTTGCATGCTAGTCGAATTAGTACTTTGAAGAAAACCGGTTTCGAACCCATACTCATTGGTCATCTACGTATCATCAGTCGTAAAGGTTATATTGACATCATAGCCACCTACAATCATTGTATTTTCAAACTCAGTAACATCATTGATAGTAGTTTGCATTGCGTCTTGATTGTTAATTTCTTCATATTATGTTGAAATAATAGCTTCGGCACTGGCAAAATTGCCATTAGCAGCTAGTTGTTTCTTCGTTTGTTCATCTTGACCTTTCTTCTTATCGCTATCATTTCACACAACTTCCATTGCATTGCTGATTAAGCCAACATTACCTTCTAGAGTGACAATATTGCCGTTTGTTTCGTTGTCTGAAATAGTTTCATAAATATCACCTTTTTCCATATCAAGTTCTCTGGTATCACTAGAGCCATTATGTAAGATACCAAACTTATTGCCAGTGGTTAAGGCAAAACTGTTGCCAACGCGCTGCTTAGAGGAGTTGCCTTCAACACGCTTCCACCTTTTCTGATTTTCAACATTGTCATTTCTCACATTATTGTCACTCCTCGCTGGAAGTCTTTTATGCTGTCTCTTCTTTACAACATTGATGCCTGCTACCACTCCAATTTCATGCGTGTTAACCTGAACACTATTTTCACAAACATTAACACTAGGATTCGCGTTATTAGTTTCCATTTCTAGAACCAAACCGTGTTCACTAAAAGGACAGTTTCCACTCGAATGGCCGAACACTTTACATGTTTGGCAAATATCAGGCTTACAGACGTAGGTGACTTTAACTACATGCTCTGAACGGTCAGGTAGTAGCATCGGTATCATAACAGGCAGTTCACTATCAAGAGTAATCTCGACTAAGCATTTCACAAAACCTAGCCAATCCAAACTTTCGGTTGCCTGATCCTTGTAAAGAAATTTTCCGATATGTGTTGCTAACTAGCATATGCCTATCTTAGACCAGGAAACCATTGTAAGACTGGTAAATTTTACCCAAAGTGTCACATTCCTGATTCCTTTTCCGGACAACCCCAAATTAACATCCAATTTTCTTACAATAAAAACTTTATTACAAATCACAAAAGGGTCAGCTTCTTGTATCCTCTTTCTATCCTCCTTATCAGATACAAGAAAAAAGAAAATATTACCATTCGACTTAACTTTAATCGAGCATTGAGGTTTCCAGTGCTTGAACAGGTGGGTGATAACTGAAGTATACGACAACGGAGAACCTAGGAAGTAGCCCTTCAGATAGTCTTGCCATTCATCGACGCTGGCTTCTACGATGTCTTAAGTTGGAATTAGATGTTTCCTATCGTACTTGAGAGTAATTAGAGGAGGGAGAAAACTCTCCGGCATTGCATTGCTTGGAGGCGAAGAGAGATGTCCATCTCACCGAGTTTAGAGGAGGAAATGTCGGAGGAGGTTGAGGAGGGAGAGGAGGTTGTTGAGGAGTGACGAGGGAAGGTGGATCTGGCAGTAGGAAAGGCGGGGGAGAGAAACGAGGTAGAGGGGGTTAAGAGGAAGCGAGGGGATCAAAGTTTCTGAAAGAGGCGTCGACATTAAATGAGGGGATCGAGGTTTTTGATAACTCAATCTGAATTTTGTTCCAAAAGTTAATCCATTTACTCGACTTGAGTTCATATTTATTTCATAACTCAAATATGGAATTTTCTAATGGGAATTCGGATTTTTATTCACTTGAAATCCTTTTAATTTATTTAATAAACCATTATGAATTATAAACTATTATAGCACTGTTTTTCTAAAAATTTGATTTTGACATGACTCAAAATTTATAAGATGAAATTTAGCCTTTTCTCTTCCATTAGAAAACTATCATTTAATAGATCCGGGCATTTCTTGTTTCATCAAATTCCGACTTATGTTGATTTATATTCAATTGATGTTAAAATCGTCATGTTACAAACTACTACGCTGTGGTGATTTCTTTTTAATTTAAATAAATATAAACGTTTAAAAGCTTCGTTTACTAAATAAGTTCAATTCTTCGACAATTTATATTAAATTAAACCGTTATTCCAAATTTAACTTAAAACTCCAATTATTCAGAATCGTCAATTATTTTATTCAAATTCACAAATCAGTTATAATTTAAATTTACAACTCAATTTCTATATAAAATTCCAGTTTCCTTGTACATAAATTATTTTATAGGAATTCGATATAAATGAATTCCAATTATAAATTTCTTTTATGGGAATAATCAATTAAATTCAACATCCTTTACCATTACAAACTAATATCATCCCTTGATAATAGTGAAGTCGTTCAAGTTAGGGTATTTTATTTACCTCTCAAACCATGACCGACAACATTTTTATCTTGAGATAGATAAAAGCTCATAATAAAAAAACTGGATTTAATTCTCATCTTCTATTCCATTTCTTTCGTTTGGAAATCTATTTCCAAATTACTTGATGAAAATTACTTCATAACATATATAAACGTTATTTATAAATTAACAAAACAAACTTCTATTTTAATAATCTATTTGAAACTCAATTCCCATTTTGGAATAGTTTATTTTATAACTTATATACACATATAAACATGGAATCTATTTTCATATTTAAATTTTAAATTTCATTTATATTCAATATAATCCCAATATCTTATTTGGAAATATTTTTTTTATATAAAATTGACATAGTCGAATTCTAATTATAAATCCGTATGGATATTTCAATTCATTTTACATTCCAAACATCGGAATAAATTTCATCGTTTCCTTTCCCTCGAAACGATTTCAAATTATAAATCCCTTTTTAAAATCATACTCGATTTAACATTTCCCAAATTATCCAATGATAATTTATTTCACTTCATTTATAAACAACATTTATAATTTAGCTACTTGTTTGTTATTAAAACAAGTTTATTTTTCCTAGCCCACTCGAAATTTGTTTTTTATTAAAAAAAGAACGAATTTTCCTTTTAAAATCTCAAGTCACTTTTCATGATATTTTTAAATATCAATATTTAGTTTCAGTGATATTCAAACATCTAAAACACCAAATTATCAATCACAGGTTTTCTAACACATCATATAGATAATATTTATGAAAACAAACAATAAATAAATATGAGGAACCCAGTTGGATCCTCCGACCTATTTCCCCACATCCAAAGATGTTAGACAACATAAATAATACCAATCCTGATTCAAGGTAGGATATCGTAGTGTAGAAGATCATCCACTTAATATATCATAGGGCGAAAGGGTTAAGCACTGATGGTACTGCGGGAAATATCTATTATATATATACATATATACATATATATATATATATATATATATATGTGTATATATATATAATAACGACAACCACCAAGCCTAAGCATAACTAATATATATATCATATATATTAGCTACAATTCACCAACAATTATTCAATGCATCCAATCAATCAACAAACAACATATAAAAATTATTTTAAATTAAAATTCATTTATAGTAATATTATAAACGGATTCCATAAAGTGAGTTTACTCACCATGTTTTTTCCTTTATCGATTATCCATTAAAATTTCATATCGTTGTGCCTATGAATCTAGTTGATTCATCTTCAACCGAATCTATTTGCACCTTGCTGCCCCAACAAATCATGAAGCCAACTCAAGTTACTCAACCCTTATTGACTACAGTCAATCTTAAAATACCGCCTTTAATCCCTTGTTACTGCCAAAACTCCACTGTGACCCGAACACCACCACAACGTCTCCTCTGTAACAATTGTGTTTCTCCCCTCTTTCTGGTATAAGAAGCGACAATGATATGAACTGAAACCCACATTACCCTACTACAAGTTGCCAAACCCCCAAATTACCCATGCAGAACCCCTCAAATTCAACTTGCATGTTTTTCCTATATCGTGACCCAACTCCACTAAAGGTATCAGTTTTTTACCCTGCAACTATCAGGTCGCAGTTTTCTATGTCTAAAGTATCAATTTTTAGTGTTACAACTATTAGGTAGCACATTTTAATTTTAGATGGTAGTAGTTTTTATTATGATGATGACTTTTGTTTAGTTTTTTGTTTTGGAATTTCTTTCGTAGGTTTTTTCCCTTTCGCAATGTGTGTAGTTTCTATAGAAAATGTTACCAATTGAAGATGGTTTTTATGACATTTGAAGGAAATGCTTCAAGAAAATTGAAGTTTGGCTTTTATGTTGGATCGTCATCAAGGTTTGATTTCAGGTGTTCATGAGGTTTTTATAACGCCATTTCACAGTTATTATTACCTTCATATGAAATAAAAGTTTCTCTCAGTAGTTAAGTCAGGGAATGCGAATGTTTCAATTGTCGAGTTGTTTAAGACATGTTCTAGAGCATCTAATGTGTATGAGTTGGATGATGCATATTCTAAATTTTTGGAAATCGGTGGTAGTGCAGTTCGAAAGACAAACCGTTGATAAGTGGAATGACTTGTTTTTTCCTGGTATATGGTATGGGCAATATAACTCTAATGTGGATGAAAATTTTAATGAATTTAGATGAAAGGGCATTACCTATTACATCATGCTTGGATGGAATTCATATTAAAATTGTGGAACAAATGGCTAAAAAGAGAGAGGAATATCGTTTATGGAACACAATTTTATGCCCTACTATGGAAAATCAGTTGAAAGAGTTGATTGAAAAAGATTTTGGATGGGATGTTTACAAATCTTATGAATTTATTTTTGAAGTGAAATCTCCGTTCTTCCATCGTTTTGATATCTAAGATTGGAATAATCAGTGGAGAGTGATGGGATTTCCTTTTGATCATGCAATTAAATGCTTTAAAGAGTGAAATTAAGTGTTTATGATTTCATTGAACACTACTTTACTGTAGATGCTTATCGACCTTCGTATTGTAATACTGTTAGTCCTTTTCCTACCTATGATTAACACATTATTGATTCTACCAGTGATGAAGTGATTAAGTCACCTAAGGATAAACGTAGAGTTGGGAGACCATCTACAAAACGAAAAGGAGGTTTTGCATTTTTTTTCTTCAAAACAAACAAAATAGATGTGGCGTGTGCTAACAACATGGTCATTACAAGCGTAATTGTAAAGCTTCCAATAGCATGTGATTTTTTTTAGATTTGTTTTAAGACATACATGTATTTTCAGATTTTATTCAAATATATTTGCATACATAAGCAAAGGTATGTATGATATATTGGAAATGTGCTGAATCTTTCACAGTCTTTATAGAAATTCTTCATATACTAATGTTTTATTTTATCGTTACATTGTTGTGCTGCTGGTATAATAGGATATCGAATTTTTGTTATCATTAGTAATAGTTTTGTATGTTGGGTATCATATTTGCTCTCCTATTGGTATCAATATTCTGTGTTATTTTTTTGTTACAGTAATTGGGTATCAGTTGTATATCCCTGTAGTATCAGTTTTTGTTATTTTCTTT
Source organism: Allium sativum (assembly GCA_030737875.1). Taxonomy (NCBI): domain Eukaryota; kingdom Viridiplantae; phylum Streptophyta; class Magnoliopsida; order Asparagales; family Amaryllidaceae; genus Allium; species Allium sativum. The sequence goes on from CM060912.1 coordinate 516,665,534, forward strand.
TTTACAGTTTATAGGTATCAGTTTATACATACAAAATATAATTAAAAACTGTTCTGCAAGACAGTTTAAATGCATGAAATAACAACAACTCATGTAACATTGTTTATCAACACCACATAAAATTGTCGCTCAACACATCAATCACGTTTAACATAATGCAATTTCAACAAATTCAATTTTAGCACTATTCTGAATCACTGTTCTACAACATCTTGTCCAAGTTCAACAGTACATTCATTTTCTTTTATGAAATCCAAACATGAAATTAACCAAATCCCGCAGCATTTGGTATCAGCATGTACTTCATACACTATATTGCTGTTGTTTTCATCATATTCTTTTCCGACACTTTCATTGGTATTTCAGTACTGTTCAGTGAGATTATAAAATTCATGACATATATTCCACAATTAATACTACATGAGTGAAATATTTTGTTGGTTTGAAATAATTGTTATAGTATATGATATAAGTGATGATATGATGGAAACAATCAATTGAAGTAACAGTTTTAATAACTATATGAAAAAATAGCATGTTGGTATCAACTGAATTGATGTAAGTGATGATGCTTAGGAGGAGAATGTGGGTTTTATGTGGGATCGAATGAAGTGATGATATCAATTGAACTGATGCATGCGGGTGGTTATGACAGTGTTGGCAGTGTACATAGTGTTGATATGTATCAATTTTTTATCTGTGGGTGTCATTTTGAATCTATGTTGATATTAATTTGAATTTTTGTTGGTATTAGTATCAAAAGTTGGTATGTACAACTAAAAGAAAGTTGTTAATTTATGTGTCGGAAGCTTGCTGTGCATAATCTAGTTGACGGATTTCCGTTGTTGTAAGCTCCATATCTTGAATGTTATGCTTCTTCCATAGTTGTGCAGTATTTGTTCAACTTTCGATCTCTGCAAAAAACATATAATAGTATCATTTCTTTAAAAAAAATGAAATTTTTTCCATACAAATTTCTTTGCTTCTTCCAAATTTGAATTATTTCATACATTTCAATGTCTTGGGCACATAGAATCTATGTGTGACCATTGCATTGTTGGATATGTGTAACAACCCAAATTTTGACATACCAGTTTTTTCTTAAAAATCCTAATCTATCGAAGATCGAATTGACTTGTCTGGTATTCTGCAGAAAAGACAGACATAATAAATATATCAGAGCTCAATAAAACATTTCATAGCAGAATGGATAAAATATAATAATCAAATATAGCCTTACCAAAATAATAACATTGTCTAACAAGTGTTTAAAGTCTACCAAATCTCTGCCATAAATCTAACCTGCAAGTATGTTATGAGGAGGGGGTTAGAAAACAAAGTTCTGGTGAATGGACAAATTATACATTCTGAAATAATCCTATGTATACCGTTCAGTTAGGTTTCCTTAATTATTAGGTAATTTGAGTTAACAACACTCAAGGCTCTACACTGACGTCGTACCAATCTACTCCCAGAATATTAAACCTAATATATTATACATGTAGCTATACCCAACATCTCAACGCACACCCTATAGTACCCTCCTCGTACTGTCTCCACCATCACACCACGGAGGCGTTCATAACCTTTATTTTATGCCAAATTGTGTACGGAAATTTGTATCATTATGCCACGTAACCGCACAGAACCACCATAGTTATGCCACATAAGCGTATAGATCCTCGTATTCAAACTCCTTGGTCGAATCATGTCTCAACATGGAGTAATACCCTAATGTCTACAATACACCACCCAGTGCGTGTATATAGATCCTCACACGAACGTACTGCCTACTATAACCAAGTCCCACAGTAGGGCTGCATCCATTGCATAGATCTTGGTCGAGAGCCTTCAATATCTTTAAATGACAACTTCATTAGGCCTACAATACAGATATTCGCATATAGTGTATCATTTCACGGTGGCTATGGCCCCACTCTAGCCTCTCCCTCAACTAATGAAATATTTCTTCAAGGGACAAGTGATGTGCCCCTAACAACCAATATAAATATCCAACTGGTGTGCCCTCTTGCATTTTCTCGATGGTGAAAGATTATTGGCCTCACGGTTTAGCTCTAGTCATTCTGCATCGCACTGACTGCTGATGACAAGTATCCGATGATTACTTTTCTTAATTTGGTCCTGACTAACCTCTCCCATTGGCGAGGCAAATCTCTGAATCACCCAACATCATCCGCCGTAGCCTTCTAACTGCCACACCACAGTTGCGGTCAAGGTATACTCACCGGATGGTACCGTACACACCATACCTCTGTGGGTACAACCCGAATCCTACCGTATAGGACCATCACGGAGTACCTACCACGTCCAATAGAAGCCACGTGCTTCCCTCCAGTCCTGTAGAATAATTAGTTGGACATTCTCCTCTTGTATCCCCAAACACCACGATGATCTACCCCGTTGGGTTCTTCACCTTCATAAGCATGGACTGGTCCAAGCGCATCACGCTATCATATTATTAGGTCCTATGTCTAATATTTTAATCACACATTTGTTTTACCTTACCACGTTGCTAATTAACTAGATTTCCACATATTCACTTTTTATTCAAGCTACTTGGTTTATTAGCTCACAATTAGCTGCTTACTTTCTTTATTCAGCCCTATGCCGCCGGAGCGGACATCCGCTTATTATTTATTTCATGTTTTAGAATTAATTCTTCTAATTATGAGTATACTAATAATGAGCTTACTTTATCTTTCTTATTTAATCATAGCCTTATCTTACACTGTTATCACAATCGTTGTTGTGAGTTTACTTATTAACTAAATTCCCTTAACTAAGGTTTGTTAGTAAGTTCTCTTTTCCTTATTAATTATAACTCACTTTATAATTCCAATTGTCCCAAGGACAAGCTTATCTATCATATTTCATTCCCATTCAGATGATTAATTATAATAGGTTATATTCCCCGTTCATCACATTTTCCCTAGGTTCCTTAATATTAACCAAACTTTTACTTTTGTAACCTTCATTTATTTACCATCCTGCATATTCTCATTATTTCAAGAAAATATTTCGCACACCTCATTACCTTGGCTAGCGAAAGATATAAAGATCTATTTCAATAATGTACATCAATTATAATTCATAGTAGCAAACTATTTCTTTTATTTTCATTGTGGACAAACACATATATTTTATTTGATTAGTGTGCAATACGGTAGAAGAACCCCTGTTTCACATAATCCTTTTTTCTCTTCTTTTCTTGCAACTATGTTCTAAGTAATTGTTGCCATTATGGAAATGTATCTATTTTTTCTCAAATCCAACTAGCTCAGTCGACTAATATCCCCTTTGAGTTAGATGTTAATTCCTATTTTCCATTTACTGTTTGTAATTACTATAAGTTTCTATATAAAATTAGGCATATCGATTCTTCTACCATTAGTTTCACAGTTCACTGTAATCCCCTTTTTCAACATATCCAATTTATTATTGAATAGCAATCTCAAGAACATATACATAATTATTATCAAATTTACCATTTTAGTATTATTGTAATTCTTAACCCAAACAGAGAATTAATAGAGTAAATTTGTACAATAGAAATGTTCTTAACGTACTTAGGAATAGATTATATCACAATTACTAAAATTTCAATTATTTATCACATTAAGAATTACGGGGAATGTAAACGATAAATGTACTGTTAGCAAAAGGTATAATTTAAATCTACTCACCTGACTGCTTTTCAATCTTTGAATCTGATTCAAATCTGTTATTCGGTGGTTTTTCTAATTGAATCTAATATTGAAATGACCACGGATTTACAAATCTGATGCTAAAAGAAAGGAAGAAACATTTATAATTCAGATTAATAGAATTATCCTTATGTAGACAAGAAATCTTAACACCTATACTATAGATCTATTATCTTTTTCTTCAAATCTTGAATCAAAAGTCCTAAAAACTAATATTATAATTTTTGAAAGATTTGGAGAAGTAAGAAATGGAAGATCCTTGGCATTGTCTTAGAAAATATGAGTTGAAGGCTACGCTTTACTAGTCTTTTTATAGGTGTATAGGAGATTCTTGTCTGTCAAATAAAATAAAATAAATTATGAAATGTACAAGTCGAAAAATATAACGTTAAATGGCTTAGTACCATGTCGACCCACCTCTAAGGTGTGTCGACCCCTGTTTCGACCCACTATGGTCTGGGTCGACCCATGACCTGGGCCATTAACGTTATTTTGCCAATATTAATTTCTTGTTTATTGTTGCTAATAATGTTTCTTTTCTTCATTTATAATGTATATCCAACATTTGACTTTCAAACTTATGCGCATATATATATATATATATATATATATATATATATATATATATATGCGTATAACTCTTTAGATCTTTGTCCGTTAATAGCTGCTCAATAAATGTCATTAATAACGCTATCAATTCATTGTTTCCTTCCTTTTAATATATATTAAAATTTCAAACGTAGTTATTTTCTTGCCTATTTTTCATTTATTCCATATTTATTACTTTTTGCACTTAGGTTACACTTTAATTTCAATTTTTGAATTTATGCATAAACACAACTTCATCTCTTTTCAAAATTCAAATGGCGTGATGCCAACACTTATTTCTTATTTATTCTTATTAATAACAGTTACTTATGGATTTCATATTCATATTTTTTTACATATAAATACATACCATGTTTATATATACATATATACTCACCAATATAATTTTTCTTATATGTTCATATATATATATATATATATATATCTTCTAGAATATGCATTTCTTTAGCCATCCCTCTAAAATTAAAAATATGAAATTGGCAGTACACAAAATCCTAACCTCCACCCTGGGAAGTGCATGCCTTACCAACTCACTTACTTAGCCTTTTGTTCACAAGAATAAAAACATAGGTATTTATTATTGTTATTTGTTTCCTTATATCTTCTTTTTCACGTTTGTTCTAATACTTCATTTAAAGATACATTTTTCATTTTAAATCCGTTTTCTGCAAAATACAGGTCTAAATTGATTAGAAAATCGCTATGGATGCAACGACGTCAGTTTCGTGACTAATTTCTGAAAATTATACAAATTTTATTTTATTATTTAATAAAAAAGTGGGGTGTTACACTCTCCCATCATTAGTAAATTTCGTCCCCGAAATTTGGTATAGGTAAAATAAAGTAATTCCTCACATAATTTACAACCATTATGTGTACATCTAATTTTGCAACCATTTGTGCATTTGTGTAAAGTGTAACATGACAAAATAATACATGAATGTAATAAATGCCTAAGTGGTACCTCCTATATGAATGCAAATTTTCTTGAAAACTTTTTGAAAACGTGATGCACACTTCCTAAATGTACTGGCAATTTCTATATGAATGAAATATTTTGAAAATCAAAAATTCTTTTTCATCCAATTTTCCTACTCTTACAGAGCAAGAGCATAGTTCATCCAATTTTTGCATCCAAACCCTACCAAGCAACTTTAGATTTTCGAATTACAGAAAATTCTAGTTTTATGAATTTGATTTCTTATGTCAGACATAGGTAGAAAATGGAAAATTTCATATTTCCCATCCACTTTTATGTAACCTTTTTTCCTTATACTTAGAAAACTTAATTGATAATTTTACAAAAAAAAACCTATTTTATGTACCAAGCACGGTTTACATAAGAAAATTTTATTTTCAACTTTCCAAACTTACTTTGGAAGAGTTCATTCTCCTTTATTGTTCTTTATTCTTACGGTTATTATCATTGTTAGTTTTATTTTATTTATATCATCACCTTTTCCTTAGCTTATGTGATGACCTAAAAATTCATACCGTTTGAATCGAGTTCAAATTCGACCCAAGTGGATAAGAACTCTCAACCGTCCACTAGTGACCAGGGTTTTCGACCTTCAAACATCGACAATCAATGTACCTGAAGATAATCACTGCCGTAAGTCCAAATGTCAAATGTAATCATTAGTATTCTTTGGTAATAACACATCAAAATACAGGCAAAAACACAATAGAAAGATAAACTTCTCATGATATTAGAACAAGTTCAAAATAAAATACAGTCATACCAGAGAAGTACATGAACCAATACATGAAATATTTACAATAACATATGTTCCACAAAATGATACATGGACTAAATATACAACAACAGCAATAGGAAAGCAAAAGACTAGGGCCTTCAAAAGATAATTAGAAAAGATCAGCAACTCCATGATAAGAATCTATCCAAAATTCTAGCTCCACCAACTAAATGAAAAAACCCAAAACACTCAGCTGCCCACGTGGAAAATATGGGCACATAGAGTTTTGGTGAAGGAAACAATAAACTCTGGATCAGTCATAGGACTGGTATGAGAAAAAAAAATAGTTATTTTTTCTTTAAAGTAAGGTAAATCATAGGACCATGTCGTAATAACACAGAATGGGTTTTCCCTATATGAATACCAGTGCATTAAAAACTCACAATGCTCTTTAGAAAATGAAGCTACCATAGGATCTCGTGCCACACACACAATGAAAATACACACTTAGGCAATGTTTCCCTTATGGTAACCAAAGTATGCTTGATACATCAAAATCCTCTTATATTATGCATAGTGTGAAAATCACTTACGC